>JAWWTY010000123.1:15152770-15187739 GCA_035222235.1 Margarornis squamiger | reverse complement strand
ATTATTATTATTATTATTATATTAAATTCTCTCCTGGTTTTTTTTTTGAGAAGAGTTTCCTGCTAGCTCTTCCTGAGCTCCTCATCCATGGACAAAGTGATGTGAGAAGAGTTTGCACAGAGCTATCCAGGCCCTTGGATAAGACTATCTACTCCTTCATATCAGAATCCAAATCTTAGCACAAGGTTACTCCTCTATGTCAACTATTAGCATGAATGCCTTCCTTTCTCAGCTGTTTGTATCCTACCATGCATGGCCCCAGTCACTGAATGCTATCCTTAAAAGAGAAATTCTATCAAGAAGAATACTGTACTGAAGAACTTAGACGTGGAATGGATTTACTGTGTTTATGCTCAGGACTTTCAACTATTTTTGCAACTATTCTGACATTTTACTTGCAGAAATGATTAAGCAGATACTGATGAACATTCCCAGAAAGGGAATCATGTATTTAACAAGAAGCCGGACTTTTGGAATTGTATTCATCCATGAGATTAGAAATTCTTCTTTTGGCTATGTTATCTATCAAGCTAACTTCGAATATGATACCAAATAAGTACTGCAATGATTTGTTGATTGATTATCATGGAATCATAGAATGGTTTGGGTTGGAAGGGACCCTGAAGATCATCCTGCCATGGGCAGGGACATGATCAGGTTGCTCAGAGCCCCATCCAGCCCAGCCTTGAACACTTCCAGGGTTGAGGCATCCACAAATTCCCTGGGCAACCTGTGCCAGTGCCTCACCACCCTCACAGTAAAGAATTCCTTCCTCATATCTAATCTAAACCTGCCTTCTTTCAGTTTGAAGCCACTCCCCCTTGTCCCATCACTACATGCCCTTGTGAAAAGTTCCTCTCCAGCTCTTTTGCAGCCCCTTTAGGTACTGGAAGGTGCTTTAAGGTCTCCCTGAAGCCTTCTCTTCTCCAGACTGAATAGCCACAACTCTTATATTTAACTACATATCTCTTATTCAACTACATTAATTGAATTAAACATATAAAAATATTAAATGACTCACTCCAACCACTAAGCTTAAGAATATCTTAAATCTTCAGCATTACTTTGAACTCGTTCACAAACAGACAAAAAGGTGATCCATCAAATGAAATATCCCACAAGAAGAATTAATTCAGCAATGGTCAAGGTGTGTTGCAATTTCCTCAGTTACCACTGCCCTGAGTTAACATTATATCGATTCTGGATCAATTCCTGCCTTGTAACAAAATCTGACACAAGAGTTCTTGCTTTTGCTAGAGGTGTACCACTCAGGTGCAGTTAGCCAGCACTTTATACAGAGCTATCCCAGCCTTTCACCAGAGTGTTTTCTATTACAGAAAAGGCTTCTGGCCAAGAAAGAAATATTTCCTGTTAGATAAATATTTAAGAAAGCAATAATTGTGAAACAAAAGTACTCCAAAACTGACAAGTATTCACCATACTTTTTTTTTTAGCGATAGCCAGATTTATCACATTTTAAGACTAAGAATGAAACTCGAATTCTCTTGATGCCTAGCCAACAATCTTCATTAAACTACTGAACCCTGTAGGCCTCTTGCTCTACTAATGCTGCATTCATTAAAAAGCTCATTAGACCAAAGCATGATGTGATCAATCATTTCAAGGTAAACACGGACTCAAAATCATTTAGTTATTTAATCCCAGGCTCTGTACAAGCTTGCTTCCAGCATGAAAATAATGAACAAATCTTTAGATTCAAGGAGACACACTCATACCTTACATCCAAAAAACATGAAACTGAAATTTTTGTCCATGAGAATGAAAATTACCAAAACTGGCTGTAGCCTTAGTTGCAATAATCAGGAACCAGTTATGGTTTCAAACAGAGAGAAAGTAGGTTTAGGTTAGATATTGGGGGAAAACCCTTAACTGTGAGGGTGGTGAGACACCGGAACAGGTTGCCCAGAGAAGCTGTGGATGCTCCATCCCTGGAATTGTTCCAGGCAAGGTTGGACAGGGTTCTGAGCAACCTGGTCTAGCAGAAGGTGTCCCTGCCCATGGCAGGGGGATTGGAACCAGGTGATGCTGTAAGTTTCCTTATGATTATGAATGATTCTATGATTCCATTCCATACCATTTCAGTTTTATTTGATAGACTGTAGATTTTTTTAAGCTAGTGTATCTGTTATCCTTCAAATGTTAACCTGATTTCCACTACAATGATAACAGGAGCCCACAAAGTTCACATTAAATGCATACAAGGTTTTTTTAATTGATCACAGATGTTCTTATCTATCAGAAAGGATTTAGTATCATTTCATTTACCAGTAACCAATGTCAAATGATACTGCAGAAATTTGAAAGCTTGGAGTCTTTTGAATATTTTTAAAACATTAAGATTTACATGTTTTTTGAGGCACATCAAATTATGCACATAAAAGTAATGCAAGAGCTATTCTGAGCCAAGTTTTATTCTCAAAATTTCACTGATATATGGAGAATGAAATCTGCCATTTGTATTATGTATTTCCACATCTTTATGCCTCCCCTGAATGTTCTAATGATTGTGTATTTAACATCAACTATCTGAAAAGAAATAATTCAGCAGTAACTCAGAATACACCAGATTATTGTAACAGTTCAGGGTAGTAGTCAGGAAATTGATTCACTCTTGATGGTCTTGGAGACTGTCAGAAATACCTTTCATTACTTAAAAAAGTGACTGCTGCCCCAGATTCCAGAAGCAAAAAGACAAAATCCCTATGAATTCCATGTCTCTTGCAAGAGCAAGTGACAAGCATTCTGTTAAAATCTGTTCAATGCTACAGTGTTTTCAGTATTGTTGGCCAAGAAACCTAAAGCTCAGGTACAGATGAAATCAAGATTTAACTAATTACCACTCAATAGCTACTAGATCTGTTGTACAGATGCTTTATTCACATAAACTAATAGCAAGTCAATACTGCCTCCTGCACATAAAATCTACTGTTAACACCAGAAATAAACAATATTCCCTAAGAGTATTGCCATTAAAACTAGTCTGTCTCTATTCTATTTCTTCTTGGCTCTTGCCTAAAAGTTCTGGGCCAGCCAAATTTTGTATTCGAAAATTAAATATTGGCATTCAACATTTGTACCTTTGTATCACTTTCCACCCAAAGTTTCATATAACTTTGAAGGGGCCAATTAATTCTCTTAATAGGTATTAAATATTAGTTACATCTCACAGAAAAGGAACTAAAAAGAATGCTGGCACAACAAATCTGAAGGTAATTTTCAGTGCTGACTAGGCTAAGCTCTGAAATCACAGCATTTCTGTTACTGGAAGATTATGAATACAGATACTGGATAACAACCTCTAAGTTTCTACACTTCTCCATAAGTTTAATACAAAACCTCAGGTGAACCAAAAGGCTTTTCTAAACATCTGTGCAAGTTGGTCATACCTATGCCCACAAACTCCTTGCCTGTTGAGACATCCAAAAGCTGTCACGGTCTTTAAAAAGTCAGCTTCTACTGAAACAGAATCCTTCTCTAAACAGAGTGGGAGGTTAACTGATTTCATTCTATCTGCTTCTATTCTTTGATTTTATCTTTTAATATTAATATCCTTAAGACCACCCATCAGCTAACCTGCTGAACAAAATTTACTGCCCAGTTATCTGATCAACAATTGCAATGAGGTATAACTTCCTAAAAAAGATGCATAAGGCAATTATTTAATTACATTCTTATATCAAGGATAATTCTATTCGATTTTTTTAATATATAAATACTCCAAACAATATAGTGGATATAAGTGCACGTTTAAGATGGTGAGACACTTTGAGATTTGCTTCAACAAGATACTTAATACTGAGTAGCTCTACTCAGATTAGTTTGCAAATAGTAACCCTCAAATTTCTTACCTTTAGAATTTATTAAAAAAATTCATCCTCTCTAAAATTTGAAAACTTAACTTGAAGTGATTAAAAAATAATTCCTATGCAATATACAAGATTTACTGGATTACCTAAACAAGTGTGAGAGGACTATTTGCGGTGGACTTCGTAGTGTTATGTTCATGCTTGAACTTGACGATCTTAAGGATCTTTTCCAATGTAAATGGTTCTATGATTCTATTTGTAAAAGTTATGAGGGGAAAAAATACCCCAAGAACAAGTGTTGTATCTCTTTATCCTACACTGCATATGCTATTTGTTTCAAACAAATTCCAAGGAAAGCTACATGGAACATTGCTAAAGTTCTATGAAGCCTCAGAAGATTGTTTAGGAAAAGAAGGTTTGCATTAAAGATCAGATATTAAAAGAGCTGACATTTCAATTTGGATAACACACTATAGTCTAAGGGACATGAGCACATTCTGAATGCATGACTGCTCTGAAAATGCAGCCTCCATTGCAGGGAAGGAAATACGGGATTAATAACGTTCGCTCCCAGAGCAAAATTTACAGCTTGTAAAAGCATACAACACATGCTATATATTGATTAAAGAAAAAATTTCCATCCAGTTTTATTGATGTATTATCAACACCACGTCACCAAGTCTCCTAAAACGTGCCACCTAGTGGAGCCTGTGCCCAAGTCGTACAATCCTGAAGCAGCCAGCTCTGTTGTGTAGCCTTCAGCTCCCTTCCAGCTCTCCCCTGGGACAATGCTTGGCACTTCCCACTCTTCCCACTGCACATCACCCCTTCTCCTCATCCCACCCTGCACACTTTGCTCAGCTTAGAGTATAACTTAGAGTCTCTAGTACTCGTGGCTAAAAATACCTACACCCCAAACCAATACCACAATTAGTTGAGCACAGAAAAATGTGGCAACAGGTAAAATCAAATGCAGCAATTTCTCTGCCATCTAAGAATGGAACATGTATGAGACGTTATTGCAAAATAAGATATTCATGAGTATTTTCCCCTAACCAGTATATGATTGAGATGCTGAAAATAGAGCTTCTCACTGCTAAACAGCATGACAGACACACACATAACTCACATGCCTTAGGAAACAGCTGGGAAAATTCATCTGGAGAGCAAAGAGAGAGATGAGACCAAATAACATCTAATTTCAGATATCTAGAAAAGAGTAACTTCTGAGTCTAAAGACTACTTTAATACATGATTTTCCACAGGATGATTTTATTTTCCAGAGACCCCCAGCATTTCTGATAGCAATACTAGCTAATTGCTCCAGTAAATTCAGAGCACAAACCCAATCACCCTCACCTTTCATCAAAAATGAATTGATTTTTTTTCTTGAATTTGAATACCAAAATACTTAGACTCTTTCAATCTTATGTTTTCATTTCACAGATTGGAATTATTTTTTTTTTTTAATGAAACATATTTGTGTTAGTTAAAGGAATAGTCTGACACAGAAGGCACTACACGAACAAACAAAAAACTTGAGTTCAAAAATATGCAAGGTATGAGTTGGGTATGATATTGCACTAAAAGTATGAAGTTCTCTGTGGTGAATCTCTCTTAGAAGAATACATATAAGACATGTTCATAGATCTAAAGTACTCTGAAAGCTATTATGTCCCCTTACCTATTTCCTAACTGCAAGAAAACTTGAGGATGCCAGAAATAACTGCTGGTGAGGTACAATTTCACTGTATGCTTTCCTTTAGCATAAAATTTTCTGAGTTTAGGTATGCTTTTTTCATGTAGTGGGAGGTACAGTATGCAATAAACATGAGAACTTTCAGTAGAAGTAGAAAAAGGTGCAGAGAAATATAAAATACAGTTACATACTGAGATTTCCTGACAGCTGTACCACTGTGCATTTCTAACTAGACAAGATCTACACAGTCCTTAGAAGAATCACTTACAGACCTTTTCTCTCCCTCTCCTTCAAAATTAATTGTAAGCAAAGGGAACAGAGAAGAAGCAAAGGAACATAACCCACTCCCCACAAGGCACTGCATGAAACCATGTGGGACTCTAGTCCAACACATTACCATGACAATGGTGTCTTTTTGGAAGATGTACGTATACACGTGAGTGTGTGGGTTGCATTCTCACGTGCATCCATACATTTATGGAAGTATAGACATTGCTTTATCAGTCTTAGAGATTTATGGCAGTGCACAGGTTTTTAACACAGATCCAAGACAGGCTCCATCAGTGCTCTGGTAAACTCTTGTTTGTGCTTTGAGGAGTGCTCTGTCCAGAGCAAACAGACTAGGTGTGGTATAACAGGGCAATATGAGGCATTTGAGAAAGCATCCATGTGTTAGGATCACAGGTATGGGTATTAAACATCTGCTGAGGAAAATAAGTACAAGCTAGGTTTTTATCATGTTGCCATCTATACTACAGTAGAGCCCAAATATTTCATTTGATTTGCAGCTGCTTTATTCAAACAAACAAAGAGAAAAGATAAAACCTTGCCATGCAGCCAGATAGTCTAAAAGCCTCAACTGGGTGAAAAGCTGGGGAATGCTTTCACACTCTGAAGTGAATAAAACCCACTGTAAAAAAAGTTTGGTTTTGTTAGGTGAGACACATGGATACACCTCCCCACCCCAAGATACAGCATGTTCTGGGGAACAAAAATAGGCTATATCTGTAATTTCTGGTAAAAATTAAATTCAGATGGCTACATTTATTTTTTTTCCCTCCTGTCTGCAAAAGCCTATGTGCTTTTGCTGCTGGGACCCTAACTCACTGATTGGAAGGGAAAATGTTTTCACCTTAGGCAAGTGAAAAGATGAATAAGGTATTCTACAATCTCATGACAGCTGTAAAATTACCTGACTAGTCTCATAAAGATTTATTTCCTTTGTTTCCAGATTGTCAAATGGTGATTTCCTCTTCTTGTAAGAATATTCAGTATTTTGATAAGTATAAACAGATCCACAGTATTTCAGAAGTTTGTGCATCTCAATTTTCTTTCATGAGAAACAAAGGACTCCTCAAGTTTGTGCGAGCTGGAAATAAACCCATCTTAATCTCAAATGAAGAGCCATTTTTAATGAGAAAGAATTGACAAATTAATCACCACATGTCTAATGGATTCCCCATACACATTTGCCCTGAGTTGTCCAGCACTGTCAGTCCCCACACTGAGCATATGCTACAAGACATGTGCATTTACCCTGCAGTAAGTGTGGACCAGAGCATCCCCTAGTAATTAACAAGGGATGAGAAAGGCAACTGGGAACAGTTAAAGCAAGTGTTCTCGGGCTGCTCTGTATGGGTTGATCTGCATTCTTTTGCAATGAACAGGGAAAACTGTGATTGGCTCCATATGACTGGCAAAGGTGATGATAACATGACTTACGAGCAACCTGCCACAAAAAGTATTTATCTTGCAATATATGAGGTGCACACAAGGAGAGATGCTCCTCTAGAGGCACATCACACGGTAGTTAAACACACCATTTAGTAAGGTGATTAGAAAATCACCTCAATACTCATGCAAGGAAAGAACTTTTGCAGCCACAAGGCAAGTGCAGATAGCAGAACTGTGAAGAAAGTAGGGAGCGTACTCGCTTCCCACTTCTGGAAACAAATCCCTGTTAATCTCAGACCCTGCAACGGGCCCAACATGCTAAACTAATTAGGCAGGTATCATGCTTAGAGAAAGTGATAGAACTTTCCGAGTCCAAAGGAACAGTCGTGTTTGTGTCCTGCTGCGTGACACGTTACCACAAGCCTCTCCTCTTGGCTACTTCTGTTCTTTTCCAATCTATTGTAGTCTGGATTCTCTCTTACTAGTTGCAATTTTGGTTGTTTCCTCTTTCGAGTTAGTTTCCAGATGTTGCTTACCCATTTTTTCCCTGCCACACTGCATCCTTTGCCTGAACTTCTGCGCCATTCCCTTCTGTGTTTCCCCCCACTATTCAACTCACAATCTAAGTCAAGATTTTGAAACCTGTTGTAAATTACATTAATTGGCAGTTCTTTCCTGCAGCTGTGTGCATTTCTTAAGACCACATACTTACAGGGCTTGGGGGGCGTGTGTCTTTTTTACCTTCTTTGGACAAATTTTATACTAAACCAAATTGCATCTGGTTCCAACACCAGCTGAATAATCCTGCTGGTACCTTTCAGGGGTCCTGGCAGGGACACATTTATAATTATGTTGTACAGTATTCAAATGGAAGAGAGTTCTACTGGAAACTTAGAAGGAAAACTGGTTTATGCATAACAAGCTTGAATACTTCGTGCTATCATGGGTAGCTCATCAATTATTTCCTGCGTGCTAAATGCAAAAATACATTAATGAAAAAAGAGCTTTTAAAAATGTGACTCATGAGGTTGTCTGGTAAAAAAGTAAGGCTGCATGAGCATGGGCAAAGAGTTTTATTAGCCCTGCTAATAAGGCACATTTCTATTTTTATTTAGAATCAATTCAACTTACATAGTTTAGAAAATAATTATTTAGAAAATAATTCACGTTACCTTAAAATTACAGTGTTAATTTTCACAGTTCACTTTATAATATGGGCTCATAAATTAAAAACAAAATCCTGACATTATTCAAAGAAAATATGAGTAAGGCCTAGAAGTAGTATGCAGCATGCCAAAATAAAACCCTGAATCTGTTCAGTATCTTTGAGTCCTAACAAAATCATTCAAGAAAAGATATTCTGTTTCTTTGTATTTGCTCTGCAAAATCAGTAAGAAGAAAGTAGCTGGCAAGAGAAAACTAGAATCAGTTTAGATATTATAGTGACTTTGCCACTTAAAACTATAAAAAAATCCCTAGCTTTCTTGGAAAATGATAAAATGCCATCAAAATATTTTCATTTATACATATATCTGAACCAGAAAGGTCAAACCCACTGTGGCACAATGTCTGTAAGTAGTAAGGCTGCCTATGGAAGGTACATTCACTCTCACCTCTAATTCCTTTTCTCCAGCAAAACTGACCGGTCTAAAAATCTTGATTGCAAACCCAAGAGACACTTCTAGTCATGCAGGGAAACTAAAATTGCCTCTATGAGACCTATCTGAGGTTCCAGTGGCTATGCAGCCTGTTCAGTGATCAATGAAGCAAAGGAAACATTGCTCATTGCCAGCTCTGTGTCCACAAAGACAGTAGGAACAAGGTAGCCATCATATCTCTATCCTTCTGCCAAATAGAATTTAAATTAGTGGGTTTTTTTAAAAAATCACATTTGTTAAATTGTGAAAATAGCAAAAAATGTAGTATGTACAAATGACTGTCTCCATGCCTAGAAAAATTAATGTCTTATACATTCAGGCTGCATTTCGCATTCTGATGGCCTTAATAGACATTGGAGAGTAAACAGAACAACAAGTGCCTTTCTTTTCATGTCTAACAGAAGAACGATGCCACTTACTCCAAATCTTACACTCTTTTAACTGTGAGACTCTATTGGCAGCCTTTGCCCAGTTTTTAAATGACAGCATACTAACCACTTTATAGTTGAATACTAAAACTCATGAAAAATGCAAATAAGTTAATCTCACTTGTTTTCATCTGTTTTAACAACAGATTTTATTTACATTTCCTCCAAGAATATATATTATGAAATTAGGCCAACAAGTGCACTATCAAAACAAGTACACATGCCATTGATTTAAATTTTCCTACACACTTTTTCTTTCTCTTGCTGGGTTGCCAGGTTTCTAATACAAAGCTCCTGAAAACAAGGAACTTGGACAGGGTTTAAATTGATGAACATTTGAAGGCAGTGAAGATCCACTGCATTGCTCCAGCAGATTTGGTGATGCTGTGCACAAAATATTGGGCTTTAAAAAGTAATGCTCTTACAATTAAAGTAACATGTAGTAATACGGAAATTATATGCATTTTTTAGGATTACATAAGAAACCTTGACATATGCCACTTATCTGAGGTTTGTCAGTGCCCCAACATGGCTTGACAGCAATTCACCGGCCAGCTGGCCAATCTATAATGAATTAGAGACCTCCAGTTGCATCCAGTTTTCAAAAACACTTGGGTTCAATTATCATCAAATCAACTAATAAAAAATATAGTTATTAAAAAAAAAAAAAAGAGCTTGCACTATCGATTAGACTGTGTGGTTTAAATCAGCTATGGAATTTGGACAAACAAATAAGAACCATTTTACATAGCCAGCTGCACATCAAAAGTAATTTTGCAACACAAAAATTTTCTGGCCAGACCTGCCTTTTAGACAGTTATAGATCCCAGTGGAGGCATGGGAAGACCAGAGTTCAAATTCAGTTTACTATGGCAGTTCTCCCAGCTCTGAATCTTAGCCATGTGACTGGCAATGCTTACTGTCACCACAGGGGAGTCTTAAAAGGGAAAAGTGGTAGCTCTGACATTCAAAGAAAAAGCAAATACTACCATACATAACTTGTATAAAAGTAGAGTGTTTCTCAGCAGAATTTCAAGCTGTTTCTTAGCATTGTTGCTTGAGAACGATAGCAGACACAGAATAAATATTATTACCCGGGATAATGTATTTGTCAGCTTATCTGCCTCACTGAGCATACCCTGAATGAACTAGATACAGCATGACAAAAAGGTAAGAGATACAACCACTACACCTACATTAGCAAGCAGCAATACAACAGAGAGAGGGGTCTGCTGAAGTAACTGACATTGAAGTATCTACGGACAGAGCAGTTACCACACTGACAGCATTGAGAACCTGACACCCCAGCACAGATATGTGCCTTTTGAGACCTTCTGTTTCAGAATTGCTCTAGTTTGGGGTTGTGGATAGAACAACGGTAGAGTGCACTCCTGAAGTGTGCACTCCTGCAGTACAAGTTTCTCTTCAAAGGAATCCAGTTCTTCTCCTCTGGGACGTCACTGTGATACAAACCAAAAATGGAGCAAGAGAAGACTACTGTGAGGTTTGTTTCAAAAGCATACACTTGAACTGTAATATACATGTACCTGAGGTTTAAAGGCATGAAAAAGTGTTCCAGGGCAAACAAACCAGCACCTACTATGATCATCACCTCTGGAGATGATCCAGTCCAACCCCTCTGCCAAGGCAGGCTCACCTAGAGCAGGTGACCCAGGAATGCATCCAGGTGGGTTTGGATGTCTCCAGAGGGGGAGATTCCATGATCTCCCTGTGTCGCCTGTTTCAGAGCTCTGCCACCCTCAATGTAAAGAAGTCCTTCCTTGTGTTGAGGTGGAACTTTTTGTGTTTCAGTTTATGGCTGTTGCTCCTCATCCGGTTGTTGGGCACCACCAAAAAGAGTCTGGCACCATCCTCTCTGCAGAACTGCACTCTCCTTTTCTTGTTCTGTTCGCTTCTGGCAGTGAATTATTTCTACTGCATTCAGCACCATGAACTTTAACATACAGACTACATGTTTATATCAATATAACTTGAATATCATTATTCAGTCTGGAGTCAAAGAAGAAAAGGGAGCTCTGGCATTGCAACGCACTATTGGTCAGATTTCCCTCTACAAAACATTTCTGACATACCTATACACCAAGAAACTGTAATACAGAGGTTAGCTACAGAGAATTTTAAGGGACCAGGCAAAGACATAGCACCTCTTCAGAACTGGGAAGTATCACAGATGAGGAGTGACAGTAAATGTAAATTGGACATTGACATTATATGTACTGCTGGCTGCTTGTGATCTCAGGCAGTCTACACTAAATAAAGTGAGATTCTAAATCAGCCAGTGCACAATAATAGCCAAGATGAGTATAAATGGTATCACGGAAGCTTGTTGACAAATCAAAATACAGCTTATTAATGCAAACAGGTAGCGTGATTTGTGAGGAAAACCTGTGCAATTCCCTAGTTGATTTCTATTTAAATTTTGGAGGGAGGTAAGTATACATATTTCTATGCCAAAGCCACATCAAATACAAGCAGATTGACATGATACTTATTTTGGGTAGCAGTTTTGGAGAGCAGTCACCAGTACTGACCCAGTTCTGACACAAACATCTTTTTAGATTCCTTGGTTTTATTCATTCATACAACTGGAAGTAATGATCTCTTCTCAGCTTTAGCTTTAGCATAACGGTGATTAAGCATTTAATCCAAACCTCTGGCAAGCTAGTAAGCACAGCTAATCACAAACTAGAGGAACAGGCTGACCCTGCAATAAGAAACATCATATGCTACCTCTTCTGTCACTTAGGAAAATTTATATATTTATAAATGCAGTCATAAACTATAATAGAAAATTACTGTTAAGGAACAAGACTGATCCTCTCCATTCAACAAATTACTAAGATTTTGTACAGGCCTTTTCATAGACAATTTTATCTAGATAATTTAAAAAACAAATGGAAATAATGCTGTCATATGGCAGCCAATATGTACAGCATATATGTAGATTTGGAAACTCTCCCTATAACAATCTTTAGCTTTGCAATTTTTTAATAGCTCAATATCATTCTCAACAACAATACAAATGCCGTTGACAAGTCTCCTTGTAAAAAAGTGTCTCCAGCTCTGTATTACAGAGTCAGTGACAGCTATGGCAATATGGCTTTGGCATTTAAAGGTGTTTTTGCTATCAAAAGTGTTCAGCTGAACAAAATGTTTTAAAAATTTCACACAATACAGGGATTTTTCATCTTTAGGTCACCCTTCACCTGCAGTCAGGCCATCCTTAGTTGGTGTGACAGTGACTCCCAGAGAACAGATTGGTGTTTGACCAGCAACTATCAGGTAATGAACCATATCAATAAAATCATTGCTATAGTTGCCAGCATTTGTGAAAAAGCCAGTCAAGAGTTCAAAAACTATATTGGCATAAAAAAAGCCACCAGACATTGTATTTCTTCAAATGACTTAAAATGTATTTTAAATCTTCACTGCTGACAGCACTCCAGCCTAAGTATAGGAACATTTAAACTTATTTCAACAAGCTAGCTCCAGGATGAGCAACAATTCTGTTGAGGTATCAGCGAGCCTGGTATTTGGTTAATTAGCCTGCCAAAAAGCAGAGTGATGAAATGAGCTAAGTGCCAAATGTAGGGAACATTGTACAAACACTGCTATGTGTATTGAACCTGTTCTGCATAATCACCAGATTACAGGGCTGTCAGCCTGCTCTTTGCAGAGCTCTATGGGGCTTGTGTGGGAAGGTTCTGGTAGCAGGGGGCTACAGGGGTGGCTTCTGTGAGAAGCTGCCAGAAGATTCTCCCATGTCCAACAGAGCCAATGCCAGCCGGTGCCAGGACAGACCAGCCACTGGCCAAGGCTGAGCCCATCAGGGATGGAGGTAATGCCTCTGGGGTAAGGTATCTGAGAAGGGGAAAGAGTTACTGCGCAGAAGCAAATTGTGGCCAGGGAAGAGAGGAGTGAGGATACAACTCTGCAGGCACCCAGGCCAGTGAAGGAGGGGCAGGAGGTGCTCCAGGGGCCAGAGCTGAGATTCCCCTGTGGCCTGTGATGAAGACCATGGTGAGGCAGCTGTGCCCCTGCAGCCTATGGAGGTCCACAGTGAGCAGAGATCCACCTGCAGCCTGCATAGCACCCCACACTGGAGAGGGTGCATGCCTCAAGGAGGTTGTGACACTGTGGGAAGCCTGCACTGGAGCAGGCTCCTGGCAGGACCTGTGGACTCATGGAAAGAGGAAACATGGCTGTTGGCAGGACTTGCGACCCTGTGGGGGACCCACGCTGGTAGCAGCCTGTTCCTGAAGGACTGCACCCCATGGAAGGGAACCCATGCTGGAGCAGTTTGTGAAGAAACACAGCCTGTGGGAAGGACTCACACTGGAGAAGTCTGTGGAGAACTGTCCCCTGGAGGAGGGGCCCTGTGCTGAAGCAGAGGAAGAGTGTGAGGAGTCCTCTCAGTGCACAGGAAGGAGCGGCAGAGGCAGCGTGTGATGAACTGACCGCAACTCCCCATTCCCTGTCTCCCTGCTCCGCTGGGTGGGGAGGAAGGAGGGAAGTGGAAATAATGTTAAGCCTGGGAAGGAGGGAAGGCTGGGTGAAAGGTGTTTCTAAGATTTGATTCTCCTTACTCTTACTCTGATTTGTTTGGCAATAAGTTGAATGAATTACCCCAAGTCTGATTTGCCTATGACAGAAACAGGTGAGTGATCTCTCCTGCCCTGATCTCAACCCACGAGTCTTTCATTATATTTTCTGTCCCTTGTCCTGCTGAGAGGTGTGATGGAGTGGCTTGGGTGGGCTCCTGGCATCCAGTCAGGGTCAGCTCACCAAAGGAGCCTAAATTCATATGGAAAGTGATGGAAAAGCTGGTCTATACAAGATACATGCATGCAGCAAAATAATGAATTTTGGCATGAAACACTTGTAATTGCTGAGTCAAACCTGTAGTCATACTTCTTAAAACCATTTAAGAGACATATTTCTGACATGTAGTTTATACATAAAATCATAATTAAGCTATTGCTCTCTCTGCATTACTGTCACTTAATTTTTTAAAACAGCTGCAAAATTTCTTTTCAAAGAGAGAAGCAATGTGCCATTTTTATCCCTCAGACTGAGAAAGTTCTGAAAAATATTACAAACATTTCAAATGGTTTCTTTGGATGTTTTTCATCTAAATGAAATTTTCAACATTCCCAAACTGTAAAAGTTAGAAGGCAGTAAGTTCACTTGAAGGCTTCTTCAAGTGCTTGATAGCTCTGGCTATTTGGGCTCCATGCGGTACAAATTTTTATCTGTTATGTTATATTTCAATGATACAGCTTGGCAACTACACTAAAAAAAAAGTTATAAAGGTAAGAAGGTATGTCACAGAATCGTAGTCCTCAGAAAGAACAGGACTATTATTCTACCACAAGTAGTCACCTACCAATCTAATGCCAAAATAAATTATTGCTATTATATTGAACAAATCAAAAATGCCCTTCTAAGGAAAACGTAACTGATTTTTTTAAAATGGATTTTCTTGTTAAGATATTTTGTAGAAAGGAAACATTATGGGTAGAGAAAACAAATTTTTCATTCAGAAGACAAAGAAATAGTATGTCATTCTTCACATTATTTTAAATTCTGTCTTTAGTGTGCAAAATATAGTTTACATACAGTGTACTTAATATTCTTTTTGATTAGGAAAATCCTTACTTGGAATCACATCTTCCCTGTCCAATGACAACAGACAAAGTGAGCCTCCATGTGAAGTAAACAGGCTCACTGAGTTATTCATAAAGGCAGGAAAGACAAACTTGTTAAAAAGTTCACAAAATTAAAAGGACGAGAGCATATTTTGATTCATTCCCCTGGTTGCACCACAGCCAGAGGGCCTGCTGTCCTCATGCACAGAGTGAAAAGACACCAGTCTTTTAAAAGCCCAGAGGGCTAAAAGTGGATAACAACTGACAGTAATGGCTTGAAGCCATCAGTACATTTCCTTCATTTACAAAAAGAACTTCAATATGTGCTTGAAATGCTTTGTTTTAATTTGTTAGCTGTTCTTCAAAGATCTCTTGATAATACAGAATGTTTCCACAATAAATGTTGGCCAGAACAAGTTTACTCTAGAGTTTTACTCTATCACTGAGCATTTACAAAATAAAATAAATTTAAATAAGTCAGGTTGGCCAAATTCAAAGCCACAAATCAAAAAACCACCAAGTAGGACCATCCTCCCTGCCAAAGCTTAATGTGACCTAATGGGAGAGCTGTAAGAGGTTAGAGTTGGTTTTTTTATGTAGCTTCATGTAATATTTGGCAAACCTAAGGGGCTGGGTCAGGACTCCTGATCCTTAAACAAACATTTGATGTAATTTTTTTCACTTTTTCACTATAATAATACTCTGCATTCTGCCCTCCTATGACCTCAGCCCCTTTCCCCCAGGGTGGGTCAGGTTTAGAACCTCCTTCTTCACTTACGAGTGCCATTTGAATCAGCCCCTTCCAGATGTGTTTCACCTCCACCCACAACAGGCCCTGCAGGTCCAGCAAAGTGCAGCGAGGGAAAGGACCACAGGGAGAAGGAGCCGTGCCCTGGCAGCACATCAGTTGGCTTGCAACTTCTCCCTGAGTTTATTATTCATAGCGCTGGTGGGAGGGCAGGGGGCAGGCTGACTCACACAACATCTTGTCTAAATTGAAAACCAACACCAATCCACACCCCTGCTACGGGGAAGCAGAGCTGCGGTGGGTCACTGTGGGCAGCTTTGCTTCCAGGGGATATCTGGGCCCCAGGGACTTGCTGCTCCGGGCTAAGCAGGTCACTCACTATCACTGCAGTGAGACAGAACGGCAAGTTTATCTTGCCCTCCAACCCTGCAAAGACATGACCTGGCCTGCCTGTTCTCTCTGAGAGGAGTCACATTAACACTTGCGACAAAAGTGAGAGTCAATGCGAAGTCCCTCAAAGTATTTTTTAATTCGTATTAAATACAGGAGAACTGTATCAAAAACTCCAGCACTCCAACTTAGTGCTACTCTAATAATACAGAAAATGAAATAACCACCCTACCAGCATCCATCCAGGTAGAAAAAGGAATGTTATTTAGCATGAACTCCACGATATTTCAAATGCAAGAGAACAAGAAAACTATGGTCCCAACTACAGATTGAAAGAGTAATGTCGTAAGGCAGAAATAAATTGGTGTTTTCTTTCAGGTACTGCTACAGAAAAAGCAATAGTTTATTGGATATAATAGCAAAGCATTTGCCTAACAAATTAAGAGTTAACACACTGTTTCCACCATGTTTTAAACAAAAAATTCCAGTGGTTCTGCCACTATCAGAGAACTTACAACCTCAGGATATGTGTGTATCTTCAACAGTGATGATATGACTCTTTTCATTGGTGTCGCTGTCCTGGCTTTCCCTTACTGTTTAAAAATTCTGTATAATCCTGCCCCCCAGTGTTATTTTTAATGGCCAGATTCCTAGTCCGGTTGCCAACACAGCCCACCCTGAAGAGGGTAAGGGCAAAGGAAAGAACTATAAAACCCTGGCACCTGCTCTGAGATGAATAGGAACTGGGATGGGGATCCATCAATGCTAGTCCAGGGCTGCCAGAGAACCTCCTCAGCTGAGTGATAGGAAGCTCCCTGGATGCTCGAGGTTGTTCCAGTCACCTGGAGTCAAGCAGAGGCAATGAGGACAATAGGAAACTGTCCCGCCTATATGCTGCTGCAACTTCTACCTGCCAAGATCTCCTTCCTGCCTGGAAACCAACAGGGAGGAGATTCTCCATGTTTCCTGCTCAAGAGTGCCACAGTGGCCCCAAGTGGTAAATAAGGAAAACTTCAAGCAGAAACCTGCAAGTCCTCCTGCGGCAGAGCCAAATTCAAAATTAAAGGAATGTGTGACAAAGCTGCCAAAAGTGTGACACTTGGCAGCTCTCCCAGCTGCCTTCTACTACTTCCCTTCTAGCCCCCAAAGTATCTGTGATGTGAGTAAGGGGCACTTTTAAGTAGCTGTTGGCCCTTTCCCACTGCAACTGCTTGGAAGGACTCTTGGCTTCTTCAGGCGTCACTGGGTTAAGGTAGAGAATGTGGCTCCTGGGCCCTCTGCCCGACTCCTATTCAGATGGTGGAAAGCAGCACAGGAGATGGCTGGCTCCTTCTGAATTGAGGAGAGCTTCTAGCAAAATTAGGCTCCTTCCTTCACAAAGCTACACAGAAGAAAATAAAGCAACAGGCAAGAATCTGTGCCCTTGCTTTCTCTGAACCCTGATGTCAATGGGAGTTTAACTCCCACTGAACTAAACATCAGCTGAGGACTGGAGGAGCTCACTCCCTTCACACCTGTTTCACAAAGCAGCACGTGCCCTGAGGTACTGACTGGGCCTTCACAACCCTCTTCCAGTACCTTCAATCCTGACACCCTGGAAGTGAGGGATGTTGGCTTTAGCTCTTTCCCTTGTAGGTAGCACACACACTCTTCACCCAAGTCACAAAAGCCATAATTAGAGAAAAATCTCTCCCACCTCACCCTTGCTGACAAACTCTTTCCATCTGGCTAAAATTAAGTTGAAATTCTTTCTTCTCAGCTTAGATCGATATTTCTAATATTTCACCTCCAGAGGGGGGAAAAAACAGCAAAATACCAAAGTGTTTCATGTTATGTTACACTCTCCATTGAACTGAACATCTCGCTGACTCCTATCCATGTAAGGATAATTGTGTTTGATCTGCTAACACTAAAAAAAGTGTAATTATATGTCATCTTTTACCCCAAAAGTAGAGCATTGTACAAACATACAGGCATTCAACCAACACAGCTAGCTATAAACCAGTGGAAAATTACTAAAAAACACCTCGCAGAGGAGCAGAATAGAATAGGAAATACAGTATACCTAATTATCACAGGGATAATTTAATTATTCAAAATATCCTTTCAGTTGGCTCCAATACATACACACAATATTTGTGAAACGTTTGAAAGGCGTGAGCATTGCTCTCATATATCACTGATGCCATGAGGGGCACAGGCATGTGGTTACTGATCCAGGGGAGAAAGCAGCACTGCACTGTATCAAGTAAACTCTTGCAGTTCTTCACAACATTCCACCCTGCTACTGCTCTGACATTGCTCTGTTGAATTTGAGATACCTGACATACAAAGTGGCACACCATAACAAATGATAGCTCGCTATTTTGTCATTTTTTACAGCCCAGAAGATCCAGCTTGGTCTAGGGATTTAAGTTTTATACCTACTGAGTCATTGGCTAATTGTGTGAAATCAGCAAAGCCTATTAATCCCTGTAGTAATCCCTGCTAGTAAAAAAAACCCCTTTTATGATGTCTGAATGAAATGTAAGATATTGTCATTGTTGACGTGACCTGAGGAATTGACAGAAGAGTTTAAAATTGACAGAGCTGCATTAGAGAAACAACTTTTATATTTCCAAACAATAGACAGGTATTTATAGAGAAGATGCAGATTAGACATACTGAGGCCCAAATCCCTTCTCTGAGTATCCTATCATCACAAAGACCCTTCAGAAAGCTGTAGGTCAAAGTAAGGCCATTTGTTTTACATGACAAATGTCTTTGACAATTGGACACTTCACAGATAAAATTTAAATGTGTTTCACTATGGAACTTTTAACTGCATCTTGTCAGTGTATTCTTAATAGAAGTTGTCTTAACAAGGAACCATACAGAATGTACTTTAATGCGGAAGACAGTCATTTCTGCTGCAAAGTCCATTGAAGAATAACTATGAAAAACCACACAACTTTCCTTTTCTAGCATTCTGGGATTCCATTTGGGCCTGAATGCCAGAAACCAAAGGTTTCTGTTCCTACTGTCATCCCTAAAGAAGCAATCATACAAAAAAACCCCATAAAGTGTACAGAATTTTTATATTCCTCATCTTTCTGTAAATGCGGCCACTTTCCATCTTCCTAAATTGAGAGACTTCACACAAAAGTTAAGGCTGCTCTTTTCCACAGTCTATCTCCCTCTCAGCAACACAAGTTCCTTAGGAGCATAACTCTGTTCACTCAAGTAATATTTGCCTGCTTCTGCATCTCAGCAGCCATTCCTTCTTGAGAGGGATTTCAAAATGGAAAATTGCCTTTCTCAATCAAGATCTGATGACTGGGCCCTCTATACAATGTTCAGAGCCTGGCAGGAAGTTGCCTTATTTGAACTAGGAATTGGAAACTGGAAAGACGGAATCACTTTCCTTATGTGTATCTTTCTTCCCTTAGTACTACTTGAATTACTTGGTTTAAAATTGCTGTCTGTTTATATACTAAGATTACTTTTAAGCATGGGGTTGAGTTATTTCTTTCAGAAATTTCATCTTCCCCCTTTAAAAAAAAAAAAAAAAAAAAATTTTTTTTTTGAGGCAGTGGGCGACCAAGGAGCACCTCCTTAACATAAAGAGAAGGCTCCACTGGCCTGTACTCAAGGTCTCTCATGAATTGGTGCCCAATGTAAACTTTAATGTATGGGTGAAAAGAAAGCTATCAGCACACAGTAGAGATGTGTGCCATTAATTGTTTCAGAACCTTAAAAAAACACCATAGCTGAGGCTGCTACTTACACCACAAATCACCTACGCCTGGCAACCCCAAAAGAGTATGAAAGCATTGGTTATCATTACACAGCCTGCTGTTGCATCACGGTATGTGAAAGACAGGGACAGAGAACACTGATTTTTTACAAGTGTACAGAACATTCAAATTTGCTTCAACACAGGGATTTTGTAGAACAGAAGTAGAGAACTAAATCTGATATTCTACACATCCCAAACAAAAGTAGTTCAGCAACACAGTGGTACCATAATTGCATCAGGGGGCCTGTCAGAAAATTATTGAATAGCTAAAGCATTAGGTATTTTAAAATTTATTATATTTTGTGACCAAACTGGCAACTGCAGAGGGGTTGGGACTACATTACAGTGTAATAAAAACCTCATAAAACATTTAAACAAACTCACACATCTGCAGAGAGATGGGAGGTATTATGTAATGTAAGTCATTGCTAAAGTCACCTCTCACCCTACGAGCTGCTGCAGGAGCAATGGTCGGTATAAAGTACCTCTGTGGTTTCTCACTCCCTCCCACCCCCAATACACACACTGTCTCTCATGCATGCATGTTATTTACAAAAGGGACGCCCTGGGGTTGAGTGTAGGTTGGTGCTTTTTTCAAAAATAAACCAAAAAAGGTTGAAAATAAAAAAATAACAAATCTGGAATTATTTTAGTTTCAACCAAACAAGTGTAGAGGCAAAGGAGTTCCAAATCTCATTTCAACTTACTCCCCACAGTAGGGAAGTCTTGGATACAGGTCTTTCCTATAACTCATATCTCACAACTTCCAGAGGATTTCACTGGATTTAACAAAGAATATTCTGTGGATGAATTCCTGACCTACATCCTAGGCTGGCATTCCTATTGTGTTTGTTCTTAGAAAATGTAACAACAGCTCTACAGCATTCTTTTGCAGATTGCCAGAAAGCTTATGTCTCAATTATATGCAAATGCAGATGATAATGTGTGAGGTAGGATCCACAATTTCACTCAAGGGACTACCTCAAAACCAGTCCAACAATCAACAATACTCCGTCCAAACCACAAAAGACAAAGAGAGATGAGTGCTTGGAATGTTTTAAAAAATTATGGCTGCCAAATTGTTTGAAGGCAGTCAGGAATGTATACTGAGGACTCATTAGAGTTCCTCCCTGGCTGCTCTCTTCACTGCAACATATTCAGATCAGCTCCCAGAAGGCCCTTGATGAAATATTAAGTTACTGAGCTGGAAAAAACAAATATCTTCAAAGTTTCATTTCTTTCATTCTTGATTTTGTGCTGACCTACTCTGAGACATGACACAACATGGGATATGGAACACTCTGCAATGCAAAACAGCATAACCACCACCTTTCCTACTGTTGAAAATATCATTATTTTTGCCAGCTGGAAGCTGAGCAGAAGCTTTGTAAAATGCTGAAATCCTTTGTAGGCTGGTGGTTTATATGAACAGATATTATCTTAGGATACTGAAAACTTCCATGTACTTTTTTTGTTAATTCATTTCTTTTCTCTTCAGTTCTTTTTTTTTTTTAACTTAAAACCCACACTTTCACTTATAAAGGTGCAGACCAACAGCACCCATAGCCCAAACTCTGCTAGCAGTAAAGCATTAGGTGTTTCATCTTCCCCTCCTAGCAACATGCCATAAGTGAGAGCATTTAGCACAGGACAAAGGGAAAAGGATGAATGCCTGAAAAAAATCTACCTGTAAGAGTGATTTCTAGGCTGCTAACTTGTTCCTGAAGAACAATTCAAACACAGCAATCTCTTCCCACTTGGAAAATATTTTTCACAGCCATTGTGAGATGAAACAAGTTGTGTATTAAAAGAGCTGCTGAAAACATCTAAACTCTAAGTAACGTACTTATGTCTCTCCCAGCTACCAGACCAATTTGAATAACATATGAAAGGATAGAATTACACAGTATCTCTTGTTTATCAATCTACCCAAAAATAATTTTGTGACCATGGATTGAAGGAGTTCTGCTCTTTTTAATAATATTTTGAAAGAGTCCTTGAAAGAAGTTCCAATTTTATCAGCTTATCTAATGAAACCAGCTTAGCTCTTTGAGACCCTTCCTCTTATATCCCATATAATGTAATCCCATATAGTGTAATGGAGAGCTGTTCAGTGAAGCACAGAGCCCATCTGACTTTGGGAAGAACATGCTATTTGGGATATTTGGAATATAATGTCTCCATGACAGCACATAGTGGTAGGTGCAATAGTGTTTAAGTATGAGGGGCATTGACCAAATCTACTTTTGGAGTTCTTACTGAAGACTTTTCAATGTCTGTGACTGGTAAAGCTCAATTTCTCTTTCAGTGGTTTTGAAAGATCAACGTGCCCTTCAAAATTAGAGTGTAAGACCTAATAAAATAAGCTCCTGGTCTTACAGTTTTGGGAGCTGGCCTAGCTGGACTCAGAAGGGAATGTGTTATCTCTCCTTATTCCTTTAGGCAAATCACTGCCAGCGTGGTTTCCACAAGAATTTCAAATAGTTCAGGACTAGTCATAGATAGCTTCACTTGCTTATAAGGAACCAGCAGCACTGCTGTCATCTTTCCTAATCACCTCTGGGTATGGCTGCTAAGAGGGTGCTTTATGTCAGTATTTTATGACTGTCTCTCCTTAGTCCAGCAGTTCTAAATGTAAGCTTCTGTTCAAAATGAAGGCTATATATATATACACAAAACAATAGCTTTAAATCACCTTTGTTGACATTAAAAGATCTAAAATGCCAGCGATGAATTAGATACTTTCTAGGGTCCACGTAATTCTTCTGTACTGAAAACTTTAAATACATCATTGTTAGCCTTCTAATGTACAGAATAAACCAAGTCATATACATGCACATATAAGTATCTCAGTGCTCTAGCTGAGAGCAGTCATGGTGCAGGTTAATGGCAAAAAAATAGGCAAGCATAAATGACACTTCTCAGACACATTCTCCCACATCTAGTCATGTGTGACTTAAGAGAGATTATGGGCTATTTATGTTATCCTCCATCCTCTGAATTCAGTGGAGATCATGAATGGATGATGATGCCATAAAGGAAAGAGATTAGAATTAAATTAAAAAAATGATGAGATGTACAGATCAAAACTTTTAACTCATAGCATTTAACTTGAAACCTGAGGTGAGCTGTTGTTTTGCACCTTGTTAAGACTGCAGAACTCCTAATGTCAGAGCACAGACTATCTATACATTTCTTTCAAACTAAATAACTAAACCACATATAGAAATTGATCATCTGTAGTTTTTATTGTGCATTCAAGACCAAAGAGATGCCATGTACAAATACTGGTGTCTTACCATTAAATGCCATTTACAAGACCATATTTTACTAATTGTAGAAATCACACAATGTAGTTTAAAGGCTGTTTTACAGTATTCTTGGAGGAAATAAATCACTCTTTTCAGTACCCAGTCTTACTCCACTGATGGGCAACAAGGAGCACAACAATGAATGGATGCTGCACCTGATCTCCTTGGCTATTGCAAATAACAGTCATTCTGCTGCAGTTAATGAAGCCTCTTCGAATAATATAGTTACACCAGTGTAAATCTAGTATCAATTATGACAACTTTAGTCTAGCTTAATCCTTCTTCAAGTATGTATGAATTGATATTATCTAAATTAGTATATATAATAGGAACATATTTCTGTAGGAATATATAAGATAGAGGTGAGGACTTTCAGGTGATGATTTAAAAGCAGTCTCCAATCCTGTATATCTATCATTACCTCTCAAAAAAAGAGTTTCCATGGCTAGAATTGTCAAATGAAATTGCAAATTAATATTTAATGATGTTGGTTTGTTTGTGTGTCAGAAATAATGACAAAAAAACAGAAACAAAATTAATTATTAATTCTAATTTATGGTCTGTCTGCTTGAGAACCAGACAATTGGAACAATTCTACAAAAATAGCTTTGAAATTATATTTAAAATGGATAATGCTATTCCTCCATGAGTATGGAAGGAAAGTAAGTATCCCACAGAATAATACACTAGTCTATTAAGTTTTACAGCTTGAGAAAAGGCTGTAAAATATGAGATCTTTCTATTGAAGTTGTTTGTTGGATCTTTTTAACACCTTTCTGCTGCCTTATTTCTAAGCACTAGAAACATTAGAAATTCTAGACTTAATGACAGTCTGTCAGCTTATGTTAGTTGAGGACATGCCCTCTTGGGAGGAGATGAGTTCTGGAAGCATCACCAGCTAAATCTTACCATTTCAACAACTGTCCATTACTCCAGTTAATGCAGCCCCTGAATTCTGAACGGCTAGAGAAGAGCACTTCACACAACTGAAGGCAAGAAGAAAATTCAGTTTCCAATAAAAAGCATTCAATCTCACTCCAGCTACCAGCAGTAACTGGAGCTGTTTCAGCAGCTGGTGACTGCTGTGCCTGTGTGCCACACCAGCTCATTTTTCACAAAGCTTACCGGAATTCGAGAAGAGGTGAGGCAGCGGCCACTCTGGTCCACACACAGCAGAGTATCTATCTCGCTCTTATGCCTGCATAAAGCATGCCACAGCAGTGCCTGGCAGCTTATCAGCAGGCCTGATGTCTGCTAGGTATGGAAGGATGTTAACATTTGAAAATTCTCCAGCTATTAGTAATATCCCTCCTTTGTAAGATGAGGCTTGACTAGAGATTCAGTTTTGAAAGTGAGAATGAGTAAAGTCTGCAACTACAGAAGCTTATCCAGACATCAATTAAGCCCAAAACTTCATTGATATTAGATAAACTTGTGAATGAAGAAAATATAAGTTCATGTTCTGACTTCTTCATCCATATCAACTAGACTAAGTAAAATTGGCACACCAAATTCTGTACAAGTGATGCAGCTAAATCCACACTGACTCAAGCCTATAATTTCAGTTCAGTCTTCTGCAGCACAAAAGTGAGATTTTTTTTTTCATTATTGAGAGACTTGTTCTATTTTTACTCAAAAGATACAGGATCAATGAAAAAGTGATAAGTATAGCCTTATTTAGCCCATATAGGCCAAGAAATACCTACCTGCATAAAAAACCCCTCATCTAACAAAAAAACTTAAAAATCTCTCAGCTGGTGTTTAAATGAATGACCGTATTCCCACTGCCCTTAAGAAGCATGAGAAATCCAGGAAAATAGGGGAGAGTTAGCTGAAAAGAAGTTGTTAGTTGCTCAAGTACAGTTTATGCCAATTCAAAAGAAAAATCAGAATTATTTCCAAAACCAGGGAGTTTAAGTGAAAGTCACAATCTGTGTTTAGTCCATTTGTATGGGATTTCATGACAGGAATGTATTTGCTTCCCCTTCAGGAGAAGCAGCCATACTTACTGTAATCTCAGAAATACAGGAATTCTATTCGAACACATTTCAGGAGCACAGCCCAGAAATTACTACTCCACAGCACAATCCTATACAAAGCCACATTACAACAGGGCTTTCCTTTTTCCCTTTTAACATATCTTTCTCCTACAAATAAGGCCTGGGGACCATCCCCAAGATCCATCCTTGAGGAGGATCTTCTCTGCTTCGTCTTCTGCTCATTTACAGACAAGGCCTCACCTGTCACTGTAGTGAACATCCCCTTCCCTCAGGGCTCTAAACCAAAAAAGGGTCAAAAAAACTCAAGTTGTCCTCCCTTTCCCTTGCAGGGTGACAACATTAAGCCTGAGTCACAATAAACATAAAGATGCTGTCACAGAGACATATCACAGAAGGTACTCTCTGCAACAGCTCCCCAAAACTTTGTTGTTTTGCCAGCCAGTGGACACCAGAGTCCCAAACCACAGTCCTCGGCCACCACCAGCGTGCAGGGCCACAGTTCATCAAGCTCTCTGATCCAGAGCCACTTCAATTCACAGCTGTCGCTTGCACGGCACGTCAGAGAGGTTGCAAGAAGGAGGAAAGCAAAGGGAGGAAAATGGTCTATTGATTTCTTAATGTTCAACTGACCCACCTGAAGGAAACATTCAATGGGCCAGCAGAGGAAAGAGAAGACAGCTTTTCCCAACTCCTACAGACGTACCCAAACAACCAGACTAGAGTATTTTCCTCTGCTCTTTCATAAACACACACACCAGTGACTCATAATTGCTAATTAAAATCAGATGTGGGTGATTCCATAGATATCCACAGGAAATGAACCAGGGAAAATACAGGTCCTATGGTTTTCTGACATGGTCAGATAACAGAATGGGCTTTCTGGAGGTTAAAAAAGTGTATGAGGAAATGGAGGATGGCTCTTATATAGCATTTTAGCCTTTAAATTGACTTTGTGATCTAGGCCAGAGCTTTCCCGCAGCCATAGGAATAAATGGAATTCCTGGGGTTTCTCAGGGCTCAGATGAGCCCAATGAAAAACTATTGCATGTTTTCTGGTACGGGTATCTCTTGGAATTTTGCTCACCAAAACTACGTTCCAAAAGATGGAGAAATTGATCCACTGCTGTTACACCTACTCTATGTAGCATTTTTGGTAGTGCTAAATTGCCACAGAAGAAGAGATAGTTTTAACTAAAGTACCTGCAGGGCTATCAAAAATCTAGCAAAACAGAGCATTTTTCTGGTATCCTTAGGTTCACCTGCTTTGCACAAGTACACCTAGAAAAGATCCTCCAATCAACTGAACAAAACTGATATGACATTAATAGAAACTCTGTTTTTTCCTACCTTCTGAAGACAAAAGAGCACTGTCTCCTCTCCTCAAGAAAGACTGTCACAAACTAGACTAGTAACAGCCTGACCTTATCAGAGTATCTTACATAAAATATGTTAATATTACTTTTTGTATTACTTTAATAATTAATTACATTGTTGTATTGCAGAAATTGTATTTTTCTCTTGGCTTCTTACTCCTGGTAAGTAACTTTCTGTAAGTGATTGGTGCTAATGGAGTTGATATGGTGCAATTTAATAACCCCAGTCTCTTGTCTTACTTGGAGTTTGCCATCATCATCCCTTCCTCGCCTTGTATCAGGATCAGGGAGATAGCAGGTATAAGAGAAGGCATTGTTGGCTTTCTGCCATGCAGGGAATGCTTTTCCCATGAAAACTCCTGTTCCTAAGTGTTCTTGGTACTGAAAGCCTCCTCAGCAGGATGGAAAATATAGTCTTTGGTTTTGGTAGAGATTTGTTTCTGCAAGTTTTGACAAGATTGTCCATAAATGTCAAAGCTGAGCACCTGTAACATTCTGTACATTTTATACTCTCTGAACATTTTGACTTCAGAAAACCTGACACCATTCTATGGCATGCAATATTTCCAGAGCAATAAAAATAACTTTCTACTCAAAAGCCATTTCTGACACATGGCATAAGTCTTGAGCAAAGTCTAGAAAGTAGGTCTCTGATATGTCAATACAAGATATTAGATACAGATTAATGAGCTTGACCTTAGTCTTTAAGTGAAATAATTGATGCACTTGCAACAGACCTTTAAAACAGTTCTGACAAATATTTTGTACATTATTTAATGTTAATTTTAGTTGTCCTACTGACTTTTGTGAAAGTGATTCTGCTAAACGTGTATGAGCAATAAAAATGCAAACTGTCATTATTTAAATTAGTATGTCAAGACTTAGCAGTTTTAAGCATAAGCTGAAGCCTTCAGTAACACAATGTTTTTTGCATGGTCCTGCAAAGCTCTTTGGAAGAATTAGACACCAAACAATCCCACAAATCCTGAGGTTGTAATTTGTAATTAGAAGTGAAATCCAACAAAAAAAGGACCCTGTTTGATTTTGCCTCCCTATAATAACAAGAGGAAATTTGTGTGTGTGGTTAGGGAAGATTAAAAAACAAGTCTGCTGAGTTTCTTTAACAGTCACAAAAGTATTTCAACAATTATTTTACTTTCTATTATTTTATATTACATTATAAATTACAAAAAATTCTTGTGTTTGAAGGCTTAATGAATAAACCACTATAAAAAGTGCAGTTCAGCATCAAACATAATTTCTGCTACAAACATCTCTTGTATTTTCTTGCATATCAGCCAGCACACCTCTTTACTATTTTTTACACAGAATCCTTTGAGAATGATACAGCACAATGATATCTAGTTGTCTCATCCACTCATAGAGTTAATAAAAATGTCTACATGACAGCAGTTTTAAAAAACCCAAAGTTTTGGTCCCAAGCCTTTGAGTGGAAGTGTCCTCAGGCACACTGTCATTGACAAAACCCCCTGATTTTCAAAGCTATTTTTTTCTCATTAGCAAAGTGTAGCCTAACAGTGCCTTTACTGTAGTCTTGCATGAAAGTAATAATTTTTCTGTACTTTTCCTATGACAAATTTATTTTTCCTATATGCTTTTACTGGCTGGTGCAGCTGGCATGGCTTGACTGACAATGAGCCAGAAAGATGTTGAGAGTAGGGAAAACTCACAGCTCTCTCAGCTGCTGGCACAGTGGAGGGTAAGAGCACAGCAGAAGTGATGCATTCAAGCACAGCCCTGTGAGTTAATATTACCTGCCTGCCAGCTTGTGAACACTACTGGCAGTGCACATCAATGAAGATTATTCACACCCTCATGGACTAAGAGAAGGTGTTGGAAACTAACTGCATAGAAAAACATAACAAAATATTCTATATTATTCATCAATTGTACGAGCAAGTGAGTGTTGTTATTTGATCCCGGGATTTTAAGAGGTGAAATTGATTTGCAAACTAAAGTGTACCTTGTATCATGCTTAAAACAAAACTGTTAAGGGTGTTAACAGCATATCTAATGTTTTCCTGTGTATTGTTACCAGAACAGAATTAAAGTCCTATTAGGACAGCAACCTGATGTATTCTTATCATTTGGGAGACCATCTTTGAATCACAATGTTGCAGTTGACTCCTAGAGAGAGAGTCTTAATAATCCTATCTGGTGACAGACTCTATCAGGTGATATAATGCCAAAGGAAACACTGAAGTCACTGGTACTGAATAATAAATCTGTCGGACAACAGCTCATCTTAAATCTCCAGACTTCCAATTCACTACTTGCTGAGCATTAGTGATTTGAAGGTATCATTACCTACAATTTGAGTTTTAAGATGACACTCAGAGAAATATTTTGTATTTTCATTTGAACATATGAAGCAGGAATAGTAAAATATCTATCTGGTAAAGTGTTTTTTCTGCTTCCTAAACAAATCCTAGTTATGCACTTGCCTTCAGAAAAGTACCTTAGAAAAACTTCAGAAGGAGTGAAAACACATGTTAAAGAATTATTCTCATCCTTTGCGAAAAACAGAAGGAAGTCCTGTTGTTAGATGAAACAAAAAGTAGTCATGGATCAAGGAAGTTGAGTAAGAACAAACACATGGTTTTTTTATAATTTAAGAAAGCCCAGCAGAGCTGATAATGACACAGGATGACATTATAGGTGATAGCACAAACATACACGCAAGATAAGCTAATTATCTGGTCCAACAAATCCTCATAAAGTCTTTTTACTTCAGTGGAGCTCAGCAAGCTATAAAATCCTGGAGAAAAAGAACAAGCATACTGTAACCAGAAGCAAATACAATGCAAGAATGTATCTCAATAAATGCTAAAGTAGACATGAACAGAAGAATACATACATTAAGTTCTAAAGGACTTTCTTTTTCGGGATCTCTGACGACACAAACCGCAATGATTATGACACTGTCTGACTGGCCTAGGTTTAGTTCTAAGCAGCGCTGGCCAAAAAGTGCATTTAATACAGTATATTTAAGATCCAGTATTGTACGTGGAGGAAAAGGAATGGCAGGAAGGAGTATAAAGGGATCTTCTGCAAATACAGTCAAGTAGATACCACAGCTAGAAGTGGAAAAGCATTAGAAACTACAGTATTTGTGATATTTTTGAGAAGCGGGAAATTACAAGTAAGTTCTGTGGCAAGGAGTTTATTTTAATGGAACAGCCGTAAAAGGAATGACACAGTGGAAGCATTTTGTGTGGTCCTGTTCATATTTTCACTGGATGGACAGAGTGCTGATTCCACCATAAGCTTTTATTAACAGCCAAATCCGACAAAATGTGATTTTAAAGCTAAAATACATACATATATAAATTGTTTATTATTTAAATTTCAAAACAAGCATAGCATTCAGACTAAGAACTAAGCTCTTGCCAATTTTATAGAACATAACACTACAAGGTTATATATCAGTCTAAATATTTTCTCAGTGTACTGTGATGAGAAAACAGTTAGCGTCTTTTCCCCTCCTTCTTCCTTAAACACAGTCCTCCCTGCTTTTTGGGGTTAGAGAAATGCAAGGATTAATTATCAAATCACAATGTTTCTACTCTCAGTTGGCTTCACTTTCTACACAAATTTTGCCCACAGCCAAATGTTCAAGAACTTAACCACTGAAGAATGTACAAATGGCAGCAACAAGTAAAACCACAAGGTCCATTTAGTTCAAGAACCTGTCCCTGACAGGAGCCCAGGGAAGTACCCACCCGGTCCTTCGATGAAAAGCGCTTTCCAGTGCATTGGAGGGTGCTCCGAACAGCAGAGAAAAACCTTGCTTTTTCATCTTTGACACTTTGAATTTAGCAGACCTTCCTTTTACAGCATTTGTTGTCCCCTCTAGTCACTGTGTTTCTCCAAACTTTTGTTTCCCTTATCCCTTTCCAAGCTAAAGTTGTTTGGTCTTGTTAGGGCTTGACACCATCCTGTTCCTAAAAAGGAACTGCTATAAACCAATGCCAGCAAGCAATTGCCTGGAGAAGAGTGTAATGGTATTTGACCCAGTATGACAGAAATCTCCAGCAATTTATGGCCTGTCTCTTGGATTTCATAAGGTTCAAATGACTTTTCTGCCATGAATTTGTTCAGTCCTGTTTAGAACTACACTAAAGTTTTAAATGTCTACAACCTGCTTCAGTCAGCAGCCACACAGCTTAAATGCACCTTTGAAAACAATATTCTTTTATTCATTTTGAACTTCTCATCTGCTACATAACTTGATATCCTCACTTTCTTGTACTGAAAAGACACGGGGAGGGGGAATAAAATCAGTCCCTCCTCACTCCATAGTATTCTTGGTTTTAATCAGTTAATTTGACTGTGGTCAGTTTTTAGCAGACTGCTTCTTAACAGGTGTGTGAAACTAGAAATTACATTCAGTGAAGAGATTTGTCTCCTCTCTATCCCAACTCACCCATCCAGATGGTAATAGGAGCTAATGTGAATTAGGTGGGGGGGAAACTTTCTATGCCTTAATTATCTTTCAGGATGAACAGACTGGGGGGTTTTGTTTTTAGCCTTTTTTTTTTTTTTGTTTGGCTTGAGTGCTTCAGGACCACCAGAGCACAAAAAGGCTCCATATGATCAGAATTGTCTTTGTCAAGTACTTTTTTGCCTTCAGCAGAGCTTTTGGACTTAGGAGATTCAGTTTAGAAACTCCTGATAGCCCTGATGTGCAGCATTAAGTCTTGTATTTGAAGGCCAGGCAGATATTTGTACTTTGAGAGAGTAAAGATGGCTGGAACATCTATCTAGCAAAGAGAACATTGCATGATAGAAGAAAGTGGCTTTTTAACAGTTTTGAATAGATTGAGCAGGTCACAGCCATACACCAGGAATCAAGAACCATCAATTAGCCCAAAAAAAGGCCTCCAGTAATGAAGGTAAGCCTGGGTTGAAACCCAGTGCAAAGCTGGGGGGAGGGGGTAAGAAAGAAGAAAGAAAAGTTTAATAATGACAGAGCTTGAAAAACAAGAGTGTGAATAAGTCTGGCTCACACAAGCAGTTAAGGAGAACTGGGCAGGAGGAGTGTACTTTGCTTTTTTTATTACCACACAGACTGCACGCTAGGGAAGCAAATTCACAGCATGGTGCTACAGACAGTGGTAGGTTAAAACCCTCTCAGAGAGCTAACTCTGGGACAGTGCTACTCTAGCACAAATCCCTGGTGGAAGTTATAAACAAGTATAAAAGAACAGAGATGTTTTCAGTACAAATGCTTCTGGCAGTCTGTACCTATATAGAAAGCTACTTCAACTAGTCTGGGGAAGCAAATAAATTATTTTAAAAACTCTCTGACTCTATAAACTCCAAATAAAAATAGCTTTTCTAAAGTACTGAAGTTTAGCTAGTTTCTATAGGGAGTGAATTTTAAACCAAATGGGAAGGTCCGCAAAAAGTGACAAAGCGTATTACCCAGAAGATGCTATTTGGTGAAATGTGAAACATTACCCAGGGTTAATTCCCTCAGAAATCTCTTCCGAGTTTCTCAAAACTTAGCCAAATTGCAACTCTGTTAGCTGAAATTTCCCATACCAGCTGTCTGCCTCAGGCTGAATTTATTTTTGAAAACTCCAGCCAAAACTATTCAGCCATTTCAGAGAAATACTCTCACAATCTTTTATTTGGAAACTTTTAGCACTCAGATGCTTTACAGTAGAGTTTCTGAAATGAGATGGGAACGGAGAGAGAATAGGAGATACACACAGAACCATTTATGAAGGTCTGCCCCATTTTGGCCAGGCCTAAAAATGCACACCCCACAGAACAACCCTGAACACTATGTGGTGTGAACCTACGGGGCAAAGTCAACCTTTGGCTGTCATAGCTGCTTCCAGGTATTGTATCCTTGGGCTGGGTTGACTGTTACAACCAAAAGCAGAAAAATCTCTCTCCTGTGCCCTCAATAATCTCATCATCTGGCTGCTTCAGCAGGATGGCAGAGTATGTATCATGCAATGTGAGGAGGAAGCATGGGGTATTAGCTGGGACCAGCTGGGAGAGAAATGGAAAGATTAGGGGATTCAGGAGGGGAAAAACACACGTGTTGGATGAGAAAATTTATTACTAAGCAGGATACTAAATGTTTCTACAGTGACTATAGGACAGGGTCAGAGACAGATGAGAGTTCTAGGGAAGGAGAATGGGAGTGAGGGGAAAACTAAAGGCTAGAGGGGGAAAGCACCTCAGACATGGAGATGAGACTGGGCCCAGTTTGGAGACTGGGGAGGAAACGAGCACTGCAAATGAGAGAGGCTGGGTACAGAGGTAACGACTTCTACTGCAAAAAATGTAGGGCTGCCATCAACTAATTGAATGCAAAATTTGTCCCCAACAAGTGAATTACATTGGGTTTAATTCAAAGATTTAGTTTTTTTTAAACAGGCCACCTCATCAGTGGAATAGAATGAACGATGCAAACAAACCTCTGCCTTCAGCAACACCTGAGAACACTAAGTATTTTCACTAATACTTTAGAAAATCTGAACCAAGGCTTTCAAAGTAAATCCTCTGAGAAACAATTAGTGATCACCTAAGAAAATATTCAAGTGACTTTGCTAGTCATTGTGTGAGAAAATAAAGATGGACTCCAACTTTCCAGAACAGCAATTTGTCTTCATCAAAAACCCATGTCCTCCCTTTCTGCAAGACTTCACCTCGTTCACTCTATATTTTTTGAATTTCCACATGAGCCAGAAGTAACAGACTCCTTTCACTATGTTATTTTGATTCACTCCTAAAGTAAGGTGGGGAAAAAAAGAATACATAATTATGTAAAGAAGACATCATCATTTATGGGAACAGGAGGATTGCACAAACAATTTAGATAATCCTGATTTTTGACAACATAGATAAACCTACTTGGCACTGCAGACTTTGCAAGATATGTATATCAATCTTTCTTTCATTTCATATGCAAGACCTGACTCTCTCCTTGCTGACACTGTCCCACTGGCCTAATGAGGTTGCCCTTGCTTTAAGTAAACATGAGAACACAACTCTTCATTCTGGGAGAAATGAAAACTACAGTATCTGGAGGAAGGCAGTCTAAACAGACATTTGAAGGAAATGATATACTCAGAAAATAATACTTCTGAGAGATCCAGGGATGAATGTGTTGATAAATACCACAGACAAATCATGTGCTTTTTTTTCAGGCATATCCAGATAAACTCCTTGTAGAAGAACAACTACGTGATAACAAGCCTTCAAAATATCTGAAAATAAAGGAAAGAAACAAACAAACCCCAACACAAACAGGGAAGAATTAAAAGCAAATGGCTGCTGGAGGTAAAAAAACGAGGTTAGGGAAGCAGACAAAAATTAAAAGAAAAATTATTTTTGGATTACCTACATCACTGCTTCATTGTGGAGCTTCAAAAAACCACAATGAATAAAAGTATGACAATACACTAGGATTGGGTATGTAGGATACAGCAACATCTGAGCACTTGTGGTACATGTGCTTCCACTGATACTTACATATCTACACACTAGGAAGATTTAGAATAACTTGAGATTTAGTTGAGAAGCAACAGAATATAAAGACCCTCTCCTGTGTTTTTTCAAAAAATTAAATGATAGAAAATCAAACGTAATGAAGATATACATAACTTGTATTGAAAGATTAGCTAGCTCTGCTAGAAAATCAACATAGCCTGTAAGCTTTTCCATACACTGAGATTTTGGTTTAAATCTTTGTCCCTTTAAACTAGCAATCACATCGGTGGTTTTCCAATGGAAAAATGTACCTTTAGAAGGTCCTGTAAAATCTACACTGTCAACTGCCAAATAATGGGAAATAGTATCTGCAACAGATAGAACAGATAATGCATAACATTTGAAATATTTAAGACTAGTCTTAACTGAAAACAGAATAAGTTTTAATACTGAATACAAACTGCCACAAGATCCTGGCCTAGCAGTAAGTTTTATATTAAAAATTACACGGGGTTTAAACATAAAAACACCTTAAAAAAATAAAAAATTGCACCAAACAAAACATAAGGGTAAATTTAAAGACAGTGGAAGGATTAGATGGTGTGGCCTTATTTGTTCCTCAGAGAGGAAATTCTCTTTAGAGATGTGTGTCCCAGATTAAAGATTCTATTCTGAAGCACCAGAATTAACACCAATTTACTGTACACTGATTTTCCATGGCAGTAGGAGAGCAACCTGAAGCAACTGTGTAGAAAAACAGATAAATAAAATCTTTGTGAAAGAGCAGTAAGAGTTTATAGCTCAGCTTTTACTTGAACTTTCTAATCAGTTCAAACAAAGTGAGAAACGCACTTTGAAGCAAATGCACAAATGCAAAAAGCAAGACAATTAATTTCATGAGGTGTTTTCTAATTAAGATGCCTAGACATTACTTTTTCATA
>JAWWTY010000123.1:15109892-15152670 GCA_035222235.1 Margarornis squamiger | reverse complement strand
GCACAAATGCAAAAAGCAAGACAATTAATTTCATGAGGTGTTTTCTAATTAAGATGCCTAGACATTACTTTTTCATATATTCACTGCTTGTAGTGATGGTGCTTTTTTGAGGGTGAAGGAGAATCTTTCATAGATGGTTTCTCCTCTCCTGCTTCAGACTACAGATGAGACAATACTCCAGTACAACAAATGTGTAAAGATTGAAACAACACAGCCATTAGGTATTTTGTAAGCTAGATATTGTTGCCCAGGCAATATCAGCCTTACATCCAAGAATAATATTAAATGTTCAAGAATGTTAAATAACCCCTTTAGTTTCGTAGCACCTTCAGTTAGAAAACCATGAGTTTTTCATTACAAATCTCATTTTGTTTGAATTTTTAATTTATATTAGCTTTAAATGTTTTTACTCATGTTACAGACATCATGTTTTTTGAGATTATTTCCCTTAATTATCAAAGAATAAGTTGATGAAAACTAGAGAATCAAATTGTTCTTCCTAGCTTGGTTTCAGACCTCTTCAGTCAATGAGAAAACAGACTCTCTAGGTGCAAACTGTCCCAAAACTTAAGTGTTGCAGAGCTCTGATGCTTTCATCTTGGACAAAGAACTTTTACCTTCCAATTTCAAACTGACATGTTCAATGCTACATCGCATATGGAATTTACTCCTAAAGGAATTTTGTATATTGAAAGAAGCATTTGAGAAAGAAATTTTCGAATCTGCACCAAGTAGGCCTCTTTTTATCTATATAACTGGGGAGTCACTGATCCCATTTAATTTACTTGAATTAAAGTATTAAATATTAGCTAAACAGTTCCTTACTATAATTAACAGCGGTAATTCACTTCAGTGGGATCAGAGTTCAGGTATTTAATGTTTTCAGTGATCCCAAACTTACTTTCTCATTTCATATATAATTATGTCTGGATTATATCCTCTAGCAGCATCAAGTATTAGCATAATTTTCATTACTGGGAGGTTTTTTTCACTCTTCCATTAAACTAAACCACGCTAATACTGTTGACTGGCTGCAAGAGATGTTTATTCTTTGGTGCAAATGGAGAAACTGTCACAGGTAATTGTTAGGCTGACGTAAAACAGCTCGTTGAAATGTCAGCCTGAACTACAGCAAATATGTCACGTGAAGGATTACTTCAAATTTGCTTCCATGAACAATGTTTAATGATGGTTTATGCAGCTTTATAAAAGCACCTTAACACCTTTCTGATCTAAAACAGAACACTTAAGTATTCCAAACCAACAGCAGACCACCCAATACCTTTGCCTGGAAGCCTCAGCAATCCCATCTTTGGAGGGACATACTCTTAATACTATGAACATTTTAATTGCATTTAGATTATTATCTCATGCTCCAGCAAAAACCTATTGCATTTAATTAAAGAAATAATGTGGTAGTTAAATAAACAGCTATTTTTGTGTATACATGCAAAGGAATGCAAAGCATTCTTGTAATCAATGCATCAGTGTTAATTAGCCATTAACACGTAATGACAAAACGCAGGGCTCAGAGCCGAAAGGTTCCCGCTAATTAAACAGGTCAGGCTCTTGAAGCACAGCACTCTACTGCATGTTACAACAGCCAGGGACTCTTCAGAGCCCCTAACCTGGATTTCCCCCCGTAGGCAAGCACGTGCTGATGTCAGTCTGGGTCACTCCAACGATCCTGAAGAATTCAGATGCCTTCTACTAAAGCTGCAGAGGTAGGTGGCAAATTCAAGAGAAACATCCACTGAAAATTATCTCTGTAATTCATTCACATACCAAAACACAGTAACAGTATGATGACCGTTTATTCTCTCATTTAGACCTGGCAGAGCAATGAACTCCTGCTTTGTATATTATTAATCCAAATCCATTCTAAAAATATGGGTTATAGAAAAATCCACCAGCCATTTTGACACAAAGAATCGTAGAATATGCCAACTTGAAAGGGATCCATCAGAATCATCAAGGCCAACTCCTGGCCCTGCACAGACCACCCCAAGAGTCACACCATGTGTCTGAGAGCATTGTCCAAATGCTTCTTGAACTCTGTCAGGCTTGGTGCTGTGACCACTGCCCTGGGGAGCCTGTTCCAGTGCCCAGCCACGTGTGGGTGAAGAACCTTTTCCTGATACCCATCCTAAACCTCCCCTGACACAACTTCAGGCCATTCTCTCGGGTCCTGTCACTGGTCACCACAGAGATCATTGCCTGCCCCTCCTCTTCCCCTCACAAAGAAGTTGTAACTGCAGTGAGGTCTCCTCTCAGTCTCCTCCAGGCTGAACAGACCCAGTGCGCTCAGCCACTCCTCATACGGCTTCTCCCCCAGACCCTTCACCGTCCTCGTTGCCCTGCTTTGGACACTCTCTAATAGCTTAATACATTTCTTACACTGTGGTGCCCAAAACTGCACACAGTGCTCAAGGTGAGGTTGCAACAGTGCAGAGGAGGGTGGGACAAAGACACATATTTATAGCTGACAAATGTCTAAAGTCTTCATGATTTCCTGACAAGTTTACTACACTCGCTTCTGACTCTCCTTCTGTCTTTATAGGATGTAATGCCACTCAGCTTTAATTACTAGATCCAGTCTTGTCATCCTGACTTTACTCAAGTGGCGCTTAGTGTGGTAGCACCCAACTCACTTCACCACATTGCCTGAGCACCTGTTTCACTTTCGGTTCTGGAGTCCAAACAAGTACAATTATTGCTGGCTATTACTCTGAGAAAGGTGGGGATTTTTCAGTCAATACCCTGCTGCCTAGAGATTGGGTTTGCTCTATTATGTGAAGTGATGGTGTGCCTTCCCAGTAACAAGTAGCTCTCCATGGTCCTTCAGTCTCTTCCATCTCTTCATTTATTACACACAAGTTCATGCATTTTTGCGAATCAGAGCTGGTGATCTGAACATCTGTCTCTCTCTAGTACATGAACAGATTTCAAGCCTAAATAATGTTTCAATTACTTCCCTTAAACTGTTTTAACACAGATGAAGAAAAACAAGTGCCAACAGTAAGACTCACTCCAGTTCATATCTTGTACTGCATTCATGTCAGATTAAGACTCTGATTTTCAGAAATGTACCTACGTGCCAACCGCTCAGTAAACATCTAGTCTGATAGTCTTCACGTTGGGTTATCATTAACTTGAATTATAGCTCCAAGCACCCACCCCACAGCCTAGCAGCACCCCTATTTGTGAAGGCCAGGGTAACTACGGAATTGAGCAACAAGTGATGCTTTACTCAGATCACTCATTCATGTCTAAGTAACTGAGTGTCTGTGTGAGAAACATCTGAAGTCCAATACACAGGGCAGCTATAAAAAAAATAAAATTCAATAAAAGTCCAATATTCTACATTTATACCAAATAAAGCACGGAAAACTGGCATGTACACACCTCTTCAAACTGGACTGTAAACTACTATCAATCTTGTGTCCCATATAAAATATAAGGCAGCCTATCCCTCTTTCACTAAAAAGTACACCATGCATTTTGGTAAGAGCAAGAACCAAGGCAGCAGCTGAAGAGTTTCAGTTCTGCAGCTGTAGTCAGTGTGTTGGCAAAAGTATCTCCCCTACAGACTAAACGGGAACAGCAAAACCCAAAAATATAGTTTAAACTTTAAAATGAAATTACACACAGAAATTGCATTACTGAAAAATTTGTCTTTAAAACAGTATCATTATTTGATCATGAGCTTCGCAGTGGAAGAGAAGATGGACAATGGCGATATGGCTTCAACTTCCAGCTCTGCCAGAGATTCCCTATGTGAGCTTAAACAAAACAGAAATGTTTTCTGTTCTCCATTTCAGGAACCAGGAGCAGCAAATAACTCTTTTCTTCCTCTCCTGTCATCTGCCTTTTTTGTTTACACTGTGGTGCTAAGAAGACACACAGACATGGCTTAGTCAAAACACAGTTACTCTTGTTCATTTCAATGGAGTTCCCCGATATTCTGGGTACTCCCTTGCCTCCCTTTTCTGTGTATACGAAAGGTTTAACTAAAAGAAAGGTTTTCTCACTTGTACTAGGAATCAAATTTCTGTCCTGTGAGGCAGAAAGGCCTAGTATGTTATCTTCCAAAAAAAGTTTTAGAATGCCTAAATCACTATTTGAAGTGATGATTCTGATCACTGCCAAGTCATTTCTTAGAACAAATACATCTTCCATTTTATCTGTCATTTATTTCAGTATTACTTCTTACCACAGATTACTTTCTTGCACCCAATAGTATTTATTTTAAAGGGCCAAGAAAGGACCAAGGATCCAACTGTTCAGTGAACAGCAACAGAAGCACCTGAAGAGGTTCAACCACGGAGATGGTATTTTCTGGCACTAAAGTAGAAACAAAGCATGGAATGTGCAGCTTCAGAGTGGATCTGCTGTTGACAGAAGAATAAAGTGTAACTACAGCTTTAACCTTTACAGAGCCTTGTACACTTGAACATCTACTAAAAAAAAATACATTAAATTTAATTTGTAAGGACAGATTCTCTCCTCAAGAGTAAAGCTTAACATCATCCAGTTTAACATGGCTATCATAGGTTCTTAAAACCACTTGAACACCATCTATGATTCCAGAATAGCAGGACAAGTACTCAAGCTAGGTTTCAGCTTATTCTACTGCACTGTCAGAAGCAACAATTTAGAAACCATCTAAATCAGAGCCCCCCAAAAAATCAAATAAAAGCAAGAATAGCTCTCTAAAGATCCAAAAACGATGCCTACTGAAGGCAGGGCAGAAATAAGCAGAACAAGACTGTGCTGACATTCTTGGTCCTAGTTTACTAGGTAATATCTGTCAGAGTGGTATTACTTTAGATATTATTTGTATGGTGAATTGTAAGAGAAAAGAAGACTCTAAAGTTTTGTTGAATTAAAAGATAAATTGTACTGACAAAGACAAGAATTAACACAGAATTATTTGTGGGAGAATCATTAACTAGGAGACAGTGGCTTGACAATACAAAGCTAGGATGGGTAACTGCCATCTTACCTTTGAGAGGGAAATAGGAAAATTACACACCTAATAATCTCCTTTCTTAAAAATCTATCCATAACTTATCAAAAATAACTAGATAAATCCAGAGGGGTTGTATTGTTGCCGTTTTTTTAACAGAAAAATATGAAGTGGTACATCAAAAGTATGTATTTTGCTTCAATTAAGTGGATAGCAATGTACCAGTCCTTACACTATAAAAAGAAAATCCACTGAAATGCCACACTTGCTGGAAGGCACAAGTTTAACCACATTCTGCTGAGCAGGAATGCTGCAGTTGATAGATCCTTTCCATAGAAAGGTAAAGTACCATTAAGGTCCTCATGAAATGATTGAACCCACACTGAAACGAAAATTCTGTGCTACAAGTCTGAGCACTCTTGTGTTAGACACTTGAGTGGAACTTTACAGGTTCACTGGGCCTTCAAATTAATTCCTACATTATTGTAGGAATTCTTAACTCTCCTCCTGTTTTGAACAGCTATCACATTTAGATGACCTCTACTCATATCTATATGAATGTATATACTACACTGATTAATTTGGAAAGGTTTGGTTTTCTTCATGTCATTGTCATCTTCACTGTGCTATCAGTCACTTGTACAGGCTCCCCAGGGAAGTGGTATGGCACCAAGCCTGTCACAGTTCAAGAAGCATCTAGACAACACTCTTAGTCATATGGTTTAGTTTTAGGTCGTCCTGCAACAAGCAGGGGGTTGGACTCAAGTCCCTTCTAACTTGAGATATTCTATGATTCTATGAGCTATTCTGCTCTTACAAAGAAAGCTCAATCCATCCAGACAGCCGTTAAGCAGAAGCAAAGTTATACAGAAAAGGGTATGACATATTAGCATAAACAATGATGGGAAAACACTACAGGCAATGTCTTTAAACCATGTCTGTTCAAGAAGAATGCTCTTTAAAATAAACACCTTTTAGGTAAAGCAATGAACAGGAACACTAGAAAACAAACTACTTCCAGGCATGATCATTAGAGGAAGAAATCACCCTCCAAAAATACCTGTATTAAATCAGTTATTGATTCTCACTCAAATATGTTCTTTTAAAAGAAGTGCCTGAGGGTTGTTTTTCCTCTCAGACAGTACAAGAGCACTCAAGACTCCAAGGACAAGTAATACAAAATTGCAAACTACAATATATTGTAACACAGTATTATCTTTATTTCAAAATTGTACAAAGTATAAACATAAAGATATAATTACATGGAAGTAAACCCTGCTCTTCAAGTATCTGAATACTTCAGCAACGATATTGTCATCAAAAACATGCCTTTATTCTTTCTCATGAGGCAACTTCATCTTATGGAGCGATACATCATGAAATCAATTGTGGTGCATCGAGGGAATTTACCAATGGAGCTCTCTTCCACAGGGGTGTACACTTTGATTTGCCTCATGTGAGTGTCCCTTCCATTCTGGTGATTAGCCAGAACAGCAATCTGAATCATGAACGTGCGAATAGGCTTCTTGTGAGTATCTGTTAAAGGCACATGAATCCAGCCGCTCGGCTCCACTAATTCCAGTTGCTGCCAAAAACAAGACAGAAAAGCAAAACACTGAGAACCAGTTAACATACTTACTATAAATGAACACATGTAAATCTGTTTAATAAAGCTGACCCTTGCAAATCAGATTTTAGCTGGTTTTTAAAATTAATTTGAAATAGTACAGTTGAATACTCATAGCTAATTTACTGCTTGTGTAATTGGATATAAATTAATTTGGTTGACTGCAGTTCTGTTTGCCTTTCAGAATCTACTCTTCATTTTGGGCCCTAACCTTAAAATAAAAATCAATATTAAAAAAATATGGACTTCAGAATAAGTTCAAGAAAGTAAGCAGTACTATTTGGATCTTGTTATTGGAGCTCACTGCTCAAAGATGACAGAAAACATGCATCTTAAATTGTTTTATCTAGGCACTCCGAACTAAAATATACTAGGATGACTTATGTAGGAAACTAAAAAGCACACCAAGTCTGGGTTTTAAGAAATTCCTTAGATTATTAGGGGGACTGGGGAAGAGAAAAAAGAAGGTGACAGAGGAAAAAAACACAGGATACCTCATAAATTTCATCTCACCCATGTGTCAAGACAGATGCCTGGCCAATTAATAATTGCTGCACAGCCAAATGGACTAATCACATTCTAATCACATTTTGACTTGGCTTTTATACAACATACCCAGTGCGACCTGATTGTTTTTCCTTTTTTAATTTTAATCCTACACTAACCAATGTAAAAGCAAGCAAAGAATAGCATTTAGTTAAGTCTAAACCACATCACTGACATATCGGATTGCTGAAATCAAGCTAGATGCTATGCAGAAGCATGGTAACAGCTTTTGTTTAAAGCTAGTTGCCCAACTTCAAAGCACAGCTCAAAACACATATGGAAGAGCACACAAGGAAGCAGAAGTCTTGGGGGGGGAAGAAAAACAAAACACAAAACCATTGTCCACAAGCAAGTGGATTTCACACAGCTAAGCAAATAAGTCTGCCGTTCTTAGCAGCAGAGTTCCTCTAAGGAGGACGTCTGTGCTTTGAGCAGCTCCGAACTCCCATCTTTCTCCTGAAAATACCGCATGACACACATCCTGTCAAACACCTTGTTTATGCTGAAGCTTTCAGAAGAGCTACTACAGCTGAGAGCTACTGGTTCAGAGGCAGCAAACACCCTGCAAGAATGACCTAAGAAGCAAGTAAAAAAATTTGATGACTACTTTAAGCTTAAAGAAACAAACAAAAAAAATCTCTCACACCTCCACCTTAAAATAAAGGAAAAAAAAAAAAAAAACAAAAAACCCAAACAAAAAACCGCAACCCAAAACTCTCCATTGCTGCATACTCTCCAACAAATAATTTCCAAAGGATTAAATTCACTAAACCTTAACAGCAAATCATTACACCCTGGAGTTAGACACTTCCACAAACACACAGCCACTTATTTGTTGTAACCTGTCCCTTTCAAAAACCTACAAAATCTCTTTTTCTTGCATAGGAAACTTCAGGTAATGGCTGACTACAGTGATTAAAAAAATGGTGTACTGTTGAAGCAGCTTTACAAAGGGCAACTTTATCATGGTGATGTAGCAGTAAACAGCCTGAGCAAGTATGCTTTCCATTTCCACAGGAAACAAGAAAGATGAGGATCCTATAAACATTTTATTCACCTAGTACTAAGGTAAAGTGGCTGTGATTTGGAAGAGAATTAAAAAGTTATTGCTAATTAAACTTGCATTTTTATATTATTCTCAGAGTTTAAAAATTTTGACTGCTAATTCAAAGGGGAAAATTTGAGTTCCAGAGCTATGGTGTTGGGATTTTTATGCTTGGATCAACATGGAATAGATTTTTAATACAGTAAAAAAAAAAAAAAGGAACACTTTCTATAGGTTGACAACATTGGTTTCAGACAGATCCAATCTAATCTGGGTTTTCCTGCTCTATTGCAAAACTGAAATAATTATTCCCCCCTCCAGAACCAAGACAGCTACCAAGGGACTGGCAAGATTAGGCTACTTATACAAAAGTAAGTTGAATGATTAATAAATTCATAGAGAAAAAAAGAAATCACATCTTTTTATTTTAAAAGAATTATTAGGCCCATAAAGGTAAGTTTGGGAAAGTTAAAAGTTGCAAAGGTAATTTCATTAATAGATACTAAAATCTACTTTTTCTTACTATTTAAATAGAATTTTTATTACCTATTTAGCAATGCTTTGTTTCATCCCTGATCAAGGGAGGAGGTTATATGCTCTATTTATAGCATGTTATTTTCCAGTTCTGCTGCAAAATCAACCATTTTCTTCCTGAGCTTGTCTACAGAGATGGGAAAAGTAATTTCTGCACCTTTAAAACTGGCAACCGAGGCATTAGGTTAATTAGATTCAAACGTTCTCTAGCTCCAGACTGAGCTGGGGTTTACTGTCCTTGGTAAAATACAGGATTTTACAGGAGGTTTAGCTCCCACTGTGTTCATTTGCAATTCTAAGTGTCTGAATTTCTGCAAATTGATAAGACTTCTCCAACCAGCCACTAGAACACATAGTATGAGCAGCCCCCTGGGAACAATCGAGTACATCAGGTAGAAACACCACAACTAAGCACAGATTGCACATAACCCATCAAGCAGCAGTCAACTGTCTTAGTCACAAAGCCCTTTTTTTTCACTCCCAAAATCTCAGCTTTACTTACTCCACACTTTTCAACTTCTGTAACAGATGAATACACATCCTTTATTGTACAAAACCTGGACTCATCCTTGGAATAAACCCCTTTACCCATTCCAATCAAATAGTTGCCTGTTGGACAAAGCATGTGACACTTGTGATGATTTTGGAAGCTGCACTGAGATGTACTAAATGCAAGAGGTCAGAGTTAGACTTAAATGTTTGGAAAAAAAGTGAGCTCTTCATTTCTGCTCTCTAAATAACATTCTTGCATTTGAGCATTTTTTTTTAAGTTGATGCCTACAGAGATTGTTAAAACCTTGATACCCACTCAGTTACTGAAGTTTAAATGCAAAAAACCCTAACTACTGCTATCTGAACATCCAGCAGAAAAGGAAGGAGTATTTTACCAGTACGATACAAACATTTTCTGTGACCAAAAGAATGGTATAAACCAGACACACACACGGTCCTAAATTCTTCTCCACATCTGTCATGCTCTTTCAGATGAGTGAGACAGCTTCTTTTCCAGAGGGCCCAGGTCCATCACCAGGGAAAAGGAACAGGACATGATACAAGACACAATGCTGCCCACTCTTAGTTCAGTGTCAGCACCCAGATCCAGCCATTACAATTCCTAGCAGAAGTGGGATGAAATACACAGCTCTACTCTGCCTGGAGCATTCCCAGTGTGAACAGAATCTAAAGGAAGCTTATTGTGAAGTTTAAGAAATTCCTATTAAGCCCATGCAAATGGCAATCTTTCAAAGCCTTGTAAACCGGTCTGGAAATTTGGGTGGATTTTTACAGGGAGGCAAAAGGCACATCCTCAACACAAAGGCTGAACTATTGCCAAATTTCAAATCCTTGCTTCAGAGCTTGGGGGCACTGGACCATCAAAGAAGGACACCAGAATATTCTCACACAAGCAAAACAGCATACTTTTCACTGGCCTTATTCTTGGAACAGAACTGCTTTGGCTGAAACTTCCAAAAAGTTCAACCCAAAGCAGATATCTAGCATGGAAAAATCTGTCTGAACTGAACTTCAGCAAAACTTAGAAAGCAACTAAGAATTAAGCCTTAAAATGTAAAGGGTCACATAATCTTAAGTACAGGTGGCACGAGCAGCTTCACCTATAATAAATACTATACTTTAAATCCATTTCGGTAGATTTTGCTGTCAAGCTAGTTCTTTAAAAGTATAAGCCACTATATGTACACACGTTTCACCCCAACTCCACAGCACAGTCCACTATGAGCAAATACCCGATTAAGTTTCCTCCTGTACTTTTTGCTCCTTGGTAGGTCATTTAAGTCATTAAGACTCAGTCACAATTGATTGTCTTCCAGGAAAGTACTAAAAATCAACTATATTACTAATTACCTGAGTGAAATTAAAAATTGGAAGTTTCTTTTTGTGTTTTACCAGAAAAGTTTTGAAGTTGTTTTTTTAAAAGGGGGAAACAAGGGAATGAATCAATGCTAGTAACTCAGGCCAGCTCCTGCAGGCTTTAGACTAATCTTACATACAATGCACTAAAAGCCCAGGGTTTGTGTTGTTTTTTTTAATTTGCTTCTAATACTATAAATTTTGTGAAAATTGGTAAACAAGAAGAGCATGAAAGTCAAAATAAAAGAACAAAGGGATAAAAATTGAAATGGAAAAATCACTCACTTGTCCTTTGCTGCTGTCATACTCTAGCTCTTCTCCTGCTTTCTCTCCGTTGCTTTCTTATTTTTCCTGTCCTCTGCTGCTACAGCTTTACCTATGGACATACACTCCCAACTGCAGCAAACCTCATTATTTTGAACGCCAAAGAAAAATTCAAGTTCTCAATGGAAATCTCCTCCTCAGCGAATTTAACAGCTTTGATTCTTCACTTTATTGTACGGTCCAGAGGTTTCCAGAACTACATATATGTTTAGCAAGGCTACTATTGGAACTAATGGGTCTCCTACCACTGAAGACACAAAACACACACAACAAACTAAAAAAAAAAAATTAAAAAAAGTCACATGACCAGAACTTTTAAGAGGAAGCTTGTTCTACAATTGCTGGTGTCCTTATAGGAGAAAGTCAGTTATCCAAAGGAGGCTTTTCTGTCATACTTAATCCTACTTAAATTGAATATTGACATCATCTCCATACACAGTGGTATTCTGCTTAAATTCTGCACTGTCTTCAAAGTGGCATATAACTAACTGCTACTTCTCCTAGGCTTATAAACACAACCCAAGTTGTTTGCTATATTTAGTTAGCTAATATCCTTGAAATAATGCAGGATTCTTTTTGCCCTATGAAGATATCTTTTATGAAGATACAAAAGGAAAAAACCCCAAAGTGAGTAGTTTCATATCCAGAGTCATTAGATGTATGCTAGTACAAGGCTCCCAGATTGCAGGGAAATATATATGAAGAAAAAGCTGCCTGTTTTCTTCCTCTGGAAAAAAAAAATCCTTTTCTGCACATATATACCGACAGAAAGCTGAGAATTAGTGCTGCCATCACAGCTTCAGCATGATACAACATGATTCTGAGATGTTGGTACCTTATCAAATTTCCATTTTATCACCTGTTGTACTAGATTCAAATGGCTGTGAAACCAAAACAGCTTTTGATTTTATTCTTTCTATTTTTCTCATAAAACTGTTCAAGCTGCTTTTTGTTTTAGTGACTTAGCCAACTATGAAATTAAAAGTAGTGATTAGACTCTTTTTCACACACGTAATTTTGCCCTTCTCTGAGCTTAACTAGTTCTTACAATACAGTTATATAAAAAAAACTAAGCTTCTCAAAGCAGGTGTTCTCAGTAAATAATGTTCTTCTTCCAAGCAGATTATAAAACTAAGTTCCAGGGAAAATAAATGCTATGTTCAGAAATGAAGTATTTATCAATACACAAACTTTCCCATGTTGGGAAAGGCTTTTCCCTGTTTAGCCATTGTTTTTCACAGCTATCCAAATATGTTCTCACAACTGGCAAGGAAAAAGAAGGCTGGCTCCACTTTCAAAATTCTGTTTCCATAACTGCCATGCCCTACCATATAGTAACCAGGATTCAGAATCAGTAGGCCTCTGCGTAATTCCAAGTATTGGAACTGTCAACACACGAAGTAGCAAAGCTTGGGCTTCAGCCATCACTTCACTTAGGAAGGAAGAGAACCAGTTAATAGCAGTGATGCACCAGTTCCAGCAGAAAAAATGAAGCACGTCCAAAAGAAACTTGGCAAGTTCCAAGTGAGCCAAAGGAGGGACACCACATTAGCGGCTTAACAAGGAACACAGAAACACGCTCAAAGGACCCACTGTGAAAAGCACACTTCTTTGCTCTAACGAAGCAACGACCACCTAAGGAGGTGGCTCTGTGGTCTTAATCAGCCACCTCCTTAAACGGTCAAGAAATCCAACTTCAGTCCATTAGGCAGGGGAAGTTTTCCATTCTTTCAAACAGCAGTTCCTGAAGAGCCTAGAGGAGTACAGTCCATCCCTCAGGAAGATTCAACTATGGATTTAGGCAGACAAGAGACTAGTAGCCGAATAAGGTATATTACATAGTGAAACCTGCAAACACTAAAAATTCCTATCTTATATAAGATCTTCATTCAAAGAAGCTGAAAGAAATAATTTTTGTTAAGACTGGGAAGGTTGAAAAACAGAAAGGTCAAAAAGATCCTTGCAAAAAGTTTTACACAACCTCCTTCTTCAGACTATTCTGCTCCAGATTAAACCAGTAAAAATTAATCAATGCCTAAGTGTTACAAAGTTGTATCCAATTAAAATAAAGACACCTAAAAGCCCAAGCCAAGCTAGAAAGAAAATCTAGAAAAGAAAGAACAGTAAAGCTAGAAAAACAAATCCTTAGTGGGTCAAGGATTAGCATCTCTAATGCTCAAATACAGGTCCTTATACTGCCTTTCCAAATGTCGGTCTGGGATTACATAAGCAGCACACCACACATTGGACAAGGTCGGTGGGTTGTACCTCATCACCACCTCACAGAATACAGGAACAGCCATGTTTCTGAAGTAAGCAGACAATGCCAATTGAGCTATGTATGATATAACCTAAACTTCATCTGGCAGAAGTGATTCACCAGCCACCTCATGAAACAGTTTCATTGACTGGTCCATTTTGATATTCTTTAGAATTTGATATTCCTTAGGTGTCCTGATTAGAATTTCCCCATATAATAAAAAAGCAAGGAGCAATTTTATTTGATTCTGCTGACAAAACAATGCAATCTCTTCCCAGATTTAAAAACTGATTCAGACAGGATTCCAATACTGTAACAGGAATAAAATTAGGAAGAATACAGCACAGAAATTTAATCCACAACATATTAGTAGGGAAAGTCAGCTTTTGCATTATTATTGCTCTCATGGTTTGTCTTTGAAATCTTCTGAACATGAGGAACACGTAGGAGGACAACAATTAAGTCTTAGACATGATGGGGAGCATCTGATGAATAAGTATGCATATAAGCCTCTCGTTAAATGGAGAAAATAGGGTACAACTGCACATGCTGTAAACTGCCAAGAGCTTTATGACATGGATTCACAGGAAAAACAGCTGTTTCAAAAGTATCAAGCGAAGAAGACTCCTAAGTGCTGATACCTGCAAAAGGGTCAAGGCAATGCTGAACTGCCCACACAAAAAACTCCCAACGGATGAAGTCCCACTGGTGAAAGTCCCACATGTTGGCACGTGGATGGTGTGGAGGGACCCCTGTCCGTGGTACTTAAGCACCACCACCCTGCCCATCACGCTCCCACCTCTGCAGCTGCTCACAGCTCTTGCACAATGAGGTACATGCAACCTCAGAGATAAATGAACAGCCTGTCAAATCTCAACTACTCTGAATTTGTCAGTCACAACTGTCTTGCTCAATTTTAATTTCAGAAAACATTGTCTGCTTAACCCTGGGTGGCAGAAAAAAAAAAAAACAACAACAAAAAAACAAGCAAGCAAAAGGAAAGAAAAAAATAGGTAACAGGCTTTGAGCACTTCATTCTCCAGAATGTGGCTGAAAACAATTCTTCCTTCTAGAAAATTTACCTGCAGAAACCATCAGGAATTTGTCATAGACTTTTTTTTTTCCTAGAAAAGTCTCATAGGAAAGAAAGGAACACTGTTTTCAGCGTTTTTCAGGTTTTGTTGTGCCACATATACCTTTTTTTACTATGTTCTGTGAGGGATGATGCATAGGCAGCACAACACTTATCTAAAAAAAAAAAATAAGTCTCAAGAGGTATATTTTGTTTCAGAGAGGGAAAAAAAAATGTTAAATAGTCTTAGACAGTTTGATTTTCAGTCCCTCATTTTTAAAGTTCTATTGTTAAGTGAGGTCACTTGAACTTTCACATAGTAGTTAATGCTGAACACATCCATAAATTAAATCTTGTTAGAGAGGGATTGCCATTCTGTGTATGTTCTCAGGGGCAACCATCCTATCCACTGGAACTTCAGAACAAGAATATAAAAACCTTCTCACTGTCCCGTTGAAAAGCAGAGTGATCAAATGAGCAAACAGAGAATGACAATGCAGAAACTCTAGCATGGAGTTTCACATGTTCAAGTATGGCAATGAGGCCTAAAACTCCAAAGCAAATCTTGTACCCACAGCAGGAAGTCATCCAAGCTCAGTTTGCTTTCAGCTAAAACAGATTCCATCTTAACAGGAACCTGTTGCTCCAGAAGGGGTACTGTCTCCAACTCTTACGAAATCAGTCATAACAGCTGTGAAATTTTGGACCTCTGATTTAATGAAAAATGGGTTTCATAATTCATTTAAGGATCAGTCAAGAGCGGAGGAAGGGAAGGCAAATATATTCTAAGTGCATTAGCATTCTCCTGTGAGGACCTGCATGTCATTACCCAGCTGTCACAATGCACAGCAATGCCACACCTTTGCAGGTGCACTGCTCAGTAAACTTTGAGAAGGCCATGGTATCAGGGGAAATCCTTCAGACCTACAGGGATTTGGCTCCAGTGTGCATCTCAGTTCCTTCCCTCAAGCTTGGCACACAGTACACTGAAGATGAAAAAGCTACCAAAAAAATTCTTGAGCTTATGCTCTGGAGTGGTGGCCTGGCTGACAGTATCAAAAAGTAGGTAATGCAGCCCAAAACAAACTTTCTGCTTCAGTTTGCCTATTTCTGGTACCTAAGTTGTTTAAGTTGCAGACATACTGGAACAGACTGTATCTGGACAGTCTGGCCTTAAAAAGGAATGGTAGAAAACCTATGGTTTGATGCAAGTCTTTAAACTTTTTGAAATTTCAGCATTCTGAAAGAAGAATGAGTGATTTTTTATTATTATTATTTTAAACCAGGGTACTATACGACTCAAACTATCAGTAGCTCAGAGTATTATAAATGCATATGTGAGAAAAGAAACAGTACATTTAAAAATAAACAAAGACTACACCTTTAAAAAGAAGGGCATATCTCATTTAATGAAAACAAATATTTTATATCTTTTGGGAAGCATATTTGAAATGCAGAAAAGTTTCTTTCACTGCAATATTTTTTCACTTTATGGACAAGTAACTAAGGAGGAGGCCCCATATACGCAAGGTAATTGTAAGCACACTACTAAGAGATATACTAACTGGTAAGTATACTACTGAGTAGGAATCTGGCAGATGATGACCAACTTTTTTTGGAATGCCGTGTGACAATACAGAATAGAACCAGAAGATTCTCTAACAGTTAAATGTTTAAAGGATCAACTGTTGTAAAAATGGAGCAAACAATGGCATAAACGTGGCAACAGTGATTCATAAAACTTGTTCTATTGAAAACCCCCAGTAACTTTTACCTGATCAGAAGACTTGGAAAAACACACTTCTCAAACACACACAAAAAAAAAAAATCAGTACAATTTCCTACATTCATTCCAACAAATGGCACCATCTGCATTCAAACCTTTTAGCCATAACACAAAATATAAAATAATGACAGATCTATAAAAAAACTGGTTAAGTATACATGGACTAAGGTTTTCATAAGAAAGGAAAGAGGGCACAAAGTTCTTAAAAATTACTTAAGAAGATACATTACTAGCCCTTTTATTTAATTCTTACCTTAGTCATAAATTTGAGTTCTCCCTCTCCAAGCACTGAAAAGCCCTAAGATTTTCCTGTACTAAGACCTTAAAACCTTAGTCCCTCTTCAAAGCAGCACCCATCCAAAATAAAGATGGTCTCCTCCAATTTCCAGGTGAGTCAGGCTGCTCTCAGGAAAGAGCGTAGCACTTCAACCACGTATGAAGAGAGGGAGGGGAAACCAGTAAGGAAAGAGCATGCTGCCATACTGAGAGAACAGAAATCAGATTGAACAAGGGCAGTGGAACATGCTACAGCAAAGCATGAAAATAAACTAAAAAAGCCCCAACATTCTGAAGTTCAGGTGAATTTGCATTACAAATGGAATTGATGACTGAAGAACCAGACACTGGCAGCTCTCTTCTGTGAAAGATAACAGAACAGTTTGGACTCCATGATGTTAGAGGTCTTTTCCAACCTAAATGATTCTATGAGTCTTAACACCACAGAATCCTCCAAGGACAGAATAAAGAGAACTTCCTGTAAGCAAAGAAGCAAGTGCTTTAAAAGAAAATCCACCAATAGTTACTTGTTAGGTAATGGCCTTACACAAGAGAACCCTCAGGCAAATGGAATGAAGACATTAGAAACCAGAAGATAGCAAAATATAAAGTAAAAGGTCCTATCAATTTTTTTCAAACTAGAACTGCTGGGTACAAACAGAAACAATATAAATTGATTATACGGGTGAACTGCACAAATTCATTGCAAATGGAAGTTAAATGACTGAAAACATTTTGGGGAAATAATTAATCCTACTAAGGGGCAGAAATTTGCAAACTGGATGACAATTGCACTGCCAACGTCTCCAGTTTCCATTTCTCCTAACATATATAACGGAATGATGCTATGTTTGTGTGAAAGTGCAAAAAAAAAAAATTCCCAGGTCATAATTTACCTTCAGAATTGTTTAGCCATATTCAGGAAATATGTCTAGACATAGCTACGGTTAAATTATACAAAGAAAGTATTTGAAAAAAAAAATAATGCAATGAATATTAAAGATTTAAGTGTCTGAAAACTAGCTGCACTGAGTTAATCCTCTATCACATCATCTCAAATAACTTAGCAGCAATAACCTAGTGACTACATTTCATGCCATGCACTTGCATCCCAGGGAATGCAGAAATCTAATACAGGAAATTAATAAGAATGTAAGAAAATGGGAATATCAAGACATTTAAAAAAACAGTCAGCAGTTGTAGTAGCAGCCAGCTGCCAGCCCTCAAGAACTCTTCATAGGTGAGAGGAAGACAGTATATCTAAACCAAAAAGAAAAACATTCCCCTCACTGAAAGGGGCTATTATTACACATTGAAGAGAAATAAATTTCTGATCTTCTACCAGAGGACAGGCCCACAAAGCTTCATGGCTCTAACATTTTATCTATTACACAAAATTGTATTTCCTGAGTGACTTTAATGGTTAGGAAAAGACTGCAACAAATTATACCTGAGTACTCTGAAATTAAAAAAAAAAACCTACTCATTCTTTACCAGCAGAGGACAATTTGTTGTTAACTGGGGTTCAGTGAAAGCATTTCTCCAGGATTTATAGGAGTGACTTGTTTCTGAGAATTACAAGGGGCTGCCTCTCCTAAAAATCAAGGAATGTAAAGACCCTAAACCTACACAAACAATCCCCAAATCTGCAGAAGTACAGTATGCAAACAAGTAAAACATTTCTGTGTCTGGATAAGGACTCCATGGACACTCAGTAAAGGCGAGTGGGGCAAAACCTGATAAACTAAGATTAGTCAAGTGCAGTGTAGCATGTCAGGTTTCAATAAGCAAATGCAGAGTAACATTTCACAGGATCCAGAGCAGACATAACGCTCAACTCAAGGAATATTCACTCACTGGAAACAAACACAAAAGACTGTTGTGAAAACTATTTGTGCAAATTTAAAATGCAATGCAATGTCTCATCTAAGAAAGATCCCAAATCCATAAACATGTCTCGCTGCAGATATATTTTCCTAAGAATTAGCTTTAAAAGAGAAGAAATATGAGTGTATCTGTCAGAGGTTCAGCTGGGTAGTTTTATAAGAGCCAGAATACACTTCCATAAATTTGCAAAGCTGGAATCAGGACTGTTGCCCAATGGAAGCATTTAATTTTACATCTAAACACAATTTTTTTAATGTATTGGAAAAAACGCAGTAGAGTTTTTACCTTTTGCTAGTGTTTTCCTACAAATTGATAAGTAAGCATGTCCAAAAAAATGCAAGGCATTGTTTCATTGTTTAATGTGGAGGTCAGACTCAGGACTCTGCTTCTTTCAATCGAGATGAATTCTATTTCTTGACTTCTTTCTGGGAGCCAAAAGGTCCTCAAGTCACCATTCCTTCAAAGAATGTACAGTTCAATCTGACTTATTGTGTATCTACAAGTCCTGTAGATATATATAGATATGCTCCTCTGCTTAATTTATTTCTGTTGTGCAAGTAAATCTTTATCTCTTCATAAAGTTCAACAGAAAAAGAAGCAAATAATAATTCCACAATAGAAGTTCTTACCCCAGCAGTGCTGGATTTACCCACAGCTGATTTATGAAAACCTCCCAGTTAAACATGGTGACCAACATGATCACAACAGAGACCTGTTCAAACAGAGGGATGCCTCCTTCCAGATTTCCCTAAATCACTTCTCCTGAGATGGAATTGCAACTGGTTTGAAAACATATGACTTGATTTAACCTTATCTTACTAATGTTACTCAGTAACATCATCTTACTAAAAAGTAAGAAATTAATCTCTGCATAAGAGAAACAAATTAGGGTTTTCTGCATTTGCTCGTAGAAATAATCCAAAAAATCCCTCATACCCACAGCTGAATTTGACCTCTGACAGATACAGAGGGGAAAAATTAATAATTAGAAAAGGAGGATAATAAGTATTAGGGGCTAGACTCTCGTGATTCACTCAAAGACTGTGACTGAGAATAGCGTTCATAAAAAGCCTCAATAAAAACTGTATTTGTTAACATTCCTTTAACATGAGACATAAAACACTCCAGAATCCATTCTGAAATAAAATAGGACTGTTAGATAAACCTAGTTTAGGAATTGGATGAAGGCAGCTAGAGAGCACAGGCCCTCAAGCCAGACACACACACTGCATTATTATTCTCATTCCACTCTCTCCTGTGTGTTCGTGCGGAAAATGGAAAAATCCTGGGAAAAGTTTTTCCGATTCAAACACATGATCTCAGTTATCTTATGACAAATTTAAGACAGAGAACAGCTCTCAGAAAGAAATAAATTATACTGCATATCTATAGAAACGTTTCCATGTACAACTTGAGATAAGGAACAGCACAACACCATACTCAATCCCTTCCCACCCTCTCAAAAAAAATAACTTTGCAGAGAATTGAATTTATACTCTGTCTAGCAGTGTTCTCATCAAAGCTACACACGGACATGTGATCCCTGACCAAAACAACATTTCAGCAATCAGGGGACACGACCCAACTCTAGAAAGGACTGTCATGGTGACAGCTCTGAACTGACTCAATGTCTTGCTAAAGAACGCTGTATTTGTTCTAGATATCTCCTCTACAGCTTGCCAGGTAGCATTTTCTTCTGATCAAAGATTGCTTTAACTTACCATGTGAACACAATTCCTTTCTGAAACTACTTTCCTAAGGATACTGTAAATAATCTCAGCTTCCCACTAGAATGTTGGGCTTCACAAATACAAAAAAAACCAAGAAATCCACAAACAAACACATACAGAAAAACCAACAAGAAAAGGCTGATTGTAATGACAAAAGTCTCTTGTATAACTATGTGAAATACATTTGTTCTTTTATTTTACCTGAATTTATGGAAATTTTTGGCTATTTCTTTTGGTGCTGACCTGATAAAGCACAGCACATCCAGTGCATTTTAAGGATTTATTTTGCAGGTTTTTTAAAATCTTAACTAATAGCAGAACTAACTTTGCCGCAAGGCAATATATACTACGAATAGTCAAATCTGATTGACTTTGTACTGATGCAAACAAAGATATTACAATGTGGAAGCCACACATGCAAAAGATAATAAGTGGTGGACCAATTGAGTCCTAATTTCTTCTAACTCCATCCCACTGCTGAACTGCTGAAGAGTAGTTAACACAGACAGAGGATGTCTCACGCTGCTGGTGCCTACAAGTTGTTTAATTAAATATCAACTGCTGTCTTTTCTCTTAGAAGGATTTGAATATTGTGCTAGTATTAGCACCCAGAAGAATCAGACTCAATCTTTGATTTGATCTTTCTGCACATACTTAGCACTTCCCAATGTCTGAAATTATCTAGTGCTTTCTCTAAGGATTACTCTCCACAATTAAGTCTATGAAGGCAATCAGGTAAATCAAAGATGATTGTTTATAATTCATTGGCTTTACCCTCCCAATCCTATTTCACAGTATGTAGAAAAAAATAGCTCAAAGGCCACTGCAAGGTGTCTCCCACTGGCTAGCAACCTCTCCAGAAAAGCAGGAGCGAGTGAGGAACATCTTAATGTCAGCTTTGACAACTCCTTTAAATCTTTCAAGGCAAATGCTGGTGCTCAGCACCAGACTCCCGCGGTGTTTCATATACGGATCCAAAATCAGAGGAAATAATTTTGGATTCCTCAGGTCTGAGCAACTTCTAGAATGGGAAAAGAGCATGGTTGCAGAATGTGGTACAGGAGAAGAAGAGGAGATGGGTAAACAGCACTCTATTTACTCCATGCAGCATGTAGGGCCCTTTACTACAGAAAAACATAAATTCCCTTTCAAATACAGGTCTGTTGCACTTCTCCAAGACATCCTTCCTAACTTGCTGCTCCCTAGAGATTAAAGAAGAGCTCCTTGTTCCAGACAGTTTCTTCAGTGGTACCTACCTTTTTGCTCTGCTAAGTAACTGTAAAGTCAGGTGTCCAGCATCCTCCTGGAATACTCACCATTCCCTTCCCACATACTTCCCCAAAAGCCAGTAAATGATATAGCATGCAAACCAAGACAACAAAGATTTTCTGTTTTCCCTAGCTCCAACCTTGAAGCCTTATGTGACCATTAACTGACAATCCACACATCAATTTCACCTTGGGACACACATGATTAGAACTGTTACCATAAGCTTCCCTTCAAATCCCTACAAGCAAGAAAACAAGAGGTGCATGATATTGTTACAGCAATTAATACTGTATGGAAATTCAGAATGCAGGCTTTCCCCTTGCAAATTATCAGAAAAATCTAACTTTGTGCCCAAACAACCTGTTGACTTAATTTCTGCAGCAGATTGTAGCCCATTCGTTCAGGAAGTTATAAAAAAGTAATATAAACTCTTAAGTAATTTGCTGTCTACCATAGAAGATCATGCCTGGGTGGGAAAGCATTATGCTTTGATCTGAAAAGGAAATGAAGATAATCTATACTTAAGAACCAGACCATTATCATATGGTAACGCTAAAAAGGAAAGACATGCACTTTTGCAATTACTTCTCTGAAGGAAAAGACACACATGTTTATAGTTCTGTGGTCATATGACATGATCTTAACCACAATTGAGGGGGGCACGAACCAAAAAAAATCCCACAGGTGAAGTCAGTCTGCAGTATTTTTTTGCACAGATAACCAAAAGCATACTTTCCACGCTGGCAAACATACAGTGACATCATTTATCACTGTCAATTACAATAGTGGAAGGACTCCAGCAGCATTTATTCAGTCAGATAAGTAGATAACCATCTTGTGTATCAAGGAAAACTATCCCACTTTACCTAGCTTGAACTTTACAGTCTGGTTTAGAATCATTTCCTTTTCTCTTAACTTTTATGAATTCAGCAAAAGACTCGAAGCTGTAACCACCTGTCTCTGCACTGAACAGTTTGCCTACCAGGGTCTCCAACAATATGCCCAAATGCAGAGAGATCAAACACAAATGATAGAATAGGTGTTGCTACATGCTAGTTTGCAAGTGAACAGTATTACACATGTTTTGTGAACTACAGTTAAAATGAATTCTGATCAGCTGAGGGGGGTCATCTGACTGAGCATCACGAAGACATTCCAGATGAGCAAGAACACGGAGACCCAGCAGAAGCTGCAATTCTGGATGCACGTGTACTGTTCTAAAATGTCAACTAGACACCAGACATGCACTCAAAAGGGAGGGGTCAGGGAAGGGGGAAGGAAGGGAAGGGGTTAAATATTGAAGTAGGGAAACCGAGTATATGAGCCTTCTGTCATGCTGTCATCTCCACCTCCACCCAATCCACCTTCTTCCTCACTCCCGTGTTCAGTATTCAAGAGAACACTTCAATGAAGACAAGAACATGGAGTGTTTCCTTGATACAGTTTTTATGTTGCCAAATCCCTGCTTGCTTCTGTTCCTTCTGAAGCATTCATGATTATCTGCAAGAAGTATCTAGTGAGACTCCACTGGTCAATTGCAATTAGAAATCCCTACAAACTATGACAAACCATTGACCAACAAATATCTCAGTGCACTCTCCAAACACAGAACCTTTATTCCAACAGGAACTTCCAGTAAAAAATGATGTGTGAACAGCAGACACTGATGTTCACACAAGCATACTGCATACAACCCAGCAGGCGATTTTTCGGGGTTTTTTGGATTATGCCCTGGAGGTGCTGGCACAATGGAATTTCAATACCATAATTGCTTATTTCTCTGCATGCCAGCCTCTGAAATAACAGGTAAAAAGGAAAAAAAAAAGTACACATAAAACAAACATTCTCTTTTTTAAATTACAGGAATCACAAAATAAAATGTTTTTAATTCTCTAGTTCAAACGATGTAATTTATAACCATGACACAAATAGAGAAGAAGCACAAAAGAAGGGAAAATACAGAAATAACATAACGTTCCCAAGGTTCAGTTTACAAGGACCTCACACAAAGTTTTTTTTTTTGCAACTCTTACTAGAAACAGTATTATTTGCTAAAAATGCAGTAGCTGCCAAAAGCTATGATCCATCTAAAGCAAACATGTTTAAGATGGAAATAGAGTGTTAATGCTGAAGAAAGACAGAATTGAGTATACAAGTTTTCTTTTTTAAAGTGTTGAAGCAACTGCAGTGCAGAGTTAAGTTTGTTTTTCATCTTTCTGAGCAAAAATTGATTGTATTTGCAGATAAGCACCTAAATTAGAGAGAAGTACATTAAGACAATAACAGAAGTAATCAAATTTCAAACCTTCTAATTAAACCTCTTTTTCCTGCAGAAGGTTATTGGGAATTCAACACTAGCCTTGGTTCACATGATAGAACAATGGGAAAATTTTCCGAATGGTTGAACACTAACCCTGACAAGTGTGGAGAGCCAACTACAATACATTATATGGTAGCATAACCTGCCACCCACGTTGCTGAGAGAACAGCTTTCAAACACATGCACCGAGCTGTAAAACCACAAAATCCCTTATTACACATTGTCCCTTACTTAAGGTGAAATACACTATTCCCCCCCGCCTTCTTTTACAAATCTTGGTGGGGTTTTTTTAAACCTTCATCTCTGAAGTTTATTTAGCAGCTAACGAGACTGTTTTTCAGACTTTATTTTCCAAATGCCATTTTTCCTGTTTTGTTTTCTAACCGAAATAAAATCATGTTTTTATAGCACACAGTGAAGCCTGTTGTGTCTTTCACTGTTGCTTTTTTTTTTTAATACTACTTCCACCTGTGTGACATTACCCAAACTTTTGAAAGGAAATGTCTGATATATGACTAATTCATTTGTGAAGACTTTATTTCTGGACTGAAATATTTTCCTTTTTTTAATGAGAAGATGCATTATACATCACTGGTAAAGTAAAAAATGGTTCTATCATGCTTTTGATTGGAGGAGCAGATAGTCTGATATTTACTGTAATTCTTTTCCACTGTTATGCAATTCGAATATATTCAAAAAGATAAACTGCCACAGCATGTGTGGTTATAGACACTGGCATTCATGTAAGTCAACCATTGCTGTAGAACGACAAACATACTCCACCCTCATTACAACATGCTGTGGTTACTAGCCAAACATCTTTGCCTTTTCTGAAAAGGCTACATTATAATAAAAGCAGACCAGAAAAACAAATAATACAAGGGGAACTGAGGTATGGTGGAAGTAATAACAATTGGTAGAAAACATAACTCTGAAAATGGAAAGTGAACTACTTAAGGATTTTAGGAATGCATATAGCCTCACGCTGCAAAAAGAGACCACTAAGAAATGCTGGAACATACAACTTTCTCAGTTAATGACTCCCCCCTCCTGCCCCCTCCCACCACACATGTCTGCTGCTTGAATCATTGCATTCCAAGATAGTTAGAGGATATACACAGTTTCTTCAGGGGTTTTCAGTTGCAACTTTGCTGGCAATGGGAATTTTATTTGCAAGTGTTTCTATTCTACTGACAAGGTCAATTAGTCCAACGAACTATTGGTTGTTCTGTCTGATAGCTCCGTGTATTTATTCAAGCAAGCACTTTTATAACCCACAATTGAATGCAGACAGTTACCCTTGTAAACACGACTGTCCACAGGGATTTTCACTACATTTGAGCATATAAAAGAAAAACATGCTTTTCTTCCCTCAGCCTGATAGCACACAACTTTGATTACAACTTGAATTTCAGGGAACGAGGGCGTGGGGGCTACTGTTTGAAATATATATGATCTATCGTACATAAATACAGATATTTGGACCAATTCCTAGGAGCTAAAGACCACAGACATTTGACTGATCTCTCTAGGAGCTCCAAAAATTTGGTAATGCTATCAGAGACAGAGCAGCATCTCTGCTCTATCCAGGCATTAAACAGAAAAAGCCATGGTTTAAAAGAAACAAAGGGATGCTATACGTAGGACTAAGGGTTAAAGGCTACATAAAATGCTTTCACAAGAGCCAGAAGCACCATGCGTGTGCATGGGTGTAAATCAGATGCAGAAGATGGTAGAATTAAAAATAAAATTTGAAAAAAAGAGGACGATTCCACAGCTCTAACCAGATTTTTTGTAGGTCAGCAGCACGGCCATGCCACTGACATGTGCAAAGAGGAAAAATTACATGCCTTAGTCTTTACAGAACTTTTATTAACACATACATGTACTACCTTCACCACTCATAACAAAATCTTCTTGTGAAGAAGAGATTCTCCATTTTTACTAATTAGGAATTGTAAAGGATTCATCTATTGTTCATCTATTAGAACACTGATCTTCATTATTTAAGTGTTTCCTGAACAAATCTTTCATGGATATAAACATGGTAAGAAACTATCATGGAAAACCAGCAATTTGTCAAGGCTTTATTCTACTAGTTTGGGTATTATAGAGCTACTACAAAGATTGAAAAGCCTACTGAAACCATCTGTGAAGTCTGTAGTACAGGAAACAGTCACAGAGATAATCAATATGAAAATATGGATTCCATACAGCAAGAAACGTGGTGAACAACACAGAAATATACACAGTATATTAAATCCCTAACAGCTATTTAATTGATAACAAAGCACTACCGAAAACAAACAGTTTTTCTGAAAAACTTTACCAAGAAAACCTGAGTCAGTATAACAAACTGGTGAACAAATGGGAACAACAGGTTTTAAGGACTGTCCTTAACTGGAAGGAACTTAATACTTAATTGTGTATGGTGCTTAATTGTGTATGGTGCTTTTTCTGGGGAGTTTTTAGGTAAATTATACCAGTGCAAACCAGCAATTCTAGACAAAACTAATTCATTTGGTATCAAAATGAAGAACACAATTAGAAGTTTCAGTCATGTATAAACCAGACATAACTCGATGTGGACTTTGACTTGGGATACTGGTTCAATAGCAGAGATAATCTGCATAGATTACAAACAAATCACTTCATCTTCCTATAAGATGACTAATACAATTACCACTCTACAGCCGTAGTATTATCCTACATACTTCAAAACAGTGCTGGAGGATATGCTCATCTAAATTTGCAGTTGGTTTCCTATACTATTCTGTATCTGCTACAAGGTCACAATTCTCTGTTTTGTTTTTTTTTCTAAATTATACAAAAAGTCCAAGTATCTGGCTCTTTCCCTCGCACACACAGAGCACTATCTGCAACCTGCTCGTGTCCACCAAAGGACTGAAGCCAATGAAAAATTCCCCCATCATTTTGGAGAACAGTTTACCTGCAAGGATAATATATGTTTTTAAAAATCTGAATTTTTAAGCCACCGATACCAGAAAGAATTTTACAGAAGTAAAATATTTTAAAACCAAACTTTTTAGGAAATCTCTTCAAATTCTCCTACTAGAACTTTGTTCACAGAAAAGAGATGAAACCATGTAATCAAGCACTTGCTATAGTAAGAGAAGGCTTAGGGGTGACCTAATTGTGGCCTTTCAGTATCCGAAGGGAGCCTAAGAGAAAGAGGGAGAGAGACACTTTACGAGGGCCTGTAGTGACAGAACAAGGAGGAATGGCTTTAAACTAAGGTTCAGATTAGATCTTAGGACGAAATTCTTTCCTGTGAGGGTGGTGAAGCACTGGAACAGGCTGCCCAGAGAAGCTGTGAATGCCACATCCTTGAAGTGTTCAAGGCCAAGTTGGATGGGGCTCTGAGCAACCTGATCTAGTGGCAGGTGTCCCTGCCCATGGCAAAGGGTTGGAACTAGAGGTCCCTTCCAACCCAAACCATTCTATGATTCCATGATTCCAGAGTCTAACATAAATAACTGATTAATCAGTTATATTGCCTTTAGTCATTGGCAGTGAAAAGAGAAGCTCTTTCACTTTTACATGAAAAATAATGCACTTTTTCCAATTTCGTTCCCATGGTGGAACTTAGATTAAATAATCATGAAAAAGGTTATAATTCCAGGCAAAGCTCTCACATATATGTAACATTTACTGCTTCGATCAGTTCCTACTCTCTATATACTTGAGTTCCCTTGAGGAAAGTTCTGTACTTCATCAAGTTCCTGGCTTCCATAGAGCTGTTGCCACTTTGTTTCACATGGCTTTTCCTCTGCTTCAGAAAGTAAAGTCAGACTGACAGTATTAAAAATACAGGGCCCCTTTAAGGGCTTGCCTAATTGAGCCCTTCTGTGGCAAGAAAAGGTTCCTTCATAGATTTGTTTTTGAATGCTGGGATACAAAACACAAGAAAAAGTATCTTTCTACATGCAACACATACCACAGCATAAAAACCAATGTATAGTTTTCCTCTAAGATCCAACAGAAGAAATATTTGTTTCTCTCAAAATACCATTTCAGAACAAAGTAAGATAAAAATGCTTTAACAATTTTATGGTGTGTGGACCAAAACCATCTTCTATTCTTCAGAATTCTTCTAGACCTAATGTGGATCTCTCTATTTGTACACACACCCCTCATACGCATAGAAGGCTATTTCAGTAACAGCGTTTGTCATGATTACACAGTAAGCTCTGTTCTAATGTATTACCATGCAACAGCAAAAAAGGACAGGAAAACTGTAATCCTGCTCATCATTTCTAAAGTTTGAAGCATGTGTTAGTTGATTTCCATAAGCACAGGAATGATGAAAAGGTTGTATCATCTAGAGTGTGATGATATTGGCAGGGTACAGTGAAGTTATGTCATTAAATTTGCCTTCCCTTTGTAAAGACGAGTTCATGTGAACATCCCAGTTGGTGACTCACAAAATATCCTCTGCTGGAAGGTGGAAACACGTATGGAGTGCCAGCTGCAACATCTGGCAATAACCTTGCTTCCTAAACTTGATTCCTATCCTTGGCATCAATCACAAGGCTTAATAACTAACCAATACTAGTGGATCATTCCCCTCCCTCGCTTTGCAGATTGCCAGTACCAATTAATTTTTAGATGTAAGGAGCAGGTCCTGTCTGCATCCTCACAAACTAAATCTGTACTCAACCACCAAAACACACGACAACAATCAAAATGAACATGAGGATGTGATGACCTCATCTACAGAGCATTCTAGAGACAGACGAGAAAGACTATAGTTTGAAATTCTATAAAACTAAAGTTTACTCGGTCTTTTCTTAGCATCAAGTGTAGCTTGCAGAAAGCAGACTGACGACTTTTAATTGACATTCTGAACTCAAGGAATAATTAGGGGTCAGAAATGCCTCTTTTCTTATACGGAAGAAAGAACACAGAGGAGTGGTCTCTAACCAAAGTACTTGAAGCCTAGTCAAGAATCTAAAGGATTAACAACCGACTACTCCATCTTCAATGGAAGGCAGTTTAAAATGCACCTTAGAGATCTTTGATTAAAGACTCAAAAGAATACATTGTCTTGGTTCGTTACCATACAACAATCCTATGACAATTTAAATACAGAAAACAGGTTGAGATTGCTAGGTGTTGAATTTCAGAAAATGTCTATGTAAGTCCAGCCTCCTCACCACAATCACTGCACAGTAGGAGTAAAGAGACTACAATAGGGTCACACTTCCTTAACCTACCTCTTGGAAAAGCTACCCAGTCTGGGCATTCCTCCAGTTGATACTTCCCTACTGTAGTGCAGAAGCTCTTAAAACAGTGAAGAAGGAGCCCTGTCCGTGGTGCTTGGCCACAACACCACACCATCAGGAAGGTTGCTGTGATTGCACCTGGTTACAAAACACCAAGCAAGACCGAAAGGGACAGAAAACAAATTGAAAACAAACCAGACAGCAATTAAAAAAACAAAACAAAACAAACAAAACCAAACAAAACCAAACAAACAAAAACCCAAACCAAAACAAAAACCAAAAACCCAAACCCAAAACAAGCCACCACCAAAAAAATGAAACAAAACAAACAAACCAACAAAAAGCTGAAACAAAGACCTTGCACTGTTGGCAGCAAAGGTGCATGAAGATAACAGGGCTTTCACCTGAGTCTTCAAAGTCTTCTTCGAACAGACTCTTATTGAAAAGGTTAAGTAGGCTTTTGTTCCAGGAGGAAAGCATACAGCCCCAGAATTCAAGCAGGCCTCTTGCAAAGCAGTGTTTAATACTTGGCATCATTCTTCGATGCAAAGTCTGCTCCATGGGACCTCAAGTGCCAACGCGTCTCATCCTTACATCAGGACTATCCACCCTGGCCCAGTGACAGAGCACTGCACACCTACAAAGGTTGTCAGCCCGAGGAGTTCCCTGTTCCAGCAGCGTTGTTTCAGGCTGAATGGCTTCCAAAAAATAAAAGAGCAAAGGCCTTGCTTACCTTGGTTACACAAAATTACGTTATCTGGTCGCAAATTTGTTCACCTGTATAGAGACAGCACAGCCAGAGGCTTCCCGGCTCCCTACTCTTCATGGGGTATTTCTGATCATTTCCCACTAGGCCTAAACACTAATATGTCTTATCTGCCATGTGGGTGATTACTACCTTTAAACAATTTGAAAAGCACAGTACACACAGCAATGTCAGGCATTAGCCACGGTTTGTTTCTATCACAAAGCTTGCCAGTTTCTCTCAACTACAAACAACTAAATGAAAACCACAGCCTACTTCAAATCAAAAACCATGGGAAAGTTCAAAAAGTGTGCTGGAAGAAGTAAGTTCCAGCATTGGAATGGGAAAGAAATTATCCCTGTCTAGGTGCATCTTACCTAGTTACAGCCAAGACATGCATGCCACATTCTGCTGCTGAGTCCTCTGCAGGGCAGAGCAGAATAGAAGACTGTCTCTTTTAGGAGGGGTTCTACCTCTTAAGGCAGCTTTAATTTTGAGATGAAACACCAGTGCTCCTCAGATGTGAACTAATATGAGAAGAAACTAATTTCAAAAAGTCTGATCCATACCTTCCCAGAGTGTACTTTATATCCAAAGATGTAGAAGTAACCAATACAAGAGTTTACAAATGCCTTGCTTTGCTCTGTAAAGACCCTACATTATAGGCTGACAGCAGAAGCCATTGAAACTACAACGTGAATATATATATGAACATTGACTATAACCTGAAATCCTACTTGCACTAAGCATCACAAAACTTAATCTTTTTATGGTAGGATGAACTGTTGTTCAATCTCTTGGAGAGGTACAAAGGCAACAAGCAGGTGAGCATCACTTGGAGAGACCAGAGATCTCTTGTGGCCAGTATTTCACTTACGTCCTTTGCAGTGGGTTACTTTCCCATAATGAGAAAGTGTAATAACTTAAACCACATACTGAAGAGTCTGGATTCAGTTCCAAAAATGTCTCTGTAGGCTATCTTGTCCACTCAGACTTGTTTGAACCATTATGTGGCAGAACTCCACGACTGGAAATAAGGAAATCCTTGCTTTCCAAGTTTGACAGCTGTGATAAAAAGGCACTTAAGTCAGAGGAGAAGGCTGACTGCACACATCTTAACTTCAGTTCCTCCAGCTGAGCAAGGGAATCATACTGCCAGATTGTGATGGCTGCTCTCACCCATACAATGGGTTACAAATGACTTGTTTCTCAGAGAGGAAAAAGCCTTTTATTCAGAAAATAATTTCATCTTAGGTTCCAAAAAAAGACATGCTTACATAGCAGAACACAAACTAAAGCTAATCTTACATTTGTGACAAAATTTAGCCTAACAGCATATTGCATTGTGTTGAAAATTAAACCATTAGGAAAGAAAACACATTCACTAGACACTATGAATTGGGCAAACATCCATGGAAAAATATAAAATTATTTAGCCTGATTTTCCACACAGTTAATCAGTCCTGAAGCCAATGGAATCATTGTATAATTAAGCAGATTTCTCTAAAGAGCTCATAATAGTTCACACTGCTTTAATAACCTGCCTATGTGTCAGAGCTGAAGAAAAGAGAAAATTTTGGGACTGAAGGAAAATTTAAAAAATGTATTCTGAGTATCAAGCAGTTTAGGAAATAAGAAAATTCACAGCAAGAAGTAACATCACAATGGTGACAAAGTCACCAGCATTTTACAGCATCGAACTACTGTATCTCCTTAATAAGAAGCATGACCATATTTTCTTCTTAGTTTTGAAGTCAAAAGGCACATGAGCATGTGATATGGGTAAGAAATGCTCTTTACATATTACAGTCTCATTGGTATATAAAGAAAATACTAGTAATTTGTTTAATTTAGAGGAGTAATTTTTAACTAAATACATTATGTTTAGAATCCAATGTTTAGGAAGAAATAAGCTACAGAAACATGGCCTGAGAAACTGCAGGAGACTAATACACTTGTTATGCATTTTATAGTTTCTGTAGATCTTTAGTATGTTAATAAAGCATATACCCTCAAGAGTGGAAGTTTGCCACTGTATAAAAAGCCTTAGTTAGGTAGTTATATGTATAATGCTGTACTAAACATTACTACAAAAAGGATAATCATTTAGTTATTGAAAGAGTAGATAAAAGTGCAAAAGCAAACTGATAATTAAGGACAACAATGACATCTAGTGGACACTCGGAAAACTGACCCGCAGATAACGAGGAGAAGATGAACCCTCTTACTGTTCTACACACGGGGATGAGCTCCCAGACTGCTACGATACAGTTAGGAAGAATAAGACAGAATTTGCAGCTGATGAAAGTCAAAATAATGTGGCGATTCATTCCTTTTAAAAGAATATTTAATTAAATGATTTTTTTTTAAAAATAAAGGCACATCAAGATCCTTCTATGTAAGATTTAGGGTAACAGTACAGGTCAGAACTTGAGAGAAAATCACAAATCATTGAAAGGATGTAGATAGAGACATAGTGCTAACATAAGAGACATACATCTTTACTACACATTTTTACTCCCACTGCATCTACAACCTTTAACTTATAAGTAGACTTCCAACTGTTGGAACTGAAAGCCAAAGTGAAAACAATAAAAATCCCAGAAGTAAAAATTCAAGCCACTATTTAGCACCTCCTTCTTCTTGTCATTCCAATCCTTCTGTTATTGTAATCCCTGCCATATAATGCTGGTAAGTTAAACCTTCCCAAAATACCTGCCAGTAGCTGCTGAGTTCCAGACAAGGGGAATTTGAAACATGAGGCCACCATAACTCAAAATTAGCAAAGATACCTGTTTTGACTAACCTGAGTAGTTTATAAGGTGGACATCTAGTAAGATCATATGTTATTTTAATTCTGCTTTTACTATTTACCAGAAAGTAAGCAAAATGAAGCAGTTAAAGCAACCCAAATCTGATCTCAGTTGTTCTGGCTAGAAGCATCACCATAAAAAAATATCTGGTCTGACTATTACACTTTTGTAAATAAAAACATTAACAAAACACTACAATTCTATGTGTCATTCAAAGCCTTAAGCAAATCTGCAGAACTGGAAACTGAATTCTGCATCATACTGTTAAAACACTGAATCTCTTTCAAAATTTTTATATCACAGTGACTGTCCAATGTATAAAAAAAAAGCTTTGCAAAAGATTAGAAACTGTGCTCAAAAGTAACACATCATTTATGAATACATCTGATTGTAATTTACATTACCTTCAATTTCAGTTGGTATCTTGCTGGCTTTGTACATGATTAGAGAAAAGTTAGTGTTGCAATTCCACTAGCTCTCACCATCAGCACTTGCTAGAATCAGCTATCAGCACATGTGTAGCAGATTCACCCTTACAGAAAGATTCTCCAACCAGTGGAACACAAAGAAACCTTTGCAAAACTGATCTGCCTTTGTGTCCTAATTTCTTTTTCCAGTCTCAAAGTTAGCTTTGAATCAGATGCTACTAGTTAGTAGGAGCACAGGCAGGCTCCCTATGTGAAATCCAGACTCCAAGATATTTATGCACCATACACAGCCACAACTAAAGCCTGCAGTTTGAAATTCTGAGTCTTAGTGATGAGACTCAAAAGCTGAGCACGTCATTAATGAAAAAATAAAAAAAAAAAGGCATGAATTTCAGTTAAGTCTAGAAATGCAAGTATTTAAAAGCGAAGTTTCCCTTTTGACACATGCAATCCATAGATCTGCAGGTACTTGACATGAGATCAAAGTTTAACCAACTCTAAACAGCCCACTTCTGGAAAGCCCTGCTCTCAATTCCAGCACAGGATCCATAGATCAGGTCTGTTATTACCATTACGGTAACGGAGCCTGATAAAAAAACCAAAACCCAGCCTAGTACATTTACAAAACAAAAACCAAAAGCAAACATCAAAATAAACCCAGGCGTTTCCCCACTTCAAGCACAATGCCATGTTTTACCTCCAAAACCAATTTTACTACATCAGATGTCCTAATGAGAGAGAACTACCTTAAGGCAAAAAGCAAAGCATCATTGACCTACCCGGATTTCCTGGAGATTGTGAAAATTATTTCCTACTCTGACAGAGATTTTGCTTGGAGTGTAACTTTCATCAGATTTGTAGTCTGCATAAATACATAACGTCTTCACTGTTGTTTTTCTTCTGCAAGAAGCAACACAAGCTATGTAAGCACCATAAAGAAAAATATTCAGGATGAGTTTGTTGCTAGCTTGCAATAACTAAGAATTTAAGTGTTCAAAAAATGAATGTATGCGCCTATTGATTTATATGAAATCTGCTGTTAAAGAACAAGGTGTTTTCTTCACATTAGGTTATGCACACAGTTGATTTTCACTGTTGTCCTCTGTCTGCCTTCAGAAATGTCAGAATACCAAGTACCAGGCCAAGATGCCAAATAAACACTTCTGTGCAATGAAGCTTATGTTTAGCTTATCAAATACGGGCTCTCTTGTCAAACCAAGGAGTTCTCAGAAAAGCAAATAAAAAAAGGTGACAAACACCTAACATCATCTTAAGTTTGATTAAACAAAAAGTACTGAAAGCATCCTACACAGAATATAATAAAAAGGGGTTCCTCAAACTCAACTGTCATGTTATACAGGACTACTTTAAAAACAGTCATCTAACCTTCAAATTACACTCAAAGACAGAAAGTCTGGACAACAGTCATCTTAGGTAGCTAAATGTGATGCTGTTACAAATGGCACACTATTAAACACTCCTTTTTTTCTTATTTAGGCATTTAGCAATCATAACATTTGAAAATCTCATTTTTATAAATGCCATCTAACTGGCTTCTTACCAGTTGGGCAACAGGATTAACCCAGGAGTCCTTGCACTTCCAGAATTCTTATCTTGGTGAACAGCAATCAATACAAAGCTGTATAAAACATCCTAACTCATAGGCAGTATTTTTTAATACCTAAACTGGATGTTCACCAAATGAGGCTGTGATCCATCTGACTGCCAGTAAGTTTCTAGATTATCATCTCGCAACTGATCCACTCCAAACCCTAAGAAAAAGAAAACATTATAGTCTTAAACATCCCATTCCTGTGATGCAAATGTAGCTTTTCTTCAACTGTTACAAACTAATGTAGCCCAAGATATAACACACAAAGAAATATTTCTAGATATCCAAGTTGTGCCTATGCTTTTCTGACACAAAACCAAAATAGAGGAACCTGTGACAGTTCAATACTGTTGAAGTCTGTGGGGTGTGAAGCCATGCCAACATGTCCTGGAATTTCAAATGCTTAAGTAGTAATTCATATTGATTGCAAGAACACTAATTAACAGTCAGATTTTCCCACTTATTCTATAATTTGACTGCTAAACTATGGGAAAATCATTAGCAGGGACTATCCATTTGTTCCAAAATTTTAGCCAAATATAACATTTTCTTTTCAAGTAGACTCCTGAAGTATTTTTGCTTTTTCAAGTTACTAGCCAGAACAAGAAATAGATGGCAAAAACAGTATTTCTGTAAGTTAATGCCATCACATGTAAAGAAGCAACTCCAAATCTGTATTTTTCCATTCCCTCATTATCTGTCCTTTTACTAATCGCATCCTTTTATTGATTACCCATGCTAATTGCAGTTCTAATGTAGCAGTTGAAGTTTAATCTCCAATAAAAGATTACTTTCACTCTGTTAAAGCAACAAAACCATATGATATTTTCCTCAAACTAATATTTCAGGATAACACACCAAAGACATTCAGCCTGAGCACAATATTGTGACATAAAAGGATTGTTTACTTTAGGCTGCAGCAAGATACAAGATAAATTTTTAATGGATATTTCTGAAAAAGCAACTCTACCACCCCAAGGGAAAAGAATACAGATTTTCAGATATTTTGAGCAGGTATCATTAACTGCACCTCAGGACCACTTACAATAGTTTTATTTTATTTGCAGCATTTCAGGGAGCTACATTATAGGGGCCAAGTCCATACAAGGTTTAGACCAAACATTTACATCACCCAACTGCACAGTTGTTTTTAGTCATAAGTCAAAGACACCCAGGCAAAATGCCAAGGCATAGAAACAATTACACAGTGGTGGGTGCATTTCTGCTCACATGGCTTAGTGTGTTCACTGTACAAGGAAAACAAAAAACTCAATTTAGTATAAAGTAGGTAAAACATCTGTTAATATGAGATAGTAGGATTTCTAATACAGTTATAACTTTCATATTGTATCACATATAGACAACGCCAAAATTATTTGTAGTGACTACCCATACAACCTACACTAGAACAGTTTCACTGCTTTATATGTCTTCTTACCAAAGCATAAACCACTGCATATTCTAAGATGAAAAATGTACGATTTCTAAGGCAAAAAACCATCATTTGTTGTGATTTTACCTGGTTTACAGGATGACAGAGACCAAACTGCTTGTGAGCCTATTTCTCTAACAGTACCAGTCCTCTCTAACTGCTTTGGATCAGCACCAGGTGGTGTCTTGTTTGGGGTAGTCATTTCTAGTAAAAGAAAACAAGTGAGTTAGTTGACACATTTTTGGCTTGATGGGAAAATTAAAGGGTTGTGTTTGTTCACATAGACACTTTAGTTCTCTGGCCTCATACTTATATAATAGGCTACGGAATATGTGGTTTATACATATACACATACATTTTTGCATGTCTTTAGAACCTCTTACATATATAAGGCAACATGTATAAATACACATATACATAAATTGTGTCCTTAAAAATTCAATACATACTTGGAACATTCATATTTCACTTGTATCATTCCAATTCATGCATGCACAGTTAGTCACGGGTTCAGGATTTGGGTTTTATGGTTCTGTTTCTTTATAAGACATTAAAACAGACCTTGTTGGTTTAAAGGCTAGAAATACAACTTCATTCCACCCCCCTCCCAAACACATTTAAAGTTTTCTTAATCTGCAAGTTCAGAAACCTATCCAGAAATTACAGCAAGCCTGTCCTGGAGATACTGCCCCTTAAAAATAGGAAATGAGAGTTTAAACAAATTGTATAGTCTCCAGTTTTTAGCAACTAGTTACAGACACGTCTATCCACGGTTCGTTCACGACTTCATCTGGAATCATTAACCTGTGACTTGCACTGCTCAAGGAACCACATACAGTCTCAACACCCAGACTACCACCACATACACCACAACATAATCACGGTGGGGTTTGTATAGTACAGAGCACCTTATTACTTCCTAGAAAGTAGGTTAAAACCATTTTTTTTAAAAATAAAGCAAGAGCACTCCAAAGAACTATCGATTCCATGACAGGAACTACATCAAAGCTTAAAATTAAATGTAGAGCACTCAAGAATCAGGGAATTACAGGCGATTTCCCATGTGCTCTCTGTAGAGCACATCACTGCACCAAACACTTCCTACTGGCCCCTGGCTGTTTATTGTTTTTTTTTAAATTTTCAAACACATGACTTGAGACAGACTTCCAGCTTATTTTGCTACTTTTTCATATACAAAACTGCAGCCCTAATTACCATTAAGAAATTTGAATAAATAAGTGCACATGTAGTAAACTGTAAATATTGACAACAGCAAGTGTCACACAAGGCCGCAAACAAACCCCTTATTCAAACACCATTCTCTCGGAAAAGAAGTTGAACCCTACACAGCTAACCCTACAGGTATCACATATATATTCACAGATATAGTAATCCTAATGCCATCCAAATAAAAAAAACCCAAACACATGCAACAAGATGTTTTAGAGTCCTTGCCAATGTAGAGAAGTTTTGTTCAAGAAAACCCATCAAAACTATTAAAAAACCCAATATTGACAATCCTTTTAGCCATTCCTGTAAGAATACACTAGCATATACATTATCCTTAGTCACTGTATCTAAATAGTGCATTATCTGAATTAAAACTTTTATCAGGTACTTAGAGTCTTTAAAACACATCTTTAATAATAATTCTTTACTGAATCAGCTACACTATAAACATGTATACATTGAGAATAAAGTAGAATAGAAAATAAATAACTTCCTCTGGTTGCTACTTAATACAACTTTAAATTTATTAATAGCAACTTCAATAAAACACCATGTCACAAGTATTCTAATCTTCTAAGAATTCAAAATAGTCTTGGAAAACAATTACAAAACACTTAGTTCATAGATACTTCAAACATTTTTCTCAGAATTACAGAATGGTTTGGATAGGTGGAAGAGACCTTCAAAAAATCATCCAGTCCAACCTCCATCCTACACCAAAATTCAAATTATATTTATTAACCATTAGGGAGACTATTTTTCTGGACTCATTAATTTTAAAGCTCAAAAGACCTACTAGACCAAACTGTGCTATTATTTACTTTTGTGACAATGAACTAAGAGAGGTTGAGTTGCATTCATTTTAACTCTCAGATTTAGATAGAAACCAATAACGCTGTTCTTCCCATCTCTGAAAACACACACAGAAAATTCAACTTCCCAAAGTAAAGCTAAATTATTTACTTTTAACTCAAATAATCACATCTCAAAACCATCACACATCAAACACCTCTTGAACATCATCACCAGCAAGCCTTCAAACTCTTTTGATTTCAAGAGAAAATGAATGAAAAACTCCAAATCTGACGCTCACGTGTTCATTCCTGGAAATAGCTACTGTCAGATATCCACCCTTAAGACACCATAAGTAAGCAAACATCCTATCAAAACTCACCAAAATAAGGTCACAGAAATCACGTTGTTTGCTCGTCTTATCAGAAAGTTGATTACAGATGCTTCCAAAAAAAATGACTAGAATTTTTAAGTCTGCAGAATCCCTTAGGACAACACTGCTGAGATTTCTTCTCAGCTTCAGTGTACAGAGAAAAGTTATAAGCAATTTAGCACTGCCATGATTTGTACTGTGTCAGTTCTCAGAATTTTGAGACATACATTTTGGGGATCTGAAACATACGGCAAGAAACACCATCCAAGTTTTCCACTCTTTTAAACTGAGCTTGTTTCCTTCTATTGAACAGGCAAAGCTACTTAATATCCAAATTCCAACTCCAAACCACTGCTGGCAAATAAATCAGCCACATATTGTGTACCAGTGATGTAAAAGACTGAAAAACTTTAGTGGTTGAACCTAATTGAGTCAGATTTTCATGACAGAACTCCGGTTTAACTAGCTCAGGAACAATACATTCTGGATAGCTAAGGAAAAATAATGCAGGAACAGCTCACTCAAGTAACACTTCTGAACGTTTTACTAGCACAAGTACCTCATTTTGAACAAGACACAAATACTTAGCTTTAAAAGTAATTTAAGTCACCTAATAAAATTTTTCATGGCTTTTTCAGGCTGTGTAAAAACAACTCAACTTTCTAGAAGCCCTTCTCCTTGACATGTGCTGAAAAATGGAAATACACACCACATCCATAGAAGTAATGGCTGGAAACATCTTCAATTTGCCAATGCAGTTATTCCGAAAGATCATTAGTAGGCCACTGCTTCCTTATTAGCAACATTAATATATGAATGTCTTAATGACGTGACCAAGGCCACACTTCCATTTTGCCACTTTCCAGTATATGGTACGAACATCCTTTGATCAAGACAAAGCAGTGGATAAGCATTTTTTCTCACCACTCCTTTAACTCTATCCCTCACCATCTTCCTCAGAGGAGGTTGCTCTTTTCCAGAGAACATCCCATCCCTGTGAAGTAACAGCCATTAAAGGCATTTTAACAAGCATACAGTTTATGAACAGAGTGAAATGGATTTACATGGTTGCACAGTCTGCCTTTCACAATCAAACCACACAGGTCATTCTCAGTGTATCAGCAGCAGAAGACACCATTAAAAGATGCTTCTGTGAAACCAAACCCTTCTCTAAGCACACACATACTCCTCCACAACACACTGAACAGGAGACACAGAAGGATACATTATGGGCCTTTCCTACTAAAGCTCCATAAAAATCCACGCTCAAGGGGACTTGCAGATTCCAAAGCAGTTTTATCCAATTAAAGTTTCTAATTTCACCGTGTTATTACACACAAAACTGTTTAAACACATGCCTGTAAGGGCCCTTGAGAGACCAGAGTGTCCCTTACAGTAACACCTTCCAGAAACAAGAATGATTTCTTCTCCTGCTGTATAGAGAATTCGAAGACTAGTTAATCACTGGTCTTTATGTAGCAACCCTTTTATAGATGTGAGGGCACTCATTAAATCTGCTCTTACTTTCTTCTTTTCCAGTGTGCCAATGTCTTTCAAGCTTCCCTCACAAACCAAGTTTTATGAACCTAATATTCTTGCAGAGTCTAGGTATCTACACACTATTGTCTTTAAAAAAACACCACACCATTTTAGCTAAGGCCCATATTCAACAATCACTTTCCTTGTCTTTAACAACACTTGTTAACATGGCAAAATAACACCTAGTTGAAAGAACATGATATTATCAATTTACATTTAATTTACTATGCACTACAGCGCTCAAGCGCTTTTTTGGGATACTGTTTGCTGTTCACTAATACCCTTTCCAATTATCAGACCTTTGATTTTTTCCTCCCTTTTCCTCTTCCTTGCTCAGTTTTAGTTACACTGCTTTCCATCCTGCCACCAGTCTTCTCAAGATCATTTTGAATTCCAGCCCTGAGCTATACAGCGCTTGCAGTTCTTCCAGCTTGGCAGCATGGTTATTTTGTGTTCACCAACACAGAAGACAATGAAAATACATTCAAAGATGAACTCACCAGAAGCATGTTTTATGACACCCCGGTTTAAAAGTGAGGTTTTACAAGTCAGCCTCAAAAGCAATTTTTCAACCAGCTGTACAAGATCTTAAAAAAAATATTTTTATACCACGTTTCAGTAGCTTTTATACTGGCAGAAAACGTGCAGAATTCAAGACAAACCCCATATATTCCTTTCTCATTAAATGTATTGGCTACTTTAAAAACGAAGTTTGATCCAGACCACTCTTAAACCACACTAAAATATTCCTGTTTGCACACTGGTTTTAATTGTCTTCTACAAATTTCCTTTCCAAAACACCTCCCCAGAATCTTTCAGGGGATCAAAGTTCAGCTACCTTTACTATTAAAAAAAAACCCCAACAATTACTCTGATTGTGTTCCCATCATATAATTTTATTCAGTTTTAGCAAATATCTGGCTACAGATACAGACTGAACAAAGGCTGCACTGAGTACTCCAGCATTTTTGCAAAATCCATAAGGCTCTTTTTCCTGTTCTTCGTAACAGAAGGAAATTCCATACCTTAGATTCCCTGGTTTTCTTAACTGCATTACTCATTTTACCTCACAAGCTCTTTTCCCTGCTCTCATTTTCTTTGGCTGGAACCTTGCTGGTTTAAGGCCCTTAAAGATCTCAAGATATATCCAAAAATCAGACTCTCACTACGCTTACCACTTTTTACTCGGATGAAAGATTAAACAGTACTCAAATTACTAATGTTTACTTAATATTTAATAACGACAATAAGTGTTCAGTAGCACCCTATTTCAACAACCACTCACCTGTATGTTTGAACTCTCAGAGTATTCTCCCAACACAATTCTAAACACTCATTATTTTCACTCTGCCGTCAATGCATTGCTTTAAGGCTGTTAGTGAAAATGACTAAAGTCCTTCATTGTCACAAATACATTTCACTAAAAATAAGGGTAATTAGAGTAACTGAACAACAGAGTTACATTAGCATTTTTTAACGTGTGTCCCTAATCAATCTAAATAAATGCTGTTGGGTTTTTTGAACCTATTTTTGTGAAAGCCAAGACTTCCAAGCTTACCTTCATAAAGCAGTGGAGCACCTCTTTACAAGGAGTGCGAAGTGCAATCACTACGTGGAGGCCAGGCCGCCTTTAGGAACCACAGCACACAGAGACGAAGCGGCTCCGACAAACCAAGCGCTGCTTTCGCTCGTGTTCCTCCCCGCTCCCCGCCGCGACTCCCTGATTCATAATTAATCAGTTTTACAGCACCGTGCTGCCGCCGTGTCCCCCAGGCCTACCGAACGCTTCGATACCGATAACGAAGCAGCAGCAGGAGCAGCAGCAGCACCACCAACACCTCCGCACGGCACAGCCCGGCCGCGCTGCTTCCCCCGCCCCGACACACCGCGGCACGGCACGGCACGGCCCGGCACGGGGCCAGCTCATCGCCTCACCCAGCCCTGCTCCCGCCCGACACGGATGTTCCCGCTCCCCGCAGCTCCCACCTTTCCCACCTGATCCCGCCGGGAGCCGCGCCGATGGAAAAGGGCCGCAGAGCGCGCGCGCCGCCCCGCCTTCCCTCCCTCCCTCCCTCCCTCCCTCCTTCCTTCCCGCCTTCCTTCCCTCAGTCCCTCCCTCAGTCCCTCCCTCAGACCCTCCTTCCTTCCCCCAGTCCCTCCCTCAGACCCTCCCTCAGACCCTCGCTCTTTCCCTCCATCCCTCCCTCAGTCTCTCCTTCCTTCCTTCCCTCAGTCCCTCCCTCAGACCCTCCTTCCCTCCCTCCGTCCCTCCTTCTTTCCCTCAGTCCCTCCCTTTTTCCCTCCCTCTCTCCCTCAGTCCCTCCCTCCCTCAGCGCAGGGAACACCCCGACCCTCCCGGTGTGGGACCGGCCCCTGGCCGTGCTCGCTGTGGGGCTGAGGACCCGACATTTCGGTGCCGGGCTCTTTGCGAGTGCTTGGAGGCGCTGCCCCGCGGGAAGCCGCGGTGTCCCCGGGCCAGCAGGGCCCTTCTCTCCTGGTACCTGCGGTGCTGCAGCGATCCCGGCCGTGTGCGGCACCGCGGCTCGGCTCACACGCCGCGGCAGCGCCTTCCCTGGGGGGAGGAGGGCCCGCCCTCGCTGCTGCTGCTGCTGCTGCTGCTGCTGCTGCTGCCGCCCTGCCCGAGCCCACCTGCCCAGCGGGGACGGGCCCTTCACGGGGAGCCCGGCTCGGAACGCGCCCTGCTGACCGGGGGGCTCCCCTCACCGCCCCGGCCCACACCGGGGGCGCCGCTCCCAACGGTGAAGGCCGAGCCGGGCCCGGCCGAGCACAGCCGAGCCTAACCTAGCCGGGCCCAGCCGAGCCGAGCCTAACCTAGCCGAGCCCGGCCGAGCCCAGTCCAGCCCGGCCGAGCCGATCCCGGCCGTGCCTTACCCCCTCCCCTCGCTCCCTGCTCCCCGCCCCGCTCCCCGCGGTGACACCGCCCCGGCCCCGCCCCGCTCTCCGCCCAGGCCCCGCCCCTCGGGCCCTTCGGCCATCTTGGCCGGGCGGCGGCGGCGGCGGCGCGAGCACGTTGCGCGCGTGGCCCCCCCGGAC
>JAWWTY010000123.1:15006638-15109753 GCA_035222235.1 Margarornis squamiger | reverse complement strand
CCCGGGGGCCCTTCGGCCATCGGGGCCGGGCGGCGGCGGCGGCGGCGCGCGCACGTTGGGCGCGTGGCCCCCCCGGACCCCGGTCCCCCCCCCCCCCGCCGCCCCCGCTCCCCCCCCGCCCGCCGCCCTCACAGCGCCCGGTGAGTACCCGGGGCGGCGCCCCTGCCCCCCGCCTGCCCCCGCCCCGGCCGCCTCCACACCGCCTCCACCCCCGACCGCCGCACCGGGGTCGGCTGCACCGCGCCCCGCCCGGGCCTGCGGGCCGCAGGCTGCCGGGAGTCGCGGGCAGGGGCAGGGGTACGGGCCGGGTCGGGGGCAGGGCCTGGGCGGCACGGGCGGCCCGGCATCCCGCGGTGCCCGGCCCCGGGAATCGCCTCCCTGCGGATGCCGCGCCGGCTCCGGGAGAGGGGGAGCGGGGGGCTCCTCCCATGGCGGTGGGGGCGGTGGGAAGCCGCCTTTTGCATGGATTTGGGAGAGAGGCCGATCCCCACGTGCGCGGCCGTGGGGCGGCGAGGCCTCCTGCAGGTGCCGAGAGTGGGAAGGGTGAGGCTGGGTTTTACAAAGAAAAGCTCGGCAGGGCTTTCCTCTCTGGTGGTGTTTCCTCTCTGGAAGGCACTTGGCTGTTTCACCTGCGAGTTCCTGTGACAGTTGGCAGGCCCTAATTTAACTTTCCCTGCTGTGGTTTGCTAAACCCCAGTCCTAAGCGAGTGGTCGCGAAATGCTCCTGGGGGTAGTTTGCTAATTTATGGGTTCTTTCTCATGCGTTTCACTTCATGTTAAAAGGAAATGTTGAAGATTGAGTGATAATTAATACTGTTCTGCACCAGCTAAACACACCCACTCGTTGTGCAGCGTCAGTATATTTGACCATATGCTTTCATGTTAACATTGTATTTTCATATGCTTGTCGTGTCTTATGAGTAATGTAATGATTTAATACAGTAGGTAAATTTGGGGCATGTCTAAACTTCTTTTTTTACACTGTCTCAGTTTCTAAAACAAGCATCAAAACCTTAAGCATAGACTAGTTCTTAATTCGGGGTAGATTGTTTGTTCTTGTAACATTTAGTATTCCTTCTGCTTTGATGCCAGTGAAGTGATTTCCCATATGCAGTTTGAAAATCTGGTTTGTCTTTGATTTGAATATTCCTTGGGCATTCTAGTTCTTAACTTTCTCGTTCTTGTTCTGGACTGACTGTATGTAGTCCATTAGCAATGGAATTGAGGGGTAATTCTTGAGGAAGGAAGCTGGAAATGCTGCTCATCCTCACTTCTTTCCACAGCATTTATCTTTGAGGTCTGATGCAAAGTAATTTTATAAAGTGCTCACTGATTCTCTGCAGAGTAACCTAACTATGGCATAATTCTGAACACAGGACTCGCCTTCAAATCTATTTATTGAATAATCTCTGCTTCTGTTTCAGTCATTGTTTATTTTTTTAATATATTTCTTTGTTTAAGTTTGAATAGTTAAATGCAATTACAAATCCTTCTTTGTCAGAATTGTCTTGACTTCTAATTTAACTCCAATGCCTATGAAAAAAGTAAATGTTATTAATACAAGTACATTATACTTGTTTACATATTGTACATTTCTGTTGCCTTTTGTGACAGATAGCAAGTCTGCATACGTGCTGCCTTTTTTTTTAATCTGGTGTGTCAGAGCATGCAGCAGCTGTGTCAGACAGCCCAAGAATGCTGATTTAGGATGCCTGTGATAACATGTTTTATGTCTTCTTTTTAGACATGTTTTACTTTTTGTACTAAATTACTTAATGGGCAGCTTTTGGCTTCAATAAATGATACTGTCAAGGTTTTCAGAACACTTTCTTTTGCCAGAAGTTTTTATTCACTCTCTCATTCTTTCACGTGTGATGTCAGTCCATCATTCTGGGAAGATTTTCTGCTGTCACTCCATCATCATTCACTAATTCAAAACAGTGCTCTACTCTTGTAGTTAGCAACAAATTAATATTTTTGTACTGGGTTTTATTCTGTTCTTCTTCATTTGAAAAGAAGAAATACAGTCATGAACTTAAATGCTTCTGAGTACTGGTTTCTCCTGCCTCATAAGTGCTGACTACACTGAACAGTTACTGTACCACTGCTGAGCTGTGTTGTGTCCTGAGAGTTCTGCTGTCTGCACCTTGGAATCAGCCCATCCTATTCTATTTGTCAACTTAAATGCCACCCAATTGACTGCATATAAATATGTAACTTGAGTTCAGTCTGCTTTTGGACAGTTTGTTTATTTTGCTTCTAAGTAGAAATTGCCATTTTTCTGTTGTGGACAATTGTCATTGTACACGTCAGCACAGTCCTGGAAATATTGCAGGAGTGACAGAAGTCACAAATATTTTGTTTCTGAAAATGGTTTAACAACACTGGAGAGTTTTGGATAAACTGACACTCTCGTGTAGATGGGAGCAAGGAGGCAGGACTTTTTGTCTCCATGCTTGTCCATTAGTTCTATTGCCCTCCACCAAGTGCTTTAATAAATGCTTGGTGTAGGTACTTACCTCTGTGGCCCCTTCAAAGCTATTCACCACAGATGGGCATTTCCCCCTGTAAATAAGTTAGAATTAAAAAGAAAACCCCAAACTTAAGCTGTTTTGTTATTTCCCAACCACAGGTTGATTCATTAATGAGTGTAAACTTCAGTGGGATTATGCTGCCAAGACGGAGCGGAAAAGCTTGCTGAGGAAGGTGGCAAGAACTGATTGTTCTCACCATCTTTACCTTGGTGTTTTAGAGCAGCCTCCATCCTACTCTTCTTCTTTGGAGCTTTGAACACATCTGGAACTGTGGGTGACTGAGGGGAGGGGTTGTCTGGCTGCTATCAGCACTCCACAGGCAGGAGCCTCGAGCACAATTTGGGGGGCTGGGGACAGCTTTGTCTCCTGGAGGTTGCTTTGGTAACTCACAGAACTAGTTTATGCTACCTAGAGCTCAGGTGATGAGCAGGGGTCCGTCTGCTCAGGCCTTGTTGGAGAAGGGGCTGACTCAGATCAGGCACTTCCTCTGGGGAACCAGAGAGTGGGTCATTCACCCCTAAATACTCTGTGCACTAACTGAACTACAGGATTTCAGTGAAAAGCACTGGGATCTCCTCCCAAAGAATTTACCTTTATTTGAAGTAAGGACACAATCCAATATCTGTCCCCAAGAAAATGACCCCGACTCAAACATCGTTATATTCTTTAAGGCTTTCCATTTCTTGTTTTCTTACCTGTCAAAGTGAGAACTGCAAACCCATTATTGCATGCCTGTTGGACTGGTCTAGGGATGTAATTTCCATGTTCAGCCCTGCTTTGTCAGTCTGGTCTGATGATACGGAACTGTTGAATCACTTTTTGATTTTTTACTAATATTCAGTCATTTATTTTAAATCATCGACTGTGTTAATGTGACTTTCTGGCTTAGGAAATTTGAAGTATTAAAGAAATTGAAATACTGAAAGAAACTGCCACAGTAAGGCTGGCAGCATGACTAATAGTTATATTCATTTATATCTGATGGAGAATATCTTTTGACATTAGTTTAAAAACAATTTGGAAATTGAAAAGAGGAGTAAGACTACGACTTTTAAAAGGAACCGTGTAAAATATCCATAACTATGGTAGTAGTGGATTTAAAGATACTCTAACGTCTGCTTTTCTGACCTTTTTCCCTGTTAGATGTCAGTCTTCCTTCTTTCATATTTCAGTGGTATCTGTAGTTTCACAGCTGACGTTTAGGGAAGGAGTTTAACATGATAAATGTGCCATACACCTATTTTATTCTTGCTTCCTTCAGAAATTTGAAAGTCACAACCTTTCTTGTTATAATAGCTGTATGTAGTAAATGTAATCTGTAAACCACTGCAGGATGCTTTAGTTTGGTGAAGCAAAGATGAAATGGGCATCCAAGAGAAAATACTTGCTTTAATTAAAAAGGTTGGAATCCTTTTCTTGGACTAAACTGTGCCTTTGGAATGTGTGGAAACCAGAAGTGTTTCAAGACTCTTTCCCACTTATGTCATTGAACTACTGATACATATTGCATTGAGATGATTTTGAATTTGCATCATCTATAGGGCTGCCATCCCTTCATTCAGTGGTCATGAAACGGAAATGCTTCTATTGATGGCCTCTCTTTTGGCCTAAAAAAATGTGTTTGTCATCTGTAATATTTTGCAGTCTTCCAAGATCCTGGTCATTCAGTTGTCTCTTTCTAGAGCAGGAGTGAGTGGAGGGGGTTGTCCTTCAGTGTGTGTTGCTCATAGGAAGATAGAATTATTATTGTTATTCTGAGTATTATGAGTGGATATAGTAAAGTAAATATAAATCTACTTTAAAACACATCCCACCTTTTTTTGTCTTTCAAGACTTAGAATTCTCTGTCCTGTCCTTCCCTCCCTTTGCTGTAGCTGTTGAGCACAAAGTACACAACAGTCCCAGTACAATCCAGTGCTTGTCAGTGTACATTACAAACAGCTAAGCAAGGAAAGAGGCTGTTAATAGAGAACAAGACAAGTTGTAATTTCACCTCTCTGCATGCCTTTATTTGTGATTTCAGGAATATTTACTTACCTGGTACTCCATGGAATTACAGAATTTTTCATGTTAGAAAAGACCTCCAAGATCATCAAGTCCAACTGTTAAACCAGCACTGGCCCCTAACCAAGTGCCACATCTATATGTCTTTTAAATACCTCCAGGGATGGTGACTCCATCACTTCCATGGGTGGCCTGTTCCAATGCTTGATAACCCTTTTCTTGAAGGAATTTCTCCTAATACGCAATCTAATCCTCTCCTGGTGCAACCTGAGACCCTTTTCTCTGGTCCTGTCATTTGGTGCGTGGGAGAAGAGGCCAACCCCCACTTTGCTACAACCTCCTTTCAGGTAGTTGTAGGGGCAATAAGGGACCCCCTGAACATCCTTTTCTCCAGGCTAAACAAGCCCAGCTCCCTCAGCTTCTCCTCATCAGACTTGTTCTCCAGACCCTTTCCCAGCTCTCTTGCCCTTCTCTGGACATGCTCCAGGACCTCAGTGTCTTTCTTGAACTGAGGGGCCCAGAATTGGACAAGGTACTGAAGATGGTGTCTCCCTCGTGCTGAGTACAGAGGGACAGTCGCTTCCCTGCTCTTACTGGCCACACCATTTTTGATACAATCCAAGATGCCACTGCCCTCGGCCACCTGGGCACACACTGGCCATGTTCAGCTGCTGTCAACCACCATCCCCAGGTCGTTTTCTGCTGGGCCACTTCCCAGCCACTCTTCCCCCAGCCTGGAGTGCTGCCTGGGGTTGTTGTGATCCAAGGACAGGACTCAGCCCTTGGCCTTAATGAACATCGTACCATTGTCCAGACCCCTCTGCAGAGCCTTTCTACCCTCTTTGAAAAGAATCATTTGCTTTTATTGAAATACACTGTAGGCATCAACGACATACTATGAAATGCACAATGTAACTGTAGTTATTCAAATACCAGTGAAGCTCAAGGTAAAAGAATCAAACATCATCATATATGTCTGCTCACATTACCTGGTTTACTTTTTCATATACAACTACAAATTTCCCCTTGAAAACCGGTTTAAATTTTAGAGTATTTTAATGCTTTAATACAGAATATTGACATACAGTTTGTAAATTAATATTATAATCATGTTATTGGAGTAATAGTTCCAGTCACAGTTTAGACTTTAATAGGTAGTGTAATGTGAACAAGTGTGTTTTATGCAGGGCAGGTTGTGAAACTGAAATTTCCAGTAGTGTAGATGCTTCTGTTCTCACCATGCTTTTCGTACATGCTTTTCTTGTAAACAAATCAATTTTCAGATCTAATAACATTTTTATTTTTACACCGGAGAAATAATAATGGGATGGAAAGTTGATGTTAAAGATTTGTTGTGGTTATTTACACATCAGTACCCTTACTACTCGTGTCTGAGTCTTTGCCCTGTTTGCCATGTTTCTTAAAAGAGGGAAAAAATTAAGTGATTTTGCAGTTTTCATCTCTGAACTCTGCTAATAATAATTTCAGATATTTGTGTTCTCTGTGCTGTCAGTAATATGACCTCTTCTGGGTTTTTTCTTTTTTTCCTTAAGATCTGGAAGACGCCCTCTACTCCTCATAATTGGTGTATGTGTTTAACCCTAAATTGTGCATTATGGCAGACAAATTAACAAGAATTGCTATAGTCAACCATGACAAGTGTAAGCCAAAGAAATGTCGTCAAGAATGCAAGAAGAGTTGTCCTGTTGTTCGAATGGGTAAGAGATACAATTTAACAAGGTATTTAAGCAATTGGAGAAGTTTTAAATCAAGTTCTAATAAAAGAAATGAGGTTTTTTTATAATGGCTAGTTTTTTGTGTATCATTCAAGCTTTTGTTTCACAGAACCTCTAGAAATATCACTGAAAGCATGAACAGTTCCTAATAATGGCACTTTTCAAGCCTTTGAATGATCTGATGTTTCAGTGAATGTTCATCAGTTACGTGTTCCTCTGTGAAACTTACTAGTATTGGCAAGAATTCTGATTCACCAGAAACTTTAATGACCCTATGTTAATTCTTTTTCATCAGGAAAACTTTGCATAGAAGTCACATCACAGAGCAAAATAGCATGGATCTCAGAAACACTTTGTATTGGTTGTGGTATTTGCATCAAGGTAAAAGTTAGGCTGCTTTATTTGAAGTGCTACATGTTCCTTATTTTGCTATTATATTTAGTAATGAATACTGTAATTTGAAAAAGCAGGTTTTTTTCCTGGACTAATCAGACCTAGTTAACTGCTACTGCTTATAGAAAGTGAAGAATTGTGTCATTTTACTGAACTGGTTGGGTTGCAGGGTGTGGGTTGTAACATTTTGGTTTTGGTTGGGTTTGTTTATTTTTGTCTGTAGACATCTAGCTGCAGAAAGATGTTTTTTGTGAAAGAGGTGGAGAATATATACAGTGTGCCTTACTTTTAGGCACATTTACATTTAGACTGACAGTCTAAATGGCTGACTACTTAATTTTAAAAATGTGGTATAGAATTTATTGGCAAGTTGACCATGTAAATGAAATTTGATAGAAGTTCATTTAAAAATGTAAGTGACAGCTGGGTGCAGTAGAGAACGTATTCTTTTGTTACTAAATTGTTTGTACACTAGTAATCTATAATTTATTTCAATTACAGAAATGTCCTTTTGGAGCCTTGTCAATTGTTAACTTACCTAGCAACCTGGAGAAAGAAACAACACATAGATATTGTGCCAATGCCTTCAAACTTCACAGGTATCTTGCTTTTGAAAGCAGTGTAAAAGAGACAAAAGCTGCAAGTTTTTGGTAGTCTAAATATACTGAACATCGAAGTGTTCTTGGTTCTTACCTTGGTAGCTTTCGTTTGGAATGTTAATTTTTTCTTATTAAAAAGTATTGTAATGGAGTAAATGTTAGTGTTCATTTGACAGAGCCCCTGTTTAAAAATCAGGCTGCCCTTAAATATTTCTTATGATCTTCTCTCTTTAAGGATTAATGATTTAATTTTAGTTATATATTGGCAAGTTAACAAAGTAGGCTGGACTAATCAGAAAGTCTGAAAACATTTACTTGGCCACCAAATGGTGGTGTCTGATGGCATTAATCTAATCCAAAGTTATCTGTGTTGTTTACAGGTTGCCTATCCCTCGTCCAGGTGAAGTACTGGGATTGGTTGGAACCAATGGTATTGGAAAATCAACTGCCTTGAAAATTCTAGCAGGAAAACAGAAGCCAAATCTTGGAAAATACGATGTATGTATCAGCCATAAAATAGTCAGCATTCCAGATAGCTTTGACTAAATTTTTGTATCTGTGAACACAGTAGAATTTTTGAGGACATTATTAACTTAATCCAGAGAAAAGTACCAAATTTTACTGCATTTATCAGTCCAGTCTTTTTTCTTTGGATTAGCTGTATCAAGAGAACTAGTAAGTGTAGTTACACTAATCCCTGCTATCATTTCCCCCATGAAGTAGTTTCAGTTTAGTAGCTTCTTAACTGTGCAAATTTAAAATGGTTTGTTTGGGGGTTTTTTTGTAAATGCTGGTAACACCTGGAAAAAAAAATCTGAACTTCATTTTTGCAATTTTATAATTTTTTTTATTCTCAATGGAAACTTTGCAGAAGCAACTTAACAGCTTGGTAACTAGTTTTTATCCAGGTTTGGTTTTGGGTTTTGTGAGTTTATATCTTAACAAGCATATTCTATTTGCTATATTGATTGGAATTTTAAAGTTAGATTTTTAAAATTACGTGGTCTTAATGGTATAAGTAAATACAGGCTTTAATTTTGTCACAGGATCCACCTGACTGGCAAGAAATTTTGACTTACTTCCGAGGATCTGAATTACAAAATTACTTTACCAAGATCCTGGAAGATGACCTGAAAGCTATCATTAAACCTCAGTATGTGGACCAGATCCCTAAAGCTGCAAAGGTGAGAAAAGTCATGTGTTAATACAAGGCTGGGAGCCTCTTCAGGAATACTTCTCTTGTGCTTAAAGCATAATTCAGTATAAAAATCCATTATTCTCTGAGGGGTTTTTTTCATTTTTTTAAAAATTATTTTTCTGCAGGGAACAGTGGGATCAATTCTGGATAGGAAGGATGAAACTAAGACACAAACTGTTGTATGTCAGCAGCTTGGTAAGAAATTTTGTGAAGTCAAATTTCAAAGCATTTGAGAAATTCATATTTACTGGCAGAATAAAATAATGTGAGAGGAGATGTAAATTATACCAGTTTAAAAAAGAGAAAAAAGTGAAGGTGCTTTAGTTTAAAGCCTAGGGCAGGGTGTAAGCATTTATGAACCAACACAAATAATACTTCTACTGGCAAAGGCAAACTAACTGACACATGCTAGGTAACAGAATCTAATGTAGTTTCTGTTTCATGGTAGAAAGTGCTTATTTTTAAACCTGGAAAAAAGGCCACTTACCATCTGCTGCTCTTGTTGGCTTACAGCTGTGGCAAAGTCTTTGCATTCCCTCTGGGGAGAGCCACTGCATATAGAAAATGTTATGCTAATACAGCCCTCCCTCCTCAAGCCCCTTATATATCTGATTTTAATGGCAGTAACACTGACTTCTGAGATTAATGCAACTAATAAGAACATCTGTGTGGTCCTGCCCTGGTAATTTCTCTGTAGGTGTTTTGAATTTAGTTGTTACTGAATTTAGGTGTTGCTAAAAGGTGGGGCTGCACTGTGCCACCAAGAGTGGGGGCTTTGAGTCCCACATGATTTATTAGTGAATCAATATACTCTTGAAATTTGCTGTTCATTAAGCTGACTAGAAAATAGTGGCTTCACCCATTTGCTGTAATATTTGAGGGGATTGATTTTCCTGAAAATCTGAACTCCTCAGCCAGGTCTGACAAACTAAAACTTCTAAAACTGGTATAGTTTCTTTTTAGGGCCAGAAATCTCTACCAACTATATGGCTGAAAAAATAGCAGTGTAATCCTTCTGCATGATAAGAAGCAGCCATACAGCTAATGCTGCAGAGAAGCCATAATGTGCTGGGACTTAACTATGAGCATTATGATACTGATACTATATAAACTGGATGCTTGTTCTACCTTTGGTTTTTCCCTCTGTGTGGGATGTCTGCTGTGTTTATACATGTTTCTGTAGGTAATAAAAATAGGGATTGTTGTGTTGGTTATAACATCTAAACCACTCATTTGCAGACTTAACCCATCTGAAAGAAAGAAATGTTGAGGACCTTTCAGGAGGAGAACTTCAGAGATTTGCTTGTGCCGTTGTTTGCATTCAGAAGGCTGATATGTATGTTTCATTTCCTTCTGCTACACATTGCTTCTAATAATCTGTCTCACAACATGGTCCTCTAATTTATGTTTCTTGTTAGAAATAATACATTTGTTTGAAATACTGAAAACTATGTAATAATTATTAATATTTTAAAGTGGGGGGGGTTTTAAGTGCTTTAGCCAGCTCGTCAGCTGAGATCCCTATTTACTCAACATATATTCTCTGGGGTTTGTATATTTTAATTCATCTGCCTGGAAATAGCTGATTTCAGAGACCAGTGTTAAATATCAGCATCCCAACTTCATAACTCCTCCCTAATCCTACATAAATATATCCTGTTTGACAGCATACCTCACTTAGCCTCTCTGAATAAGGAAGGCACAGATGCTTCCCCACCTCTGGGAACTTGTGTCCCTCTTCTCCTGGCTTGCAGGCAGGAAATCACTGTCTAGTGTATGCTCTTTCCTGATTTCTTGGGACCAGGAAAACAAGACCAGAAGAGTTACAGGGTTTTGGGTTTCTTTCTTTGATTGTTTTGTTTTGTTTGGGTTGTGCTTTTTTTGTTTGGCTGGGGTTTTTTTGGGTTTCAAGTGGGTTTTCTTGTTTGTTTTGTTTTTATCTTCTGGAAGATGTCCTTCTTGCAGTCTTGTAAAGTATTTTTGCACTTTTCAGTTCATATTAAATTTAAGGTTACTCAGAATGAGTGCATGGGTTTTCTGACTGCTGATTTCTTGTAACTTTTGATAACTTTGTCAGAGCTTTTGGCAAAGTAATACTTAACTCGAACTGTTTTAACACTTTCACGTGACATTCTACAGAGATTCAGGGCAGGTGTATGTCATTCTCATTTTTTTGTCTTCCTTTTTCAGTATAAATAATGCTAATTTTTTATTTCCACATACTGGTTGAAATGTTAGTGTTATGTTTGAATATGCATAAATCTTGAATTCACTAAGACTTGATTCTTTCTTTTGGGACTAGCTTCATGTTTGATGAACCTTCCAGCTACCTGGATGTCAAGCAGCGCTTGAAGGCTGCCATTACTATTCGATCCCTAATAAACCCTGACAGGTAAATACAAGCTTTAAATGTTTTGCCAGACTCTAATAATACATGACTGTTTACAGAGGGAAGAAGTATCCAGTCCAGCACCCTGGAAGTGCTGACTTCTCAGTATGACACACTGATGTTTTAAGTATTCCGAGTCAGTAATGCTCTATTCCTTTGCATTTTGGAAACTTATTTCCTGTAATTTCATATCCTATTCCAGAATGTAGTAATAAGGATGGGAAAGCATTGGGTGGTTACTTTTCACCTGAATATTGCTGTTTCATCCCCTTCTCAGAAAGATTTTTATTTTCTTAAAATGTGCTAAGTATTTTTTACTCCAATCAATCAATATCTTTTTACTCCAATCAATCAATATCTTTCTGCTTACTCTACATGAAGAAGTTGCCAGTTTACACTGAAGATGAACTTTCAAGTTGTCATTCACAGTGTCTGTTTATTGGTCAGTTTAAAAAAAATGCTTATGAGAGATTTAAACTCTCTAGTATAAAGAAACCATTATTACATAAAACTCTTGTTGTAGCTCTGTTTATGCAAGGCTAGAGTAAGAAAGAAAGAAAACATGTCTTGCATTGAAGTAACGAAAGCATCTCTCTGGCCCTGTTTTTCAGGTACATTATTGTTGTGGAGCATGATCTGAGTGTGTTAGATTACCTCTCTGACTTCATCTGCTGCCTCTATGGTGTGCCAAGTGCTTACGGGGTTGTTACTATGCCTTTCAGCGTAAGAGAAGGTAATTCTTGCCATATTTCTCTTCTTAAACCCAGAAAAGATACCAAAACGCTAATTGTCTGTTAATGTAAACGTCTTCTTTTTGTTAGAATTCAGCAACTAAAACCTACTGTTTTATTTTCTGCAGAATTTCTGTTACATGACCCTAAATTTATAACTCAACCCAAAGTGTTAGTTATGAAATGCCCTTTTTCTCTTGCTATGGACGTCATTTTGATACTTGCAGGTGTTTTGTAAACTGTGGAGTTACACAAAAGACCTTATAAATAGTAGAGAAAGGGCAGGAGACAGTTTGCACAGTACAGAGGTATGTAGTGTCCACTGAATTATCCACATTTGTAGCACTGAGACACAGTAATAACTGCTTCTGTAACAATGGGTCCAACAGCAGTAGTTTCTTTAAACCCCACACACATCACTAACAGTGGGTTTTCAGGAAGAGCTTCTTACAGCCATTCTGTAATTTAGTAAGATTTGTCGTCATTCAATTTTCATAATGTACACACTTTAAAAGAGGAGGCCTCGTTGCTTCTTTTAGCATGCCCTTTAAAATCCAGCATTCTTCCTACCTGATAGGAATTTCACGTCAGGGATTGAAATTCGTCTTCTTACTTTGTTGTAGACCTTTGTTAATGATCTTCTTTCCTCCTGTCATAGGCATAAACATTTTCCTAGATGGCTATGTTCCAACAGAAAACCTAAGGTTTCGAGATGCATCTCTGGTATTTAAAGTGGCTGAGACAGCTAATGAAGAAGAGGTTAAAAAGATGTGTATGTACAAATACCCAGGAATGAAAAAAAAGATGGGAGAATTTGAACTATCCATAGTAGCTGGAGAATTCACAGATTCTGAAATTATGGTGATGTTAGGGGAAAATGGTAAGTGCAATTTATGTTGGAAGCTGCTTCTGCAGCCCTAAATACACTCCTAAAACCCTTTTTTCCTTCTGGAGCCAGCCCACAAAATTACTGGGTTTGAGTCAGGCTGAACTGCTTTTTTCCTAGGGAAGATCTCACACCATGAATTTACTGTCTCAACTGGTGAGAATGTGAAGTTACTGAGTGCTAAGGATGCGACTGTGTGTCTGTCATCCCATTCTAAGAACTGAGATAGCAGGACTGTGAGCTTTAGCCACAAGTCTAGACTAGGGGAGTTTTAAGATGTCTCTTCCATTTGAAAAAGCAAGTAGTAGCAGGTGCTGCTTGCTGGATATAGGAATATAGGAATTCTCAGCACTCTAATTTGCAAAATATATTCTTTATTAAGGCTTTTTTTTGTATCAGTGGAGGTCTAAATGACTAAAACATGATTAATCTGTAACTTGGCATTTTCTTTTAGGAACTGGCAAAACGACATTTATCCGAATGCTTGCAGGAAGGCTTACACCTGATGAAGGAGGTAATGTGTGGTACTTGAGCTGAAACCTATTTTGAAGATACTGGAAACGCTCTTGTTTACATTAATGATTTTGTCTTTTTACAGGTGAGGTCCCAGTTCTAAATGTCAGCTACAAACCACAGAAAATCAGTCCTAAATCTACAGTACGTTTAAGCCTTATTTATTAAGTATTGTGTTTGCTACAAAAGCATGTTTGTAGTACACAGGGAGAATTTTTTATACCCAGAACAAGAATATTGATTCTATTTGTTTGTTTTCTTGTGGTGCATAAAACTGAATGAAAACATCTTCCTTTTAATAGGGAAGTGTCCGTCAGCTACTGCATGAGAAGATCAGAGATGCCTACACACACCCCCAGTTTGTAACTGACGTAATGAAGCCTCTCCAGATAGAAAACATCATTGACCAGGAGGTATTAATTGCCTGAAACAACATCCTACCTTGTCTTTAACTCTTGACCTGTACCTGAACTAAATACGGCCTTGTCCCCCACACAATAGGTTCAGACACTGTCTGGTGGTGAGTTGCAGCGTGTGGCACTAGCTCTTTGTCTGGGCAAACCTGCAGATGTGTACCTGATCGATGAGCCTTCGGCATATTTGGACTCTGAACAACGTCTCATGGCTGCTAGAGTCATTAAACGGTAAAGTATGCATGGTGGGGAAGGTAGCTGAGATTGGCAGGGGACTTGCAGGAAGTTTACATTAATCTCTCCTTCTTTTGATATTTCAGTTTCATTCTCCATGCTAAAAAAACAGCTTTTGTGGTAGAACATGATTTTATCATGGCTACATATCTTGCTGATCGTGTGATTGTTTTTGATGGCATTCCTTCCAAGAACACACTGGCAAACAGGTAAGAGACTTGTTTGGATTAGTAAGCAAGATCATCAAAAATACAGAGAAACATCCTTGCCTATGGAAATTTTTAAGCTGCATTTAAAGTGATCCAAGAGCCTCTTGAGGGTTGTCGCTTTTGTTTTGAATCATGGAAAAGATGGGATTGACCCTCACTTAGAGGCTGCCTAGACACAGAGTCGAGGATTTGTTAGGTTCTCAAACTATGCCACTGGACCTAGACCAGCTCCTGCCTTAAACAACCCTTAAGCAACTGCTCTACAGCTAAATTAGAACCAAAGGAGAACAGGTAAGTGGCATCAATAGTAAGGAATGACAAGAGGACCAGTTGTAAACTCTGCTTATGAAAGCAACTTGGAGATGTATTAAAAGAAAGCAGTGTACTAAGGGTACCTGTCTGCAAATCTTGTGAAGTGCAAGTCTCGAGAGCAACATTCCATGTACACTACCTGAGTTTTACTCTTTCAAAGCCGTCCCTTTTGATATGTCCACTTTTGTTCCTGTAAATAATTTCATGTGGATTACAGTGACCTTTTGATGAGCAGCCTTACAGGGTTTTAAAACAGTGTAATTTCCAAGTACTTAGTGCAAGCCAGATGAAGTAAACACATTGGTCTGGAACATGTCTACAACCCACTGCTTCTCTGGCTTTGATGGTATTCCTTCAAAGAATGAGTGTTTGAATTTAAAAATCAGAATCACATAACTGTTTCTCAGCATCACTGTACGTTATAATCTTTATTCCATTTTGCTTATGGTGCAACTTTGGTTTTTTCCCCTTGAATGTAAATTAGTGTGCCAGCACACATACATGGATACAAAATAACATAAAGACTTGTAATGGCATAGTGAAATACTGCTGAAAGATTAGAGTAATATCTGAGACAGCATTTGACTAAAACTGTAGCACATCCCAGTACGTCAGATACAGCTCACATTGGCATTTCCAGACCTGAGAGAGCTCAGGATGGAGATTAAAGCTGCCTCTAATTGTATAGTATAAAATTTCTGAAAATGTAGCTGAAACGTTCTTTTCTCTTAACAGTCCACAGACTCTTTTGGCTGGAATGAATAAGTTTTTATCTCAGCTTGAAATCACTTTTAGAAGAGACCCCAACAATTACAGACCAAGAATAAACAAACTCAATTCCATCAAGGTAAGACAGAAGCACCTTTACAGTAAAGGAGCCATGACTGTTTAATATGAAGCCACATTTTAAAATAAGGAATAAAATTAAGACTGACCAGGTAGTTTTGCTGTGCTGGAAAACAGCAAAACTAGTAAGAAGAATAAAGAAAGTAGAAAGGTGTTTAGTAAGTTTATTTCAGCTATGTTGAAGTCTGCCAAAGACTACTTCAGGTAATAATGACCTTTTTTCTCTTCCTCAGGATGTGGAGCAAAAGAAGAGTGGGAACTACTTCTTCCTGGATGACTAAATATTGAATCTGAGCATCTTTGTAACTGGCAGACAGACACACGTATTGGAGTCTAAACAGTTACAGATGAGAGGGCTCAAATCAGGTTTTAGAACACTTAATCTTTTGGAGCTTAAAATCTCTTGCTGCATTTAAACATCTGAGACCAGTAGCAGTATACATCCTAGTCCAAGTAAAACTGCCACTTTCTATATTTTGGTGACACAGCCCTGTATTTTCAGCATAATAATTTCAAAATAGACCACCTTGAAATTGTGCAAATGGGTCTCCTGATTTTTCAAAATTTAAGGGAGGTTTTCAATTGAATATATCCTACTCATGTACCAAGTACTGACTGAACTCACTCATTTTAAAAATCTGATTTCTATATAAGAGAGAAGCTCACCAAGAATATCAAGCTACAGGAGCAACTCCTCTTCAAAAAAGGTTGAATCTCTCTGGATGAGGGTTTCATAAATAAATATCCACCTAACTTACAACTCTTCTGTGACATTGCAGAATTTCTTGAATTACTAATTCAGAAATGTGTATATTTATATAGTGCTGTCACACACACACCTTTTCTCATACTGTAGCACGCAAAAGATGCAGTACAAAGAATATATTACAAGGTATCTACATCTTTTTTTTAATCATCTCTCCCTGTGCATCTTCTCAGATCTAGTTACAGGAAAATAATCAGTTAAGTAATCTTCAAGAAATACTAATATCCTTTCAATCTTTCCATAGAAAGATGAAGTTTTTATAGGGCTAAGATGCAGGAATTTCTATTTCCTAAAGTACAAGCTTTGATCCTTACTAGAGGCAAAAATGAAGGTAAATAAAAAATAGCTTATAAAAAACTTATTTCTATATAAACAGGTTCTTCAGGGAGCCAGAAGGAAAATTTAAAGGTTCCTACTTAAGTTTTGCAGACATGTCAAAATAACTTTCAGCTGTATATCTTGAAAGGATGTTTTCTATTCAACAGTTCTCTGGCCTGCCTTCATTAGCATGTAAAAAACGTTATGAGAAAAAACATGACTTTGTTCTTTATTTACATTTTTGCCTCAGAAGTTACAGAAAGGAGTGGGGTGTTTTTTCTTTGTTTTGGGGGTTTTTAAGCCGTTATGTGTGTTAGTAACTTGGTTATTTCATGATCTTAGCAGTACTGATTTTTATATACGTTCTACCTCCGTCTCTCAACAGCAGTCCCCCTGTACTACACCAGCAGAGGGACTTCTGTAAGGAAGTACAGGGAATGAAGACATCCTTACACCACCACCTTGTTCAGACAGAAACTTCCAAAGGCTAACTAAAACTTGTACACATCTGCAAAACACAAGTCTCTTTGGACTGGAGTTCTGCATCTTCTCTTAATCAGTCCTAATTAGGGTGAGGTAAAGATGTGGTTTAGCAAATATCTGAAGCTGTGTATCTTAGCTCAGTACATGCCAATTATTACAGAGATGAACCAGTAGGATCCTGTAACCTAAAACATCTTGCCCTAAGTAAAGGATCAATGTACAACTCTCAGCAAAACAGAGAGGAAAGCAGACTTACTTGATCAGCAGTGAAGGTGGAGGAAAGGCATCTGCACATTTCAGTCCTTCACTGTTCTGGAGTAGCAAGGCAGGAGGGAGGCCCAGCTGAAATAACTGAAGTCACTTTTCAAAACTCAATTCTAAAAGCACATCCCTGCTGCTTACTGCTATTCCTCTCTTCACCATTGTTTCCCAACAGCTTTCTGTAGGAAGTGTTACAGCCTTCCTTCTTGACACAAAGTGTGTGATTAACTGGCTCCTGTAGCACAGCGTGATTGTTTCAGTGACTGCTGGGCAAGTGTGGGGTACAACTGGAGTTAAGAGTTTAGAATTTACCAGTAAACATGACAAGCAGCCCCCTTTAAGTTTCTCAAAGTAGTTGAGGTAAGCAAAGGGCTACAATGATAACAACTGTTAAATCCCTCGGTGCCTGCCTAGTTCTCAACCTGAAAAAACTGAAGATTGCCTCTTGAAATCCTTAACACATTTCTGAATGGAAAAGTCTTTAGATTAAAAAGAGAAAAACCAAGAAGCCTTCATCATGACCCCTACCTCTACAAATAAAAGCAGAAATCCAGCTCACACCCCCTTTTTGTTTGCAGCTTGACACATCCTGTTGTGCTGCTGTCTCCAAGTGGCTCTGTCAGAACACTGTTCATTCAGTGTCAATGCAACAGGTTCAAAAACGTAAATATAATTTAGAAAGAAAGTGAAAAGACAAATATTTATTTTAATTAGGGTTTATACATAGCATGCATCTGAAAACAAACTCTTTATCATGTAACTATCACTCCGGTTTCCTCACCAAGGGTGCACAATCTCAGACACAAATGAGGAGGGGGTATCATCACCTACACTACTGTATACAGAGATATAAAAATATACACAACAGTTAAATTTTACAGAGCAACAGAGCTGAGTGAATACTGTGCACACTGCACTCTCCAGGTTTGGACAGCTGAACATCCAAACAGCAAAGGCAACGGGAACACTGCGGAGATCGTAACCAGGGTCAGAAGAAACAGCATCAGAACTCTGACACAGTGTAAAAATATAAGGCAGAAGCCACTTTCTTCTGAATTGTAGGGAAGAGCAGAGCACACAGAGACTCTCCATCTTGCTTTTGAAAGTAGTTCCAGCAAGGAGCTGTACATGCAAAACATCAACAGTGCAACAACAAAGGAATACTGAACAGTAGCTCAATCGTACAAACTTAAAAAAACGTAACACGTACTTTATGCATCTCCTCACAAAATATCTAGGATTTGTCAGTGCATTAGTGTTAAAGTGGCATTAAAAAAACTTCTGCTATTATAACAGATGCAGAATTATTTTGGAAATGCATAGCATCTACATTTTTATTGTCTTTGTAATTATTCAGTTGGCATAGGCACCATTCTAGTCACACCAGCATTAAGAAGAATTCTTGGTGGAAACAGCCATTCTTATCAGTTCATACACAGGTATTCTTGACTGCTTGTCTTGATTTTGATTTCACCAAATAAATGCTTTTTAAAATTCAAAAATATACCCTATGATTATGAAAAGAACTATATACAACATACCTAAGACACAGGGTTAGCTGGCTGCCATACGTGTAACACACAAGAGAAACATTCAAGTTTGACAGATATTTTTTTCTTTTTGAGATGAAAGGCCTTTGGGTTGGAAGCATCAGAGACAACAGTGCAGTAGGCTGAGAATTCCTTTAGCTCAGTTCAGAACTAAGGCATTGTATGATAAAATATACATTTATATTTGGTGCAATGTTATCGTCAATTTTAGAATCTAGATCATGTCAAATGCTGTAATTTGTCACTCTAGTAAACGTACATACCCCTCTTCTATCACAAACGCAAACCTTTGTGGGGAAAAAAATTATCAAACACTAAACCTATATTGTTCTAATTTGACATTGAGGAAAAACTGCTAAGCCAAACAAACTCTTAAGATTCCCCCCAAAAACCCTATGGTCGGACTTAGGTCCTCCTAGTCTTTACTCGCCGAAGTTAAACAGATCCTTGAACTTCACTAAAGAGAAATTAAGATTTTTAAACTGCTACTTCAAATTACATTTTGCATTTTCAATTTTTCAATTACCCACTCACTCTATGCTTGCTGCCCCCTCTGATTATCTCCCAGTGTTGCCCTTCTCCTGTCGTTCCTATATGGCTGCCCTCTGAAGTTGCGCTGATACTGATAGCCGTCATCTCTGCTTCTGCCGGGTGGTCCTTTCCAGGCCTCCTCATTTCTTTGGAACTGGTATCCTCCCCTGCTGGAATAACCCCTGTCAAGTCTAGGCCTTCTGCCTCCTCCATAAGTCTGGTTATAGAACTGTTTGGATCTACCACTCCTCAGCATGTCAGAAACTTCGCTCTCGTCCTCAGAGCTCTCTTCCCTCGTTCTCTGTGCCCTGCTTTCCATCTGCAGATTACCAGCACCCTTGGAATCTCTGCCTTTGCCAGTCTTCTCCTTGCGGCCAGGAATGCTGTTTTTCAGTTCATTTTTCGGTGGCTCTGCCAGCAGTGGCTGAGAGCTGGGCGCTGCCGGCTGCCTCTCCGTCCCCTGGGTTTGCGGAGCGCGGTGCTGCTGCCCAGGTGGCTTCTGCTTGGGAGCAGCCAGAGGGCAAGGCTGCTCCAGCTGAGGGGCCCTCACCGAGGGGTCTTTGGGGGCACTGCACTGGCTGCCTGCACCAGCCACAGGGAATGGGGCAGCGCTGGAGCCGCCGCTGCCGCTGGTCTTCTGGAGCTGCTCCGCACAGTTCACTCCAGGCCCCGGAGGGCTGCTTTCCTTGCCCACGTACATGTTGGCAGAGGTGCCAGCTGCCGCCTCTTTGTCCTCGGGTGACATGACAACATTGGGTCTCCCTACTGAATTGTCAATGAAACCCTGAACTGGGTACCCATACCAGAAGTGAGGAAAGAAGGGAGGCGCTATTGGAACAGCTCCTAGAAAGTGATTGTGTCCAAAGGGTGGCTGTGGGAACACGTTTTTCCCTCTCAGGGACTCCTCATAGTTCGCATGAAGAGCTTGCGCCGCATTCTCCGTTTCTACACAGACCTGTCCTTGACTTTCTGACACCTGAGCTGTGGGTATAATGAGAGGCAGTGATGGAGATCTGCTGTCAACCTGTGGGATCTGCCCATTGGATCTGGCCTCGCTCTGAACGCCAAAGTGCCTGTTGGGTCGCGCAGTTTCGCTGTCGCTCGGAGCCGGCGGAGCCTCCTGGAACCAGGGGTTGTGCGGGTACACGGGCAGGGACACGTTTGGGTACATTCTACAAGCAGCCAAATAGGCCTGGTGCAGGGGGTACAAGTAAGAATGGGGTGCCCACATGGGACAGCTGTATGCCTGCAAGACAGCAGGGGAAAAAACAATTTAAGAATCAATTATTTGGCCTTTTAAAATGTTCAGACAGACATAAAAGCACACCAGTCATTTACCGTTTTGAAACTAATTATAGGAAATAAAAGTTAATATTATTTACAGTGACCGCCCTCAATTCTAAATTTTAAGACTCTAGTATGATGTTCTTACAGTTTGGTTCCTTCCAAATGCGGTTGAAATGGACAAGTTACCACCATTAAGAAAACTTAGTAACAATTTCTATATAGTTAAACACACAATACTATTAAGTCAAGCTTTAGCTATGTTTGAAGACAAACATTTCAAATTCATTTTCCAGAATCACACTTATTAATTGGCAATTCATTCCACCAGTCTGCTTTAAAAATTCTAAGGGATAATAATCAAAACAAGAGGTCATACCAGGCACATCTTTTCACTTAAAATAAACTACACTGAGACCCAAAGTTAGATCAATTCCCTAAGAACAATTTGTAGATTGAAATTCATATATATCCACCCAACTCAGAGATCAGCTTTCTTAGCCCTCCCATAAAGTCAGGGATAGGTTCCATTAGAATATCCAATGCCCTTTCCAGCTACTGGTGGGAGTCACCAGTGGGCACACAGCCCTTTCAGCAGCAACCTCTCCTGTGCTGGCAGTGAACACAAGCCACATTCCCAACACTGAAGTTGTCCACCTCAGGTGGACCCCTTCCTTTCTCTCTACTTCCATGCTAATGAACCGGCACCTGGAGAAACAGTCCCTGGAGCAAACTACGCTGAAAAGCCCACCCAGACCTTTCCATGGGAATAGTCCATTCCCTGAATACGCAGCTGGAAGGGTGTGGGTGACAGCAGGGCACAATCTGGGACCAGGGCAGCAGGGAAATGCAGAAAGCAGTTCCTACTGCACCCTGTGAGGGCAGCAGAGGAGCACAAGCACAGCCACTAAAACGTGGTGCTGGGACCAGCAGGTGGTGCTGGAGCACCAAAACGACACACCAGACCCCAGATAATCCAAAGTACCAGGAAGGAGAGTCCCAAACATATGTCTGCTTATGAAACACAGGCTGTTTAAATACATTAATTAGCAATGACTTCTGGATTTTCTGGTATTAGGTACCAGAAGAGACTGGTATTAGGCACAGTTACCAAATTTACAGTGTACACTGTGCTGAACCTTTCCTCTTTCCATGCCCACACAGCAAAGAATCACTGCTATGGGCAAAGTCATATGGAATAACCCAAGCACTCTCAGCACCTTACCCAAAGTTGTTTGCCTGACAGAAGGAATAGGAAGGTAAAAAAGGAATATTTATTTTTATGTGCAGAAGGGAGAAACTAAGCAACTAGTCCTTGCCCAGTAATGGAAAATGCTGGTTTTTCAGATGAGCCTCTTCCCCAACCACACAGAGATCTGCAGCACCTATACACATCAACCACTGTTGAAATTACTTAAAGGGTTAAAAGGAAAATACCGTTGTCATTAACCCGAGCAGAAAGCACAGACATGCAGGTTATTTAAGGGAGTGTCCCCAGGGAGAGGTTCTGGGAACTCTACTGCAGTGGTGTGAGGGCATTTCCTCAGTCCCTGTACCCTGTGTCCCAAAGAGCTAATCTTCACACTCACAATTTATCTGTGATTTTGAAAAGCACGTTCTGCTGACTGTACTGCCACAGCTGGAAGCCACTAGCTCTCACTATTGTTGTTGAGATAAAATTGATTTCTGTTGACGTGAACTGCACTATGGACCACTGCTGGAAACCCAGTTAACAGAAGACAAAATAAGAAAGCATTTCAAACTTAAAGATGGACTTGCCTGCAGCAACCAAACTTCTGCACTCACAGGACTACCAAGCATTTACAGGTAATTTTTATGGGATAACAAACACAAAAATATAAGAAGTTTAAAGAGTTACCTTCACACCAAGATTGAAGAAAAATCTAAGAATATTCTTATCTAAAAAGAAAAACAGAAAAATATTTATGAGGACCTAAAGTATTTCATCTGATACAAACATTAGTCCCTGCATAAAGTTCCATTTCAGTGGAGAACACTGGTACTAAGTTTCTGCTTGCATTTCCTTCAACTGATTTGTTGGGGTCTTTTTTGCCACAGTAAGATATTTAGAGCACAACTGCAGTTTAGATTTCAGTTCTACCAGTCTGTGGAACTGCACTTCTGTTTTATAAAGAAACAGTTCAGTAAACAAGCACCACTGTGCAGACATGAGATGTTCTTTATGGGCACAGCTTGCATTTGTAGTATGCCAAAGCCTGTATTTTCCCAGACCAGAAGGGAAATGCTCAACAGCTCCCAAGCTTTTAAATTACATGAGCAAACGTGTTACTGTAACAGGAAGCAGTTCTCCTAAGATGATTCTTTACACTCACAAAACCTCAAGCTAGGGTAGGTCAAGCTAAGAACCACAAAGCGATCGTATCAGATTTCCAGGTGTGACCACTTAAAACAGTCATGATGTTGGCAATGCCAACTGAAGAGCTACAGCTCTATTCGATATCCCCTCCCACATCTCAAACCACAGAACCACAACAGTTAGATCTCTTGACAAAGACTGAAAACAGGACCAAAAAAAGCTGTCTTTATCTACATTTTATGAAAAGAAAACCTACTAGGAAATATGGTACAAAATCCAGACCTTCTCACCTTTAGGTAAGTCTTCCCCAGTATTGCACAGGGAGTAAGAGGGTGCAACGGCTCTTTCTCCCTTTTCACTTAAAGGGAATCCAGGGTATAGTGGATCCTGGTAAGGATTCAGAGTCTGAGGCAAAGGCATTAAAGGCTGGTTAACTGCTTGTAGCCACACAGGAACTCCAGCAACTGAAGCAGATGTTACCTGAGCCTGCGACACAATAGAGTCAGGTCCCGCTGCTGGTCCTGGCATCAGCGAAGAAGCAGGTATTTGGGATGGAATACCTACAAAGGGGGAAAAGAGCCCCAACATACATATAAAAGATACGTATATAAAACATACATACATGTGTGTGTACATATATATGTGTATTTAAAAATGACAAGCCAAAATGACAGCAGAAAAGCAAGCTTCAAAATGCAGAGAACAGTTTTCAGAAAGAATCAAACAGGTAACCTAAGCTTTCCAGAAATAGCTAAACTGTTCCCATATTTATTTTTAGAATTACAAATGCCAGAAGGGAATAGGAAGGGAAAAAATGGGGAAACTGAACTTAGATGTGAATCCCTGAAGTTCTCATTCTGACTAGTAGTTTACAGCCAACTCTGAATCTGAGCTCAGATTAACAGGGCTACGCATCTTCTGTCACACAGTCAAGTGTGACAGGATTATTACTGCATCATGTGAACAAAGTAGGCTGATCTGAAAGGTAGGCCTTGTACAGAAACACAGCAGTATCAGAGAAAATACAGCACCTGATCTAATGAGCAATACTAAATCTAAGCTAATTCCACATACCAGAAGATATGCACAGCACAGAAAAAAGTTATACTGGCTTTGCAGCTCGTGTCCAACTGGATCTCATTAGTCCCAGACAGACAAGCACCAAGCTGAGTCCTAAGTCACCCCAAGAGCTTATTACATGGGACACAGAGCATGAACACGTATCAAGTTTCAACATGCTGACAATGTGCTCTACATTAAGCAGATCCTCAAAACTCAATGCTATCCCACTTAAGAGGAAAAACAGCGAATTGAGTACACATCCCTCCTCCACCTTCATGCTGGGAGTGAAGCAAACTGCACATGCAGGCAATCAAGGGCCTAACAGAACTCTCAGTAGCTTTCAGCAATGAGAAGTTATATTCCTCTGAATGACTGCCTTTGGAGTGTGAAATTATACGAGAAGCATCTTCAGTTTATTCAGGGTTAGCAGTTTCTGATGTATGTTAATATCTCTTCAAACCTGCTGGTCCATAGGTTGTTGGCTCACTGGGCCAAGCTGGCACGATGGCTGGTACAGAAGGCACTGCTGGAGGTAAATGCACCTCAGAGAAGACTGGTGAGGGTGTTGGAGTTACGCTCGGTAAGCACTCTGTCAGGTTCTGTAAAAACAAAGAAATCACATTAAACTACTCTCAATCACACCACTGCTGGCAACCTCCAGCATGTCTGACTTCTACCAAAACTAATGACTAATATTACTCAGACTACCACCATCCCCACAGCAAAGTATGAACTCGAAATGTATCAAGAGACCTGAGCTCCATCCAGAGCACGCCTGTACCACAGACAGCCATCAGGGCTACAACCACCTCCACGAGCACCACAGTTAAGTATCTCCCACCCAAAAGAAAAGCCACCCTCACAAACCATTACCAATAACCGTGGAGGAAGCTGAGAGGCAGAGGTAAAGAATTTCAAGTGAAGAGCACAGTAACCTTGGCAGAAAGATATGACATAACCCCTCTCTCAGAAGAGAATAGATACACTTTTACTTTGCTAGCAAGGGTTGTCCTTCTACATTCTTTATGTCAGACATGACAGATTCCTAACTGTAAATACGAGCTTTAGCATTATCACCATAGAAAAGACTATGTAATTAAAAGCCAGTATTGCAATACATACGTGGCTGTGATGAAGCTCCCCTTTGTCTGAAGTCTCCTGACTGGAAAACTTTGAAATCAAACAAACATTTCTTACTTGCTCGGCAAGAATCGCAGAGTCTGTTTTAACTTGTTCCAAAGGAGACGAAGCTTTTGGATAACTCTCATCTTGACTATTCTTCTAAAGCAAAGTTAGAAACAACAGACACAGCTAGTCTAATAGTAACATTAGCTTTACAAAGAGTTATTCAAAAATAGTAAACCACACTCCATACAAAGTGGGCTAAGCACCCAGTCACTATTATACTAGTGTAACATTTTGCTCATTGAAAGGACAGCAAAGGTTAAAAGCCAACAAGGGGCCATAAATCTTCACCGAACTTCAGAGCTCATGGTCTGTTAGCACAGTAGCTATTAGCAAACATCAAATCTTCTGTGGTCCCATTATACTGAAAGTACAGACTGTACTAAGCAATTACAAATCCAGATTTGTAAGTTCTCTCGATAGCCCAGATTTGAGAACTCAGATTGCAGAGAAAGACTATAATTATGGGTTACAGGGACTGAGGAAAGCTGACAGAAATACAAGCCTCCAAACTCAGGAGTATTTCTTTAAAAGCTATAAAGCAGCAGCAGCAATCACGGCTCTAAAGGCAGCTATTGCTCTGCTAATCATGTATCAGAGAAGCAATAACATTAAAAAAAAATTTGGTCTTTTCTTTAAGATTACCTCAGATGAATTTGGCTCAAGCTTCTGACTTAAGTGGATCTGCCTGGAATTTGACTCTGCAACACCAAGACATAACCTAGTAAATGAACCATTACACCACTTATGGCTATCACAACTTAAGCCAGTTAAAGTTTGTCTTTCCAAAATTAAACTTTCAAAACCAAACCTGCACCTCAGCACATATTACTGAAGAAAACTTAAACTTCTACTTTTATCAAAGGTCAAAGCATCCTAAAACAAACAGTTGTTAGGGCAGTTAACAGAGCAGCTATTTCAACCTGGGTTTTCCAAGCTCTACAGGACTTCTTTACTGATGTTTTTAACCATTTCAGTGATGCTCAAGGGAGGCAGGAATGAAACACAGCTGTCCCTTTAAACATTTTCATCCTAAATTTCTTCTTATGAAACAGAAGTTTGCACTTTGCTTAAAGTGAAAATGTTCTGATCTGCATTTTCATATTCAAGTGTTAAGGTAACACAAGCTCAAAGTCCTGTCTACTTTTGACTGAGTAAAAGAGCAGTTTAGAAGGTTTCAGTGGTTCAAGAGATTAAAAAGTTTTCAGACTGCTGCAGAACGTTTAATTTCTCAAGCACCAGCAAACACCTTGGGAGAAATTGTGTTAAAAAATAATTGACATAATCTTTCATAGAAGATCTGTACAAGTTCTTCCCATTCTGGCTTATGTTCAAATCTGGCTATCACAGCTTGTCAATCAAACTCGTGCCTGGAAGTTTTATTGTAGCCACTAAATAGATGTGTACTTTTAAAAAGTTTAGTATTTGCCCCATTACAACACTGTAAATTGAAACAATATTGATTATGAGAATTAATGCAACTCCCCAAGCACCAAGAGGGATCTCTAGATACTCAAAAGGAAGTCCAGTTTATTCCCTTAGGATTGTTAACCACGTTTCACGAGGGGCAATGCAATCCTGAGTGTCACAAAAACCAGAGAAAGCTGGACATGCCATGCACTTCAGCCAAACCCATCATGGCACTGTAGGAAAGAGCTTTCTCTACATCAATGTTCTTTTTGGCATTGCTGATGAAATGACTTCTCAAATGAAACAAGTTTTCAGACATTTGGAGAACGAAAAATAAGTAAGATTGGTCCTTGTGAGACCATCCAATACAGCATTACATCCTGTAAGAGGGGCTAAGGAGCACATGTACTCTGCTATTGCCAGAGATAAGGAAACAAAAAAAAAATTAAAAACTGGAGGAAGGAGCAGCTTCTGTGAGAAAGCTAAGGAGCCTGAATTTTATTTAGAGTGGGGAGGAAAAAAAAAAAACAAAAAAAAAAAAAAAAAAAAAAAAAACAAAAAACAAAAAAAGGTGGAAGAAGCCAAGATCCAAAATTTCATTTCTACTTGTGGCAAAACTGACAGGATAACAAAATTAAAAACCACAGAAAATTTAAAAATCCCACTAACCACTATCTGTTGCAATTAGCAAAGATTTACTAACTATCTGGTGACAGCTACAGCTTTCAGCTATTACTGCCATGTTCCATTCCTCACAGAAGAGGAAAAGCTTCGAGTCCATGGAGAAAAGTTAGAGTGCTGTAACTGACTGGGGGGAAGGGAAAAACCCAAATAAAATTTGGAGCGTGTCACAGATCCTTCTGCTGTAAACAGGGGGTTTTTCCCACTCTTCTGTACACCAGCTTCTCCCCTTTCTGTACCATTAACCACATCCCATTGAATACTTTTACCTGCTTTTCTCTTAACTGACTCCAGTAAGTACTCCTAATGCTCCTCCCACTGTCACTTTCTGCCACACGCTCTAGAATTTCAAAAGGATCTAATTTAGGGCAGCTCTGATAAGTCTTTTAGTTTCTCTTATTTCTCTTCCCATTGACTACAAAAGTCCCATTAAGGGGCCTGCTCTCTCAGCCACGTTCACAAAGCAGGAAAACATGTACTTTCTTCACAAAGCACACCTTTGCTACCTTAGTTTGGCGCTGTTATTTATGAGAAGTTTCCCCTCATTGCCTAAACAGATGTCCCATCTTGAATAAATTCTGAGGCTGGTAACAAAACCAAGCAAACAAAACAAAACAAAAGCCTTGATCTAAACCCATTAATTTTTACCTTTTTCCTTCTGCTCTTCCACCTCTGCTGTCCACTTGCTGTTTCTTCTTTCATTAGTTGAGAACTTTTTCTGGTTTAAATTATCCACAGTCTGTGTAGCAGCCTGACAGACTGACTGATTCTAAAAAGGTTTACAAAGGCAAAAATATCAATTTATGTACTCAGTCCAATGACACTTTGCCAGCATCTGATATGATACTATTATGCCTTCAAGACACACATTTATGTCTGTGACAGGCAGAAAGGGGAGCTGGCTTGGTCAGTATCACTCACATTCATCCACTCTTTCATTCATTGCTAAATTTTGCAAAGTGTCCTTTAAAAGCATTCATGTCACTACCTGACATGACAAAAACTGTTACACTCAGACAATAATCCACTTAAAAAGCACATCCTCCTCCTGCAGATGAGCAAATAGAGCAAACTGTTGCAGCTCAGAGGGAGAGAACAACCTCTGTCCCTTAGGCTTTAGTCTCTCACCTACTCATTTGGCCCAGCCTCCTTTTTCATCCTGTTTGCCCTAGCATTTAAATCCAAAAAACCCCACACATCTCTAGGACAAAGCTATGTTGAGAGTAGCTCCTCATCCACAGGATCTGCTCACTTCCCTGGATGTACTGAGACTCCAATCCACTTGCATTAAAAATTGCATCAATAAAATAATGTCTCAAAAATCTAAAGGCTACATCCTTCCCTCAGACTCAGGCAAGTCTACTGAAGCCTGCTCAGCTCCACAACAGAAAAACAGCAAGTCTGACAAAGCATTTACACTACTCAGGAGCCCAGGCAAGTTCTCACACCAAAAAATCATTAAAAAAAAGACTCACAATTAAAACAGGTTTATGTGAAACAAATTGTAAACAATCCCCTAGTCACAGATACTGTGGTGCTGGTGCCATTTCACTCAGCTATTTCTCAGCTAAATTAAACTTGTACTTCAGAGCAAGTCCTGTCCTCATCCTGAACTTGAATCCCACCATACAAGAAAAAGACAACATCCAAGTAACTGTGAGGGAGTGCAAAGCCTCCCAAACACAGGAGCAACAAGAAAGAAGCCTACAGCTTCAGCAGCTCACGTGTCTGCCATATTTACATGCTTAAAAAAGAACTCTGTGTGGTGGATGTTAATTACGCTCAGGGCAAACTACTACATATATTTCTTATCTTTAATATAGAAAGCATTGTAGACACCCCTATTTCCAGGTAGAAAGCGAGCACAAAGAAAATAGCCTTGCAGTAATTTTGGATTTGCAGCGTGACTCAAGGACAGCAAACCAGTTGCTAAGGAAAGGTTCACAGACAAGCATGGATGAATTAGAATGCAAAGCAGCATACATTGCAAAGAGCAGGAAAAGCTTGCTCATCCCGCTGCTGGATCTCATAGAGGGACCGGGATTCCTCGATAGCCTGCTTCTCCCTGCGCTCCTCTGGAGACAGGCCAAAGTAGTTACAATCTCTGCTGCCCTGGGGCACATCCTCGGCTCTCTCCCGCTCTGCTTTTCTGTACAGGGGAAAAGGACAAGGAAATTCACCAGTGTCCAACACAACACAAGCTCATGCTTTCAAAGGAAGAAAGAAGATAACTAGATAGCACTGCTTATGTGATTCCACATGTACCAGACCCTTTTTTGCCAGCTGCAGGTTGCCTCTATGCATAAAATTTAAGGAGGAGAAAGAAATTTTGTCCACAATTCAGTTTAATACCATTTGGAGAGACTTTAAAACAAACGGTAATTATTGCATCATAGGTAAAACCCAAATGCCTGCATCAAGAGATCTAACCCATTTGTGTGCCAGCTGAGAACTGATCATCCCCATCAGCTACCTATGACCATGCAAGAGAAAGCTGGGGAAGAAGGTTGCTGTAAATACAACAACAAAAGGTAAAATGCGTGTTGAATTTTCAGTGTCTGAAGCATCACTACACAAAATTAACATCACTGTTTCAGCCTTCTGAATTACTGAACATTTTAGGATACTCAAATGTTTAGGTTAGAGGTGAAAGAAAAATGCCCTTAAAATGCTGCATGTGGCAGATCCAAAGACCCCCAGCTCTATTTTTTGCAGATGCTGGAACCATCTGAAGCAGGCACCTGGGCTTCCAGAAGCTCAAAGTTCAAGCTAAGGACTATGTTATCTGCAGCTTTACCTTACAGACTGGGAAGGATTCCTGCCTGGAGCTTTTTGCTCCGTTGAGGTCTGATGAGGTTGGGGTCCAGAACACAAGAACTGATGCTGCCTGGTGCCCACAGTATGCTGCAGTCGAGGAGGTAGTGCTGACTGGGGTTTTATTGACTTGCTCTGACTCTTTGGCCCTCTGCACTCTGCGTCTGTGGTAACAGTGTGGAAACAGGTAAGACCTTTTTAGTCATTTTTTTTAAGCTCTTTGGGACAACACATCTGACAAAGAAGATTCTGCCACACAAAGACTGGTACAATCCTACCGGGCTGAGCATTCTGCCCCCAAGTCGGGAAAAACTTCTTTATCTTCTTCCCTGGCACAGTGTTCCAGCCCTCCATAGGAGAGGTCTGTGGAAGAGGTTTAAGGCTCTTCAGTGAGACAGCATGCCTAAAAACAAGGAATTACAGAGGGGAAAACATCTTAAAGACCAGACCAGGGCTTGCATAAGTTAATACCACATTTCCTAAGACTGAAAGACCTTTCCATTTTTGAGAACATTGCACTTAAAGTCCTTTGCCTTTATGATTACATTCAAGCAATGCAGAGAAGTGCAAACCTTTTTTTTATTTTTACATAAAACTGATAAGTTACTGCAAACTTAGCCAGTAAAGAATTATCAGCCATTTGTGATGTGCATATTATAATGTCTTCAGGGCAGACAGAAAAGGAGAATGATCAGAAAAAGCAATATACTCAGATCAATTTATTACAAACACTGCAATAGATGCCAAGATTGAAAAATATTATGTTGGCAGTGTATATCCCAGAGCAATTACTGTGTTTTCAACTGTGGATACTGTAGGATGCCTGAGCAACATCATCTGAAAGGAAGACATTCATATCAGGTTACATTTCAATTTAAAAAGGGTTTCAATTGTGGGGGGTTTTCCCCCAAAAGTCAGAGAACTCACAGCAGAGCTCAAGCCCCACCCCACTCAAAAAATACTCCAACAAACAAACCTCCCCACTCCACACAACCAAAACTATCAAATCAGCACCCCTCAACAACCATTTTAAACACCTGATTTGTCCCAAGGCAGGGCAAAGATCTAAAGAGCAACTTGGCACTCTATGAAATCAGGCAGAGGCACTCAACCATCAGTGCTTTGATAGGCCTTTTAGTAAGAAAATAATTAGATGCTAGATTTGAGCGAGCTTAAGTACAACAAGAAACACTTTATTAGGCTGGTGTCAATCTGTTTAGGATTGAATCTTGTGCCAAAAATTAAAACACTACTAACATAGTTACTTCTTTACAAGTAATACGCAGGCTCCTTAGCCCTACGGAAAAAAGTTTAAAGTGGCAATCCTTGTTTTCTTTTTTTCACTTAGTATGCTGTTTTCTTAACCATTTTGTGGCAGTACTGCTTGGAGTGAAGAAGCAGATACACTTCAGAGGCTGAAATCAACTCTGAACTAAAGTAATGCTTTGGGCAGTTTGGTGGTCATTTCCAAAAGAAATTAAGCACTTACTTTGCTCCAAGCTCTTCTACAAATACAACAACTGGCCCGTTATCTGAACGAACTTCTTGAATATGAGCATTATAAAATTTCCCATTGTGGTCTAAGCGCACCTATAAGGACAAAGAGTAACAAAACAAAGGTGCATTAGCTCCAAGGATGACAAGGGGAGAAAGGAACTCTTTAAAATATCAACAAGGTTAGAAATAGAACTTCTCCTCTTGGCAATAGACTACATGAGAAATACCCATCACAACTGAGTAAATGTATCAAAAGAAGATTTTCAATCCGTATCAGTTCTTCAAAAAGAAACAAAAATACTATTAAAACACACACACACACACACAAGTAAGCAAACAACCCACAAACAAAATGACAGCTTGCTGGGGACGCTACTCAATGAAACACACTTTCCAAACCTGAGAAAGTTAAAAGCAATGAGTGTATCAAGGTTTTTCAGCTTCACTGAAAGCACTTTCTCTCAGAATAAACTCAATGCTTTCCCCTGTTAAAATCCACTACCCTTCACTTCAGAGAAATTTAGTTTAAGAACATAATGAACACCGATTACTTCTTAAGTTATTCTCCAAAAGGTTTTCTAAAAACAACAAAGAAGTTTATTAGATATGATCACAGCGTTACTCAGCTGGCATTCTGTGTTCTTAAAAAAATCTTCTGTTAAATATAAAATAAATTTCACAACGTTCTGCTACAGTATTTGGCTTTCCAGTTGTATTAATTTGATCATCTCTGCTTTTCACTATTTACTTCATCTTTTCCCATGTTTTTATCCCACAAATTTACTGTCTTGCCATGCAGATTTAAGATCTGATAGAGAGACTATGTTAATAATAATATCTGTGCCCTTCAGTAAATACTACACAAGCCAGCCTTAGGATATTAAAAGCATATTTAGGCCTGCACTATTAAGCAATAAATAATTAATTCAGCATTAAGTTGTTTTCTTTCTTGGAGGGGGGAGTTGAGAGCTTATGGTTTTGTGGGGTATTTTGTGTTTGAGGGGTTTAAGTTTTGAGCTGTCTTTTCCCTGTAATGGAGTCACTATGGTTAATTCCCTTACACAAATAAAAAAGCACAGAGAGCGCCCATGCTGCGTGATTAACCAAACTGAGTATTTTCTCATTATTAATTTTAATAGATGGTCACATGTCCTAGAAAGAACCATGTTTAGCCAAGTACCACCAGCTTAATGAATCCACCTGAGGAGATTAATCTAACATGTGAGTACTACAGGATTTAATGGCAAAACTTACTCCTTCTTAAGTAGCAACCCATACTACAAATTTTAACAGAATTTAAAGAACAATAGTGTAACACACTTCGAACACTTTAAGACTTGCCCAAAACTTCAGGATCTGCAGTAACTAAAGCATGCTGTACTACATTACTTGAAAGTGTCGAGATTTTATCAAAACCAATTTACAGACAATAACCATTATCTCCAGTGTCAGACATAAATACAATTCCATGCTTAACACTGAGCTCCGCAGTCATACTCTTCAAGTGAACCTTGTGACTTTTTAATGGAGTAAAATGACACTTATCAGCTGTTCTGTTAAAAGCCTTTTCTGTACATGTGCTCTAAGTCATGAACAGCACCAACAATCAAATAACAAGCATACCCTCAGCTGAAGACACACAAGCAAAGAATATTTAGAAAGTGGCAATGATCCATACCAAAACAGTTAACAGAGAGGGAAAGTGGGCACCTTGAGCAAAATGGGAATGTGTCAATAAACTATAATTCAGCATTACTCACTTTACATTTATCTCCAACGGAGTATTGCATGCCAGCAGCAATAGAGAAATCTTGTTTTTGCTGATCTGTAAATACATAAGCAGTAATATCCTGTTAGTGTAAATACACCACAAGAGTTACAGTAAAAATGCAGACTGGTTGTTCAGGCCCTAAATCTGCCCACTGACCCACGTGAGGAAGAGCACTGCCTAAACCCAAACTGCACTTGCATCCCTGCTCTTCAGGAGGGCTTCACTTTACACATCAGCTTGCAAAAGCTGCACATTTGAAGTATTCAGTTACTCACCCCATTTGGATTGGAGCCAAACATCATACTCAATGTTTCTGTAAACCAACGGATCGAGTGATTTCAGAACCTTTTTAGGTACGACTGACAGGGCAGAATTCCCATTGCTCTCAAGGTGCTGTATGAAACAGAACAAAGTGCTAAATGGTCAACGACAGAAAGATGTCCAGTTTTCCACATTTCAATCACAGCTTGAACTGAAATATAAAGAAGCTGAAAAACCATAAAGCATAAAGAGCTTTGAAAAAAAAAAAATTAAACTGTGTCCTTTTAAGCTTACCAGAATAAAACTAAGAACTAAGCAGCTTTAAAAAGGACACTTACCCACTTTTGAGCACATCAAAAGTAAACCTTAACTTTTCAAAGAAATTAAGATACTTTAAGATATTACATGCCAGGAAAACTAGAAACTCGAGATTCTCTCATGAAGGTTAAATATTAAAAAAATATAGCAGAGTACAATTTATTAGAAAGAAAATAAACCTCAACAGATAAATACCTTGTTGCCAGAAAGAGATTTCATTCCATTCACATCACTAACTGTTGCAGCTTTACTTCTGCAATAAGACAGAAGCAAGTTATGTTTTTATAATGAATTACAGTACTAATAAGGCCTGGAAATCAGTTAAAACACATCTAAGAAGTGGACAAAAATACTGAAACTACCACTGTCTGCATGTTTTCCCCACAATAAGCAGATCACAGAACATCATCTCTAAAAGCAAAAAAGCTGTCTACAGTAAGAACTACATTTTTATCTTGATATGATATAGAAATAAGATTTTGGGGTTTAAGTACAAGTTTTAGGAAGTCTATATTATGTATAGTGACTTCATTATCACTCTGGGGAAAAAAAAAAGGAAAAAGGCAAGGAAAACAAAAAAACCCTCTTCTAATTTTTGCAACTACCTAAGGAAAGCATAACAAAAGCAGACATAAAAAACCCCCTCAAACCAAAACCCACTGATAGTTTGCATCAGGCACTCAAATTTACTCTTATTTTCTACACCTGACATCACTGGAAAAATACTTTCCACAGAGAAAGTCCAAGAATTTTTCCCTGCAACAGTTGTAGAAAACTCGCAGCATTAACTTCTCCCAAAACTATTGCAATTCATAACAACGTAACTGAAAAGTTTATCTTTATAAAATGAAAAGAATCTTCTGGAAACTTAGTTAATGAAACAAGCTGAAGTCAACTTTAGGACAAGCAAAGACTTTAGGACTTGACAGACAGAGTAAAGTGTTTGTAATTTGTGTTAACTAGGTCAGGAGTCACACACACACACGCTACACTTGCGTTGTAAGACATATGGTTTAAATCAAGAACATGGAGTTCCATAGTCTCAAGTGAGTATATGACCTTATTTCCCAAGGTGCTATGGAGGTTAGCAGGATATTTTCTTAGGAATCCCAAAGATACAGGGTAAGGTGACTGCATTTGAAGCCCAGGAAGGTTCCAAGAACAGAAAGGAACAAAGGTTTCCACTCTCTGACATTTAACTATAATAATTGTTCCCTGAGGCAGAAATACTTTGTATTTTAATTGGCAACATTCCCTAGTTTGTTTTTTTTCCAAACACAAAAAAAAGCTAATCCCTTTCCCACAACTTGGTTTTCTTACTGTGATTCCCATCATCTTCCTTCTGTTTTACCCAACCTGAGGAAGAAACCAGCTCCCAAGAGCTCAAAGAGCTTTTTCTGCCACATGCAACCCAGCAGAGCCCCCAGAAAGGACTGTAATGACATTCAGCAGGAAGAGGGGACATGATCCACTAATACAGCATAATCTGCACAGCTCCAATGGAATTTCAGACAAGCCACAGTTAAGAATCATATTAAACAGAAGAAAAATTGCCAATATGTAAGCGCACTGTGAAAGACTTGCTGTGCAAAAAGAATCAGGTCAAAATCTCAAAGCTAGTCAGAGCAACCAGGCCCAGCAAAAAGAATCCAAACCCACAAACAATAATCACTTCATAAAGATCAAGAGCAGAATGGAGCAAGTTACATCTGTATTTCTCCATTAACTTCCTCCCAAGCAGGCATTTCAGCCCTCAGATGTGGAAGCAACTCAAGCTGGATTAGATTCCTGTAACTCTCCTCAGTGGCAAGAGTGAGCCAAGTCATTCTCTGGGAGGTTTCCATGCCAGACTGGCACACTGACAGCTCTCCCAGGGGATTCTGCTACTTTAAACAGGAAGAGGGACGTGTTGCAATGGCTATATTCCATTATGTAAAAAGACTCAAAGCTAGACTGCAGGAAAAACAGAGGAGCCTGAAGCCTGTCCTTCAGTACAGTGAAGATTACCCTCCAGAAATTCAGAAAGCTCATTTCATATGTATCTTAACAGGCAGCTTATGTTAACTTTTAAATCCCATTTACCTGTAGTTGTCGTCTTCTGAATCCGAAGCAGATACTTCACTGCTACCATTACTTTCCCCTGTCCCACCAACAGCACTAAGCTCTGCTATGATTTTCTTTACATCCACATCAAATACTTTCTCATAAAGCAACTCATACAGCAGAGCTGGGGAAGAGGAGATAAAAATGGGAGAGCATAATGAAATACCAGGTAAATCAGATTTTATACCACCATTTCAAATTCCTTCAGTCAAAACAATCACACATTTATAATCAAGCATATAATCAAACAGTGAAGGCCCCACAAGCAAAACCAACTGCAGCTATTATGGCTCAATGGGTATGCATGGAATTACTAGAAACAAGGTCTCTTCAAAAGCAAGTTTGGCCTCAGCCTTGTAACTGCTTCATGAACAATTAGAATCCTCGTAGGGACTGTCACAGTGACACATCAAACCTGACTGCAGAAATGCCCAAAGGTCCCAGTCTAGTAAAGCAAACAATAATCCATGAAGACAGTTATTTTTGCCACATGCAATCCCCATAATTCCTATGACAAGTTTCCCATCCAAGGATAATTTTAACTTTAACAATTAGTTTGCTAGCATAAGAGTGAAACCACAATTAAAACCAGACTGCTAACCAAAGACAACTCAACACATCATTAATCAGTGCATCAACATTTTCTGTTTACACTCAACCACTCAGAATCAAAGAGGCAGATTAATCTTCTGCTCTTGTATATAATCTGCCTTGTCAAGAGCCAGGGCATAGTAAGAATTCATGATCTCACAGAATCATACAGAATCATGACAATTCAAATTGAAAACTAACCTTCTTAAGAATGACTATAATAAACTTTCACTCAGAACCTTTTCCCCAAACCTGATAATGATAACTTCTAAAGATTTTTGGTAAAAATATGCTTTTAACTAACCAACATCATACTTACACTGGCACAGAGCAGCCTTTTCTGAATACTCTATGGGATAAACAATATCATAGTGGTTTCCATTTGAGAAGCACAGCAATACCTATTAAAAAATCCACACAGATATTTTAGGCTTTGCATCTCACTTGATTTTTCATAAGCACTACCTTTTAAATTCAATTTAAGGTACCCATGTGCTTTGTTATCTCAGAATCTCAATGTATGAATAAAACAACCAAAATGTTTGGTGGATGTCCTTCAAACTAAATATAATTTTGAACACAAGTCAAAAAGAATTTAAGACAATGGTAGCCATGTGAGTTAGCACCTGAAAATTGGTCTTTACAGAACTGTGGATTAGTAGGAAGATATGCCCAAATATATAGCACCTATTTAAAAAGAAATGCTACAGGTATTAACAAAATAACTACCTTGAATATGTACAAAACAAATTGTTAAAACTGAATTCTCAGACCATTTCATTGTGTTGAATAATAACACTCACTTGGAACTACTTGCTGTATATAAAATAGTCTTAATTCAGCCTTTCACTATAGCCATTATTTTTTACCTTATCAGAAAAGCCATTTTCAGTTACACGTGAAGGAGAAGCATTCGGTTCCCGGTATATTATGAAATCTTTCCTGGGGAAAAAAACCAACCAAACAAAAAAGCACCTGTTAAGAATTCATTTTAATGGTAGTCTCAATAAAAATTTGAGTATTCAGGTCAAATCTAAGGAAGATACATTAACACAGACAACACCTAGTGGTTTCTCTGCTATAATCAATCTCTGTCGTGCTCTTAAATTGTCTTCTCTCTCTCCCTTTTATCCATAATCTTCCCTTTGAATTCTTTGCTTAGCAACCAATCACTTCCTTCAACTTCTTTCTTATACAGGCAAAAGTGTCATCAGTCTTGCAAAATGATTGAGTATATTCAGTTTTTGGATTAAAATAACAGACTTTTTACAAAAACTCAGCAAAGGCAATTCTGAGAGGAAAAGAATTTCAAGCTCAGAGACCCACCTGCTTCAGGGAGGAAAGAAAAATTTACTAGACAACCAAATTACATTTGGGACAGGTTCAAAGAGTGGAGGTGAAATCAAACTTATTCACACTGAATTTCTATCCTATGCCTGAGAAGTCTGAAATTTATCTACTTGGAACAGAACAGGAAATTCTTATTTCTGCTTCCCTTCAGTTTGCCAGTATGCAGGAAGAGAAGCAACTCTTTTCTTCTACCTCCACCACCATTCCTGCTATCACAGACTCCACATTGCCTTTCTAATAGAAGCCTGTCTTCCCAAAACAAGCATGGCTGTGACTATTCTTGTTGTTCACCTCTGCAGTGAAATACTACATATACTTGTCCCCGTGCCACAGAATGGATGGTTCCAATGGAAATTCAAAAGAACCCCACTATTATCAACCAGGCTTTGCCTCTGGGTTCATTTATCAGCTGTGGCCCTGACACCAATGAGGCATGACTTCAAAATAAACTGCTTCTATTTATAAGAATATATTTCTCGTGGCCAGCAATACAACAGAGCATGAACATCCACTTTGCAGTGTAGTTAAACATGCCAATTTTGTTGACTTAAATTTCACCCCTCTACACTGTGGCTCAATCTAACCACCAGACCTCTTCACTAAGCCAAATTGTTTCTCACTACTTTGTGAAGAAAGAGTTGAGGTGCAGGATTACATTCAATAAAAACAAAACAGCACAACTCTTCATCACCAAGAGGAGTATTTGTCTATGCACAAATACTAAAACTTTTCTTAACCATAGCCAAAACTATGGCCCTTGAGCCAATTTTTATTATTCCATCTATACCGATTCAGTGGGAAAGAGGAAATTTATACAGAGAAGATAACAAGTCACAGCTGTACACAAGATATTCTTCTATGAGGACACATAAATAACCTCATAGCAGGGGAGGGTGAGGGCAGCTTGCAAGCACAGCCTGTAAGACTCAGAGCACTAAGCTACATGAGAGCATTTGTACAGAGGTAGTAAAGGAATGGGTACAGCCCACAGCCCAGCAATAGGGTGACAATTAAAGCCTTGGGGAGAAATAGCAAGGAAAGCAGTTTTAACAGGAAAAATTAACATAGAAAAATTAACATAGAAAAATTAACATAGAAAAATTAACAAGATACAAACTGTATGACTCCACCCACAACCGGTTGTGCAGGTGAGATGTATGACATTATTACAAAATCCTATTTGTGTCCCCAATTAAATGTCATTTTCAAAGCTCACTTTTCTATTTTTCTGTAATCCCTTGACACCTTCAGTTTTCAAAGCATATTGGTACTTTTCTGGTGAACCATGGTATAACATAATTCTATCTTTGCTATTCCAACTGATTCACTAACAAAACAACTGATCTCAGTAAAACATACTTAAAGGTTTTCTTACTTGTACATAAGAGAAAGGGCACTTATTTCTACTTGTCCAACCCATTCCTGCATTGAAAACAAAAGAAAACAAAGTTCAAACAAACACACCATTATTATACCTCCTCATGCATAGATCAAGAGATACAGGAAATCATTGTTCAAAATAAATATATGAGCACTGAGTTCAGCTGAGATACTTTGATTATATGGGGTTTTTTTTGCAATAACAAGGGGTAAGGGGTACAAGCTAGAGGGAGCTGTCCCCAAACTAGCAATGGAACTCTATGAAAACTGAGAGAACTAAAAACATAAATGCAGATTTATCATTAAACAGTGCAATTTTGAGAGGTGATAATAGCGTTGGTTTTTTTTTTCCTTTTGTTAAACAACAAGCAATCTCGCTTTTCAAAAGTGATTTGTCAAGTGCTTTTAAAATTTTATTCTCCACTTCCAAAACTCAGGCTTTGTTGGTCTTTAGCTATGGATGAACTGGAAAAATGGAACTTTTAAACAACTAAAACACAACATAACTTCCCACACATGTATCTTGACATGCTCTTGTGAAGTGCTCCATTACAAAGCAGACAGACAACTTTCAAACAGCCAAAATAAACTTGTGACAGTTGCATTTCTGATACAAGCAGCTGCCTATCAATACCTGGAGAAAGACCAAAAATCTGCCCTTTAAAGCTGTTAAACAGCTCTAAAATTTTTATGGTCAGTAACACCATAACACAGACTCAAATCACAGAAAGCTAAAAGTTGTTTCTTCCATTACCAACCTAACTGCTGCACCACGCTGCTTTTTTTGTTTGTTTGTTTTAAAATTCTTCCTGAATTAAAAGTGACTTAAGTTCAAGACAAGAATTCATAGTAGTTTGATTTTGTTTAAAGACAGCTCTTTATATTGTGACAATTTTCAAATATAGAATAGCTGTTAATTTCTCTGAGCAACTAAAAAAGCTACTGCATGTTTTATTTTTCAAATATATTTTTAAACACTAATAGGCATATGAAAGACATTTTCTATACACAGTGCACTGCTGTAAACCATTTACATTGGTGTAGATCAGTGCAAACCAAGTTCTCCTGGGAAACAGTAGGATTTACTATTTAGCGTAGCATAAAACATCAGGATTTGACAAACAAAGCAAAACAGAAGCAGAATAGGCTCAGACCCACTTTTTCTCCTCCTTCCACCAGTCATTTTGGAAACTGGAATAAATAACCATCTGGTTAGCTATTCTAACTAGGGATGCTATAAGTATGATAGGGAAAAAACTGAAACAAATCATGCTTTGATTTCTAGGAAGGGAAAATGTAATAGAGTTTGAGTACAAGCACTTAAAACATTTCACAATTTACAACATTGTACTAGATAGCCCTCTTTTTTCCCCTCTCAGCTTGCTCAAATTGTCAACTCACTAATAAAAATACTCAAATCAAATTGGGGGGAAATAATAATAATAATATTACAATAATTTATCTTCAAATCAATATCTTAGAGAAGCCACTGTTCATAATACCCCTCACACAAGTAACTGTCTTTGCATCCCCTAAACTTTTAGGCTTTTATTCAAGAGCACCTGGAACAAAAAGCTAGCCATGCTATGTTTCTTGGCATTTGCAGAGGCTAAAAACATTTGGATACGATTTTGAGGAATGAGAGGTTTAAACCAAGACATGAAAAAACCATTCCACAAATCATTTTACAGTAGAGAGTACACACATACAAGTACACATTCATGTAATTCAAAGACCACCTAAGCTCAATCAAAAACACTTTTGAGGAAAAAAAAATTCCAATTACCCATCAATATCAACAAAAGTACAGCTTTCTATTATAAATCAAGTTTAACATACCTGTGGATTTTCCAGATTTTTTAAATACTCTTCAAATGGCCCCTCTATGAACTGTATTTTTTAAAAAAAAAAAAGCAGCAATTAGTTATTTTTATTAGTCCAGCATATGGAATCCCCAGTCTGTGATCCACTGTACCAATGGGAATGTACCACTGGAAATTAAAGACTACCCCGCCCTCAAAAAGCTTACAATCTACATATCAAGTGATGCAGAGATTAAGGAATAAATGGTCAAACATGTAGGTCTGCACTGCAGAAAACAGCCATAAAAAACAGCTTTTGAAGTCATCACACAAGCCAAAAAATACCCAAACAAAAAGTTCCAAAAAGGAATTCAGCAGCTAAAATAGGAAATCTGCAAGAAAGCAAAGATGCTGTCAAGTAGATGCTTATGGGCTATTCATTCCAGGCAGGCAGAGCATCACCAGAGAGGGCGTGTGTGGGCTTATTCGAGTATCTTGTTAAAAGCAATAGACAGCAATGGGCCATCAGGAATGAGACTCACATATCTGGAGCATGGAAGCAGAGATAAGATACAGCATAGTCAACTCATAAAGCACTTTTTCCTCTTTTCCGTATCACTTAACTGCTTTTACTTCCAGAAAAAGGATGGAAAGAATCAGGGTACACTGCAAGTGGCAGGCTAAGAAAGCAATCCTTCAGCTGCACTCCTTAACAGGCATGAAGAGGCCAAACTCACACTGGTCAAGAACACAGAAACGCTGCAGTAATTGAGACATGTGAACTTCAAACTGTTTCAGCCACCCTGGCCACAGAGAGGCTGTATTTAAAATTTGCTGTTTAGTTACAATCTGCTTGATTTAGTGAAAATAAAGATCCACAGAGGTCCAAACAAAGATGCAAATCTCTATGAACTTAAGCTACAAGCTGGATTGCCTCTTTACCCATAGTGATTAAGAAACAAGATAATCAGGAAAACTGAGCAGAGTAGTCAGCTTAAAAGTCCTGCTTAAGCCATTTTGAATCTCATTTTAGACAGTGCTGCTCATGAGAAAAATCAAAAAGTCTGGCCCAAACTTTTAATTTAGACAGAAGCAATCAGGTGTGAAGCTAAGAAGTAAAACATGATCACAGACAGCAGCTGCTTTTTACATCAACATTAAATGACCTACAGATAATGGGGCAAGGAAGAAAGGAAGGGCACCAGAAAACTCTCACAGGAAACGGAAGAGTTAGAGAATGAATTTAAGACAGCAGCAATTAAAGATAACATTTTGAGATAGGATGAGAAAGAAAATGAAGATGGTGGTTACACACCTGAAACTGTGGTTATAGCAGTATCAGTGGAGCAAGAGACAAATGCAAGCTGAAATGGTTACAATAGACAGAGAGAAGGGAACTTCAGTAAGTTCCACCAGCACATGTCAATAGAGCACAACTACTAAGAAGGCAGCAAGCAAACAGCTGAACTAGGAGATTAGGGAAAGAGACCTTGGTTATGATGTTTGGGTGCCTGGGGTTTGTTTTTTTTAAGAGAGATAAGATAACAATGCTGCATTCCAGATGGAAAACAAAAAGTACAGTAAGAAACACAGGCAGCCAAGGAAATCAGCAGAGCTGAAGCGAGGTACTCGAGGGAGGAGGAACACTGGCTGGGAAAGGAGAACAGATACAAAACAGCTCAACCTTTCACATGAAACACCTTTTCTGAAAAATGACAAGAAAGTTTTAAAAGGGATACTTTTAAGAAGGACAGCAGAGATGGCCGGTGGAGAGGTCATACCACTGGTATCAAGTCTTGGGAGAAAAAAAAAGAACAATGAGACCAGGAGTTTGGAGAGAGAGGTCAAAACAGGAAAACCAGGTAAGGCTGCCAAAGCAGTTATCTGGATGAGAAGATGCCAAAACCAGGGATGGGAAACAACATACACTAAAGAGTAAGGAAGGGCACAGTATTTCAAAACACTACACAGTGCAACAAGAAAAGAGAAGTAGAAAAGCAGACATTGGGGTGAGCAGGATAATTCTGGAAAGAAGGGGATCAAAAAGTCAGCAGTGAAAAAAATAAATAAAATAGGAAGATAGAGATCCAAGAGTCAGTTAAGTCCAGAGATGGACTGGAAACAAGCCAACAGTCCTGGCAAATGGAAAGAGTCAAGTCAGAGCAGCACTGCCCCAGAGAGATTCACTCTATTTTTATGTCATTCATTCCTGAAAATCTCTACATTTATGTGACCAGTCACATTTGAGCATAAGGCACTTTGCTGGAAATTATAACAGACACATATTCTTACTCCTGCTTTCCGTTTCTTCCCTATGCCAACGTCCATCTAAAACAATCTTCTTTTTCCTTTGGGTCTGGGTAAACTTAGAAATAGAGAGCTGAGTAATAATCCTCTAGTAACAAATCCTTACATATACTCTTGTTTGTCCTGGAAATTAGGTAAATGGTATATACACTAGAATCCATACAAACAGGAACAGGAGCACCATTATCATTGCTCTTTTAAAAGAACGAAAAAAAGAATTTTATAATGTTAACACTGGTGACATTGACCAACTACAGATCAATATAGAAATATTTTACATCCATGATTTATGAAAAACTTCCTTACAGATGTTTAGGGGAAAAAGAACCTACAGTGCCAATGGATAAACTGCAGACCCTGAAAAAAATGTCATTAAGCCCATCAATCAAATCCCTTGTATATTGTGAAAGCAATTAATTACCACAATAAGAATATCTTATGACTTTTATTAAAATAAGCATCATGCTGAAATAAAATCCAGATTTTGGTAGCTTCACTATAGACTATTCAAGTTTAAGTAAGGTTGCTTTTCTTTTTTAATGAGCATTAAAAACTTCTTTCACTCTACATCAGTCCAGTGCAAGGAGCACAGAGGTCTTTCTCCAGCCTTAGGAAAATGAGTTACTACCACACATGTGCTAATTAATTTAAAGAGCACTCACTTTCAAAAGCACCAACTGGCATTTAGCTACGATGAAGACTGTCACAAACAGCAGAATACACCTCGGAAAGGTGCAAGGAATCAAGTAGCTTTTTCTATTTGGAATGCTCACAAAGAAAACAAAACCACTTACCGCTTCAAATTTCTCCCTATTTTTCCGAAGATAGTCTACACAAGCCATCCTAACATCAATATGCCGAGACTGAGAGTGTAACACCTACAGAGGGAGAAAGACAAGAAAGTGACACTGGATCTTAGGAGTTTTGATGACAGGTCACAAATAATTAATGAATGTTGTCTAAATACAGGCTTGGAAATACTCTAGTTTTATTTTTAAGACTATTTAACATGTATGCTCATTCAGTAATGTCATCCTAACATGAGTGAAACCCCAATTACTTAATCAAAAATTAAGTGTAGAATTCACAGATTTGCTAAATTCAAACGTTCAATTTTATGAGGATTTACTAAGCAAAATGACTAGGCATTTATTGTTAATCTTTAACCGAATCCTTTGTAAAGGACTTCAGTTAATCAAAGAAGCAAATTACAGCAGGAGTGGATGAGGAAACCAACTACTCAAACAAATCTCAGAGAGTGCAGTTTACTTTCTCTTGACTTGAAAAGGCCTGTTCCCCAAACACTGTTTTAGAAGCCAGGAATTCAGATTCCTTTATGGCACCTGCATTTTATCTCCTGTTCAAATCTCTACTGGAAAACTATTACTTTCGTCATAGGTTCCAAGTTACCCCTAACATGACTTTGCCTCCACCTTCACCCCAGTGTAGGGAAGTCCCAGTCAATTTAAGTTGCAGCATCTCTTGCAATCCTTACACACTACCCTCAGTATAAAACACTCCCAAAAGTCACTTTTTCTGAATGAAGAGCACAGAGATTAGACCAAATTTGGGGATAAACACCTATTAACTCTGAATTAAAGATCTTCCCTTCTCAGAAATCATTTCCAACCTAAATGATTCTATAATAAAGTAAGAATGGGATGTTAAAAACTTAAGAGTTGAAAAAAAAAAGTTCTAGGAACATTGGAGTGTGAGAGAAACCTTCTGTGTATTAATTAAAAACACAAAAATATCAATATATCAATGATTACTCCCTTCAAATAATAAAACCCACTCACTTCCAATTAACAGTGCTTGCTTGCCTAAGCTTACAACTTAATGGGGAAAGTAATTTTTTTTAAAAAAGTGAACTGTGTATAATTAGCACAGGAATCGGGGCTCCCACAATCAGAAGCACCAGAGCTCCCACTGCTGTTTGCTTGTACTTAAGACAAGATGACGCTGTCACTTTTTTCCTTTAACACTAACACTGAAATGGGGGAGGGGAATTCAACAGGAAGAACAGAAAATAAATTACTCGCTTTCCCTGATTTCATAGTAAACTAATTAACAACACTAAGAACGTGGCTTTTTGGCTCTTTCCCATAAACTCCCTTTCCCAGACAGCCTCATACAGCTCCAGTGCTCAACTCCTACACCGAAACAAGGTCAAGACAGGTAAGGTTTTCTCGCTGGGAGGGACACGCTGTCCATGCACAACTTTCCCCACCTGGCAGGACGGAAATTATTCTAATGGTCACGTTTCTCCCCGCCATGTGCCTGCGTAACCTCAACCTGTCCCACCGCTGATTATCCCCCACGCTCCCGGGAGGAAGGCGCTTTGTCCTTTACGTAAAGGAGTTACCTGCTCGGCCACGGCCCGGAAAAGGCAGGATCCATCCTTGGCCACCTTCTTCCTGTACAAGCCCTGAGCGCGCAGGGAGCGGTCCATGGCCCTGCCCGCCGCGTCCATGGCCGGCCCCGCGCTACTCCCACATGGGCAGCGCCGGGGCCGGGGGGCAGCGCCGGCCCCCCTGCTCCCGGGACGGCGGCACCACCCGCACCGCCGCGCACCGCAGCAGCGGGCACAGCACCAGCAGCGATGGCCACAGCACCAGCAGCGGCGGCAGCAGCAGCAGCAGGTCCCACGCCGTCCACTCGCATGTGGGAAGGGCGGGCAGAGGCGGCGAAGTTGCGCGGCGCTGCCCGGGCTCCCGGCGCGGGGCCGGGGCCGGCCTGCGGGCGGAAAACAAAAGGGAAAGGGAGGACACGTGCGGCCCGCCGGGAGGGAGGGAGGAGAGGGAGGGAGGGAGGGGAGGGCACAGGCAGGAGCGTAACCTGGCGCTTATTTTCACTTTCAGCCCGGGCGCTGCTGGGAGCCGTAGTCCCGGAGGAGGAGGGAGCCGGACACGGCTGCTCTGCCCTGCCAGCCCTGCTCATTCCAAAGCTCTTTAGCTGGGTAACACACCGCGCTGGTGGTGGCTGGGACACTCCACAGCGAGCCAGAGAGCCAGCCGAGCCCCGGGCTGCATCCAGCAGGGAGTGGGAGGGCAGCTCTGCCTCCCCTCTGCCCGCTCCTGCAGCATCCAGCCCTGGGGCCACAGCGTGGCAAGGACACCAAACTGGGCGGGAGCGAGCCCAGGGGGCGCCACGAAGGTGGTCACAGGACTGGGGCACCGCCCCTATGAACACAGGCCGAGAAAGCCTGGAGAAGGGCAACCCCTTCCAGTATGTGAAGGGGCCTACGGGGAGCCAGAGAGGGACTTCATCAGGAGCTGCAGTGATAGGACAAGGGGAATGGCCTCAAACTGAAAGAGGAGAAATTTAGGTTAACTATTAAGAAGAAATTCTTTACTGTGAGGATGGTGAGGCACTGGAACAGGTTGCCCAGAGAATTTGTGGATGCCCCAACCCTTGCCATGTTCAAGGCCAGGTTGGATAAGCAACCTGCTCTAGTGGAAGGTGTCCCTGCCCATAGCCATTGGACTAGATGATCTTTAAGGTCCACACCAGCCACTTAACATTGTATGATTCTATGTCTGAAAGCTAATCCACAGTATGTGGGTTTTGTGGATTTAGTTGGGTTTTGTGGATCTAGTTGGGTTGTGTTTGCTTTGGGGTTGTTTCCCTCCCCCTCAACAGATGACATTGCAAGATTAATGTTTAACTCCATCCACTTGCAGAAAAGAAGATGGAAATAAAACAGAGATGGTAAAAGAAGGCTTAAAGAAAAACAGATTTAAAGAAGCCATAGCCATTCAACACTTCTAACATACTACTTTTCTTGTAAGCCACTCTTAGCTGTAAGAAGCCGGAAACATTTTTACAGCAATTGCATGATTAAATTTTGCTTGGCATTGTAAAGAGGCTTTTGATGGTCTTGATGCAGAAGATGTGACAAGAAAGGATGCTCTCCAAACTCCTAAGGCTTTTTTTTTTACTGTGGTTGTACAACATAGCTGGGAGGGGGAGCTACAAAGCTCTCAGTAGCACTGGCGATAAATAATATGCTATTAGCTACTTCTTACCTTAAATGAGCAAAGTTAAATGCAGGAAAGAGTGGCAAAAACAGGAAGAACAAACCCCCTGATTTTTACTTTCAGCTGACAGTAATAAGACCAGGGAGGACAGTGATTTGAACCAAGATCTGTATATAAAAGTAATTGATTGAATTAGCAGAAGTTACAATCCAGGCTGAGTCTAGTGGTCTACCAGCTCTGTACAAGCAGCATCAAACCCTCTTTTCCTAACAGAAGCTCAGCTTTCCCAGATTCCAGAATCTCTGTAGACAAGGAGAATAGAAACTGAAAGAAGTGAAAGTAAAACCCTAACAGCATCTGAGAGGAGGGCTAGTTAAGGAGCATGGGGACGTTTGAGACAAGGAAGGCAAGATAAAAATACCAGCGAGGGGCTGGAGGGGAAGCTCAAACTTCTCACCAGAAGATGGGAAAGGTCATCTAACAAGACTGAACTATAAACAGTTGCTGCCACTGACTCAGCTACCATATTCACTGAAGGAACTCAGGCTAACAGAGTCCTGCGTGTGAGACATGCCTCTTCAGTAGACAAAAGTGATTTGGCAAGATGCTTTTGAGACCTATCAAACTACTGTTCACTTACAGAGTTTCCTAGGAATATTCTTTTTCCTCACCCTATTTGTCAGTGTTAGAGACAGAACTATCCTCTAACGTGTTCACAAATCTGTCTTACCACATATTTCAGCCTTTTCTCACTGTGATTCTAAAGGCTGGTGAGGGGAAGGGCAAATGCCTTTCATCACATCTGTTAGGCTCAAGAATGCTTATACTCACGAGGTCATCTGCTATGTGACAGGATGCAAACGTGGTTCTGATAAGTGCACAGAAAATTAAAGTCATCTAGTTGTCAGTGTCCTAAAAGCCTGCTTTTTGTGACCAGCTCCTGAAGGTGATTGAGCAATGGTGACCCACAGAGGTTTCTGACCAAGCACTGCTGCAGAAGAATCAATCAATTCCTAAAAAGGTTTAGCTCTTGCTGAAGAAATCCACCCAGTACACACACAGCTTCTAAGCTGGAGAAATGCATCCACCCAAAGGCAATCTGAAACCCCTGGCATTAAAATAAATGCTCCATCAAGATAAGAATGACCAAATTACAACTTGTGAGTTATTACAGATGCTCTAATGAGAGTTATTACAGATGTTTTAATGAGAGTGACTAGAGATGCTCTAATTAGCAAGCAGCTTTATTAACACTTTCAACCACCACGTGCAGCAGCCCCAGCCACGAGTTCCTCCTCTCGCTACCCCTGCATTTGAATCAGCCCAGGAAGCTGACTCAACCCGGAAAAAATCCAAAATTTTTATCTGTGACCCAAGACGGGCTTTGTGATCCAGTTCGCGGCCTGCCCTGTGCCAACACCTGGGAGAAGGGAGAGGGATTTCCCCAGCCCGGTTCTCCACCGGGCCGGGCCTGGCAGGGCCGGGCAGGCCGGAGGCAGGGCAGGGGCAGCGGGGCAGGGGCGGCCCCTCGGCCTCCCGGAGCACCGCCATGCCCTGCCCTGCCCTGCCCGCGGCCCTCCCGGCACGGCCTCCCGCCCGCCTGCCCGCCCATGGCACTTACCGGCCCTCTCTTCCTCCTCCTCCTCCTCCTGCTGCTCTCCTCTTCCCCCTCTTCTCCTTCCTCCTCTCCTCCTCCTCCTCCTGCGCACCGTGCGGCCCTGCTGGCGGCAGCTGCTCCCGCTCCCGGCCCCGGCACTTCAATCTCCCGCGGCGGCCGCACCCCCGCGTCGCTCCCGCTGATGCGCCCGCTGCCGGCCCGGACCGGCCCCCCCCGCCCCGCTCTTGGTTCGGCCCGCCGGCCACGCCCGCGGCCCGCACCATTCGCCGCGGGGGGGGGGGGAGTGGAGGGGCGAATGCTGCAGTGGGGGCGCGGCGGGGCGCTGGGGCAGCCAGAGGGATGCAGCGCCGCGGCCCGGCTCTGTTTGGCTCGGTTCGGCTCGGTGAGGTGAGGAGGAGCCGGGCGGTGAGGAGGAGAGCAGCGGCCGCCGCATGTGGGCCTCCCCCGTCAGGCGCACAGTGGTACGGGCGGGGAGCCTGTGCTTCCCCGCTCCGTGTGCCGCGCTACCCTCAGCCAGTCGGGCCCGAGCGCGGCACACCGTAGCATGGCGCTGGGGTGCTGTTTTATTGTTCTGGCAGCTGATTCTTTGAATTTTTATTATTTTTTTAATGAGGTGAGGGCCGGAGGGACAGATGTGGGGCAGGAGAGTGGGCATGCCCCGTCACGGCCCCGGAGGGGTTTGTCGGTCCGTGCGTGCTGCCACAGCAAGGGTGTCTGTGCCGAAACACAGCGAGATCACCCTCATATCCTGCTGCACTCCCACAGAAACCCTCCCACAGGCGCGAAGAAATACGTACAGTGCCTGTAAATCAGTACGGGCAGCTTGCGGGAAGAGTAAGCAAGCGTGTAGCAAATGTAAATTAGGTTGGTTTGTTGGGGTTTTTTCCAACTGAAATGCTCACTTCAGACTAGGAACTCAAAATCAGCGTGCCCAGCAGGTGGAGGGAGGTGATCGTGCCCCTGTGCCCTGCTGAGAGCCCGACTGGGGTCAGGCATCCCGCTCTGGGCACCAATATAGGGAGGACACGGACCTTTTGGAGCAAATCCAGAGCAGACCACAAAGAGGATGAGTGGGCTGGAGCACTTTTCCTATGGGGCAGGCTGAGAGAGCTGGGATTGTTCAGCCTGGAGGAGAGAAGGGTCTGGGGAGGCCTTAGAGCACCTTCCCGTACCCAAAGGGATGGGATACAGGAAGGATGGAGAGAAGCTTTCCACAAGGGCCAAGGGGACATAACTTCAAACTGAAAGAGCAGGTTTATGTTAGATATAAGGAAGAAATTCTTTACTGCGAGGGTGCTGAGGCACTGGCACAGGTTTTGCAGGGAGTTTGTGAATGCCCCATCCCTGGAAGTGTTCAGGGCTGGATTGGATGGGGCTTTGAGGGTCCTGGTCTAGTGGAAGGTGTCGCTGCTCACGGCAGAGGGCTTGGAACTGGATGATCTTTAAGGTCCTTTTTAACCTAAACCATTCCATGAGTCAGCTGTCCTGGCCATGCTCCTCCCAGCGTTTTGTGCACTTTCTCACTGGCAGAGCATGAGACACTCAAAAGTCCTTGACTAAGGGTAAGCACTACTTAGCAACAACCAAAACATCAGTAGATGTGTCAACATTTTTCTCATACTGTATCCAAAACAGAGCACTGTACCAGCTGCTATGAAAAAATGAACTCTATGCCAGCCAAAACCAGGACACCATGGCAGGGAGCGGGGAACTAGATGAGCTTCGAGGTCACTTCCAACCCTAACTATTCTATGGTTTTCTGATCATTGCTCAAACACATGACCAAGCCAAATTGTTTAGGAGGAATTAATAAATAAATACTTCAAGCTAGCTACCATGAATATTAATAGTGGTGATAAAGCCTGATGCTTAAGGGAACATAGTAAAAATAAAAGTGCGATCGGGTTAGAAAAAAAATACTTTTAAGTTGCCTGTTTGCTTAGTAGTCCATGATGAGGTTTTTGGATGAGGTTTTTGTCTGAAATGAGCTTTTTGTTTTGTTCAAATAGAATATGAAGTTATATGCTTATCTGGTAAGGTGCATTTCAGCCTACCATATCTGTGGATGTTAACTAGAAGTTAGCATGTGAACAGTACTTTTGAAGACATTGGTTAAAAAACAATCCAGTGTAAGTCATTTATCCCTATCTGGCTGTAGGTTTCCAAAGTTACAGTACAGTACACATTCAAGCCTCTAGTGCCTCTGTGTGCCTTTGTGAAAGCAGTGAGGCACCCTGAGAAAACTGACACAGCTGACAGCCAAGCATTCCCCTGCAGTATTTTGCAGTGAGATCAGGTCTTCAAGACTTTTTGTTGTGCATTTGCTGCGTGAGCAGCAGCAAAAGAGAGGAAGAAGGTGGGAAAGAGAAAACAGATGAAGAGGAAATGACAGATTTTGGTTCTGCTGTAGTGCCAGGCCAGATCCTTGTCAAACTCCAACCTAAGAGACCGAGGGTGTTGGGTTTGTGTTGTCCCAAACCCATTGCACCCAATCTGAACAGTCTGCTCATAGTTTTGTTCTTCCATGGTAAAATTGTTTCCCCATCAGATATGTACATTCTGACATGTCACGGCTCTTGGCTTTGGAGTGTTCTGTGAATGTTTGCAATTTCTTATCCGGGTTGTTTCCATACTGACATCTAAAAAACAGTTACGCCCCTCATGCAGAAGCTTTTAAAAATATATATATAATATCATTGAACAGTAAGTAAGAGATTCTGTTACCTGTTGAAATTTAAAAACTAACTTCTGACATTAGAGGTAGCATATATAGTTCAGTCCAGCTCTTAATTAATTAAGTTGGCAGGAATATTTCTGTTGCCATTAGTGGGTGATGGGATCAGGCTTGGATATAGAAGGATAAGAGGACAGAATTGTAGAATATCTTGAGTTGGAAGGGACCTATGAGGATAATCAAGTACAACCCCCTGCTTCTTGCAGGACTACCTGAAGCTAAACTATGTGACTAAGAGCATTGTCCAGGAGCTCCTTGAGCTCTGACAGGCTTGGTGCTGTGAGCACTTCCAGTGACTGAGCACCCTCTCAGTGGAGATCCTTTTCCTAATGTGGAATCTGAACTTCCTTGACACATCTTTATAGGTCTTCAACATAAACCATTCTATTTATGGGTCTCTCTGTGTAGACAAACTGGGGTTTAATTCTGCTGATGAAGAATAGACCTGGATTTCGTGTCCATCATGCAGAATAACAGTGCAATTATAGCAGAATATAGTAATGGTTACATTATTCCTGCATGCTATTTATAGCTGACTGCATCTTTGTGCTCTATGCATGAGTCAAAGATCATACACTCCCAGGATCTACATTCCTTCAGTACATCTCAGGGAACTACAGAAATGCAGTCTGCTTGAGTTTGAAATTATCTTTCTTCAAATATGTAGTAATCATGTAGCTTTTTGCCTTCTGGACAGTTTTGGTCAAAGCTACAACCCTAGCCTGATATTTGAACTGTTTTCCTTCCATGCAGATTTAATACCACATCAGATTTGAGATGCTTGACATTCAGGTGGCCAATACCTAAAAAATGATGGGCAGCTTAATATCTCAGCACATGAGAGCAAGAAAGAGAAGGGCTGGTTTGAGTTTCTGGAGTGAATTCCTGTGGGAGCAACTAATTAGCACTGTCCTACACAAAATTAAAAAGACAGGATGAAAGGGGCACGGTGGTCACATTCCTTAGTTCTCTAGCAGAAGTATTTTTGATGCTGCTGTAGGAGGTATATTCTCAGATTCTGGCCAGAATATCCCATTGCAGTCCCTAAGTTGGGAAAGAACATTTTCCTTGGTTGTATTTTTTATTACAAATAGTTAAGTACAACAGGAATGATAAAAAAAAGCACCATGTTGTGGTAAAAGCTGTTCCTTCTGCCCTGGAGGAACACTTCTTCATAAAATGTCCTGAAGATGCTGGTCTGAAGTCATAGTTTGTGTAGTCAAGCGTTATTGAGAGTTGAGGCAAGAAGGCTTTAGTGGTTAGTCAAGGCATTTTAAAGGGTTCAGAGCTTATGAATGGTTGTATTCTAAGCATAGCTGATCTTGCAGCAGCAGAAATACTCAGTGCTGGTTTCCCACAATTTTGTGTCCTCTGTGTTTACATCAGCTATACCTCTGTCTTGCCACAACAATAACATGAGCTTCCAGATATTATAAACAATCCCTTTATTTTGTGCAAACTAGGCTAAAAGTGGTAGTCTTAACATTAAAGATAAATAATTTATGTGTTTATAATGCCTTTCACTCTCAGGTTTTGACTGCCAAGTGGGAAGATGTAAGTCTGTCTAACCTTCAATTAATTCAAAGCCAGATTTGTTACTTGAGGTATTGATGATCAGAAGAGAGCAGCAGACCACAGGGAGAAGTTTGTGAGGTAGTTTGTACGTATGCAGAGAAACATTACACACGTTAATACAGGATTCTAGTATAGCTGTGGAGTTAGATGAGGGGCCTGGAGTGCTGGGTGATCCAAAAGTATGCTCTGAGGCAAAAAAAGAAAAAAAAAAATATGAAGGAAGCTGGCAGAGCCATATCCATTCAAAAGAACACCTTTAATGGTATAAACATAAAACATGGGTAATGAGGTTTGAATTGTAGGATATGACTGTAGGGAATGTGAACAGTTAGTTACATTGTACCCAAAAAGTACTCTTTTCACAGTTTCTTTATACCCCCACAGCCTTCTATTGGGGTTGTGTGGCACGATTTTGGCAGGGGGGGCTACAGGGGTGGCTTCTGTGGGAGTCTGCCAGAAGCTCCTCCCATGGCCAAAGGAACCAGTGCCATAACCCTATTTACAGAAGTAAATGTGTGACTGCAGCTAGAACGAGCAAGGAGTCTGGCAGCAGTATTTGCAGGAAAGAATATTTCCTGTAGCTCAGAATGAGTAAACAGTAGCATGTATTAGAGGAGGGGTTTAAATAAGTCATCATGAAAATTAATCAAATCAGTGAACAGAAAACTTTTATTTAAATGATTATCATCTTAAATTACAGTTGTATTGTTTCTTAAAGACTGATTTTTCACTGATTGGTACATTAAAATGTGCAGATTGTGGTCTTTATGCATAATTTAGCATTTCTTTTTGCTAACAAAGGGGGCATGCCATAGCTACATATATCTGAGACATTTCAGACTTTAACATAACATTTATATCCAGTCTTAATTTTTGCATACATTTCACTACTTTGGAAAATGAGGACTGTTTCATTTCTTTTTTTGCTAAGAAATTACTACACTTCCACTTGTAATTCATGTCAAACTCCTACTGGATAAATACAGGAATTGAAAGAAAATAATGAGGGGGAAAAAGCCCTCTTTATAGCTGCTTTTAGTTAAATAAGATTACCATAAGTGTATTTGTACCTTCTTCTTAAGAAGATTGTCTAAATATGCTTTGCATTGAAAAAGGTTTTGTTAAAAAATGGAAATATACTTGTAGGAAGATAATTTAATTGATTTGAACACTCAGTCTTCCAAGCATGTAGAACTAGTAGAGATCATCCTGTCATCTCCAGCTCTTTTTATAGATGAAAATAATGAAAGAAAAAAAAAATCATCTGGGATAATTCATTTAAGTGAGCTGGTTGAATAAACAGAAATTAAGGATATACTGCCACCTTGCTTGCAGAAAAAGGTGCTTGTCAAAAAATGGTTCAACACTTCAGGAAACTGAGATTAAACCTTCAGCAGCTTGAACAACAAGTCCATACTGCTTAATAATGCTACTTTTGTATTATTATTATTATTATGTTTTGCAAAGCAAATGTTTATCATTAAATTTTAAATCAACCAACCCAATTGATTTTATTATTATTTTAGAGATCCAGAAAAATTACCAGGGAAGAACCATATTTTTGCTCACATTTAAAAGTGAGCACAAAGTTAGGTTCTTCTAGAAACCACATACTTTTCTTCATGGTTGGGGGAGCCTGTCTTTTAACAAAGTTGAAAAATATCCTTCAAACATATAAATCTCTAATATTGCTGCAGAATGCTTGTTCTTTGACTTCTGATGTGTTTTGGAATGAGCAGCAGCTCATAGTACTATCAGCTTTGTTTAAAGTGCAAGTGCAATGAAATTATATTCATAAATAAAATCAGGAGAAACCATTCATAAAAAAGCCCTACTCATAAATAAAAATAAAAAAAAAAAGAGATGGATTTTGTATGAGACAATCTTGTTGACTAATAAGAATTAATTTTTTATTTTATTTTTTTGCCATTCCAGATGTAGCTCTCTTGTGCCTGTGCTGTTCTGAGCCCCAGAGGAAGTGACAATCTGTGGCATTCGGTCCTGTCAGAGATGTTCCTCAGGCTGGTAAGGCTGGTGGCCGTGCGTTGTAGTTCAGCTTGCTGGTCGTTAGATGACGGTATCTCCCCAGGCATTTGGGGGCTTGGCTTCCTGACGTGTTCGGGCGTGAGATGAGAGAACAGCAGGGACATGGCACTGATGTCTTGGGAGGGGAACACCGGCAGTGTACTCCATGCATTCTGTCCCCTTCCAAAAAAACCCCCAAAAACCTCCCAAACAAGCAAACAAACAAACAATCAAAACCGCAACAGGAAAAGATTTTAGACTGAAAAAAGAAATGAAGGAGCTCCAAGAGCACAGGGCTGAGCAATGTCCAATTTTCTGAGCTTGGTCTGACCCCAACCATTGTACTACAACAACTCTGGGGTGTAAATAAAGCAGCAGGGGCTTGTCAGGTGGTTCTCCCATCTCTTCTGGTTCTGTCAGCTGTGTACAGGCACAGAAGTGCACTGTTTTGTTGGCCTGATGCCATGAGAGGCATTTTGTATGCTGAGGTGATCCATTAGTGGCTCCCTGTGCTGTGGCAAGGTCAAGTTCTGTTGCTGATGCATGAAATGACAGAATTCCAGGATCTAGTTGTGATGAAGAGTATGAAAAGAAGCACAACATGCTCCTAGCACACTGCTTTGCTGAAAATATTACTGTGGTTTTTTGTTAATCACTACAAGTAATGCTGTTTTAAACCATTGCATTTCAGGAGGGTACAGGCCTTCTGCATGTTTATAAGTACAAAATTCCTGTGCATTTTGTGTAAGAGTTAGTATTAATTCAGCTGATGGTGACTGACTGGGGTGTTTAAACTGTGTATGCCTCTACTGCAGAATGTTTTCAATGATATGCCAAATTAACAAAACACTAATGGAAGACAGGAAGAATTGAGTAAGACTGCCATAGGTAACAATGTGAAATTCCTCCTTAACTGCAGGCCTTTCAAGCCTCTTTTCATCTCAGTCTCAAAGCACAGAACTTCTTTAACAAATGCTACTCTATCCATTTTGTAGGTGAGGAAACTGGAACATCAAAATTTCATGATATGTACATGATCATCCAGGAAGTGTCTGATGTATCTGGAAATGGAACCTGGGTGGGTTCCTGATCTCTATTCTTGTGCCTTAACTGCCAGATTATTTTTCCATTTGCTGTGCATCTTTATGTGGTAATAATGTTGCTTTTTTCCATGAGATACTCTGAGCTAGTGTCCAGATTAGAACAATTAGAACTGTTTTCTCTTTGATAGAGTACCATAAAAATGCACAGTGCTTTCAAGTAAGCCCGTGTGTCAGCAAAGAATGCAGTGCCTATTCATTGACTTAAAAGTGTCTTTTTTTTCACGTGCATGAAGTTCAGACTTCACAGAATGCTACTCCATGTGTTTCCACTGGGTTTTTTTCTGAAGTCAGTGAGGTTGTAGCTATATAAATGAAGTCTGAATTTTGACTCCTGGTTTCAAAGTAAGCATTTTAATAACCAAGTAGACATCGGAGTGTATTTTGTGCTGGCTTTCAGCTCGATGATCTGCAACATTGCTGCTGGGTAGGCTTTCATTGCAGCTGTATCTCAGTTTGACTTGTAAGGCTGCTAAAGGAATGTCTTGTTCTCATGCCCTATTTGTCTTGCTCTTTTTTGTAATTCAGTTACTTTGGAGAAGAGAACCAGACTCAAGCATTTGTTTCTCAATGAGGCTAGGGGGTTTTTTGGGGTGGGGCTGGGGGATGTTTTCACCCAGTGTTACAGATAGTTTCACTAAAGGACATGACAGTTAAGTGAGTAGCCCAAGGTAATTCAGCCTTCCTGAAAATGTTAAGCCCTTCTGGCTCCTTGTATTTTACACAAGTCTAGCTGCTAAATCATAATTGCTCCCAAATGAGATGAAACTGAGAGCGGGAAGTCACTTTTCATACTGTTTAATTGTCCATCTTATGTGGAGAAAAGGGTATAAAAATCCTGCCTGGGAATCCTACCAGAATTGTTTTAATAATGCTAAACAAAGCTTTTTGCATCAAATAGTTTATTACCTGTTGACATTAATTCACAGAGTACACATACAAACAATTTCACTGAACCAAAGCAAGAATGTGTGAGGTGAGGTTGTGTTGATCTGCCCAGCAGAAAAAGACAAGTTTCTTCTATGAGAAGCAGTATAAAAAGAAGGGGAAAGAATTATCTCAAATCATCTCTTCTTGCATAAAGGTTTTTAAAAGACAAGCATTTCCAGTCACTCAAAATTTTTCTTTCCAAATATTATTCCAAGGGTTTCTTCTCTCTATGATTTTCCCTTTCTCATTCTTTTTGTTCCATTCTGGGTAATGTTGTGATAACCATGACAATTTGAGGCAGTAAGTGAGGAAGTGTTTGTGAGGAGAATCTGTAATTAGACTGATAGAGTGGTAAAAAATGGCCACACTTTAAGGCACAGGTGTGACCTGAGGAAAGGTTTGTTTGTCCAGTACTTATCTGTGTTTGTTACTGTGTCATCTGGTGTAATAATGGAAAAAACCCCTGTGACTTTTATTTTCCACTTATCTGTCCGGTTTCTCTGTCCACACCTGTTTCGATTGTGAAAGGATTTGAGAAAACAAAGGGAGTCAAAAGACAGAGAAAGTTGAATGGAAAGAGAATGCTCAAATTTTTTTAACTTATTCACAGGGATAGTTGTTTGCTTTTGGGAGAGGGAGATGGCTTCTAATAACAAAACATTCCTTAAATAAGGAAATGCTACTGCATAAATAAATTGTGCATATAAATTTATGTGAGACAAAAACTGTTAACTGAAAATATGCACTTGATTTTGAAGTTGAACTTGTATCTTTGTATCTCTTTAAAAATACGCTTTTATTTTACATATCAGCTTTATAAACAAAAATATAGGTGTCTTACAGTTTTGTGGCTTACAGTGTACTATTACCTACTGATGGAAAGGTATTTTCCCCACATTAAATCCCCATTTCATATTTCTTTTAACTTTTTTTAAATACAGACTATTTTATAGAAATAAGTCTCTAACTAAAAATCTTTCTTGATTTGCTAATAAAGTGAAGCAAAAGGTACATGCACCAAGCTAGTGGATTGACATAACTGTTGCACAATCAGCTATTCCAGGATAACAGCTCTTGCTTGGATAGACTCTTCCAGAACCATAAAAAAAAGCTATTTATTCCAAAATAACAAATCTTTTTACAAAGTAGAATAACTCTTCAATGATTGGGTTATTGTATGCTGAGATTAAATACTCGCCTGGAAATACTTGGTTCAACCAAATAACCACTTTGTAACAAATACTTTTGTTAGTTTCTCTGGGGTAACTCAGGTAAGATGTTGACGTCCTGAGGTTTTCAAACAAGGGGAAATTAAGTAAGCTTTGACTGAAAGCTCACTGTATCACTCCTAACTCATAAAAACAGACAGTATGAAATTTTGGGAGAACAGCGTTTGGGAGATACTTCTCTACAACAAACTGTTTCAGGTAGAGATAGCTTGACTTCTTGTGAAGTAACATTCACATTCAGTTCTCTTCAACACTGTTGTACTTTAGCAACTAACTCAGCTGATGTGTTTGGCTGACACGGTTCACTTCTGCCCTTAGTTTAGGCCACTGGAATTCTTAACATTTCCAAAGGGGTCTCCATTGGTTGTTACAGATCCAGAGCCCTTCCTGCTCTGATAGCAGACTATCATCTCACCCACATATTAGTCCAGTGATCAGGCAGCAGAGCGGGGACTGAGTGAGACACACAGTGTCTTCTCCTACTAGATTAATCACACAACTGTCTGTCAAATTACTCAACTTTCCTCCACTGGCACTGGAATTGAGACTGTCTCTGTTCCTGCCCAAGAGTATTTCCTTATCTTTGGCTGTATTTTAAGCTTTTCCAACTTGTGCAGGCTATCTCTGCCTATTATTTTTCTGACATCATACATTTTGCTGTCAGTAATCCAGCAACACACAAATAATTTGTTTTTTATGTCTGTAATTTATGCTCCAGAGTTGAGTAAATTGCTGCACTTCAGACCCAATCCAAAGTCTAATTAAGTCATTGGAAACATTCCAGTTGACTTCACTGGGCTTTACATCAGGCCCATAAGTAGTACTTGCCTGCCACTGAGTCAGAACTTATAAAAGACAAACAAAGCAGAACATTTTTTTACCATTCTTTGCCAGTCATGGTAAGGAAAAATAGCAAAAAAACATCAGAATACAGTTTAAATTTCCACTATTTCAGCTGCTAGTCCTAAATAGTGCTTCATTCAAGTCACAGTTTCACAATAAAAAAACTACCTAAACATCACTGCATTAAAGGATTGGAGGAGTTTCTTCTATTTATTTCTGATTTTTTTTTCTTATAATTTGCTTGTCTACATAGTGGATTCTACATGTTACTTTTCTTTTCAAACTCTCATTTTTATATGTTACAGGGAGCAAAGTGCTGCACCTAACACCAAATGTGTGAATCACTTGATGAACAAGAAAAATTGAAAAACAGTATTTGTTTTCTCTTCTACAGAATCCAGGTACCATTGTGAGAATTCTTTTTGTTCCTCCTAGTAATGCTAAAAATTGCTCGAAGTGTTAAACTTTTCTTGATAAAACTGAACTTAAAATGTTTAAAAGAAAAAACCCACCGCACTACGACTTTTCCTCAGGGGTGCAGCAGACTCTGGGAGGTAAACAAGCTGTAGCACTGTGCTGTGGGTGCAGGTGGCTAATTAGTGCTTATCCTCATCTTTAATCCCAGGGGAAGGGAGAAAACCTTTAAATCTCACTCTCAGAAATGGATGTAGTCAAGCTGGGTGTGTGGTGGGAGAAAGCCTCCATAGTAGGAGAAAGCTGTTCCAACCCATCACTTCCTGCAGACAAGAAGCTGTACTTTCTTACCTAATCCATGTGGGTATCAGTGAGCAAATGTGCTCACAATAACCCCACAGCAGCCGTGGCACATATTGCCAATTGCTAATCCAAAATAGACAGAATGCCTAAAAGAAGACTGGCATGTAGGGAGAAGGGAAGAAAGGAGAACAAAACCAATGCCACTCCCCCAAAAAAACAACCTCCAAAAACCCAATAAAACAAAACAAACAAAAAAAACTCCCAAAAGACAAGAAATGTCAGTTTAAGTAGGATGTCATATTGTAGTCAACCAGACTGTCTTTTTTGCACCATTTACCAAATGGGCTTGGTCCTTGCAACCCATTTTCTGAGACCACCAGTCTGCAAGTGTATCTGCATTCATGAAATGTAAACTCTGAGAGCATTGCCATGCTTTAAATCAGGAAAATCTTCCATTTAAAGATAACTTATAAATCACAGTTACCACCTATGATTCTACAGAAATACCCAAATTTTAAACAGAGCAAACATTTTCTATTCCATTCACATCTGAGAATGATAGAAATGAGAGGAAAACATAATTTCTCTATGAGCAGATTTCCAGAATTTAGTTTAGTTGCATTTGGTACACTTGTCTATTGATGTTGTAGCACTTACACTGCATGGGGACTGATACGGCACTGCTTGGTAACTGTTTGGACAGGAAAAACAATATAGTACAGAAGCAGAAACACGTGTTGTAAACCAGTTTGGTGCACACAACAGCAGGAAATCCTTGGGAATGCAACAAGTGCATGAGGTAGATACCATAGCAAAGAAACCAAAACCAGGGTAAATATTTTGTAATGTTTTCCTTACACAAAATACTTGGATCAGTTGCACTCTCCTGTGATTAAGCCAACAACATGTTTCTTTTCTATTAATACTGATAGTAGCAACTGGTTATGCAAGGAGGTGTACACCAGTGAAAGCAGCAGAACTGAATGAAAACTGTTCCTGTTTCTCAGCTTGGTATTCCATCAAATGGAGCAAAAGGGTTTCTCTTAAAAACTTTATGTATTAATTGTCTGAAGAATGTCTGCAGCACAAATAGGACTGCAGTTTGCATTTTGAAACTGGTATTGTTTTGCTACCTGAGTTCAGTTCTAGAAATGCTAGGTAAGATTTGCACAGAAGCATTCTAAATCCTCACAGCATCCTTATTTAGTGGGAACTTGAAAAACTAGGCCATGGCATACAAATGTGTATGTCTGTACTAATATAGCCTACGATAAGGCTTTTACAAACTGTTGATAGTAATTCTCATTCTGATGGCAGGTGCTGAGAACATTGTGGAACAGCAGTCTGATCTGGAAAAATAAGACTAAAATACATATAATTTCAAAATGATGAGTGTCATAGTCTCAAAATTAGGAAGGCATCTGCTCTTGGTTTACATTATTCCCTCCTTTGGGCAGTAGTAACAGTAAACACACTATCATGATAAATTCTATCCTAGTCATAATGAATGTGGTTTTCTCCTCATCCTTGACCATAGGAATATTAACCAGTATTATCAAAAGCACAGAAAAAGCTAAGAAATCTTTTCATATTTCTTGACTGACTGCATTACATCCTCATCAAACATGATATTGCTGAAATCTGAACATAAATTTTCCTGAGATTGTAACTTCTGGCAATTTTCTTTTGAGTTTGATACTAAGACCTCTTTTACAGTAATCAGATTGATCCTATATTTCAACTAAAAGCTCTCATTCTGTGATTCTGTCATTCTATAGATTTAAAATATAATTTTTTTAAAATCTTTACCCAAAAATTAAAATAGTGTTACTAGATGTGGAATGTAATAATATGGAATAACTACTTTACAGGAAGAAAGCAGATAGAGATAATAAAAAGGCAATTCAACACTGCAGCATGAGCCCTTTTTGTTATCAAATAAATCTTTACATATTCTTTCAAACGCCACTTTTACCTAGACTCTGCAAAATTTGAAAATAATATAACTTAAAACTGAGAAATATTTTCCCTGTCAGCTGTAGTGAGAATAATGTACAGGAAAAGGTGATGTAATGGCCATATCACTTACATTATTCTCTCCCTAATGAATAATCTTCCACACTGAGGATGAGCTCACTTACTATTATTGGAGTCACATCTGTAGGCCACAGCACACTGCTGAACGTACTGGAGTTTTGATGCTGTATAACCTGCCTGTAGCTAACACTTTTCATTAGAATTGCAAAACCATTATATGTACTACAGATGGAGGAAATTTTCCTCATGAGGAATCCAGCAGAATCAAAGAAACAAAGCTTTTATTTGCAACAGTTGTACTTGGGATTCACATCCTTCCTAAACACAGATCCATCTTTCTTTGAAAAGCAGTCCCAGACTATTAATAGTTTGAAACATCTAAAACATGTGATGAATGTTTTCTGTTCTTATTTCAGCCAGGGCTCACATGAGCAGTACAGTAGTCTAAGTTTGATTTCAAACTAAGGATAGAAAATCTCTGTTTCTAATCCTATTTGTATCTTCAATGCAGACAGTCTGTGTGCTCAGTTGTGAAACTGTGTAACTGACTTATGTAATGTGCTTTCTGTAAATGATGAATCATATTCTTATTTATACCTGGTAAAATGAGTAAGGCTGGAAGTCAATTTGGAATTCAAGAAATAACATCATTAGAGCCACTGAGTAATGTAATGTAGTATTACTAATGTCTTGAATACACAAGCTTTTATTAATATTAATGAAGGAGGAATGGACAAAAAAGAATATACAAAGTATAAAAGAATAATCTCTCCCATAGAATAGGTACATTCTGTTATGCCTTTTCTTTCCATGCATCTAATCCAACAGTTGTACTGTGCTGGAAGGAATAGTGGGTGCATTTTAGACTGATTTAGGAAAGGGTTAAGCATGTGCTTAAAATGACATATGTTTCTGTGTGTTTTGTTGAGTGCAATACGAGGAGCTGAACATAACAGACCAGATTCCCTTTATGTGGTGGTTGTGTGTGTCTGTAGGAACAGTGCTTCTATGGCTAGCTGTAAGTTTCTCATTTAAGTAGCAGTAAAGTTCTCTCCTATCAGTGTTTTGTCCCCGGATTTATAAAACTGCTTTGAGAAATCAAATTTCATAAAAGTTTTTGAACTAAAAATATATCAAGGATTGCAAAAGGAAACTTAAAAACTGTTCCTTTCCAAATATGGTCCTAACACTGCAATCTTCCCCCTTAGCTAAACAACCTGTCATCACAAATCCTAACTTAGCCATACATATGTGTACCCCCAGGTACACAGACATACCCTTATATAAGCAGTAGTTACAACCTTTCATATTCAAGTTTACCTCCAGGAGTAGTAATACCCCTCTCAGGCTGCCCCACATTGATACTCTGACCTCCCCTTTCTCACAATGCTGAGGTAGCTTCTAGTCAGTCCCCTTTGGCTCCTCCATGGCACTCCAGCTCTCCTTGTCCCATTGCAGAATGAGTCAATGCTGGCTCTGTGTACGAAGATGAAGTGGGTGAGCTGCTGGTGTGATCTGTGGTCCAGATATACTGCTCTGTGGAAAGTTCTTCTCAGGTGACTCTAGCTGTAAGCTGGAGCAGCTGGTCAAGTTTGTGCTGAGCTCTGCACCAGCCTCAGGACTTTCCCAGCTAGACTGTGCTAACAGGAAAGTTCCAAGTTTGGATACAGCCTAAGAGGTACCATACCTCCTTGGAGACTGCATGCCTTCTACCTCTATGGTTATCTGCAGAAATGAAGCACCAACAACTGGCATTAGTGGAAAGTAGACCCCTCATTGCAAGAAGGACATTGAGGTGCTGGAGTGTGTCCCAAGAAGGGCAACAAAGCTGGTGAAGGCTCTGGAACACAAGTCCTGTGAGGAGTGGCTGAAGGATCTGGGGTTGTTTAGCCAGGAGAAAGGGAAGCTCTGGTGGAACCTTATTGATCTCTAACCTGGAAGGAGGTTGTAGCCAGGTGGGGGATCAGTCTCTTCTCCCAAGTAACAAGCAACAGGACAAGAGGAAATGGCCTCGGATTGTGCCGGAGGAGGTTTAGATTGGATATTAGGAAAAGTTTCTTCACTGAATGGGTGGTCAGGCACTGGAACAGGCTGTCCAGGCAAGCAGTGGAATCACCATCCCTGGAAGTGTTAAAAAACCGTGTGGATGTGGCACATGGGGACATAGTTTAGTGGTGGACGTGGCAGTGCTGGGTTAATGTCAAAACTCAGTGATCTTAGAGGTCTTTTCTAACATTATCAATTCCATGAGTCTGTGATTGTTCATGTAGAGATTCTCAGTTGCTTACTAAAATTTGAACTGGGCTCATTGCAGTGCAGTGACATTATGTCTTCTTGTCTTATGTTTAACAGGACATCTTTCTTCCATCACTGTAAGGAAACATTTTAAACTTTAATTTTTGGGGTATGGATTTCTTCCAGATTTACTAAATGGAGCCTACAATGCTCGCCTTGACAACATTTCATGAACATTTTTTATGTTCTATTTCTATCAGCTCTCTTTCTCCTAGATGTCTCCTCACCATTTCCTTTGAGAGGCATCAAGATTGTTCCTCTGCCCTGTTTCAAGACCTGAATAATTCCACAAAATTAATGCATGATGTCAAGTTTGGGTAGAAATAAGCCATTATGTCCCTCATCACTATATTAATCATTGATTTATTCAGTTCCCTCTCAACCTTCATACAAATATATCACATCTTATAAAATGTCAGTCTGTTGCTATTTTTAGTGGATGAACATCAGCCAGCAAAATAAACATTTCCATTCCATGGTATGAGATAGAATGTAGGAAAATATATTTGGTCCCTCATATTAATTTCAGGGGGTTTTTTCTCAGTGTTTGTGTCTAGTCTTTGCCTGTGTAAACATATTTCTATAAATCTTAGAACAGATCAGTTTTATTCTGTGCAGTGCAACACCAAGTGAAAGCATCAGCCTCTAAACTGAGAAGGCAGTGAGTAATTTCCTTCTCTCTGAGACTGCAAAATATTCAGAAGTATATATATATGTGTGTGTATTTTTTAACTACAACATATTTCTTCAGGGAATGTGAAATTTCTGTAATAGCAGCAATGGGCACAGTAAAGCAGGAGTACAGATGATTACAGTTTGCACAAAGTGAATGGAAGTTTGTTTTCCCATAGTGCACCAGGTAAGGAAAACACATAAAACCTCTTTGTTGAAAAGAAACAACGTTTCCACATATTTTACTTTTACAAAAAGCACTTGTTTCATAGATTTTCTTATTTTATTTAGCTAAGAAAAAAAAATTAGGCACAAGAAGATTGAATTGAATGTAAAATAGAAATAAAACTATTTTCTGTGAAGAAAACAGTGAGGAGTAGAAGAAGAGTGTTCAGAGACATTGGTCAGGCTGCCTATGTACCCTTCATTTCTGCTTCAGCATTTACCACCATGCCTCATTTCCTATCTCAAAGCTGAATTTAGTCTGCAGCAATCCTTAAAAGGGATTTTTTTTTTCTCCTTGATTAGAACATTTTTGAGGCAATGCTTAATAAACTGGTGAATACCTTGCAAGAACCAGGTGATGAGAACATGCTTTCTTGATAGGAATATCTGACATTAAAGTATCTGACAGGCAACCTGGAGTAATTTGTCTGTGTAGGAGATTGCTTACTGACAGTCTTCCTCTTATAGTTTATAATAAAAGACAGTCCAAATAAGAAGATAAATCCTTGAAAATCTGGTTTTGCTGAAAATAAGAGAAGTTCTTTTAAGCATAAAGATTCCATTTCAATGGGATAGTGCTACAAGATGTCTCCTTTCCTAGTGTGGCACCAGCTGTATCCTGCTTACAAACATGGAATCCACTGGGCTAGGACACAAAGGACACAGTGTCCAGCTCAATCATGCAGTGAGATTCACCATAAGAAAATTAAAGCTCATCGATGAGAGGAACGCAACTTTCTCAACAATCTGAAATCATACTACCTTGTTTTCTCTCTACAGGGTACACTACTTGGCCTGATGCCACTAATATGAAGATACATACTGAGAAGCAAAATAGCAAATAGCTAATGAGTTATTTAACAAAAGCAAAACAACCCACTGCATACCGTTCTACAAGCTAAAAATGACCACATTTTTAATTTCAGTGTATTTTTTAAATTGTGCAGTAATACAGAAGTGGATTTCATTTCCAAATGAAGTAGCTTATTAGAAGACCTGATTTCACACAAAAAAAGCTGTGAGTGAATATTATCTTTGGGTTCTACTTTTTTCAAGTGCTTTGAGATACATTGTCTCTGGTAGATAACTAATGTATGAATTGTAGAGAGGATGTTTTGTAGATTTCATTTACATTAATTTATAAATTTGTATTCAATTCTGAAGTTCACTACACATAAACATCCATTTGCCAACTTTGAGGGCAAATGTTTCAATTATCAGAAAATTATCTGTGTTTTTAGCTGTATAATACACAGCTAAACCTGATACACCAAATATTGTAACTGCTGTTAAAATTCCTTGTATTACAGATAAGTAATCTGGTTTTATTTTGTATTTATATGATATATTGTGACAATTGGCAACTTACATAGATATATAAAAATCAGACTTTTTTTTCATTTCCTCTTCTCTGTTGTAACTCTTGACTTCTGACTGAGAGGATTTTTGAAGCCAATAGCACTAAAATCCATGCAGCTACTGAAAATGTTCTTCTCTCTCTAGCTGCAGAGGCTTACTGCCTAATCCCAGAGAATTAATAAATCATGTAAAATGGACAGTTAAGGAACAACTTGACAATTTAGGAAGTGCTGTCAACCCCTCTGCCCATGGGTTCCCTACTGATGTCTGCTCCAGTGGCCTGCCTCAAGGCTCTCACCAGATGTGATCAGCTGGGTCTCACGCTCAGGGCAGTGGTGACACAGAGAGCCCATTCATCCCGCTGCAGAGAGCATGGGCAACTCCAACACCCCCCAGGTGGAATCTCCAGGCAGCTCAGAGCCCCATCTGGTAGCCATTCGGATGATGTGAACCCAAATATTATTTGAAACGACTTCTTTCTTCTTTCACTATGCCCCAGTGTTGTGATGAGACCTCATGGCTAATGTGAAGCCCAAAACTTATTTTATCTTATAGCATTAACAGCAAACAGGTTTTTGAATGTCTTCCAGCCTTCTCAGAAGCTTGAAGGATGCTTGAATGTGGAAGCTGTCAAATCTCATCAAAAGTTTAGATAAATGCAGAGGTGGATAAAGTATCTGTAAGATAATTTATTTTAAAAACATCTGGGAAAGCAACTGGGTAATTATTTACCACTTTTGTTACCATCATCAAATGTAGCTGGCAGTGAAAGCATCTAAATTGTAGATCTATCCTGGTGTTTGATGGATTATACCAGAATATGAACAGAGGAAATATTTTCATCCCTAGGCAGTAGTATCTTTTAGGCTTCATTTTACAAGTTGATCCTGTATTACAGATTACAATAAATAGGAGGAACTCAGCAGATTTTCTAGATACCTCTCTTACTTCCTGTAAGTTATGGTACATTGTGTAGTATTTAAGCTTACTCATGTAATGCCAAGTTCCCTCAAATTTTAATCAATTTTTCAATGAGATCACTGTAGAAATAGATCTGAAAATAGGAAGAAGTATGGTATAATCAGAAGAGAAATGAGTCATATTTGCTGCCCGAAGGTCTAGGCTGACCTGCTGACATTGTATGCTCAAATATCTTAATTTGCTGGTCAATTGTAAAATGCACCTCTTGGAACATATGGAGTCTTCCAGCTGTGTGCACAAAAGTATTAGATCAGCTGTTGTGAAATCAAAAGATAAGATTTTTAGGTAAAAATTGTAAGTAAAGGTTAACTAGAGTGACTTGGATTAAAAAAAATTAGCCTTTGTAAATACAGAGAAAATTACAGTAGTCCTGTGTGAAGCTTGAGAAAAATATGCCTTCCTTAAGTGAGGACAAGAAGTTAGGGTTTACCAATTCAGAATTTATCTCCCTTAGATCTTGCATCTAAACACAGGAAAATCATCAGATCTCTAAGTCCATTATGGGATCCATAGGTAATAACAGTCTTCTTACGGACAAAGACAGCCTTAGTCTACCTGCATACATACCAAGAAACAGTCCTGAAATGTGTCACTTGAAATGAGAGCTGTCACTACCAAGTTTCTTCAGGAAAACACCTGACTGCAATTCCCTCCCTGAGTACAAGCTTGACAAGTGTGCTTTTCACTGTGAGGCAGATCTGGAGCCAGAAGTAGCCTGTTACCAGGTACAGTTCAGGTATCCTTCAATGCAGTAGAAAGCCACTAAAGGGTGTACAGGCTTTGCACCAAAACTTACGTAAAAGGTCTAAAGATGATATTCCAATATAGCTAACTCATGTCTCAGTGTTGATGCCAAATTTCATTAATTCAACCCTATCCTCGTCCTAAACTCTTGTATGCTTTCCCATGGTGTCTCACTAAAGTATATATCATATATGACACAGTCTTGCATATTTAAAGGTTTGAAACTCAGGAATTCAAACTGGTTGGCTCTTAGACCTTTACATATACAAGTGTGTTTCGGAGTACTCTGTTGAGCTGCTGTAAAATTTTGAGTACACTACACCCTGTTGCTACACTTAAAAATAAGCCACCAGAATCTTCAAATGTGGATCATTTCCAGTAACCTAAACTGGCAGTGCCAGAAGGAAAAGTCCTACTCTGGCCCAAGGTGTGCATTTCCACAGCCTCCCTCAGGCTTCACACGGGCATTTAAGTGGCCAGGAAATATGCCAGATGACAACACTGATCTGGCTTCAAACTACATCACCCGAAGAAAATAACCCATCTCAGAAAAGTGAGGTGGGGTACAACTTTTCTTTTGATTTTTGGATCATTTTAGCACAATAAAAATCCCCTAGGGTTTTTACAGTACATGCTGGGGGAAGAGTGGCTAAAAAGCTGCCCAGCACAAAAGGAGCTGGGGGTGCTGGTCGACAGCAGTTGAACATGAGGCAGTGTGTGCCCAGGTGGGCAAGAAGGCCAATGGCATCCTGATCTGTATCAGAGATAGCGTGGCCAGCAGGACCAGGGCAGTGACTGTCCCCCTGTACTCAGCACTTGTGAGGCCAAACCTCAGGTACCATGTCCAGTTCTGGGCCCCTCAGTTCAAGAAGGACATTGAGGTGCTGGAGCGAGTCCAGAGAGGGCAACAGAGCTGGGGAAGGGTCTGGAACACAGGTCTGATGAGGTGGGAAGTCACTGAAATCTCCTAACTTTGCAGAACAATGAGCAATGGTATGCAAGTAGATTCTTATTTTTGAGAATCTCGTTGCAACATAAATTTGTTTTAAAAGGTACTGCCTGGAGAGCTTTCTGTAAATAAAAGAACATTATGCAGGGACCTAAAAAAGCATAATTCACAGGGCAAATACTTCATTCGAACTAATGCAAAAAGTAATCTGCCACATCTAGGTCATAAATGAAAATGAATATATAGAGTCTTTTGTCTCCGACTACTCCCAACACCACAATATGAGACACTTTGGCAGAGGCCTATGCAAAGAATAATCTCTTCTCAAAAAAGCTCAAGAAAGTGATAGTGGGAATCTTACAAGACAACAGTGGGAATAGACTCATCAGTATTTGTGTGGGCATGCTCAAAGTCTGTCTGTGCTAAGCTTGGCTGAAGCCACTGCTATGAGTCACTCGCAAATTTAAACAAAAAGTGTTGTGGAAGATTAAACAGAGACTGAATAAGGAGTTTGCAGTCTTCACTGTGTGTATTTAAGATCTGTTCATTTTGCTACAGATTGACAACATGAACAAAACAAGGGAGCATTTAACAAGTGTTGAAGACAAATGCCTTCAGTGTTCCAGGTTTTGCATCATTCTGCCTTCTACTCCCTGCAGCAAATTGAAGGCATCTAAAATAATTTGTTTAAAATAAGTGTTTTTTCATTGAAATCTCTCTTCACATTTCAGTACAGCTAGCCATGTTGGTGCAGTAGAGAACAAAACTTAAGGTGTGTTCTTTTGAATGCTTATTGACAAACTTCTTGAAAATTTAAGTCTCCTGTCATCCTTTCTTCTTACTGAAGAAAGCAGAATTTTGAGAAGGGATATCTTTGTAGGTGGAAAACCAGTAAGATGGGGCATTTCTGCCAACTTTATATAAACCAAATAGGTAGAAAGCAATAACAAGTGATACAATAGCTCTGATATTCTGTTCCTCTACCAGTTGAGTACTGGTAGTTTCTGAAGGACGTAGAAACAAAGGGATTGATTCTTTACTATTCTTATTCCAGTTCTGTATATCTCTGATGTTCAAGGCCTGATAGTAATTTTTCAGAAACAGAGGGTTTCTAGGTATCTAGAACAGATATTATTTAAAAATAAATACAATTTAAGGTACTATCTTCTTTGTCCTTTAGGTGACTATCTAGTGAAGTTTGTACTTACCCTGTAGATATTTATCAGCTGCCCCTCTGTAAGTAACTAAATGCAGGGGATCATTCCATTATCTAGTAAATTAAATTACATACTAGTTAGCTAAGATGCGACACCACCAGTGGACTGCAGCACATAATTCAATCTGATTTCATTTTTCTCGTCTTTGTGTGCCATTTGTAAAATCCAGATGTATTGCCAAGCTCTTCAAACACATTTCCAGCAGCAACATGAGCTGAACAAGAGCCTCTCATTCCTTGACAGACTCCTCAGGCAGCTGCGTGGGTGGCTTTGGAGTTTCTTTGTGGTCTTTCATGTGGTTGAGTTGCTGATGGGCTGTTTTGTCTGCTTTGCCCTCCTGGGTATCAGTTCTTTGATTTTGAGGAATTTACACCTCTTTATCCATCTGAGAATGCAGTTCTGTGTAAAAGTCTTCTGAATTATGCAGAATCTACTTCTTCATAAGAAAAATGTATCTTCTAAATCCATGACCTGGATTACAGTTGGATTGCATAAAACCTCAAAATCTGACATGGAACATTTGATTTCAATTATTTATTTATCTGTCTGTAATAACATGCATCCTTAAAAAGCACAACCTGATTACAGTTTATGGAATATAAACAGAGAAACAGAAAACGGAAGTTAAATGTTTTCCTACAAAATTTCTCAAGCTGAATTTTGTGACTGCTGCATCCAAACAAATCATAGGTATAAGTTGTGTAGAAGCAATGGAACAAAATTGTGTTTTTAAACAAACTCCCAAATATTTTAAAAAGTGGCAAAATTTTGAGAGTCGTCTTGTTCTTCCTTCTTTTTGTAAAAAAAACCCCAAACATACAATTTCCCTAGGCATAGTAGATAACACAGAGTTAAACTGCATGGTTAATATGCTAATGAAGATTAAAAAATAGTTAGGGTTAGTCCTGGGCTCCTGAAAAATCTTTGCTTTGAACTGCTGAAGTGTGACAAACTATTGGATTTAGAACCTTGGAGCCTTAGTCACCACCTGATAGCCTGTTACCACTTGTTCCCGAGCTGTGGGCACTGGTTTTTTCCCTTGGGGTGACTGTTTGTTAGGGAAGTTTTATCACAGCAGGGTTCCTGACATAACAATGTTTACCGTGTAGCAAGAACAAATAAGTGCTCATGGCATCTGCAGATAAATACGGAGAATGGGAACAGTGATGACAGAAGGGGAATATATTTATGATAGCTCAGCTAATTAGTATGATCAAATTAGAAACAGATGGGATAAACTGCAACATACAGTCTAGTTTGTTTTTTTTTGACTTGGAGTTATTTTAGTTCAAGTGATCTTCTAATGGAAGAAGCCTCTAGACTGAACAAAGCACACTGCTGTAGCGAGTAGGATGACTTAGTAAATCTTTTTACCACTAATTCCTAGGCTATATTGCTCTAAGTCTTTATGATATATAGATACAGGAAGCTCCCTGACAATACAAATGGCAGCAGTGAGCTTGAGAATATGTTTATTTCTCCCCGATAGGCTTTGCTCTTGTCCATCAGCAAAACTTTATTTTGGAGGTCTGTTGAAATTATTATCCCATAAAGTGGTCTATATTCCAAGTATAAATTTTTGATATATGGTTTTTAAAAAGACAGACTCGGTGAAATAAAAAGTCCTACAGAACTGAATTTGTAAATGCCCACTTAACACAGCTCTGTCATAATAATGACAGAGCTAGTTCTGTCCATCCATCAACTATACAAACTCAAATTTGTTTAAAAGGTTGCAGCAAAAAGGTGGGTTGCAGATCTGCTTTGATATGCCAGTGAAATCAAGGCTTATCCCTCTCCATTTCTCACCCCTGAAAGGTCTGTCTGGTTAAGGTAAGTACAGGTGAGAGCTGGCTAGAGATAAGTCTGAGGTAAAGCTGGTCCACTGGAAGCAGGCAAAGCCAAGGGGAGAATTGTGTCTGTGTCTTTTACAGACGACATGGAGCTGCCACTTTTGTTCTCTGTGCAAATAATTTGAGATCCTCCATGACAGTAAAGCAATGACACTCATTTCCAAAAAGACACATTCTGTCTGTATCTAGTCAGCAAATAGGAATCCGAGTGGGCCTATATATCTTTAACATTATCTACTCATGGATAGATTGTTGGAATATACAATATAGGCGCTAATTACATATATCCACACAGCAATGCAGAGTTGGTGCAGGATTTGCTTGCACTGTGTTTGGTTAGGCTGCCTAAGCCTTTAGCTCAGGTCTGAATTTAAGCCATGACAATATTGAGTGGTATTTCTCCTCTGGCTCTCAGCAAGCAGACAAGCAGAGAGAGGAAATAAAATGAATGCCGGTTCTGCCTTTTGACCAAATCCATCAAACAAATCTATCAATAAACACTGTGGAGTTGAGCATGGTTATTATGATTTGCTGCTTCTTAGGCGTGGTCTTTTTTTCCTTTCATAGAGCAATGAAGAGAACAGGGAGGAAAAATTGGGTCCAGGACTCATCTCTCGGTGAAAGTGCCTCTCAGTGCTTCATCTGATAAATAAATCAGTTTCTGCTCTGCCCACCCACCTTGTTAAAGAGAAGTGCCTTGAGACACTTACTGGGCCTAAAACAGGTGAGGAATGGATGAGAATAACAGATGCATCAGCTGCTCCATGAGAAAATGAAAAGGAATTAGTAGAAATTTTATACTGCAGTGGTTCTGTCTGTAGTGATGACAATTTCACCATCTACCAGATGGACTGTAAGGAGGACATTGCTTTTCAGTAATGGGGCAGGTCATTGGATTTGGATCTGTTGGATTATGACTATATGTGATGTTCAGACACACCATCTGAGTCTGCATTTTTCAATTTGTTGTGCTATTTTTTCAGGCAGATGTTGTAAATTAGCTATAAAAATATTAAAGGCAGGCAAAAATCCTTTCTGGTAGTTTTGGGTGTGATGTGGAATCCAGACAGACTCGCTCACACAGACACTGAAACTGATATGACTCAGCAAAGATCCTGAAGTGACTTGAAATGATTTTCTGCTGCCATTTGCCCACTTCTTGGCTTACAGCCTCAGCCACACATCTTATTAGCTTCCCAGAAATCTGTGAAGTATAGAGCTCTGGTGCTTTCCCTCAGCCACAAAGAGACATGAGTACTTTAAACATTAGTCTTCTTTAGCACACCAAGTAAATACAGCCTAGTGAATTTGAATTCGGAAACTTGTCAATACAGGGCTGCAGCACCATGGGAGTCACAGTTAAGAAGTAAAATTCTTATGATGCTCATAAAGGAACTTCAAGGAAGCCAAAAATTTTTTCTTTGTTAAAGAAACTTCACTAATTTACCTGGTAATTTACTAGTGACTTATCAAGTGTTGCATATTAAGTGCACAAAATGCTGTCTCCAGTTATGGTAAAACATGCTCACTATCTTAATCAATATTGCAAGTAATTGATAGGATTTTGACTCTATCTGTGACAGATAAATGTACATGAATAATGTACAGATATGCTTTTGCTGCTCTGTCAACTTTCTCCTCAGTAAGCACAGATCCAAGCAGGTGTACAGAAAGCAGGTTTTTGTTCCTGTTGTCCTGAATTGCTCATAGATACAAGTCTAATAAGCATAGTCCAAATCATGGACTTCTTTTCAGCAGCTACATCAGTGCTGCCATATCCTTAAGCAATCAAGTTTGAGCTCTGTGATAAAGTAACACAGATTTGTTTCCAGCCTTATACCTTCCAGTTCTTGAAGTGTGTGATAGCTGGTGATAATCTGGTTCGATCAATCAAATTCCCTTCCCCTCTGTCCTCACAGTAAACTAATGACAGGCTTTCTTGATGCTTTCCTGACAGTAGAAAAGATGCAGATTTTTTTAAGATATCTGTTCTTGAGGGAAAATAGAGTCTGAACAACAAGGAGTCCATGAGCTTAAAGCTACTATTTGAAAGCACTTGGACTCACCATCTGTGTCAGCCCCAGAAGTGTGAGAAGAGGCAGACTGCTGTGTGTAAGCAGTTTACCTCAGCAGACCCCAAATACTAGTGGCTATTTATTTGCCTTACTTTCAGAGGAGTCATGAGGACACAAGTCTAAAAAAAGTGGAACCACAGAGCTGCTGCTGTGAGGCAAGTCCAGTAAGTACCTCTGAAACAATCTCTTTTCTCTATAAAGTGTCTCTTAAAGCTTAAGTTTTAAGTAAGTTAACACTTTCACATATGAGCACAAGGTAATTTAAGGGTTTTTTCTGACATCAGAGGACAGATTATGTTAGACTAGAGATGTAACTGGAGTCTAGGAGACTGCTAAGTGCTTTCATCTTTATCATTCAGGCCTACTGGTTATGAGAAAGGAGATAGTTATAGTGCTATGTACTAAATGTGCCACCATCAAGGATATCAGTCAAATGTTTTTCCTCAAAATTTGCTTTTTCCTACTGTATTTGTGACACAGCTTCCAGATGCCCTTAACAAAACGATTCCTTGCTTTCCCTTCATGTATGATAATTACCGAGATTTGAACATGGCTAGAGATGAAACTTATTCATGTACTTGGAGCAGATTGTCCTTTGAGAAAATGACAATATTTGAGCTAGCTGGCAAATATATTATTGTTGCTTGTAACACACCTGGCAAGCTAAACTATACCAGTGTGGGCTACTACTCAGAATGACAGAACATAGTTTCAAGCTGCTCCAGAGGAGGTTCAGGTTGGACATTAGGAGGAATTTCTTCCAAGAAAAGGTAATTAAACATTGAAAGTGACTGCCGGGGAAGGTGGTGGAGTCACTGTCCCTGGAAATGTTTAAGAAAAGAGTGGACATGGCACCTAGTTGACATGGTGGTGTTCAAAGGTTGGACTCAATGATCTTACAGGTCTTTTCCAACCTAAGTGATTTCTTATTGTATGCTTCTGTTTTGAGAGTTGACTGTAAAAATACATCTCTAAGGAATTCTGTGATAAAATAACTACAATGCAAGTCAGACTTGACTACCATGAAGAAATCAAAAGCTTACTTTGGTGAATGAGACAAATACCTGGAATTCATAACAGAAGGAGCATTTCTATTAAGCCAGAAATTGCTGTATATATGAGTCACTCAGAAAAGATGCATACATACACTTCCTTTCTTTTAATTTCCTTTCCTTTTACATCTGTTATATACTAAGGGATGCCTATTTAGCCATGGAACCCAGCTTAGCACTTAAAACACCTAGAAAGCAGGTAGCTGGCCCATCAGAATACCTATGTGAGGTACCCAGACACTGGGTGGTGTCACTGGAGAACCAGAGCTGTTTCTGGACCTAATCAGGTTGCTTTGCTGACAGTATGAGCATAACCTGTGCTTTGGGTATGTGATGGGGGACCACTGGCTCAGCCCCCCATTTAACACCACGGTTGCTGTATCAAGCCTTAGAAAGACCACAAACCCTACACATTTTGGTTAGCAATACCGTGTTTTCCACGTGGACTTCTCCATCTAAGTATGTGGAGCAGTTGCCATGGCCATTACAGGCCATAAACATCTCCTCCTATAAATTCTTGCTAAACCCCCAGTAAAGGCTGTGTTTATTAAACATCTAATTTAACACCCTAAAAGCTTCTATTGCAATGTAGTACCAGAACTTTCTGTCTTGACTTTTTGGCACTTAGTCTGCATCTCTTGGAAAGTGAATTTTCCACTGAGCTTCTTTATCTTGCAAACATAATGTCAGCACCTGCAACTAATTTTTAGGTGTATCATAGATATAGGTATGCGCTATGTATGGTTGTAAAACTTACTTTGTCTGCCTAGGTACTATAATGTTTTGAGATTTTTTTCCCTTCTGAATAGAATAGGATATTGTTCTCCAGCTTATCTGTTGTATATATACCATAAGTTCTCAGTTTTCCTCAAAGGGACTTCCTTTTGTAGTGCTCTGCACGTCAAGAGATATAGGCATAAGTGGAGGTTGACGAGTTATACAAAATGCAATAACTCTTGTTTCTAGCCCTTCTTTTAGTGACTTCAACTCTATCCAGATGATCTATGGATAACAAATCTTGTAAAAATACTAACACTGGTAGTGTAATTTTTGAGATTGAGAGGCAATACTCAGCCTAGAGTGGCTTGAGGCAGTAGGACACATATTTTCTTAGTTACTCTTCCCAGTTATCAGTATTCATTATTAATGTTAATTTTTACATGCTTGCTTAACAATAACAATATGCTTGCCATGAAATAAAGATCTGAAATGCTTTTTACAAAGAGAACTACACTGAGGATATAGCTACATTGACAAGTCTGGAAACAACCAAAAATACAGAGGACTCTTTCATATTGTGATTTTCTTTACAACCAGAATAGCTAAGAATTTTCTTAAAACAGTATCTAAGTCCTGTAGAGACTGAAATATCACAAAGTGGCTGCAAGAGAGATTTTAGTATAATGTATTACTAGCAAATGCTATTTCTGTGGTTGCATGAAACTGGAAACAAAATCTCGTGGGTTTTTTAATTGTTTGGAATCAGAAATGCCAAGCTCTCTTCTTATCCCACAAACATGCAGTTTCAAAGAATGTTTATCAGTATGAAAATAGCTGTGTATGTACATATATATGAGTTCTGCATGACACAGTTAAATGACCTGACAGCTATTTCTGTCTCTAGATATGTGTTCTTGATACCACTGCTCACTTTCAATAAATGCACAAACAAGGTTTGGATTATTCTGCAATTTATTCAGTGCAGTGAAAGGTAAGCTGCAAACAGGATTTACATCTGTGAAGACTGTATGGTTTGTTTTTCTCCTTTTTAAACAAATTGCCTTGCTGTCAAAGATGCCAATTCAGACAACAATATGAATCTGAGTGTAAAGTTAAGCATTTTAAATCTCATTAGCTCCAGTAAATCCCAGACAGGCTTTTTAAATGATTTGCTGAATAGGAGACAGACTTCTCAGCTACATTAGAATTAATATGCTTTTCACTCTTAGCCTTTCTAAGCGGCTAATTCTGTACAAAATCCACTTTTGCTCTTCTGATAGCTTTTGTTTGTTTGTTTGTTTGTTTATACGAATTTCTTGAGGTTATTTTTAATTCATTTGTACATCTAAAAATATCGGATATCTGCTGCCTATCACAGGTTTAACCTTACTGCTGAGATTTGGTTATGTGCCACAGGTAATGGAAAAAATGTAACTATTCTACAGTGTTTTGAAGTTGAAGTACATCTGAATATGTACCCAAGGACTGAGGAATTTGTACCTAACTGTTGCATTCACATCTACTACTACTTTTTCTGTTTATCTAATTTGTTCAAAACCAATTAAGACACATATGAAATATAGGAAACTTGTTTGTTAGTCACAGAAATTCCAGTATAAATAACTTTGAGAAGAATATAAATAGAGAACAACATGAGCATGTAGGTTCTTTATGACAGGTATTTTTCTGTTTGTTTTATCCCTTCACTCTTGACTTAATCATGTAGCCTTCAAAACTCATTGTCCACATGGAGTTAGAAGTTACAAAGTCTAAACCCCTTAGGTTAAAGTCCAGCATGTTAGTTTTCCTGAATAAGCAGCAAAAACTTTTGTTATGTCCCAACTAAAACTTAAAACTGTAGTAATGCCAAGGTTTTTAACAATACCGATATTTTAATCGATACTGATGGGATTCAAGGCTAACACACTTACAGTGACTTTGCAAACTTCTCTAGATATTTCTGTCCATGGGCTTTGTACAGGCACAGGTGGCTCCTCTTTAGTTGTTGATGACAGCTGAGATCAGCCTCCCTATTTGCAGATTCACAAAAGATTCCTTATGGCTCTGCAGCTATGTGGCTAGCAAACTTTCATTTGCTGGTTTTAACTCCTTACCTGTCTGTGACCTCCTGGAAACCACCCAGAGATGTCTTGAATTCCACAAGTTCCTGCAGTTCTGTGGCTCATGGGCTGAAAATTGTTCTAGGCTCTAGGTCTATTCATGGAACTGCTTTAAAAAGCTGTCAGATGAAGTCCTCTTGAAACTCTGTGTTGTTTCATGCATGCTTTTCACTCAGTCACTTTTGTTTTCAGTGTAAAATGTTAACTGAAGTTTATAAAAATTCACTTAATTCTTTAGCTGGTTAAAGGAAAAGGAAAATCTGTGAATATTTTCTAGTTTGTTTTCTCTTGGTTTTAATCTGCATTTTAAACTAATAGGTTTTAAGAAGGGGTTTTATGTTTTTAAATAAGCCAAAATAAAATTCTGCTAACATAAATGAAAACACTTCATACTGCTCTAGCTACAGACTTGAGCTTTTGTGTTGGGATTTGAGAGATTTAAACCATCTTCTTCCCAGACAGCAATAAAACTGCCTGCGGCTCTGAAAATCACACTCCGTGCTTGCCCGCCTAGTGTTGTTGGCCAGAATAGCTCTTCAGGGTAATTGTGCATATGTCTACTGTCATCCAAAATAAATCAATGATTTTGTGGAATAAAAATGTCACAGTAGGGAGTCATTCCAGACTGACACCACCATTCCAGAATAGCTGCACTATTCGCTTTTGCCCCACAGTCCTGCAGTGGTGTCCATGCTTTGCCCATGTTTTGTTGCCTTGTCTGATTAAAAGCTTCTTTGTGCTTGTATAAGCTACATTTTAAAAGGAAGAGAGATATTAATGGAAACTCCCAATCACTTTATTCTAGCAACAAATATTAGCTGAAAGGCTAGGTCATTTTAAAAACAGTGACATCCACCATTACATACAGTGACACTATTTTTTTCCTACCGTGTATCAATTATGTATAGAATGGGGACCTTAAAGATTATCTAGTTCCAACCCCTCTGCCATGGACAGGGATGCCACACACTAGACCAGGTTGCCCAGGACACCATCCAACCTGGTCTTGAACCCTTTCAGGGTTGGGCCATGTACAACTTCTCTGGGCAACCTCTTCCAGTGTCTCACCGCCCTCTGAGTAAAGCATTTCTTCCTACATCCAATCTAAATCTCTGCTCTTTTAGTTTAAAACTCTTGTCCTATCACTATCTACCCCTGTGAAAATTTGCTCTCCATCTCTTTTTTATAAGCTCCTTTTAGGAGCTGGAGGGCCACAGTGAGGTGTCCCCAGAGCCTTCTCTGTGTTCTCCCCAAACTCTCTCAGCCTGTCTTCATAGGAGAGGTGCTTCAGCCCTCTGATCATCTCTGTCACCTCCACTGGACTCACTCCAACAGCAACATGTCCTTCTTATGACACAAACTCTGGACAGTGATGCTAAAACCAGAGCATCAGGTGTTAATGAAGACCCAGGAAGTAATTTAGAGCATATGTAGAGTACCTGAACATAGGAACTACTCATATGGAGAAGGACAAATCCCTGTAGCCTAAATTCCATTTTGGAGCAGCAGCAGCCAGTCACAAATGCTTAGGATAAAGACAATAAGCCAAGAGACAGTACTATCTGCTTGTTAATGACTCTTGCAGCACTATACTATAATATTCTAAATAGTTCACCGGTGTTGCCCCATTTGCATGTTAAGTCAGGGCATGATGTGCCAGTACAAACAGAGTCATCACATACTGGATTTGGAAATAAATTCAGAAAGCTGGTGTGCCAAGGTGAAAGGGAACCCAGTGAGATAAACCTGACTATTCAAAGTCAAAGCCCACAAAAACAATGAGTATGTTATTTAGGCTAAGTGCTGGAATGAGATGGTCTGGTCTGGGGATGTATTCTGCTGATTTCTGGGATTAGTTTTCCTGTCAATTTCTGTCTTGTTGTTGTTTGACATTGTGTCCAAGAACGTGCAAAATCTGACCAAGTTTTGTTTTTCTCGTAGTTGAGGCAAAGTCGCAGGGCAATATCCACAAAGGAGGACCCTGAGAATTTCAAGCTGTTTAATAATTCTATGCTTCTGCCTTTCCCTGATAGATACCTGACAGGCATGCATACAGAGATATTTTCAGGGTCTTTGTCCTTTGTGCATTCCCTTTTTGCATAAACCTTAGTGTGAATCTAATTGCCTTGAGACCTCTGTCCTTTATCAAATCTATCTGCAGTTGCCCCATGGAGGCAAAAGGTATTCAGATTGGGACAAAAACAGTCATGGAGACACTGTGATCCATAATGATTTTGTTTCCATTAGGACAAAGAATAAAGAGAAATTTTATTAGTTATTCCTAAGAAGTTCAGTAACACTTCAGCTTTCCCAAACTCTTAACAATAAAGGAAAAATCTCTTACATATCAATGCAACATGCCTATCCTTTACCTTCCCTGCAATGGGCCTTGTCGCAAAATAATCACAGCTGACATGAGGACAGCGGTTCAGCCTGAAACCTGAATTCCATCACTGTGGTAAAACAAAAGGCTCTCAATCTCAGACTGTGCCTTTAGCTTAGTAACCACAAGGAGGAGAGACATGTATTCTTGCTGAAGTGGGAGGTTCCAAAACTCTAGCAAGTGGCTGCTCATCTGGAGTGCGCTCACTCCCTGTGCATCATCCAATTGATTCCTCTCTTTTACTGGGATCCTACGGGTCATGGGGGGTCTGCAGTTAACAAAGAGGCTCTCCACATGCTGCGAGTTGTATATGGGGGTGCTGGTAGTGCCTTCCCATAAGACAAGGTGTCACCATCAGTGGCATGTTCACAGTATTTGAGAGAAAGGGCTGCTTAGCATGATCTTACACTGCAATTTGGAGGGGGGGGAAATACAGTCTGGAACACATGTCTAGAAAATTGTCAATCCTAGTCTTTTTTTAGCCATATAGTATTTTTTCATGTATTATTGATTAGATTATATTGGTCTGCAAACTGGATGTGCTGCTGGGGAAGCTTCTTTGGTCTGACAGCAAAATCATTATAACTAGCATCACAGCTATTATCTTTTCTAGTCATCAAAGTGGGAAGATAAAGTATCAGCTGGAAGTAGAGACTAGTATTTTTTAGATTCCTATCCTCTCCAGTTTGTAAGGCCTGGAAGATGAAAGATATTTAAAAATATTTCTGGTCTTTCTCCTTATGAAGAATGCCTTGAAAATAAGGCATGATTACAAAAAGTAAATCACTGAGGTGGAGGACTGGTCACAGATTTTTCTGAAAGTTAATAGGTTTTTTGTGGTTCTCTGTCAGAAACTTAGTTCTGGAAAGGAAAACATAGCTATATGCTATGGGATTTGCTGGGAAGGCAATCTGTGATGCCATCAACCAGAGCATGAGGCTATGGCAAAGCTCCCTCAGAGGTAGCAGGAAGGATCATCTCAGTAACACGAGATGCAGTTTGATGAGGCAGAGCAGACAGGACTGATAGTAACTACCTGGCTGACCTGTGTAATATATACAATCAAAGGACCTAAAATTGCATTTTTTATGGTATTATAGTATTACCAATTACAAGATTTTCTTGTTCCAAACAGCGTTACAGGAGAGGAAAACTGGATCTTCTACTATGGAAAAAGAATTAAGGTTTCAAAAACTGTTTTATGCAGCAGTGTTGGCAAATTTTACAGGCATTACATCTTTGGAAGATTTAGGATGAAAATGAAAAGTGCTTCCTTCTGGCAGTAGGGAAAATACTTGTAATACTGAGCTTTTATTCTGAACCTTGGTATAAACAGATGTATTAGGAACGGCTCTTAGTCTGTGCTGTGCAGGCTCCTACTTACAGACAGGTATCTTTTTTCTCTGTCTGTACAACTCTTCCCTGTGGCCACTCTGACCAGCTCCACATTGCTGCTCAAGGCACTACAGGCTGCTCACAGCTGAAACTCAGCTGTAGGTTTTTAACTAAGCCAGCATATCTGCAAGCACTACATGTATATTGGCCACTATCTTGCTCTCTGGGTCCCTCTTGCCATCAGTCTTCTTGCTGTCCCTGTATCTCTGCTTGTCTTCTTCTACAGAAGATGCTCTTTAATTGTGGTGGCAGCTAATTTTTGGGAATTTGATAGCCAAACACTGAGATGCCAAAACAAAACAGGCATGTTTGAAAATTGAAGATCTCCGTGCTAATCCCATGACAGTGTCATAGTATCGGTGTAATGCTGAAAGGTCGCTGAAAGCCCTACACCTTTGTTACTGGCCATATTTTGTTGTCTCTTGCATTTCTTTAAAGTGCTGTTCATCATTTTCTGCCAGTCACTCTTGAGGAAGGGTTTTTCTCATTAGCAAGACAACTGTGTGTGTAATCCAGCCTGATTTATTAGAGAAGATACACAGCAACATTGAGCTGGAGCTGCACCACTCCTGGCATGACTCAGAAGCAGCAGCATGCATGGTACTACCACTGTTAAATCAAAATTACATGTAGAGGCAGCACTGAAGGGGTTTTGGGCCTGTTTCAAAAAAGTTGTGGTCAAATGGGAGGGAAGGAGTATAGCAGAGAAATCAGCTTTCACATCTGTAGCAACAGCTGAAGATAGATACCAGTACATGCTGTGGAACTGGAAGTACTGAAGGCAGAAGAATGCATTTGTGTTGTGGACAACATCAACTATAAATCTTAATTGTCTGTGGCATTTAATAATCCAGAATTCAGCTCAATATGTAGGCAGCTTTGCTTCACCTTTCACTGCTGTTAGCTCAGGCCCTGACTTGTTTGGAGAATTGTCATTTGAAAATATTATGTATGCCAGCAATTATGCCAAACTGTTCTGTCAGTAGAGTGGATCAAGTAGTCAAAATGATGCACTATTTACAAAGTGCTTAGTTTCTCATTTGCTTACTACAGCATATGAATAAACATCAGGCCGTGGTCTACACCGAAGGGAAACTTTCCCACAAATTCTTAACACTTCTAACCTATATTTGGGAAAGAGATTTGGAAATCCTTGGTGGTGTGTAGTTTCACCTCTGGAGACACATCGAACTTGGAAAGTGTTTGTCAGGTTGGGAGACCCTCCTTCACTCTATTTGTTTCCATTTCAGGATACTAATGTCTCAGGCTTTGCTTAACAAAAGGGTTTCCTTTCAACAGCACTGTGGGAAAAACACAACTCCATTTGAATATTGTCTCTATGACAGCTTCCTCAGGCTCTACAGCTGACAGCTATCCTGATTAAGAGTTACAGGTTCAAAAAAAATCTCACAGTAGGCAAGGCCCTGCTGACTTTAATAGAAGTTACTCACATGATGACTACAAAATCAACAGTTGTTTTTCCCGTATAAAGACTTGTTTGAGAAAAGGTCTTTAGGAAGACTTGTTTAAATACAAACCGGGTATTGGATTTGTTTTAAGAAGCAGCTACTCAATTCACACTAGAACAAAGTCAGAATCATTCATTCAAGGATTTCTTTTTTTTTTTTTCCTCAATAGAACATTAAGTAGATTAGCAATACAAAAGCATTCATAGCTCAAGGTCCTTTCTGCCTGTTCTGCTTTTAAACGAACCCATTTCTGAGTTTTCCCTTTGGACCTTTTTCCCTAGACTGATTAGCCAGTGTTTGTTGTCTGTAGTTTTGTAATTTCCACTTCTTGGGAGAAATGTAAATTAAGGAAACTTTATTATCTTGGAGCTTTGTATTTCCGTGGAAAAAAAAAAAAAAGCAAAAGGTTTGCTGTTAAGGCTATGTGTGAAAAGTCACCTTCTCATATGCAAAGAGCTCAGCCGTCTGTCTTTGTTTTGATGTGGGCGTGGATTAAGCGTTTAACAAAAAGTGTTGGTAAAGTTCACACTACTTAATCCTTTTGTGAAGGCTTGCTTAAATACAAACTTTCTGAAATAAAACGTAATTCAAGGCTTCTCAATAAACAAACATATTTTAATTCCTTCTTTAACTCATTGATACTCACCTGGGAGCCTTTGCTCTGTTTAAATACTTTCTACATCAAAAAGGATTCTTGTCTTTTATATGAGAAAGCTTGAGTGTTTTTCCCATCCCTAGCACTTGTTCTAATAAAAGACATTACTTCTTCCTGCAAACCTTGCTTTATAATATTGCAAAGTGTGGCAGAAATAGATGGAATTCAAGGGGCTATTATGGAGAGATTCCTGAATGACAGACCAAAGAGTGCAAGACTTTTTTAGAGAGGGAGCCAAATACTCAGCTGAGAAAAAGAGAGGAAAGAAGAGGGAGAGGGAGAGGGAGAGGGAGAAGGAGAAGGAGAGGAGGGGAGGGAAGAGGGAGAGGGGAGAGGAGAGGAGAGGGAGAGGGAGAGGGACACTGATTGCCTCCCTGGCACTCTTAGAATGTCAGAACAAAGGTTTTACAAAAACAGACTAATTTTAATTTTAATATTAGTCTTTTTGCAATGAATTTTCAAAGATATCAGGTTTAATTTTACCAATCAGTATAGCCTTCCAACTGAGTGCTGATTTTTCTTTCAGCTACTCCCTATCATTTTCACTGGGCCTACAGGCAGGAGCAGCTTACATTGCTCAACAGTGGTCACTTCACAAGCTGGTTGAGAAGCATGGAGATGCCATCACCAATGGCATCTGCTGAGAAGAGGCTTGCAGTGGGATTTAATCTGAATATTTGGTTCTAACAGGCAGCTGCCTCTCTGGAAATGGCTATGAGTGCACACCACGGTGTGAAAAGACACAGCATCCAACACTCCTTTTGGGTGCTATCAGTCCTACTCATATTTTCAAATACTTACCTTTTGCATAGGGCTCTGTTACTTTTTTTATGTGTGTGCTCTGTTATTTTTCTATGGGTGTTATACCAGGTAGTGAGTGGCAGAAGAAGGAAAGAAGCAATTGATTTTGCCCTTTCAGAAAACACTGAAGTAGCCAAAAAAATAAAAGCCTTTTGCATCTGATTACCCTGGAGAGACATCTAGCAAGGGCATTGCAAATGCAAGCCTACATAGATACTTCAGGGTAAACTACTGCGGACTGTACTGATGCCTCACAGATTCTTTGTTCTGATCTCTTTTCATTGCACCAGTTTATAGCATGGTGACCAGAGTAAGGTTTGTGTTAACTGTATTTCTATTGCATTGTAAATCCTGTTTGTGTTAATTTTACCTTGATTTAGTGCAGCATCATACAGCATTTTCTTTGAAATAGAAGGGATGAATAGCTTTACCAGGAAACTTCTGTGATTTGAAAACTCCCAGGAGAAAGATTGGCTTCGATTTCTTTCAAAGTCAGATTAAAGTAACTTCCTACATCTGCATGGTTATATCATTCTTACATAGGCGAGTCATCATGATTTGCAAGTAGAAATGGTTTTGGGACCCAGGAAGGTCTTCTTTTCCAACACCGTTCTGCAACCGATTTACTGAATAATTGTGGGCAAATCATTTGGTCTTTCTACTTCAGTTTCTGCATTTATAAACAGGAATAACATCTGATGAGGTTGTGTGTGAGTTTGCGTTAATTTAGGGAGGCAGGCACAATGCTCTTTATGTTAAAAATTGGTTAAAGTTTGTCTGGTAGCTATTACATCCAATATCATTTCAGAATGTCAGTAGGCAGACTTGGAAATACATTCTGAGCTGTAACAGTAAGGACCTGACAATTTTGCTGTAGTTTTTTTTGTCTTTAATAGAAAGGAGAGGCAAGCTTGTCTTACTCACACTTTTGATATCAATGTGACTGATGTCTTGTAGGATGGGACTGGCGACTCACAGAATAAGAGTTGTGAAGTGCTGGCCTACAAGGGTAACTTTCTGCAGAATGCAAAAGAATTCTGTGATTTCTACCAATGCTGGTGGCAGTCATGGGGTGAAAAATATTGCACACAGGGCTGGAAAAATAGGGGTATATACTATTAATTTTGATTTACAAAGATTTTTTTTTTAAAGTTAGTATGCATTATTTATAACAAGAAATATATCCATAGTTCTTTGCTTTAAGAGTAGATTTGTAGGGGAAATGGGAATAGTCTGTTCAGGTTTTTCATGTTCACCAGGCTACACCTATCTGCCTAACTGCATACCACAGCATCCAAACTGGAGAATTGTTTGGAAAAAAACCCAAAACAAACAACAGACTTCTCACTGCAACTAGCTTATCCTGAGGCATTTAAAATGTATCTTGTAGAGCCCAGCAAAGCAAACATTTCAACCATTTAGTAGTTATCATGAGTAATTAACTGTTAGCAGTGTTCTCAGGAAAAGCATGACATTTTGTTAATGTTCTACAGGAACATATAAATATAACCAAGGGAGAAGTTTGTTGCGAGCATCACAAAGATAGCCGACACACAAGAACTAGAGTATATCGTAATGTGGGAGAAGAGGAAGGAAGATTAATTACCAATGCATTTACTGGCATTCACCTTTATAGTCTCAAATCTTGTGGTAGCATCTCTCCTCCAAACTGTGAAGAAATACAGGGTCTGACTCGCTTAAATTTAGTGTGCTTGTACCAAAGATGTGTTCAGTAGATAGCATTTGTTGTTAAAAGGAGTATTTCTATTGAGTTTTCAGAAACAATTGTCTTTTCCAGGTGGGTGATTTCCATTTGACTTACCCAGCATAGAATTATTATTTTGCTAGCTTAGTCAAAACTCTGCAGTACCTGAAAGTAATATTTCCATTTCATTTTCCTGATTCTGACTTGGGGCCTTTTTAAAAGGGTATTCTTCTGCTAAGAAAAGGGAAATGATTATGACAAAAGGATAACAAATCTCATTGACATCTTTTAAGTGCCAGGCCACTGTCTCTCTAAGGACAACAATGCATATTCCCAGCAGGACATTGATCCTGTGTGTATTTGAGTCTTGCACTTCTGTTGGGTGAGGGTATCACCTCCCGAGGGAGGTCTGCCTAATATTTGAAGAAGCTTTAAAGAGGGAGTGAAAATCATATGCATGTCCTGGGAGAGGAGGAAAGAAAAGTGGGAAAAGAGAAGAGGGAGAGGCAACTGCCTGGAGAGGGTATGACAGTAGATACCATACTAAGTTGAAATTGGGGTGTAACATGGCTTACAGAAAAAGCCTTTGCTTTCAAGTGTCTGGAGTCAGAGAAAATGGTGAGAAACATTAAATATGATGTTAAAGTGGTAAACACAAAGCTCTGTTGCAACTCTGATGGTGATGCTGGCAGGGGCTCATGTTGGACAGGGTGGGAAGGAGAAGCTCCCCAGACAAGCATGCAAGAAGGCCACGAATATTCTGTTCAGCTTTTGTCTTTTCCCTCCTCATTTTTGCTCTCTCATTCTCCAATTCCCTACTCCCTACCCAAAAAGTTCCTTTCCTGGCAGTTTCGTGAAGTGTCGCATTTCTACCAGCCCTCTCAGGGTGGTTAGAAAGGAGATGAACGGGAAGAAGGGTTGCACCTGGGGCTGAGCTGCCTTTAGTGCACACAAAAACCTTCCTCCTCCTTTTCCTCTTTCTCCTCCTCCTCCTCCATGCCCTTCCCTCCCCTGGCCCAGGATGAGCCAAGCTGTTGCCCTGGTGCTGGATGCCTGGTGGTGCTTCCTTGTCTGCCGGAGCGGTTTGGACACGGCGGCTGTGGAAGGGAGATGTGCAGGGCAAGGCTGTAGGGCAAGAGCCAGGTGTCTCAGGAGGTGCCTTAGCAAGCAGAAGATGCAGGCATTAGGGAAATGAGGGGAAGACCCCGGAGGCTGTGCTTTGATGAGGCTCTGAGGAGTTCGGGGAACCAGCTAGAGGTGCTGGGGCCCCTGCTGTAACATGGGCAGCAGGGTTTGAAGAGCTTTGCCCAGATGAAGCCTGCCCATATTTTGCTATATATTTTTTCATGCAAAGACTTGGGGCAGGGAGAACAAAAAGTGTGCACTGCTTCACTTGCAGAACTAGAACACCTGGATTGGGGCAGGCAAGAAAGTGGAGGTATGAATAAACAGGAACGGAACAAAGAAGGATGACAAAAGCACTGAAAATGTGAACAATACTTTTAAAAAACAAATAGGAGTTGGAAAACTTCCCAAAGCTGAACTGCTTGTTATTTAAAGGTTGTATCAGCCTTGAACTTCTATTTTTCTCTTGCCTCAGCAGCAGGCAAAGACTGTTTTGAGAAGCAAGGCCGGAGGTAAAGAAACCACTAGTCCGTAGGTACCTTAACTGAAAAATGGAACATCTCTCTGGCTAGATGGGGATGGAAGAACCAATTTTCCATGGTTTTGTCTCCCCTGTGAAGTTATATATGATCATCTTAAAGTACTTTCACATAAAGCCTTTCGTGTAAGCAATGCACCACTGTGACCTGCTGTCTAATGCTAGTGATAGCTTTGTCTTGATTGCAAGGCTGTCTGTTTGTGTTATGGTTAGGAAATACTCCCCCATTTTTGTGAGGCAGCTCAGTGAACAAATGCATCTTTTGGAATACCTAATAAACCCTGCATTTGTGTTCTTAAAAACACATCCTGTGTCCCACCTGCCTCAGTGGGCTCCTGTGGCATGGGAGTAACAGTCAGTGGCAGGAGCAGAGAAATATTTGTGCCAGTGTTTCTACAAAATCCACATAGTTCTGGGGATCAGTATCATTTGGGATCCCAAATTACTCTTCCACAGTGACTAGATTAGTGTATTTGCAAGTTCCTCAAAATCTTTGCTTCTTACTGACATCAGTTTCTTTTGAATTTGCAAATTGCTTTTCCCACCATCACTGATCACTTTCTAGTGCCATCTTTCTCATTGACTGTGCCCTGTCAGTACCAGAAATTTAGACCATGTTAGAGTTCACTTGCCAACAAATAATAAAATAACCACTCTATTATTGAACTGAATGCAAAACTAGTTTTGGGCAGGTGATATAAAGGAAAGGGAGAATCTTAAATCTTAATGGGGGTCTGCACAGTAGAAAGATAATTATTAAAAACTAACTCCACACTTCCATCACTCTCAAATGTGTGTTCTGCCCCCACCTTTGAATTGTTTCTGATACACTTTGCATGCTGTTAGCTTCTGTGTTCAGACCACTTACCCAGTAAAAGCGCCTTTTTTGTACCTGGATCCCTTTTCTCCTAGATTAGTGATCTGAACTGGCTCAGGAAATGGGTCTGACAAGATCTGAGGAAGCAGCAGGTAAACAGAGTAGTCATGCTGCTGGGAGAAGAGCAGAGAGTCTAGGTGAACTGCATTTCCCCAAAGGTATTGAGTATTTTTGGAAGGTTTAACAGAGCAAAGCTGTTCTGACAGCAGAGGAGTCGACAGACGAGTTCACCGCTCTATTTTAAGACCCACTCCCAAATTGCACCCTGTTGGTTCATTGGGTCATGAAAAGGCAGTAGGTTGTGTTGCTGTTTTGCTTCCATAGGGAATCTAGATTTGGCTTGAATATGTTCTGAGTTGCATTGGACTTCTTTCTTGGGAAACACAGAAATCAAGGTAACTCCAAATATCATTTAACTGTGGCACCAAAATAAGACATTGCTCACAGTTAATTGAGCAGATCTGTGACTTTATCTCCTCCCTACTGCTGAATTAGTTAACGGTGTTGACATGTAAATTATCTTTACTGTTTGTTTAATAAAGAGCAGAAATTGTGTCTCCCAAACAAGTATGGTCCACCCGAGGAACCATTACACAAATACCCCAGGACTTGCCCCCAGCTACTTGGTTGGTTAATTATGTGCCCCACCTCTTCCTTATCAGACCAGGAACCCTATTTCATCATCAGCAAAACTATCAGACACAACATAGCCAGCAGCGTTTTTGAGATAACTGCAATCCCTTCCCCTAACATGCACTGTCAAAACATTGTTGACCAACTCATCCTCGGAGCACAGCTGCTGTCACAGCCTCTGAACTGATCAGTGCCACCTACCACTGTGCAGATCTCACCAGGGCTGCAGTATTTGGATGTGGCAGGACTGCCATCTCCACAGCTCACACACTTCCCAGTCGTACCTGTCAGCCCCGAGACCCTGGTAATCAAAAATAACAACAGTAATGGGAAAAAACCTCTGACACTATTTGCAGCTTCTCTATCCATCCCAGTCAGGTGAACAACTGCCTGCCTTTGGGCTCCTCTGGTGCTTCTGGAGCCAGTTTAACTGGTTTGCATCTGGCTCTGCCAAAGCCAATAATGCCTGGGGCACCCAGGACAGCCTGTTGTGCCTGTTGGTAGTGAAGAGGGTGCTTCACTCTTGCTTAGTAGCTTTTCTGTTCCATGCTGGATGATCTTTTTAGGAAGGTCGCTACAGATTCGGATGCCATTGATTGTTTTGTGACCCTTTGGGTGAGTTCTGGAACTGTTTTCAACCTTGACTTGTTTAAAAATACAAAATGCTTGCATAAATAATAAAGGGGATGGAAAATGTCTGTTTCTTAGACCTATCTGCCATTATAGACTTCAAAACAGAAATCGAATTGCCTTTTTCTGGCACAATGCAGAAAGAAGTTCGAGGATGTGAAAGGTACAGTCGGGATCTCTGTAAGCAAAATGTCTACAAATAACTGGTTAACTATGGCCTTAGTCATATCAGCATATCACACTATCTGTGTACCTTTGCTGTGAACCAGAAAAGGGAATTAAGTGCCTTTAGCTCCATTTCTTTCCCAGACTACATTACAGCTTGATTAGGTCCTTTATTCCCATTCCCAGCACAGGCATGCACAGTGGTGCAGGGAAAGGGTGCTGTAAGTAGAATGTGGCCAGGTATAAACTGTGTGTGCAGGGGGAAGTTATGGTGTTCAGCTACAAAATAAGCCAGTATTACTGCTGAAACTGCAGCCTGAAGCACTCCCTACCCCCAAAAATGAAAGGGGGCAGCTGGAATAATTTTATTGTGCCTGAGTTTGGTTATCCACTTTGCAGCATAGCCCCACAAAGTGGCAAAGCTGAAGGAACAGGATGCAGCAGCTTGAGGTCAGTACAAACAGAAGGGGGATGCTGGGAGTTCCTGCAGCCTCAGTGTCTGCACGGAGAACCACAGCCTTGGGACCTCTGGCAAGCTGATGAAGTAATTTATGTGAGGGCTTGGACAGTAACTCAACACAAATGAAGTTGTAGGTGTAATGATGTTTTGAATCAAAACAAACTAGTTCAAAATTTAAATCAATAGCAAGTGCTTAAAGCTATCATTCAGGAGAGAACTACTACTGGCATAATGGTCCACAGTTTTGAAATGCAGATCAGTAAATTTCTCTGAAGGCCATTTGTTGGGCTTCCTGTGAAATTATATGTGGCTCCTGAGATAGGGCTTTAATGCAAAATGTATATCAGCATATTCTTAACTGTAGGTATGTGAAGTCTTGTTTACCTGCATGGCTGACTTGAGACACAGGATGTTGTTTCACAACACTTTTCGCTGACATAAGCCAGCACTGCTGCCCAAAATAGTGCAAGAGTGAAGTTAGAAGATCCAGTTGGGCCAAACTAACAGGTCATTGTGCTGAAAGGGGGTGGTTTTTCTGTCCTCCCCCTCAACCAGTCTCCCTGCTGTTGGCCGTGTACTCCTTACACTTCTCTTGCCCTGGCTCTGTAGTCCTGTTATCCTTCAGGGAGCCATCCCAGCTCTGTGCAGTTAAAATATGACAGCAGTGGTCCCACGGTTTAATGAAATGAGCTGGCTCACTGCAAGGTCACTTGGACTTCAGGGATGCAGAAGCAAGAAGGACCTGCTCCACAGCTGCAGACAGGTGTAGAGGAGAGGGGAGGGAGGGTGTGGGACTGATGTTTTTGGCAGCAGCAAGCTATTAAATTGGTTTGGCTGCATCTTCTAGCTGCAAGCAGAGCTAACGCTGCTGCAGTGCCATGTAGCTCTTGTTTTCTTGCTTCCCCACCAGCTCCCTCCTGGAGCCAGCACCAGCACTTGCCCAGCCAGCTGATGAACTGCAGCAGGCGTCAAAGCCAGACCGACAAAACCATGGCTCAGCTTTAACCAAGATCAGCTTTACAGATGAGTGGCAAGGGGGCAGGAGGACCAGGCAATGGGAGTGGAGGGAAAACACTGGGGGCTTTTATTCCAGCAGCAGAGGCTGCTTAAGGTGTTAGTGAAAGTACATCCCTGCAGGCCTGCTACTGTGGTTAAGCCCTAGAAAATGAGACATACCGAGTTTCCCGGGCATATTTGCATGAAGCTCAGAGGGTGAAGGCAGTGGATTCCTCTGTTTCACATTTTGTTCACTAACTTTTTCCAAAGGGTAACTTGACCCACTTATCCATCTCAGGCAATCCCAGATTTCTCCTCCTATTAAAATCACTCTGTGACTTAGTAAGGAGCGTGTAAATGCATCACCTTGTCAAACAAGTGGAAAAAAGTACACTGGTTTTCACTTTTTAAAAAACATCTGACCTGTCTGTTTGCTAGATATTTGTTTTAGAACATAATAACTGTTATTACTGCTGAGACAAACACATTACAATGCCAAAAGCTAAACTGGATTCACTGCCGATTATGCATTTTTAAGTTCCAGTTACCCAGGCTGTCTGTTTTCAGTTCCAAATCATCACAAAACAACCAGATTTAACTTCTCAAGGAATGCTGGATTTACTTGAAAGAACTCTGTAGATAATAAGAGGTTGTTGAATGTGTTTTAGTGTTGGCTGTAATGGATGACGTTTAAAAGCTTGAATTTTAGATTACACAACACTAAGGAGAGTAGAGCCAAAAATGGAAAAGCTGGCCTGACAACGTGAATGTAGCCAAGAGAGTGGCTGCAGAGCTGAACACACAAGCACACTTCTGCTCAAAAACAGCCCCAATAAGCTGCCCCACAAAGTTGTCATTATGTGACTGAGGAGGCAGCAGAGGGTAGGAATGAGGTGGTGGGGTTGGAGGAGGAATGGGATAACAGCTGGATAACCCTGAAAGAAACATCTGTATGGCTGTAACCTGTGGGCATGTCCTGGTGTGCTGCAGAGAGGGAGAAATGGTGATGCAGAGGGTGTGAGCAGGAGCAGAATTACACTAAGCCTGCCACCAAACCTAATGTTCAGGGGAAGCTCACACCCAGCCATGGCCTTGTTTGCACATTTTTAGGGTAACTACTGTCCTGTTTATGCTTGGGGGAAACAAACCACCACTTTGCCACATTACAACATCTTTACTGCATTTCATGCACATTTATGCACATTTATAAAGCTATTAGTTGTTTTATGCCAATTTTTAGCTGACTGTTATTGGCTAGGTGTAATGTTTTGCTGTGCAGGTGTGTTTTTCCTATCATACCTATCCTTGAATGTGAAAATAAATTGCGATTCTGCCGCAATTCCCACAGGACACTGAAATTTGCTTTCTTTGTACATGTAGACAAGAGCAGCTTCAGTGTTCATGGGCATAAAAAAAGAGTCAAGAAAAAGGATGAAGAAAATCAACTTTAAAATTTGAATTCCCTTTAAACTCGTAAGGTTGTTTTGGGGTTTTTTTTTGGTGCTGTAATTACACTTCTGCATTCCCTTGCTCCAAGTAATATGCTCCATTAATTGAATGTGTATGTTTTCAAATTAACCCTTGGAATCACAGATGAGATGAGGTCAGGATAATTTAAAGGTGTGTTTTATGAGGGATAGAGCTACAGATATCTCCAAATAACATGCAAGAAATTATTATAAGTCAGTGAAAACTTGGGTCAAGTAAGCCCAAATCCAAAATATTCATTTTGTGAGCATTTCATTTAGTAGTCTCAGCTTGAGCCAGGCTGGCCACACACAGACTTTTAGCATGCTATAAAATGCTTTTGGGAACAGAGCATCTTTGGGAAAAGTCTACTATCTTATAAGAAGCAAGGAGAGAAGAACTTTTCACTATAGAAAGAAAGAAAGATCAAGAGATAGGCACATATTACCACAGTGCTAATGGTAATGTTGAACATAATATACTGCATGGTATTAGAGCTATTCAAAAAATACATCCTTCAAAGCAGCAGATCTTTTTTCAGTCATCTAAACCAACCTTGCTGCTGCAGCCCTTCTTTTGCACCAGGGCTGACATTTGTCTGAGCTGCTCTGTTATGCTACTCCAGCAGAAAGTAAATTCAATAGTTTTCTGCTACATAAGGAGTATCTCTATTACTCTTAACACCTCTTACCACCACTTTTGCATAGCTTGTGTCTACAGTCCCCTTCTCTATTCTTTTTCCTATAAGGAAACATTATGTGGACAAGGGGAAACAGTTTTAAACTAGAAGAAGAGAGACTTAGGTTAGATGTCAGGAAGAAAGTCTTTACTCAGAGGACAGTGAGACACTGGAACAGGTTTCCCAGAGCAGCTGAGGATGCCTTATTCCTGGAAGTGTTCAAGGCCATGCTGGATGGGGCCCTGTGCACCCTGGTCTAGTGGGTGGCATCCCTCCCCATGGCAGGGGTGTTGGAACTTGGTGGTCTTTAAGGTCCTTTCTAACCCAAGCCTTTCTATGATTCTGTGATTTCTGTAAGGTTCAAGTTCTATTGGTGGCTCTCCAGAGGAAATCACGTGGGATTTCTCCATCTTGCCTAATGACTATAAATTAAAGTTGACTTCTTTTCTTTTCAATCTCTGTGCATGCATACATGTTTATTTGATAGTGGTTACATATCTATGGCTTTGTGTCCTTAAATCTCTTAGTGCATTCAATTTTCATCAATTTGCACTGCCCATTTGAAATTTCACTTTCTTTTTCTTGACCTAAAATGTAGTTTGATACTGCTATAAAGATAAAAAAGAATACAAATTTTTTATGAATTAAAAGTTTCACTGTACAAAATGGGGGCAAAACCTATTGCATTTTTATTTGGTTGAGCTTTTTTATTCAAGCTCAGAACATAATTTAAGAACAACTCCCATATTTTACAAGCATGGGGCAATAACATACAAATATCACACTGACACTCAAAAATTTAGAACCATGTTATTCAAGACTGTTATACTTTAGGGATTTTAGTACTTTGTGTCATGCATGCTGCTGAAATAAAAGCATGTTACACCTATGCAATTTCATCACCTTGTCATTCAGACTGGACCATAACATAACCTGAGATGATGCAGGCAGGGAAAATACAACATACCAGTCATTTCACTGACTCACATGCAACACGTTGAAAAACACTGCTACTCCTTCTGAATAACCCTGTCATACCTATTTCTACAAGGCTTCACAGTTGAGTCCTTGGAAGTCACTTGTGGTGTTGAAAATTATGAAGAATGATGAAAATATTGTATGAGCTAAACTGTCAATCTCTCTGTCCTCTCTCAATCCGTTCCCACTGTTGCTTTCCCTCACACATGGTGTTGTAAGGCAATTAATATAAATTGAGATTATTTGTTTTGCTCATCCCAGAAGTATGAGGTTTCATGCATGTATGCCAAACTTATTGTCTCATATACTGTAGTTCTGTTTATCCATGTTTGGAAGTTTCAGAGAGCTCATCAGAGGAAAATAGATACAGTTTTTCCATTGCACAATGGAGCAGACACAACGTTAGTCCAATACTATACCTGTGTCCCTTTGTAATATCTTTGCTAGTTTAAAGACTCTAAGCCCTTCTGGGAGTGTCACAAATCCATATACTGTCCCTTTGTGCTGCATTTTTGTATTTCTATCTCTGATTTAGTAGACAGATGTGAAAAAGCATATGATGCCAGATAACTGCCTAGTAACCACACAGCTGCAGATGTTGCAGAGAGCAAATTGTTCTGGCTAAGGTCAATATTAATTTATGCTCAAAACTTTCCTTCCAGACACACCATTTTTTGATGGTATAATATATCTTACTCTTATTTTGCACTGATCCCTCCCACATTGATCAAACTGTTTCCCCATCTGTGGCCTCTTCTAGCATGAAGTTTCTTTTCCTGAGCAAGGGAAGTAGTTTTAATTCACAGACAAAAGAAAGAGTAGGTTAAAAAAGTCTCAAGACAGCAGAATTTCAAGGCTTTATGCTATCTTTTATCTATGAGAGCTTGCAAAAACGGTTTCTTCTCTACCTTCATCTTGTTATTTCTGCTCAGAAGAGCAAAACAATCAACAGAAAAAAAAGCTCTAGTTTTCTTTTGTCACTGGCCAAATTCTGAATGTTCATGTCTCTTTTTCTCTTCCTTTTGATCTGTCTAAAACTCTTACCAAATTCCCAGTCTGCTATGACCCCAGGTTTGGCAGCACCACAAGCTGAACTCTGTGTAAAATAAACAGATAGTACAAAATAAAATAGTCATTTGGCATTACCTAGTGGTCATTCACAGTAGGGTAACATGGTTGCCTAATGATTTAAAATTTGAGGTGGTCTGGGTAACCACGCAGTGTTAAAAGCTATTTTTAAACTATAAACTGATCTCATTTGGTTTGGACAACTGCCCTTCCCATAAAGGAGAATGTTAGCTTTAATTTTTTCAAAATATATTTTAAAAGATTCTAGGTTAGTGAAGGTCATTCAAAAGTGCTAAAGTCTCTTCTGGCATCCTTCTGAGTTTGACAGGAGTCTTTCCACTTTTGGCAAACATCATTGGGTGCTGGAAAAGAACCGGCAGCCTCCTGCATCTGCACAAAATATGTTGTTTAGCTGTACCTGCAAAAGATTGCCCCACCAACACAACTGTCCAATTCATCTGTCAGATTAGGACAGGAACCCAGCAAATGATCTTACTGACTCTGGGAGTAGAACAAGAGGAATTCATTTGGAAAGGAATTGATTCAGGTTTGAAAAAGAGTTGCAAAAGCAATCTCATAAACTATTGAAGGAGGCTAAGAATGGTACAGGCACTAGAGTTCTACTGTTATTATTACATAGAAATGAATTATGCCTTGAGAAAAATACCTGTCTCTATAACATACGTCCTAACTCTTTCCTCACATGGCACGGAAATACCATACCATGGTTTTAAACTAAAAGAGGGTAGGTCCAGACTAGATATGAGGAAGACATTTTTTATGATGAGGGTGGCGAAACACTGGAACAGGTTGCTTGGAGAGGTGGTGGATGCCTCATCCCTGGAAACATTCAAGGTCAGGTGGGACGGGGCTCTGAGCAGGCTCTGAGCAACCTGATTGAGTTGAAGATGCCCCTGATCATTGCAGGGGGTTGAACTAGGTGACCTTTAAAGGTCCCTTCCAACCCAAAACCATTCTGTGATTCTGTGATTCTCTGGCTTGTGTGACAACAGTCAGTATTGTGGTGCTCATGCCTGGTTTTTGGAAATAGCCATTTTATTTCTGCTGCTTACTAATTTTGCCTGCAGGTTTTCCTCCATATGCACAAAGGTTCAGTGTTCACATTTAAGGCAGAACAAGAGGATTTTTTTTCTTCCTTGTAGCCACTTGCAATGGAAATTAAAAGAAAAAGTCAAAGGAAAAACACATGGTCTGAGGGGAAAAAAAAAAAAAAAAGCCTTGTTTTTGCAAAATTCAGATCTGGGGAAAAATATGAGTAGACTGTTATTGTTTATAATTCAGCGAGTCTGCTCATCTTGGTTTGGGTCATCAGTATACAACGCACAATACCAAAGTATTTACTTTTTTTGAAATTAAAAATTTTACCCCTGAGAAAGCCCTAAGTTATCTTAAAAAAAAGATAGCATAATTCCAAAATTGAGACATCCATCAATCCTAAAGGATCTGATTTCTGTAAAAGTCACTGGAACAATTCCCATTGATTTCCACTGAATTAGATTCAGGTCTTAAGAAACTTTAGCTAGCTCAACTTTTAAACTTTCCCTTGATAGAAAACTGTCTTGTAGTGTTGAGCAAACAGTAAATACAAGTTGCTAAAGCAAAAATGCCTTGAATGACAATCATGCTCTTGGTTCCCCAGCATTCTAGACCAGGGATCCGGCCAGAGCATGCCATGGCTCCTTCTCAGCAGACTGCCTGTGTTTCTCTCCTTGTAGCAAAATACAAAGTGGGAGCCTGAGGAATGTGTGTGTCTTGCTCAAGTATAAGACTGTAATGTAGCTGGGTTTCACAGCAAGCAGTTGGGGAGTATTCTGGGTGCTTAAGGTATAGTTACTGTGACATTTAGTAACAATAAACTTGCATGTTAACTAAGTGGATTTGCTATGGCTGTAGCCTTCTGCATTCTTTGGGCTTGGTTGTTTATCTAATATTTGTGCTAGTAGATACACATTTAAGACACTCCCTAGGTCCTCCTCCATTTTATTAGTGTGTCTCTGCTGTTTATGCCAGTGGTTGGATTCTATTCTGAGAGGTGTTACTTTGTCAATATACACTGCCCCTTAAAATCACTCTTATTTATTGCCTACAGCACACATATAATACCCATCTCTAGCAATTTGCAGATGATCTCTTGGAAATGCTGCCAAAATTCCAGGAAGGCTTCGTGATGGATACTTGCTGGATATAGTGTTTAATGGTGAACTCATTTCACAAATGCTTGCCATGTTTTTTCAGCTGTGCACCTGCTTTGGAAAGAAATTTGTAGTGGAGCCTGATGCTGCCTTCACAAGACAGAGCATGCTGACCCCAGGCACAGGATCTCACCAGGCAAACAGCGAGGCAGCAGCAGAAATTCCAGTCACCGTGTTTTGTAGATGCCAGATCTTGAGCTTCAGCTCTGTAGCACTGAGCTGCAACGTGCCGTGGATCTCAGGCCAGAATTAAGGTTGCCTGTTCATAGTATAGACATGTCTTTCATGTTTGAAATTATGTCTAAGGAAGCACGGGAGATAAGACAGATATTGGCAAAGGGCGAGAGGAGAAAGGAATTTCTACATTTATTAGTCATGTTACTGAAGAAAGAGGGAAGATTTTATCATGTCTGTCTTGCTGAAAGCAAGGCTCTGGGCTCACAAGATCTGCTGGTAAGAATGTGTAACAGAGTCTGCTTTCCTACAGGTTGGTGCCAGAAGGTTCACATCGCTTTCCTTACAGTAAGTGGAAGAAAGTTCTGTCAGCAAGCATGTGTGCCTCTGTATGCATGGCCAGTAAGTGAGAATTAGGCTGGCATTTTTTTCTAACCTTCAGAAAATGTGTATGTGTGAGGGAGGAACACAGTGCTAATCCACACAGGGATGGGAGAAAAGCTATGGAATGTGTTCTCTGCTGGCCCATCTGGATGAAAAGGATGAAGTCCTCCCAGCTACCCATTGCTTGGTAAATCTGTACCTGCTAATTAAAGCACTTATCACAAATGAAATAAGACCAATGGTGTGAGGAGAACTTCAACATTCCTACTTTTGGAAATCCCTCTAATGGAAAAAAAAAAAAAAAAAAAGACTTACTCACTAGTAGGATTTACTGTTTTATTGTTAAGAGGAGCATGGTCCCTTTAAAAGCTTTGGCCTCCTTTTTTTAACGCTGCTGCCGAACTGTGCCCCACCCCTGCATAAGCAACACCTGCATACCTGCAGGGTACTGTCTTCTTGATAGCTTGTAGACCTCAGTAATGCATGTTGGTGGAGCGAGTGGTCTAGATTTGTGATGTTTCACTATCCACTTTACTAATGTAAGGACACTGATGTAGCATTTGCCAGATCCCCAGCGATGTAATAACATACGGTGCTTCTAATGTTCTTTTTGCAGTATTGTGAGCTCTTGGTAGCCACTGAGCTGATGAGTTTTAAAAGGACAAAAGGCACACACACACACACACCCTCACCCTCCAAGATAAATAGCAAATCCTAGCGAGCAGAACACAAAACTGTTCCAGATAGCTTGATGATGTGGGAGCTGTGCACCACAGTTTTCTCAGTGTTAAGCTGAACTGGGGTATGTGAAGTTGCTCTGGGTACAGAAATACGTAACATGTCCAGGAATCCTCAAAGTACAGATCCTATATGCTCTGAGGAAGCCTGATGGATTTTAAGGAGGAATGAGGCATTTGGGAGTGATAGGATATTCAGGGCTTCCAAAAATCTTTCTTCAGAAAGCTGCATATAAATGCATCTCTCTGAGAAGTAATAGTTAACTTCAGAAAAAAACAAACATAGAGGATACTGTTCCTAGCTTCTTGACATGGGTGCTGTTGGAGTTCTACAAAGGCTCAGACTGCTGCTCTCTGGAGCAGTGTGGGTTTATTAACATTTTAAGGCTACTTTCAGCCCTTTCTGTTTCTGACCAGTCCCAGTGTGAGGGCTGTGAGTGAGCATTGGTGCTGCACTCTGAGGGTTTTGTGCTCCAGGTTAAGATCCATCAGACTAGAGCAGGCATCCCCCAACAAGGATTTTGGATCCTCTCTCACAGGAATGTACTGGGAGATCAAGGTTACATTTTCCTTGTTCAGTGGAGGAATAGAGAACTCAAAGCCATCACATTTTCAGTTTCTCACACATTTGTATAATGTAAATGGAGTAAATAAGATACAATTAATGAGATCGTTGTGTGGGAAGCAGGGAGAGAAAGAACAAAATGTTAGGGGTGAGATCAGAGAGGTAAATACACAGAGAAGAAAAATAGTCGTGGAGCTTAAACACAACCTAAGCTGCAGAAAGAGACAGAGGAGAAACAGATGTGGGACTTACTGGGTTAAGACAGCAGGAGTCAGGGAGATGGTTGGCAGGGAAAAGATTAAGCCATGTGTATGCCCACCAGAAGGAGCTGCACAAATATCAGCAGGGGAGGAGCTGCTCTTCCCGTACTTTACAGGATCAAAGAGCGAGTGCAGTGTTTCAGTGTATGTTTGTATAGTGTATAACACCTGCAATTTCATTCCTGATTACTATTAAAAGATAGTGTATACACAATCAAAAATTATCACATAAAGGCCTCAGTAGGAAAGACAAGGCAAGGGGTTGGCAAACCACTGGCTGACCTAGTCTGTCACTCCTTGTTTTGTTCCCAGTTATTCATTGTAGAACTAATTAGTGGCAAATTGTAGCACTGAGGTCATTAAGAGTTAGAAGCCTTTGCATGTTCTCCACTTAATTTTAAAACCAACTAGAGTATTTTGGTATGTTTTCTTTCTGTAGGCAATGGGACTGTATTCAACCCCCCTTGCCCTTTATTTTGGCATTTGCACATGGTCACTGCCATTAGTGGGGCTTCTTTCAATTCACTGGAGATTTCCCAGTGTAGACATTCTCCTGTTCGTTTCTCTGGACCACAGTCCTCCCCTGGAGCAGGTGGGGGCAGTACCTAGACTCTGCCCCATGTGTCTCACATCCAAAGAACCTTGTCTGTCCATTGAAAACGGAGCTGCACTCGGAACAACTTCCAGGATGACAGGCAACTCTGGAAAATCAAATCAGCTTTAAAGAAAAACACGCCACATTTAGCTGTCTCCGTACTGATAACAAGCATTTACAATCACTAGATCCTGACAACTGCACCATGCAGGGATAATTGCCTGTTACAAATGGCACTGTAGTAAGGACAAGACCAGTGATCTGTCTTTAACATGATTATACACCACAAATCAACGATAAGGCAGGCATTGCTCCTCTGATTCGCTCTCATCAAAGATGAATGGCCATAAGGCAGAGAAAAGCAAAAATCAAAACAAAGCACATAATATTTGGATGCTTTTCAGCATTTTTTTTTTAAAAAATCTAGAAATTAATTCCTTTGTAGACAATAAACTGATACATCTGAGCAATACAGTCATAGAGAGAATGCAAGGTTTATAAATTCGTTTTGGCCTTAGCAATCACTCTGCAGTATCCTGCACCACACAGCATGCAGGAGGTGTTCCGCTGAGAGGCTGATGGGAGGCCAGAGTGAGTGCTGCCCACTGGAAATTACCAGAATACTCATGACCACATTTCTGTTGAGCCAGTCCTGTCATTTCAGTGTCCTGGCTAAACTTCAGTTTGAGTTGTTACATTCTGACCACTTAATTTCACAAGCAGCATAGTTGTCTTCGTCTTTGATTATTCGGAGACAAAAATTTGCATGTTTTCTGGAGCATAAAAGTTACCCATAAAATTCTACTATCATACTGGTTTTTTTGGGCAAAGAAAAAATACAGATTTTGAACCAAGGAGCTTAAAATTATCATAAAGATGAAACCACATTAGAACAGCGTCTGGGGAAATTAGTTGAGGTAAAGACTGTTAGATGGGAGTGTGAATGGATGGGAAATAGGAATGTAAAGGAAAAGGAATATATCTGTAAAACAACAGATTATATAATTTGCTTTATTTTGCATGTGTCTTGGTAGAAAGTTCTCATGCTGTTTGCAGCCTTAAAGGAATTTAAATGTCTTGCTTTTGGTGCCCTAGTACTGAAAAGCTTTCAAATGGGATTTTGCAGAGAGAAAGCAGGTTGTACTAGGATCATAGAAACCAAACAAGCTCCTTTTCTCCCTTTATGTTGCCTCTGAAAATGTCGTGTCCACAAGCAAAGACAAGAATGATTTATTTAATTAATCACAAGGCATGACTGTAATTTTATTTCTGGTCTGAAAAATGAGAAATGTGGTTCCAGCAGTACAGTGCCCCTTCTACATAACAGACCAGGGACCTGTGTAAGTACCTCAGACATCTGGGAATCTAGCCTAAAATCAGGACCGTGCCTTAGGATTTTTGTCAGATTAATCCTAAATCCGAATCCTAACCTGCTTCTTACGATATCTCTGTTTTCCCCAGAGTGTGTCTCATCTGAACACTGACCAACCTTGACCTATTTTATTCAAGATTTGATTAGATCACAGTGCGAGCCTGTCTAACCGCAGGCCATAAATTGTAATCCTCCATCTGGTTGCTCTCTGACAAGTGTACATGGTCTATCAGGGCTGTCTTCTGGGTGCTGAAGGCTTTAGGCTCATGAGCAGGGTGGGTAGCTGTAGGGTTCCCCAAGATGTAGGATTCCTTTCCCTCCTCTCTGACACCTCCAACAACAGCGGAATAGCATAGCATGCTTTGGTCCATCAAAGTATATTATTAGGGGACTGAGATCATCACTGGTAATTCAGGTTGCCCAGTACACTTCCCACATTGAGACTATATTGATTTTATGTGTTTAGAACACCATCAAACATTAATTGTCCTTGGTGTGTGCTTCAGGCAGAGTATATGTAGAAAACGTTGGCAAAACAGTTGAAGTATTTCTGAAAACAAGATAAAATAATAAATTTATTTGCCAGAGTTGAAAATACTAGAGACCTTGGGGGGGGGGGGGGGGGGGGGGGGGGGGGGGGGGGGGGGGGGGGGGGGGGGGGGGGGGGGGGGGGGGGGGGGG
>JAWWTY010000123.1:14929235-15006467 GCA_035222235.1 Margarornis squamiger | reverse complement strand
TTATTTCTTAAAACAATATAAAATAATAAATTTTTTTGCCATATTTTAAAATAATAGACAAGTTCCCTCCCCCCCCCCCCCCCCCGAGAGGTTTTAGTGCTCCTGTCCACCCAGGAAGAGAGATCAAATTTGGCAGGGATGGGAAAGATGAATTTTGTGTCATGAGATGAAGTATGAATTGTAAGTCAGTCTCAGTTTTGTAACTAAATATTGCAAAACCAGTGCCCATAATGGCTAGCTGCAGCATGAACCTGTGGACAAACAAGATAACTCTGCATTATTTGACCACTATTTTTTCTGTTCAACAAGTAAGACAAGGTCCTTTAAGAAGAAACATATATGAGCACTGAATTAAAGACAGGAACCAGGATGCACTTAAATGGAGTGCTTAACTGAGATTATACTAACAACACTAATTTTGATTGGTTGCAACTTTTAAGGGCTTAGCTTAATTTTTTTTTTTTCAGTTTTTACTTATAGAGAGAATTTACAGATGTGTTTTGTGTAACAGTGTATGAAGTGTAGAGGGGGTTTCTTTAAAAGCTGCTCAAAGCCATTTGTCAAAAATTTGGCTATTTTTGGTCAAGCAAGAAAATAGTGGCATTTAAAATTGGTCTAAATGCTTTTGGCACATGGGCAACCTTTTTCAACATTTTGTGTGACTGCCAGGTTGTCTGAAACCTACAAGGTCATTTCCTCTTGAAAGTGCAAACAGAAACTAATATAACACAGCATTTATTGTCAGGGCTGTTTGTTAGCGAGAACTCACAAGAGCCCATTGCCTTGTGATGACTAATTAAATACTGATTTACTTACTCTCCAAAGTTCAGTCTCCACACCTTAAGCAAAGAGCAAAGGAAAACTCTGGAGAATACAGGTAAGGAAAAAAAAAGGGTAATGCAGGCATAGCCAGTGCCCAGGCATTGGCTTCTTTTAAGCCAGCTGAGCAGAATTCTGCCTTTTGAAGAGTTAATAATTTCTGGTGGGATCCTTGCAATTCTTTGGCCTCTGCTGGTTCATGAATAGCAGAAGAGCCACAGGTTCTTTTTACCATATAATGCAGTGTCCAACAGCTGCCTTTTCTAATACTCAGTGATCACATCAGCTCACTGAATTTCTCAGTCCTGTCACTCATTCTCCTTGTCTTCTGTTAGTCACCAGTGAGCCCTGCTCCTTTGGTTAGTGCCATTCTCCTAAAACCATGTTTGCAGTTATGCTCAAAATGAAAGTACTTTTCCTTGGTTAAGAAGAAGCTCACTTAGTCTATGACAGTTTCATAACCACCTTAAACTGGCTGAAGCCAACAACGCAATCAAAAAGATAAGTTTCGCCCTTTCTCCTACCTCAGTCCTGCCCCTGCACAAGATCAGCACAAGGATTTGGACAACTACACAATGAGCCAGATCAGGAAACTGATCCAAATTCAAAATGAGCTTGGCCCCTGAAATATTTGCTTTCCCCAGCCATCTGAGTTCCCTAGGTCTGTTCAGCTCGCAGCTGCACCAACAACTGTGCCAGCGCAAAGGGGGTGGGTGACATGGGGTTAGGGATGAGCAGCCGTTGTGGAGGAGGGAGGGTAGGACTGGTTTACTACTGACTTATTCAGCCAAGAATGAGATTGAACTCAGGCAATGTGATTTAGACTTGCAGCAGTTTAGAAAAATTCAACATGGGTTTCTAAATTACTCAAGATAAGCACCATTTCTATGGGGAATAAAAATAAGACATAGCGCCTTTTGCTTTTATGTTTTTATTCGTTATATAAAATGGGCTGAGTATTTTGTCACAAAATAGCAACAAAACTGGGAAGTTAAGGGATGCATTTAGATGCATTCTGTGTCATTTTGTTAGTCTTCCAGTGGTGTAATATAGTCGTCTCCTCTTTGGGTATAAAGAAAGAGATAGAACCCTGAATCCAGACAGCTACCATGGCTTGCCCACTGTCAGCTATTGCCACAATCCAGTCCTACCCCAAGGCTAATGGATGTGACCATGGCAGTCCTGAGTGCCACATAGCAAGCTGTGACACACAGCCAGCCACTCACACAGCCCAGGCATTAGTGCACTGCTTGTACAGCCAGTGCAACCGAGTGACCAAGTAATAAGACCTCAAGATTGCCAAACCACCTTTGATTTCTTTTCTCCTAGAGTTATTAGCTTTAATTTTGTCTCTGCCACCTGTCTGAATAAATTTTAATATATCATTCTCTGGTGGTTTTCGCAACAAGATGTAACTGGGACAAGGACTGTAAGAACTTGAAAACAGTAATTAAAATGGGAGATAAGATTAACCTTAGCGGTGTCTTCCAAGAAACCAGTAATAGAGCTAGGTTATTCCAGTTATGTAAATGTTTTTAAGCTCAATGACTGAAGAGAAATTTAATTTTAAAAGAACCAATAATGTTTGATTACCCCAAGTCCATTATCTCTTGCTGAGGTGACAGCCAGGAGAAAGTGAAACTACCTTTCAAAGCTTCTACATGGATCCAGGCAAGATCCAAAAGGAGGATTTCATTCTCCAGAAAGTACAATACTTGTGCAGTACAGTGGGCAGGAATACTGTGCTTTGTGGCAGCACATAATTAGCCATCAGAACAGAGTGCAACCTCCCTTCTTTACCAGAAATGTAACATTGCCGGAGCAAAGCCCTTACAGCAGAGCCTACTGAGAAAACAACCAAGAGAGGAGACAGGGGAGTGCCCTGCTTAATACTTTATTTCAGCCCAAACCTTTTGGATTCATAACTTTTAATAAGGTTGTTGTCACCTTTAGCTGAGTACATTAATCCTAAGAAAGTAATAGATTTTGGTCTGATTCTCATAATCTCAAGGGTGGAAAAGATGAATGGCTACTCAATCTGATCAAATACCTTTCTGGTATCTGCAGATAGATTTACATCAGAAGACTTATTTAATATAACAGAGGGAAATACATGTAATAACCTTGTAAAATTATCTGTTCCACATTTATTCTAGATGAATCCCATTTAATCATGGTGGGCCAGTTTAGGAAGAACTTCTAAGAATGAAATGGATTCTTTGTTCTTTTGCATGTGACAGTGAGTCAGAAAACTAAGGCAGGTCCCAAGGAGATATTGGACCCTACAGAGGCAAACTCATGAAGGGTTCACTCTAGAAAATGGCCAAACACACTGAAGCAGGAGTATAGAGACCCCTTATGTCACAGTTTCTGTCATTGAGGCCTTTCACAACTTAGTTCCTTTTTGTTTATAGGTAACCGACACAGTGCCAGCTCAAAGCTTCTCTTCCATGAGGGAAAAATGAATCTTGGCACTCAAGGACACGGACAGATCAATTTCTAGCATAAAACATCTTACTTTGGTTTCCGCTGAGGGATGCAGAGATCCCTTTTGTGATGATGGCACCAGAACAGTTCCTCCAAGCACCAGCTTCCTTACACCATGGCCCGATGATTCTGCATCCCCGCTCAAGTGCTGATGATGGGCCTCAGTGCTCAGCCCGCTCAGCCAGCCCGGGGCAGGTGCTTGGGGCTGCTGAAGCTGCTGCATTTCTGCTGCTGGGGAGCAGGGAGAGGGAAGGGATGGGAGGGCCACCTGCCCCTCTTTAATGGGGTCAGCGTTTCGCTGACTAACTCTGCTGCTGCTGTCATTTTGCTGCCTCGTTCCATCTGCCTCTGGGGGCCACAGTTCTGTCAGCCCATGCCACAGTTCTGTCAGCCCATGCCACTGTACCATTTTGGCTGTGCTGCAGGACTGAAGTATTTGAACCAGCTCAAACCCAAGTGCCTTTCTCAACAGTTGGAATCAGCTGTGAACTCTGTTCCTGTGGCTAGACAGGTCCTTGTATCCATGTGGGTTTGGAAAACCACATGCAGCGCTGCACAGTTCTGATGACCTCCTAAAAATGCTCCTTACCTTCTCCCACATGCTGTCTTCTGCCTGAGGCATGTTTCCCAAACAGATTTGTGTAGTTGCTAAACACTCTGCATATCCTATTTTAATAATGCTGAGGTGGGAGGCTTGTTTAGTACCTCACCCATTCAAAGATTAAGCAGACAAGCCATGAGGGATAGAGGTTGACAAATATTACCAGCCATCCCTGGAAAGATGTAAATAATGAAATCCAGTATCCTTAGAAAGCTCTTACTCTTCTTGACAGAACTGCCTCTTCTGTCTGAAAATAGTGCTGGTATTTTTCCACGCTAGGGCAACACTGTAACAGCTAAAAAGAAAATTACTCCAGTGATTTTAATGTAAATAATAAGTTGTTGTGTGATATAATTTAATTATCCATGAAGTTCCAGTTTCTGGCAGAAACCTGGTGTACATAAAGGTGAAGCAAAGTTACTGACTTTGGAGCTAAACTGTCTCCAGAAGGCACTCTCCATCCCTGGAACCTCCTGAATAAGACAGATGAAGACTGGCTGAGGTTAACAAGAAATATCAAATCATAATCTACAAACTTGGATTTCAGAGGAAGATTGGAAGGTAATAGTTGCAGTATTACTAGTAGTCTTTCCTAAATACTTATTGCATAATATAACAGTATAAAACTCACAGTGTAATGAATGTCTTTTAGCACTCTGCCTTCTGATAATCTATTTTAAAGGTGATTTGGGCAGGTGCTTGGGGAGATGTTAGAAAGTGTGTATGAGATTAAAGTTTCTTTTGAGAATCTTATTAGAAGTTTATCTGCCAAAGTGCCCCAACTCCTTTAAAATTCCGGTTCACAGGCCTTATGACTGATGGTGTCATCAGATTGTACACTTAATCGGATTGTACACAAAAAGTCAGGCTGTTTATAGAAGGAATGGTTCTCTTTCTTCATTGCCCCAGCCTCACGGCCTGTTTTCCGTACACCAATCTGAAAGATCATGTAGTTGCAGAGTAAAAAGAGAGAAAAAAAGTTCTCTGTTGCCTCTTGAGATAGCACAGTTATTCACCCCAATGCAGAGGAGGAACTCTGCTAGGAGTAGCATCGAGGTCAATATCCAGGTGCACATGCCCCTCTGCTCTTGGCTTTTTCAGTTTTCTCATGTTACTCAGAAAAGCTAGAAAGATGCTAATGACACAGGGTATATTAAAAATAGCCAGTGGAGTCAGAAGTGGTGAATGTACAAGACACTGCTGATACTACTCACCCACGGAGTAATGAGTTTGGAAAGTTAGCTGTGAGCTGGACATCCTAAAGCTGGTGGCAGACTAGAAGTTTTGACTCAGCTGTGTACCAAAGCAGCCTGGCCAGGGAAGCCCCAAGGCAGATCTGACCATGGCACGCTGTTTCTGCTTGTCCTCTGGTCTTCTCACACCACTGATCTGTTTGAAGCCAGTTCTAACCAGCTCTCTCCAGAACAACCACTCTGGTTATTAAACATCAGCAAAAGGCTCTACGAGGCTGTGTTATAGCCCTTTTTAGGTAAAGGAGCATATTAATGTGATCCTCCCCAAGCCTCAGCCTAAGTAGAAAATAATTTAATTCTCTCATGCCAAAGCGAACCAACCAGTCAACCCTAACTACAACAAAAGCAGTAAAAACGTGGTTCTAACGAGACACCTGACAAACTGCAGTGCTTCCCTAATTATCTTCTTGTCATATCTGCTTAGTGTGAATCATGAATTGAGTAGATACTCAGCAACGGGGATCCAGGGGATGGAGTTGTGCCTGCCGAGTCAGAGCAGAGCACAGCAGACCTCGGGCACACCAAGGGCCTTTTCCATGTATTCATTCCTCTGTTGAGACTGGGCCACCCAGACTGCCCAGCTCTCGGGGCTGATACTACTGCTGCATCTACCACTCTTCAGCCAGGACACTCAGCCCCATTAAGCACTGTCACAGAACAAAAACCAGTAGAAGTCTCATGTTTCTTCTGTACCTTGCTTGCAAATGTCTTCATTACATTGACAACATTTAAAGGCCTTTTAGTTTGTCTTGAGATAAGCCTTTACCAGTGTTTTTTCGCTGCCCAGTGCTGCACTGGATCTACATGCGATTGCATATGAAAAGAAAAACTTACTTGCTAACTGTAATGGCATACAGTGCAAGAACAAAATACAGGTTAAAGCTGATCACCAAAGTTCACTCATTTTGAATTTTAAGATTCAAAACTTGAGCAATAAAATACTAATTTTATTCCAGGCTTTCCCCATCAATATTGTGGCATCATTCTGTATGGGAGCTCCTCACTACACTTGTAATGTAGCATAATACCTAATAACATAGTACAATTCACTTGTTTGTAATATATGTGGTATTTATGTGACAAAGAAATGGATGAATTTTAGATAATGAAGTTAGAAAGAAGCATTGATACTCTCACAGGCATAAAACTTGGTGGGTTTTACTGGTCCTATCATGCTCCGTCTGTGACCTTGAGCAAGTCATTCCGGTTCTGTGTCTCCAGACTCTCAGTGCACCTGAGTGGGCAGGTGGGTAAGGCCAGGACCACTGTTCATCTGGTAAAACTCTCAGAGCCTTAAGTCCTCTGGGCCTCAGTGTTGCTGGGTTTTAAAATGAGGTCAAAACCATACCTAGAGCTGCATATACATGTGAAAATGTACTGGCTTAAGCACAGAGACGCAATTATGCCAGTATAGGCGTATCATAATATTTTGCCACGTAGAAATATCTTGCACTTGTTGCTTCATATCTCCTTCCAGGAATGATGACTGGGTAAAAGCCAAAGTATTTGTTAAAGAATCAGTTTCAGTTCAATCTCTTACTTGCGCAACACTTATCTGACTCCCGTAAAGGTTCCTGTAAACAGAGCAGGCAGGAAAGACTCACCGTTCCCAACCTTCAGCCAGGTCCGCTCGGGAGCAGACACTTGCAGATTCAAATAAGAGTTCAAGTTCATTCCAGAGGGAGAGCAGAGCGAGGCTTCATTACCGTAGATGTGATTGCACAAGAAGCCTCACACTCTGTAACAGGTTTACTCGCTTGAATGAGGAGGCAGTGCAGCATTAGTACCTGTGGGCAGGAGGATGTCCACGTGTGAAATACCTGGGGACTGGGAGCTGTTACAGCAATTACTTCAGGATTAAGAACAGACCAAGTCAGGACTGAATCACCTGTGGCAAGAGGCAGGACATGTTCCATTTCGGTCAGGAATTGACTTTAAGTGAAAGCCTGGCAGCAGCTGCCACTGCCAGAGCTCCCCAGGCACAGGGAAGCTCCTTTGGAAGCGCTGTGAGGGTGTGCGAGGGGGCTCGGACACGGACACGGGGTGTGGGCTCGGACACGGACACGGGGTGTGGGCTCGGACAGGGACATGGGGTCTGGGCTTGGACATGGACACGGGGTGTGGGCTCGGACACAGGCTGTGGGCTTGGACACGGAGTGTGGGCTGGGACATGAGGTGTGAGCTTGGACATGGGGTGTGGGCTCGGACACGGGGCTGAGTTGTGGGCTCGGACACGGACACGGGCTCTGGGCTGGGACACGAGGTATGGGCTCAGACATGGACACGGACACGGACACGGGGTGTGGGCTCAGACATGGACACGGACACGGGGTGTGGGCTCAGACACGGGCTGTGGGCTCGGACACGGGGTGTGGGCTCAGACACGGACACGGGCTCTGGGCTGGGACTCGGACACAGGCTGTGGGCTCAGACATGAGGCGTGCGCTTGGACACAGACAGGCTGTGGGCTGGGAGAGCGGGCTGGGGTGTGGGCTGGGACGGGGCTGGGCTGTGGGCTGGGACACGGACACGGGGCCGGGCTGTGTGCTCGGCAGTGCCCACCCGTGCCCCCCGGCACCCCCCGGCGCCCCCCGGCACCCCCCGGTACCCCCGGCACCCCTCGGTGCCCCCGGGCGGCGGGCGCAGCGCTCCCAGCGGGACCGGGCGGCGCGGCGGCGGGGGCGGGAATTTGGGGAGGATCCCTGGCCGGGCCGGTGCGTGTGTGCGTGTGAGTGTGTGTGTGTGTGTGTATGAGTGTACGAGTGAGTGAGTGAGTGTGTGTGTGTGCCGGTGAGCGGCGCGGGGCGGCTCCGGCCGCCTGACGCCGGCCGGGCCACATCCATCCCATCCATCCCATCCCATCCATCCATCCCATCCCGCCGCCGCCGCCGCCGGCCGGAGGGAGCTGCCTGCCCGCCCGCCCGACGCCCGGTAACAACTTCGCGTCCCCCCGCGCCTCTCCCCGCTCGCTGCCCGCCGTGCCCGCGCATCCTCCTCCTCCTCCTCCCCGTCCCGCGCCTCAGCCGGCCCGCCCGAGCCCCGCTGGGCCCCTGCGCGGGGCCGTTCGGCGCGGCGGGAGCGGCCCCGGCCCCGGCCCCGGGCCCCCGCTGCGCCCGGCGCGCTGCTCGCTGCCCGGCCTGATGGCGCCCCTGCGCCGGCCGGGCAGCGCTCCGGGCCCCGGCCGCGGCGGGCACAGCCCGGACCCGCTCCCCTTCCTTGCTCCCGGCTCCCTTCCCCGCTCCCCCTCCCCGCGCCCCGCGCCCCGCTCCCTTCCCCGCTCCGCTTCCCTTCCTCTTCCCCGCTCCGTTTCCCCGCTCCGCTTCCCCTTCCCTGCTCCCTTTCCCCGCTCCCATTCCCGCTCCCATTCCCGCTCCCATTCCCGCTCCCATTCCCGCTCCCATTCCCGCTCCCATTCCCGTTCCCATTCCCGTTCCCATTGTGCTCCCGCCCGGCCGGGGCCGGGGCCGGGGCCGGGGCCGGGGCCGCCTTTGTGTGTGCGGGAACAGCCCTTCGCCTCCCGCCTCGGCCCGGCCGCGTCCCCCTCCCTTCAATTTATCTTTTTTCTTTTTTTCTTTTTTGCCCCCCTTTCCTTTCTTTCCGCAGCCCCTTCCCCTCCTTCTTTTACTTTTTATTTTGCTTTTGTTTTGTTTTCATTTTGTTTTTACTTTGTTTTTATCCCTTCTCTTTAATGACAAATCTGTGCTTAGAGGTCAAGGAAAGTTCACTTAATTTTCTTTTCCCCTTTCTCTCTTGTTGGAGGGTTTGCACGCTTGAGATTTCCCCCCTCCTCAGTATAGTTTCTTCATCTACTCGTAAAGCCAAATAATCTTATCCTGAATATAGATCTTTAAAGCTTATTAAAATTTACTGGCGTGGAAATATTCAGTCATGCGTTCAAAGGGATCTGGGCCAAATACTGAGTACTTTTTTCTTTTTTTATATAAAACGAAGTCAGAGGGAGTTCTGACCGAAACAGGGTTGCTGTGATTGCTCTTTTGTTAGTAGAATAATCTGAAGAAGATATGCAGTTCGACCTTACAGTTTACTTTTACAGGATCTGAGTAATTAGAGCTTGTTCTGAAAATTTATCGTTATTTTGGTGTGTTCTAGGATAAAATGATGCTCACTCTGTGTCGGAAAGGGTAACAGTTTATTTGGGGAAGTGTTATAAAGAGAGGTCAATAAAAGCAGTATTGTTAGATCCAGATGGGGAGGACTAAAAGTAGATGTGTATTTCAGATACAAGCAAATGGAAAAGATCATTGCCTGAAATATGTCAGTGTTTAATGGATGTCAGTGTTTAAAGATACAGTGTCTTGAAACTAGTATGCTTAGGAAAGAGCTGTCATAGCTGATAGTTTGAACCTCTTGTGCACACAGAGGAGAAGTCAAAAAGAGAAAACTTGTTCAGTTTTTTCTCCTCCAGTAGTTACATGTGTTTTTAAGGAGCACTCAAGAATGAGGCTAAGAACTGAAGCTAACCCAGCCCACTGAGAACACTTCTCTTTGCAGGCGTGTGTCTGTAACTCTGCCAGTCTTCATGTGGCTGACTGTGTGCACCTCGTCCTGTCAAACAATAGGAGCAAATCATGTGAGAGAACCTAAGATTGACTTAATTTTTTCTTTTACTTGTCAGTAATTACTCTGCTGAATTATGGGACGTGAGTTTGTTAGTTGCAGCTGATTAATACTCATTTAATTTTCCCATTGAACCAGAGAGCAGTGTTACGAAGATTTTTAGAGGTTCTCATTGCATTTTAGTGCAAGTTTTGGGTGCTCATTTCTTTGCTGTGACTCGAAGAGCATCAGTGTGAAAACGAAAGGTATCTGGCCCTTTTTGAAGGACTTGCTGTGGTCGCAGGGATGAAATCTTGCAATTTACTTCAGACTGTCAGTATGTGCTTGAGAGAAATTTCCGTGGATTTGGGTGATCTGGAAGCCGCCTACAGCTACCAGAAAGGATCAGTTCAAGGCTTGATCAGGTTACCCTAAGGGTAGGGATTTGTCCTTGCGTCTGTTTTGACCCCATTACCATTGGGTATGTAATCAAATACATTTTTTCCTACTCTGTCCTGTTCAACTTGCTTTTTTGTGTACCCTTGAAGATGTGATGATCCAATACAGTTGAGAAAAGTGACTGAATAAGCAGATGGAGATCTTTCTGTTTTGGTATAAATATTAACTATCAATCAAATATTTGAAAGCTGATGAGTTTAGTGTTTGCTTTTCCTCTGTTGTTTGAATGCAGAGTAAAGAGTTAAATGTGAAGAAAAGCAATACAAAGGTTAATTAAAGTGCTGCTTTTGTTTCTGAGTGCAGGGCAATTATTCAGTTTAAACTGAGGTTTTTTACTTGGTATAAAGATTTTAAAAAAATGAAGGAGTTGTGACTTTTTTTTTTTTTTAATTGAAGCACGAATGCACTGGATATTCCATATATCCAGTGTTCTGCTCTATGAAGCTCAAGTTGTGTGTATGAAATAAAAGCTCATTTGAGTAGTCTTACAGGCCTAATGGAGGCATCATCTCAGCTTTATAAATAATGTAAGTTGTGTATAATGTGGAGTCCCCAGAGATTGCAGAGAAAGCATCACTACCAGCCTTTTCAACCTGCTGGAGATCTTAAATTGATTTACAGCACTGAACTGGTGCAAAATGATACATCAGGATGACACAGGGTCAACCTGTAAAAGTCTATGATGTGAGCCTGTTAGTTCAGTCATCATAATTAAACCATATTATGAGGGCAGCGAAGCAAGTGTCTGTGACATGTCCCATTGTGCTTCAGATATGGGTGGTTTAAGAATCAAATAAAGAGAGCACCATGTTTATTATTTAAGTTATGCAAAGAGTAGTTGAAATTAGAGCTTGTGGCCCTGTGAAGAGAAAATGCTGAACCAATTTATGTTGACTCTTAACCTCTTCCTTGCAGTCATTAGGAACTGGAATAGATGAAGGCATGTGCAGCTCCGAGATGTGTGAGTGGGGAAGTGGTTGTGAGTGAGTTTCTGGATTTTATATATATCCTTTCTCAAGCCTCAGAATTGGCTAGACTTTACCTGCAGACTGTGCTATCAGTATCAAAGGGACAAATAGGCAAACAATCCAGTTGTTTGGGCTTTTTTCCCCCTAGTATTTCTATCCTACTGAAGTTTATAACTGACTGTTGAAATGTTCCTGCAGATCTGAGTTCTTGCATAAGACAGAGCATTTTAGTCATATCTTGAACTATATGACCAAACTTATTTTAGAACAGACACTGTAATTTTGAATATATCTTGGCACAGGTCACTCTGGCTTTCTTAGTGAAGGCAACTGTGGCTTCAGATTTGTTTTTCTCTCTTACTGCTTTAGAAAGTAGCATGCCACAGGTGGTAAAATGTCTATTAAATACTAAGCATCTTATCTCTTGCTGTGTTGTGGGAAAAATCCTGCAGAAACTCCTTTTTTTTCCTCCTTTCTGCTAGTCAGTGTGCTGCTTGGGGATTTGAGAGTTTTGCATTTGTTAGTGGCATCTGAATTGGTATGAACTTTGCACTCAATCTCCTGAGCTTCTTCCAACCAAGAAAGAAACATACTTTTAGTCACAAACGTAAGTAAAAAAAATAGAATAATTTTGAGGCATACAAGAGAAGCAGAGAAAATAAGTGGTCACTGGTGGTAAGAGATCCATTAGTCTCCAGGTTCACTTGCATCTCAACAGCATGTGCTTTAGCTGAGGTGCTTTCTGAGTGGCAGATAAGAGAATTAAAGCTGCCTTTTGAGTGCAGTGTCTTACAAAATGTGGACATGGAGCTGTCTTATGCTGCGTCAGTGCAGATGAAGAAACTACCTTCTTGAAGAGGGAGCCATAAAATCCGTGAAAATGAAAGTCAGATTGCACAAATTGCTTTGTGGTTAATGAAGTGATTGTGCTGATGTGTGGCAGTTTTGGGTTTTTTTGTTTCCTTTTTTTTTTTCTTTTTTTAAATTTCTGGTTTAGGTTTTCACGACAAACTCACCCAGTTGTGCTTTCAGAGTGGAAAAGAGGCTGTTTTGCCCATAAAACCTTCCCTGATTTGCCTGTAGTAACAGCAGACTAGTATTCTTCCACTGGTCTTTCTTCTGGGTATAACAAAAAAGTGAATGGATACCAGTTCTTAATAATTAGAAGATGATATGCAGTTCCTAGAAGTTTATCTTTGGACTTTACTGAATGGAAAATTGGAGTTTAAAACATAAATGCCAAGCTGCATCTTGCAGTTCCTGTGCTATTATGCTCAAGTTATGGTGGTGTACCTGTGGAACAGCATAGAGAGTTTCTGTGTTGGAACAGGAGGTTTGGCTTGGGATGGGAAAGAAGTTATTTCAAATTGATGCTTTTTAATTTATAGAGATACATCCCTTCAGGCTGGTAACTATTTCCTTTAGAATGTCGCTGTTTTTCAAAATAAGCAGGGAAAATGTTAGATTGGGCCTTTTGTGAAGGGCTGAGCAGAGGGTGGGCTCAGGGGTGAGCAGGAGGACGCTCTTGGCTGGCTAATGGCTCCCACAAAGATCCCTATCCTCCCCCTCAGACAAATGTTCATTTGCATTACAGAAGCTTTTTGGTTTGCTGTGTGTTTGAGTGGGGGACGCCTTTGTTTTTTAAAGGGATAGAGGAGGCAAACAATTCTTAAAATAGGCTAATTTCAAGGAATTAAACAGTTTTCCTGAACGAGGCCAGATTGTATGAGATCTCTTCCTGCATCCATATGATGCCAGCTTGTGTTGGCGTTGGTAGTTCCTCCTAGTTAAATAGGAACAAAGGTCGAACACACTACTCCTATTTAGCCCATGTGAGGTCAAGTATTCCATGCACATAAAGCTGAACTCTGCCGACTTGTGGGGATGGGTCCATTTTCATTATGTTTTTATTGGGGAAGGAGGGAGGACGTGTATCGGGTGCTGTGGCACTGGGATTGCTCTGGTGGAAGGGTTGTGGGGCTGTGTGACCACAGTGGCAGCTGTGCTGTGTGTGGTACAGCAGCTGGGCTGAGCTGGCATTACATTACACAGGGTTTTCTGCAACTACAGAGTGCTTTGCTGGGTTGTGCTCTCCTGTGACTGCTTATTGGGAGACTGTAGAAGCTGAGTTTAGATCAAGAGTTGAAGCTTTTGTTTTTCTCCCTCTAGACTTTCCCCCCCCCCTCTAGACTTGTCAATGCAGGGAACCTGACCAGTGGAGCTATTCTGGACACTTGCACAATTCGGTCATTCTGTCGTAGCTCTGTAATTATTCTGGACTATATGTCAGTTTTATTTCCATATGGATTATCCACTTGGGAGGGTGATATTAGAACAGATGTCACCAGTCTTTCTCATCTAGTTCTTCCCCCACCCTTTCCCTAGCATGCACAGGCGAAGTCTAGAGTACAAGGAGGAAAACAAATTATTTTTAAACATGCCTTTATATAAGTCATTATATTTAGGCACTGTTCAAAGCAGTATCATCCAAAACCAACTATTATGTTGACTTGGCATGTAAGCAAATCATTAATGTGGTTCACCAGCGATTTCTGAAGCATTATTTCATATTTCTCTACTTAAAAAGGGAACACTCTTCCCAACATGGCAGCAGATGAGACTGTCTGAGTAAGTCAGTATAGACAGTCTGAATTACAGCACTTAATGGTACTCAGAAGTATATAACTTGCAAGTTTTTGTCATTAAAATCATTAAAATGCCAATCCACATCAAAGTGATCTATGGACTATCAATCCAGTATTGGGGAATGTGGAAATAAGATATCCATTAAAAACCTTTACAATGCTGAAGTGATTATAGACAGCATCGTGAGAGTTTTCACTGTCTCCTTGCGTCTGTCCCCAGCATGGGTGTCATAATTACGTCTGCCCTCCAGATTTGACTGATAGATCTTCTTTCAGTACTTGGAACTATTGTTTGAGGGAAGCTGAAAATATCTCTTCTCAGTACATGTCTCATGCACGAGTGGAATTCAGATTTCAGGATTTACAGCATTACAGAATTTCTCCTACAGAGGCTTGCAAGACTGATGTACATGTTTAAGGACATGTCTAAGTAGATGAAAGCAAAAAAACCATGTGTACACTGAGCTAATACTGCACACTTCTGTAGCAAGTTGAAAAGTTTTCCATGAGTTCAGAGAATCTTGTTTGTTCAGGTTGCTTGGGGTGTGCAGTGTTCAATACTTGCAAATTGGTATCTCATTCTTCTGTATTTACATGCAAGATTGATTTACTGAGGATATTTTTCTTGTAAATAAGTTCAGACTTCTGATTTCAAGCATTTTAAGGCACTGAAAATAATAGCAGCATTCCGTCTGCTGAAATCAGGGTATGAGACTCTTAAAGATACTTTATCCTTACACTGGTATGTATGTAGGATTATTTGGAGTGGATAGGTATCCTATATGTGCATCTAGGATTACCTAAAATAATAGTCACTGTTGAAAGTTTGATTATTTGGATCAGATGAAGGTAGACTACACCTATACGTAGTTAAGAAGAGCCTCTAAATTTATCAAAGTCTGTGTATGTAATAGCTATTTATATATAAATACTTAAATGCTGTTTAAATGTTTAAAAACACAAAATCAGTTTTGGTTAAAGATGAAGTATATAACCAGAGAATCATGTTGCAATAAATTGTGGCTTCCACTGAAATGTCTTCTTAAGGGTGACAGGAGGAGCAAAGATCTGCTGTTTGGTCAGATGCTGTTAATGAGCTGCATGTTTGACTTTATTCTGCCAATATATTTCACCTTTGTATCTGTTAGGTTTCATCTGAATATTGATGTGGGAGAAATTAATCAAGTGCCCTTGTTGTTTTACACGTATCTTACCAGTAGGGACTTTCATTCAGCTGACATGTTGAGGGGCAAAGTATATGGCTTGTAACTCCCTGTATTTTCTGAGGTGGGGGAGAGAGGGCTCTCCAAAATTTTCCTCAATGCAAACGTGGTAGTGTGTGTATGAGAAAGGGTGGAGGGCAGTGTGGAACCGAGGTCTCCTGCTCTGCTGGTTAATGGTTTATTTCTCTGTGGTGTCCCTGTAATTTATAAAGGTGAAGAATAGGAAAAGATGTATGGGTTGGGTTTTTTTGTTCTTTGTTGTTTTTTAACTCCTTGTCCTTTTCTTTCTAGCCCTCCCAGGATGTTGCAAAACAAACTCTGCCAGTGTTTTCGTAGGACAAAAAAGTTGGCAGAACACCCTTGCTCACTGTTGGCTAGTTGTCTTTTTTTCAAGGATTTCTGAGCTGTCTTGCATGAAATGAGAAAGTTACTTTTCAAGTTAGGCCACTAGCACCTGCTTAGGAGTGTAGATTCTGCTCACAGGTCCCAAAAAGTTACTAATGGCTCATCACTAAAACACAGTCCCATTTGATGATGGGTCTTTCTCTTGATACCTAAATACTTTGTTGTGAAATTTGACATATTTTTACCACTGTTACGGTTTTTTGGCTGAAATGTACTTTGAGGAAGGTAGGTTTGGTTTTATTTTAACCAAGGAAGGGCTTTATTCAGGTTAGTACAATTATGAGTTGTTTGATGAATTTCTTTTTTCTGTTGACCTTACTCCGTGTATAATAAAATAACCCATCTGGCCTTTGCAGGTAGGCTGGGACACAAACTGTACGTGAACAGGGCAGGGGTTACTCATGACTGCTTAAGTATCTGGTGCTACAGTGATCAGCGTGGTGTGAGAACCTCTGTACATCAGAATCTTTCAGTAGCTCACAAGCAGTGAAAAACAGAGTAGAAAAGTGGCTTCTTACCAGGGCTGTGAAGCAAGGTGACAGTGATGAGGACTTGCATGTTAGTGGAATGGAGCCATACATGAAGCCAAACTTCAAGGGTACAGGCATGAAGGAAGGAAGAGTGATGCAACTCAGAAGACTTCTGGATTCTTTGAAGTGGTCAAAATTAGGGGAAAAGCAGTTTTCTTATGCCTCTGCCTATACACAGCAAATAGAGCTCAGTCCCTACCCCTATCTAGTAGCACTTGGTGTGATTTTGTAGTTGTGCTGAGGCAAGCAGGGTTCTATCCAGTTTTCTTGAACCAGTTGCTTTTCTGATGTGGACCAAATTCTTGTTTCCAAATGACTGGCAGGTGATTGTTTTGAGAACTTCACAGTATCACGGTATGGTTGAAATTGGAAGGGACCTCTGGAGGTCATCTGGTCAGTCATGGCCATATACATTGCCCAGAACCATATCCAGGTGACTCCTGTTTTTCCAGTTGTATGACAATCACACTATTGTTTCATCACAACAGTGAAGAAGGTAGATTTGAAATTTATCTAAACCTCATAGACCTGACAACATGTGCGTGATGGCCTCAGGGATTGTTATATGTGTAATAAGATTACACTGGTTTAACGTCAAATGTGTGGTCTTTCAGGAATCTCAAACACATCTATAAAGCATGTGCTTCCCTGCACAGGGAGGGAAGAGGAATATGAGGGAGACAGAGACCCAACTTGAGTGGCTGTACTGGGGTCTTAGCATTAGTCTCCAATCCAGAATTTTGTCTTCCTTCACAGTCTTTCCTTTTGTCAGACACTTCTGTCTTTTTGTCACTGAGAAGATAGAGAGAGAGAGAGAAAGAGAGAAAGAGGAAGAAAAGGCATTGATTATGTCTTGGTCCTGCTAATTGTCCTGCTAACTACCTGGTGAACGCAGTGACGAACTTTACTAATTTGGAAAATGAGAATTTTGACCTTGCTGAATGTCTCAGGAAGCCTGGCTTACATACACATTGCCATCTTGACTATTCCAGTTTCCTGTTTTACATTTTTGCCCGCTGCTGGCTTTAGAGTCTGACATATTTAATAACAGGCCCTTTATTATCCATGCTAGCTAGTGTCAGTGTTAAGTGCTTTCACTTGGATATAGTAGCCAAAGGAAAAGTCTTTGTCTTTATTAGCTTAAAAACTTAAGATAATGTAATTACAGTTTCTGTAATGTGTCGTATTATATTTCATCTGGAAAATATTTTATAAATGCTCTCAGCTAAAAACTCTGCAGTGTGTGGTATTTTTGGATAGATGGATATGAAATCACTCTTGTTTTTTTCCCAAGTTTGCTGTCCAGTTCCTGAGCAGAAGGCAGTGGCAGCAGAGGGGGGTTGAAGTGCTTGCTGGAGTGTGTGGTTATTCGGGACCAGCTGGGGCAGAGCTCCTTGCTCCAGGAATGAGACCAGGTTTTGCAAATCAGCTGAAGTACTCGTGTCTGAGTGTCAGCTAATCTTTGACCTGTCTATCATTTAAAATTTGGGGGTGGCAGCTCCATGAGATAGAGAGAACACTTAACGGTTGGGTTTCTCTCAACCCCAGCCATGATTTCTAAATGTGTGTGCGGGCTGGGTGACTTCAGTGCTCATCCTGCTCTGAGCTGATCCTGCAGAACACTTGTTTTGGTTGATGTTGGTTTTGCCGGGTTAGGAAGGTGAATTGACTGACGAGTGGAGGGGAAATTGTGTTGGAATATCAAGGCTGGCACATAGGAATAAAGGGAAACCTTTTCTCTTTGAGTGGGAGCAAGACCTTGGGGCTGCTCATCTGACCTCGCTGGCCCAAGGTAGCCACTTAGAAAGGAGGGCTGTAGTACTCCCAGATGAAGACTTCCTTAATATGCTCGCCAAGGAAAGGTCTAATTGACAGGGTTTTTTCCCAGATACTTGTGTTGGTGATTAGCATGGCGAGGTTAGCCTGCCAAGAGTTACGTCAGTCACAAAGCCCCAGTGTAGTTATATTGGCAGCAAAACGGCAGTGATTAATGATACCGTGTATTTTATGGGGGGTGAGGGAGGATGGATGGGGCGCAACACTTTAGCAAGCTTTTCTGGTCAAGTGCTGTTTTGCTGGTATAAGCTGCAAGCTGTGTTAGAAATGGTATTCTAGTTTAATGCAACTGTATGTGTAGAGCACATCTAGTGCACGTCATGTGTGAGACAGGGCAAATATTCTTCCTCACAAGGAAAAGAATGTCCTCCAAGTTTAACTTCTTAGTAGTAGAAACTTTATTTTCCTCTTTAGAGGATGAAATAACTTGAAACAACTGGCACACCAGGTACTGGTTGCAGCATTATCAAGAAACCAGAGGAAAGGTAAATATTAAATGCAGTAAAAACTCTTCTGTGAAAGCAGACTGGTGTTCCCAGAAATCACTGCCTGTGAAGACAGTTTGGGCATCTGAAGCTGCTACGTCCTGTGAGCCAATGCTCTGCTTGTAGCTTCCCTGGGTTCTGCACCACTGCATAAATCACTTCCAAATTATTGGCTTTCAATCCACTTTTCTCAAGAGAAATTTAGAAAGCATTTGTTTTGATGGTATTTGGTAGATGTGTTTACAAACCCTTACCCTTTTTTTTTTTACTTGCATCTTTGTCTAATTCTTTGAAGTTAGGAAATATATTACTACCTAAAAATTTAAAATAGAAACTTCAGGTATTTCCCTAGTGGTATTGCCGGAGCCAGGTTGTCACTGAATTCCCTTGTAGCCTTCTGCTATGCTGAGGAACTATCCAGAATTTGAGAGTCCAACTGTAGTTTTTAAATCTTTTTCCCTCTAGCTTGGCTACAGGCTTCTTTGAAATGTTTTTGTTCTGTACAGAAAACATCACCATAACAGGCATAAATACTCCAAGGCTATTTAATACAGTTTAGTGGATAAGTGTTCCCTTTGCCCTTGCCCCACTAGCTTATCAGCTGTGGCTCTTGCTCATGGTCAGGCCAGATGCATCTCCTGTGGTTTGTGGACCGGTAGTGGTTGAGAACTTGGAGTTCTGGTGGCAGGCTGCTTTGGCTGAAATCTCATATTTCTGATTTTTGCCATCACACCTTTGCCGCTCCTCTTGCTTCCCTTGACTTGGGACACAAGGGCTCTCAATCTTCCAGGCCAGCCAGCAGTAAGGTTTGAGCCTAAAAGCTTGTTATCTTGGCAGTACTTGTTTCAGCTCTAGAATTAAAGGCATCTAGTTGAAGAGGTTAAAGACAAGGAGTCTGAAATCTTTGCGTGTCCTTTCTGTACATTAGCTTTTCGCCCAAAAGTAAATAGCCTTGGAAAGCTGCAAGCCCGGGAAGTTCACCCTAGTAGTCTCGCTCTTTGGAGCTTGGAGTCCTTCTGCCTGTCCTCTCTACTAGGACAGCTATGACTGTTCAGTAGCAGGCAGCAGTGGAAAATTTGGGAAGCATTATAGCTGTTTTGGCTATCCTGCTGCTGACCTTGCAGAGCATGGTTTCTTCGGGAAGTGCTGTATTCTGGTCTTGGCTGTAAGGTTGCAATGCTACAAAACCTGAATTTTGAAACTTCAAACTGCACTTGGAAAATTAGTGAGTAATAAGTTGCCTTATTTCCATATACAGAATCCTACAGGCTCTGTTAATAAAAAAAAAAAATTGCAGATAAGGAAAGAGTACTAAGTAATTCTTTATGTGGCTTGATTTCTCTTCCAAAAGTCATAAAAAGCTTGGAGATAACCAGGGGATCAGATAGATAGATTACAACCCTTTTTTTGTGTTGTAAAACTTCCGTATTCCCAGTAAGCAATGTAGGAGGATATCTCCCACTTCCTTTCAAGCTATGCTGTTCCCAACTGCTGTATTAACTATCAGTTCCTATCTGTGGGTTGAAGCCTTTGTACAAAATGCTCCAAAGCCTTGATCTCTGGAATATGAGAAAACAGTTTGACGTGAGATTCTGCAGATGTTCTGGCACAGGGCTGTGACAGCTGCTTTTGCCTCATCCCACAGTTTTTTGGATCTCTGACTCCTCACATATATGTGCACCCTTGTTTTGCCCTTTGAGAAGGGGAAAGGTGTGTCTGCGGCTGCTGGGTCCATGCTTGGCCCATCCCCTGTGGGCAGTGGTTAGGAGGCAGGTTTCCTTGGCTGTGGTGAGTGTGGTAGCACTGGCACATGCCCCGGTCCCAGCCATGGTACCTTTCCCCTCTGCCCAGTGGTCATTGGGTCTTGCTCAGGGCTGAGTGACTCTGTGGCGTGGTGGTGTTGCTTGGGGTAATGGCAGGTGCCTTCACAGAGGTGTCTTGGTGCCATCCTGCCTGCAAACATTTTGTGCTGGTGGCCACCTCTCTGACTTTCTTTGTCTAATACCTGCCTCTTAATCAGTAGCTTTTAAGAGTTTTGTTACCCACTTGTTAGCAGGAGATGCTAAGGCTTGACACGAGGATGTGGTGTGCCCGAAGGGAATGATAGCTGTGTCTCTGGAGCAGTAGCCCAGTGCTCTCCATGACAATGCTCCTTCTGCCAGCAGGGTTTTACAGGCTTAGGTATGGCTGGAAAAAACTGCTCTGATAGCAAATTCAGCTGTAGTCAGTAGACTTTTTTGGATTAAAATGCACCTGAGAACAGAGCTGTTAGACTTCATTGGTGAACTGACTGCTGTCTGGAAGGTTGTTGGCTTCTGACCACAATAATGTGTGATACTTATTTTCTTCCAAGTGTGACTGCTGGTCCAGAGGAAACCTAATGATCCTAATGCCTGGTCTTCAGTTGAACCAAGAGTTGTTCCTTTGGGTCCACAGAGAAATTGAATGAAAACATTTGCAAAAGTGAGACCATGTAAATGCCTTCATAGTTGTGTATCAATAGCCTTTTTCTCCACAAGGATAGTTTTAATACTGGTGAAATTGTACCCTGTTCTAGGATTATATTGGGGTGTAGTTGAAAGCAGTTCAAGTTTTCAGTGTAGACAAGCTCAGATTTGTACCTCACATGCTGGTAAAGGCCCTGATCAACCTTACATCTGTGTTGATGAATTTTAAAAAACGTGACCTCAAAGTTTCCTTGGCCAGATCTCAGGAGGATCCCTATAAATTTGTATTTGCCTGTAAATCTCAATCTTTAAAGGGTTTAATTGTCTTGTGTGCAAGCTGAAGGGGCATCTGTGAACGCTGTGATCTTGTCTCCTTCCATTTGTAAAGGGCCAGGCGAGTTTGGGTGGCTTGATAGACACCAAGATCCTGCTAGGAAGTATCTGCTGGGATGTGGCTGTGCAACTGCTGTTCACTGTCCTGAGGACCTGGAGCACACTGGGGTTTGTGTCATCTGAAGTCCAGTCCCGGTTTTCAGAAGGACATTAACGGCATGCTGTAATTAAATAATGTTTCATTGGACAGTGGAAATCTGGCAAATACTGGTGTTTGTTTCTGAGTTGTATAAACTTGGCGTGGAAAGCTGTATCATCTTTAAACACTTTCTCTGTCCAGAATGGTAGTTGTGAATTGCAGGACACTTACAAAACCCAGGACAGATATTTTAAAGGCATGAAGGAGATACGATGTTTTAAATGTTGTTTAAAGGCAAAAGTGTAGCTCCTGAGTTTTTTTACAAATAAGGCAAACCCCAGGAATCCTTATAAAAAAATAAAGCATGCATCTCATAAAAATGCATTGAAATGTCTTCAGTACTGGCAAACTGAAGAGGTACTCTTGTTTCAGGTGTATAAACGGTGGATGGGGGACTTAATCTGTGAAAAGACATTCCCTTTCTAGTTTAATTTTCATCAGTTTGTTCTGCTTTACTGAGTCTTGACCCAAGAACTCTTTTATTAGTGAATAAGTAATTTTTCTTCTCGGCTTTTGTCATCTCTTGCTTTTGTGGAAGATTCTGCTTTAAAGCTGGGCATCTTGAGCTGTAATTTAACATCTTTATCTCTGATGAATGAGGTCTGGGTCGCAGTCTTTAGAAGTGGTTTAATGCAGCTGATGTAACTGTATTGGCGCATGCTCTTGGTAAAATGAATCATTTGTAGGCACACGGACTTGCCTAAGCTGAGCAGAACTGGGGTGCATTTGGTGGGGTTCCCTCCTTAAAAAATACCCTGGCTGGGGCTGACAAACCCCTTTTAAAATTCATGCAGTCTGTGTTAGACTGTGCCATTCTCTGAAGACAAAACACATCTTGCATTTTATGAGCTTTGCTGAAAAATTTTGATGCCTGAGTGGTGATGGACATTTTTCTTTTTTTTTTTCCCCCCCATTTTAAAGGTTTTCCTGTGTGCTGCAGATGTATGTTTTAACAACTTAAAAAAGCCCCAAAAAACCCTGAAAGTGACATGTCAGTAAATTTTCCCCATCTCACCTGTGAAGGAAGTTCCTCCCGCCCTGTGCTGATGAATTGGAGGGAAATGCTTTTTTCAGCTGATAAAAAGAAATAAAATTCCGTGCCCTTCCCAAAGGAGGAATTCAACAATTGGACAAGTGGCGTGGGACCATGTGTTGGTTTGTAAAAGGATATAGTTTGTAAAGATGTTTCCTTTGATGCCTGTGATGAATATGGATGTGTTTCCGTTGGAGAGGGTTTTGATTAAATTATGCAATTAGAGCTGACCAGACAGATCTAAATATAGGAAGAGGTTTCAGTTATCCTGCCTTTGTGTGTATTAACACACCCACACAGATGTGTGTTTGTTATTGTTGTAAACAACACCTGTTTTCTAAAGACAGTTCAAAAAGTCAGGAAAGGGGATGGTCTTTGTGGAAAAAGGGAGTTATACAGGAGTTTTATGATGAAAGGGGAAAAAAAACATCTGTTTTCCCCAGCCTTTTGACCTTTTAGGAATGGACTTCCAATTTAACTTTAATAGCTGGACTAGTCCTGTCAGTTTTGTGGGTATTCCATGTTCACAAGCCCATAGCCAGTGCTCCAGACTGGTCTTATAGGTTCCTCTGCATTTTTCAGGACTTGGTCTGTGTCATCTAATGATGCTGACTGAGCTCCTTGTGAGCTCCTGTACTCCTGAGTGCTCCAAGTTCCTGGTGGGACAACATGTGGAGTTTATATACTCCACAGCACAAGTGAAATCAATAAACCTGCCCCAAAGATGCACAATGAAATACCCACTGTGGTGGCTGGTAATTCATTCTGTCTCTTGACAATTGGTTGTCTGGATATGTTTTTCTTTTGAATGTTTTGTCATAATTTGAACATTTCTTTAAGAGGCCTCCAGCTTGGAGAGAGTGAAAAATTAAGAATCTCTTCCTTCACGGCATTTAGGGAAATCATGACAACTACTCTAGTGAAGTTCATAGTTTTGCAATCCCATCTGTGCCAGAGTTTTGACTGAATCATCAAGATACAGTTCCTTCCTGACTTAAAATACTAAGTTGCGGTTTTAGAGATAATCTTTGAAAGCGCATCCGATTCAGTTCCACTGCTTTCCGACACCAGAAGGGATTTGTGCACACCTGGGTGTACGTTTTGATCTATCCTACTTGCCCTAGCACCAGGCTTATCCTGCCTCCTGACCAAGTGTCTCAGCAGACTTGGGTTTAGTTCTTTTCTGTAGTCTTGGCAAGTCAGGTAAGGATAGCCAGGAGACCAGAGGGCATTAAAGAAAGGGCTGGTGGTTTGTGACTTTGTGGAACCTCACGTGCATCTGAATGCAGGAATGACTCAATTCATTCTAGCAGCACAAGCTAGAAATTTACTGTTTCTCATCCCTGGTGGAAAAGGCAGGATTTGAGGATCTGGTGATCACTTCAGAGGCTGTATGGTGTTGGTGGTGTAAACAAGGTGGAGCTGTGCTTTAATGAAGGTGTAGTTAAAACTCATGCAGGATGTGATGTTCAAATTTGTTTTCAGGAGTATGGTTTTCAATATGTCAAGACAGTTGCGAAGGCATTGGGAAGAAATGTCCTTAACTAGGAAGAGGGCAAATTTAATTGTTGATGCATGTGTGTTAAAACTGGGAAAGCACCTCTACTGGATCTTTTCTCACAATTATGTATTTGCTCAGAAAGGCTTTGATGCCATTTTAGTTGTGTCGTAACACAGGATTTGGTTTCTAGTGTGTATGGAAAACGGGTATTTTTTCTGGAGAAGAGACAGTGAAGTTCCTGTAAGCCTTTCAAATCTGGTGACTTCAAGTCCAAAAAACCTGCAAGACTTTGCAATTGTTTTACTCTTGTAATGGTGATAATTGAGACTTGAGGGGCAGGACCAGGGCCTTGTGTGCCAGGAGCTGAGCGGGTAGGCGAGCGGAAGAAAAGCTGCGGTTCATTGTCGAAACTGGCCGAACACTGTGTTCTTGGTTTGAACTGTGGTGAGCATTGGGAAGGAGCTGGCAGATATGGATGGGATGAGGTTATTCCTTCATGCTCTGGACTAACACAGCAGTGGGGATTTTGTTTTTTGGGTCACTGTTTCCCTCCTCCCTTCCATTGGTAAACTCTATGTTGCCTCTGTGGTTTCATTTTGAGCTAGGGGTGCATCTGCTTTTTGTTTCACACTCCGAACTCATGGATTTGATTTGACTTATCCAATAAGTCAGAAGTTGTTCAAGTCCTTCCTCTAAAAGCCAATGTTGCTGCCTTGTTGAGAACTTATTTCTTACAAGAAGCTCTTGGAGCTGCTGTTGCAGTCACTGTGGCCCCTGCTCTTTGTGTGACACTCTTGCCCTCCCACCACCCCTTGAACTAAAGGGTGCATGTAGGTATCTGACAGGATTTTCTCTGTGGGCTGTACAATGATATATGGGAGGCTTTCTTGGAAGGGCAATCCCTCAGCCAAATAGCAGGAGTGATGGCCCAAAAGGAGGTTGGACAGACTGGGTGGTTTGGGCTGTCTCTCGGGATCCAAGACAGGTTACTTTGCAGAACAGGCAGGAGGTATCCCCTTTGCTCTTGCTGGGCCTAAGTAAGGGAGTCTAATGCAGTGGCAGGAAAAACCTGCCTACTCTCTTAGGTATTTTCAACACCCAGTGTGCTCCTCTTTCCTTAAATAATATGTTATGTATCGGAAATTAACACAGGATTGCATATTTTTCCTGGAATTCTTTCTACCATGCCAAGAAGACATATAAAAGCGTTCATTTTTTTTTTTTCTTTTTCTCCATGTGCTTTTCAGAACTACAAAGGAAGCCAACTCAGGTTCTGTGTAAACTAATGAGTTCTACAGCACTCTGAAATGAAACTTGTTTTCTTTTTGCATGTGTATTGTAATGCCACTGAGGTTTCTACTGAGTTTCAGTGCATTTTTCCAAGCTGAGCAAGATCTGATCTTTTGCCATAAGGAGGTGCAAAGAAAGAACTTGTTGATTAAAAACAGGGTAATTCAGCAGAAGACTTTGGACTTTTTGTTTTACAGGTCGCATTACTTGAAGAAAGAAATTGAAACACTTTGCTGCTTGCTCCAGGAATAGGGAGCTGGAAGAAGTTAGTGCACAATATGTTGCTACACATTCTAGCACTACAACTGCTTAGACTGCATGCTTTTTAGTAATTCTTGCAGAAATAAAGTGGTAGCTCCCTGGCTTCCATGGCAAAATCTGTTGCTTTTTATTTTTTTAAAAGTCTAAATATTTTACTGAATACATGAGTTGCTGAAAATATGTGTCTTTCAGAGCAGGTAAATTACTAAATATTTTTAAAAAAGCAAATTAAAATCTCTCTGCTTGTTATTTCTTTTTGTTATTACTAAGTAGTGGACGCTGGTACATTGCCTAAAATAAGATAAATTGAATTTATAAAATGTAGTCATACACTAGACAGTTTTCTCTATTAACAATTATGTAGATTCTCTTCACTGTGGTTGCTGCCCCTTTTTATGTCTAAATGTGCTAAGCATATATTAAAAATATTTAATAGGATCCTTTTTGCCTGCATCACTGAGCCTGTAATATAAATAATGAAATTAGTAGAAGAGTTAGAGCCACTTCTTGTTTGCCTGAAACTTGGGCTAGAAGTTGTTTTGCTCCCCCTCCACCCCTCTGGGAGAGGATCATCTAATTGTCCTAACCTTTTCTCCACCCACCAAAAACAGTCATTTATGCAAAGTGGGACAGTTTCCTATGGGATCTCCTGTGGGAATTTGAAAACAGTCTCATTGAATATTTTACTGTCTGCTTAATGTTGCTGACAGAGTTTTGAGTGCTAGAAAAATAGAACTTCATTCTTAGGCATTTTGCCTAAATGTGTTTATTTAAATACAAGGCTGGCTAAACACAAACACACACACACATATGTGTGTGTGTATATATATGTGTGTATATATATATATAAAGTGCTCACTTATTTTTTCATAGGCTTCTCACAAGCTGCATTGGTATGTTAGTCCACAGATTGCACAAATCTTTGAACATTACAAAGCAGTGAAGGAAGACAGATAAAGCCTTGGAATTTAGAAAAAGTTTGTTGATTCCAACTCATCCATCAGCAGACAGAAGGCGTAATAAAAAGTGCACAGGTTTTGATGTGTAAAGAGTGGCTGATAAGTGGGTAACAACTCAATTTCCTTTAAACTGATTCCAGGCTGCCTTTTGGAGAGTGTCCTGTTGTTTGACCTAGGTTTCTGTTTCACCTCTACCTGGTGAATAAACACACCCTTCAAGGGCTGGTGGTCACTCAGCTATTGGAAATACCAACTCACACTTTCCCAGAAGGGCATGTGTATTTGGGGAAGAAGATGACTGTGTCATCTGCTGACTCGTGGTTTAATCTTTATTTTGCACTTCCAGCTGATAAGACCACTTTGTGCAGAAGTAATACAGGAAATGATGCAGTGCAGAAACCAAGTGTGGCAGAAAGGGAAACGGAATGTACTGGCAAGGGCTCAGCCCTGCGGACGCGCTCTCTACTTCTTGGAAACTAAAATCTCCACATACATCGCTTTTTTCCTTTCTGTTTCTTTTTTTTTTTAGCTCAATACTGGTATTGGAGCTTAGTGTGACTCGTGTACAGCAGCCTGTGAGTTTTCTCCCTCTTTCCTTATCCTGCAGCTTGTTCAGGGCTTGGAGCGTGCTTAGGCTTTGTTGGGGCAGGCAGGAGTTCAGCAGGAGTCCCTGGGCTGGAGGCTGGGGGCCAGCTGGGTCCTGCTGAGCTGTGTTACTCCCAAGCACACCTACCAGCTAATGCTGCTCCTCCTCACACTGCCAGCAGTTGTGGCCACTGAGATGCCAGCTGTAAAGATAACACTTTAGATGGTGATGGTGAAATGTGTTTTGGAGTGCATGATTGTGGGAGTGGGACGTGTGTGTAGCAGAATTTCATCCAAAAACTTCAGAAAATGTGTTCCTTTGGTCTGACTCCTTGGGCTGCATCTGAATGTCTTTGTGGAGCTCATGTACTAGCTCCTGTTAGGATTGTATTTTCAGGCACTGATATAAACATACAGTCTTAATAGACAGCACTTTCCCTTTTTTTCAGGAAGTAACTTGGTGAAAATGGGTCAGACCTAGGTAGAACCACATCTGCAAACACTATCAATGTTGAAATAAGTTTGGGTCGAAATTTAGACTTTGTACTTTCTTCTTTACTAGAGCTTCAACTCAAGCCTTTTAAATATTTTTTTAAAGATTTTCATGTGAATGGATGTGAAGTAGAAAGCTTTACTTGGTGATATACTGCTGAAACTTATAGCTTTTGTGTGTAGAACTTGTATCTTTCGTTTGAAAAATACTGAAAAATGATATTTAGAATATTGATTGATATACAGACCATATATGAATTGAGAATAACTTAGGTACTTACAAGCATATTTAAAGCACATGCACTAAGGTTCTGGTAATTCTGTTCTTAAATTAGCACAGCATTTTAATAGAGCACTTTACAGTGCATGTAAGGATAAAGAATACCTGGAATACAGTCAGTGACAGTAATGGAGTTTCAGTTTATTTAACAGTATAGCACATGCCCAGGTAACAAAACAAATTCTTAAATTTGCTGCAGGCTCACGCAAATCTTCCATTGCAGTGACATTATTATTTCAAGTAAAATTCTCAGCATAAAAAAATGGGAAGTACCAGCATGAAGTTCAGGTAGACATGGCCTGTGTCTTAGCCCATAATCATTATTCACATAAATGTAGTTTATGCATTCAGCCTAATAAAACTGAACCTCTCCAATTAGATAACTGTTTTAGTGACAAATTAATTTGAACCAAGTGGATGGTTTTCAGCTTGAAGTACTTCAAATATGGTGGTATACTATGAAACCATCACAGTGCATGACAGTCAAGAGAGTAAGTATGCCATAGCATTTGCAATTTTAAGTTCTGCAATCATTTCTTATTATAACTATGGAATCCTCTCTGAGGTGGGTGTGATGACACCTTCTGTTCTTTGTTGTGCATAAGTTGCTGGTTGGTTGGGGGTTTTTGTGTCATTCTGATGGCAATAAAAACATTCATATCCTTTTCCCCTTCCCCTTCCCTCTGCAACCTGTGGGTATCCAGTCCAGGATATGTTTCCTGTCTTGTCTGTCTGGTTGAAAATCAGCGCTGTAGTTCTCTTTGTCTCATTTTCCCCTCCCTGCCAGTGCTGGGTCTCTTCTGCTTCCCCTGGCAGAGCCTTTTCCCTGCTTCCAGCATGGGCAAGCACAAAACTTGCTGCTCACAGCAGGGACTTCTTCCTGTGTGGAATTCCTCCCCCGCTTCACCCATCGCTTCAGTCCCATTGCATACCTCCCAGCTCAAGGACCGCTGTGCTGTCTAAAATCCTCTTATCAGGACTGCTCGTCCTTCCCACTCCTTCGCGTGTCCTTGAGTACACCAGGCAGACATTGCAACAGGAAGGGTCAGGATGGGATCGCTGAAGTTCAGGATAGCATTCCCTCACGGTCTGCTTGTGAGCCGGGAGGGCTGTTTGGTGGGGTGGGGAGATGTGGTTTTCTTTCTCATGTGAGATGAGGGCAAGGATCTTTCTAGTTTCATTTTTTCTTTTTTTGCCCTTTGTTCCCCAGAGTAAGTCAGAGGTGAAACTGAACTGTTTTTGTTTCAGATCCTGCTGTGCTCGAGTGTAGTGCAGTGATTTTTGAACTGCATGACTGGCAGTTTGGAGAGAGCTGGGCAGCACATTGCTGCTGGGGCATATTGCTTCCAGCTGCTCTCTGAAATAAATAATAAAAAACCACTAGTGATCTTGCACTGGTTCCTTGGGACGTTTTGCTGGTTGAGGTTGCAACAGCTGACAGGCAGAGGGGAGCACCCTTCACGCTTAATAATGAAAAAAGAAATCAAGGGACTGTTTTAGGCTAGACTTAATGTGAACTACATTTCTCATATAGGATTCTTGCCCTTTTATGGAGTGTGTGTGGGAATACAGTCATGTCTTCTGGTGTTTTGGCTTTTTCTGTGGAGTTTCTCACAGTACTAGCTGATGCCCTGCTTGGACACCAAGCAGAAGTATTGCTTGAAGCTGGCAAACACAGTTGCTAATCCCCTTGCTGTGTGGCACAAAAATCACTGGATAAGGGAACTGAGCTGATGGGGACTTGTTTCACTGTGTACCTCCACCCCTTACCTCTCCTCTTACTAAACCTCCCCCTCAACCTCTTTTGGCTTTGCTTTTTAATGCGTCATTACTTTCCAGGGTCATCACTTTATTTATTTAGGGCTGTTTTGTATGTGCAGGGTTCAGCAGAAGGCCCTGCTTCTTAAGTCTTCATCAGATGTGCTTTGAGTGCACTTCTGAAGGCTGTCAACACTTTGTTGTTGGTTGTTTTGTCGTTGGTTGGTTTTTGGTCACACCACTCTTGTGGGTTGGGGTGGGTGGTGTTTTTAACTGCTGTATGTTAATTTATAAGGTAAAATTCTTTTTTTCTCTCCCTCTGATACTCTCTTGCAGGTTGTTGACCAGAAGGATTTAGAATAATGAAAAGGTCACGTCCATCAAGGGGGGATGTCAGCACTGCCTTCCTGGGACTGGAGGATTGAAAAGGAGAAAGGAGTGGAATTATTTGATCCAGGCTGCTTTTGACTACTGACACGTTCTGCTCTACCCTGGTGGTGGTGGAAGAACAAGACAGTTCTCTCCTGCTTTGTCCTGTGGTATCAACACAGTGGGGTCACCATGAATGTGACAAGTTTATTCTCCTTCACCAGCCCAGCGGTGAAGAGGCTGTTGGGATGGAAGCAAGGGGATGAAGAAGAAAAATGGGCAGAGAAGGCTGTTGATGCATTAGTGAAAAAACTGAAGAAGAAAAAAGGTGCTATGGAGGAGCTGGAAAAAGCTCTAAGCTGTCCTGGCCAGCCCAGCAACTGTGTCACAATTCCTCGTTCCTTGGACGGCAGGCTCCAGGTTTCGCACCGCAAGGGGCTTCCGCACGTCATCTACTGCAGAGTGTGGCGCTGGCCGGACCTGCAGAGCCATCACGAACTGAAACCACTGGAATGCTGCGAGTTTCCCTTTGGCTCAAAGCAGAAGGAGGTTTGCATCAATCCCTACCACTACAAGCGCGTGGAGAGCCCCGGTAGGTTCTTCCTTGCTTGTACCCTTGCACCTTATGGGAACAAGGCAAAGTGTGGCAATTAGTCATGTGACTCATCAGCTTAAATAAGCAAAAGTGGCTGTTTGCACGTGTCAGATTCTTCCTCTGCCCTTTGTCTGGATGTAAGCATGAATTAGCAGTTCCCCCTTTCACGTGGGGAATGCCTCACTTGGGTAACTGTTTTATCACTATACGGGGGTATGGTCTTAGTATGTGCCCGGTATCCTTTGGGTGCCCACCATCCCTCCATTAATTTATTGCTCGCTGAACTGTGCAGGTCAGTGAATTTATGTGAAACATTGCAAGCTAACCTAAAGGATTATTTGCAGTCTGTGCAAGAAAACCATTCTGACATAAGAGCAGCAGTAGTACTAGTAGTATTTCCAAATTATTATTTCACTTTATCACTTTTGTCTTCATTCTCCAGAAAATAATGTTGTCTTTAGGAGCTCCCACAACTGTCGCTTTTTGGAAAGACTTTGAGTTTAGACAACAGAATGTAACCCCCTCGGTTTAAAGCTTTGATAGCACTGTTTGGTTGTATGTTAAATGTGGGAAGTCCATCAGTGTTAGTCATTTCATAAACTGTGAAGCTGTCTGTGGAGTGGCAAGGACACATAGAACTACGGTGGAAATAAGGTTGTTGCAAGAGTATTTTTCTGTGAATGGGAATTGCATTTGTCTTGGATCTACAAAGCCTAGTGCATATCTTGAAGTTAAATGTTTCTCTTTGGTGTGCTAGTATTACCTTGGAAATCATGAGAATGGCAGGGGTAATACCCATAATGTATGTATTTATGCAGCAGAAACGTGAACAAAGGCACGCCGTGCTGGAAAAACAGTTCCTTGAAAATTTAAAATTTATAAAAAAAAATTAACAATTTCATGTTAAGTAGAAGTGGGATAGTAAAATAGTCATGCCCTTTTACTTCTAGCTGTCTGCATATGTCTGTATTAGTTGCTTGCATTCAGTATTCCAAAATACAGAAAATTAAGGTTCCTGAAAGGCATCTATTTCTGTCATATTACTGTTACTCTAATGCAAATTACATGTTCTAATTTGCTTTAATATTGAAAACAGTTACTGAGTTTGAGAACTTTCTCATTTGTACAGTTTATACCATATTTAAAAACAGGTATTTGTAAATATCCTGTCACTTCACGGAATCACAAAATCACAGAATTTATTACATTGGAAAAGACCACTGGGATCATTGAGTCCAATCTATGACTGAACACCACCATGTCAACTAGACCACTAAGTGCCATATCCAGCCTTTTCTTAAGCACCCCCAGGGATGGTGATTCCCTGGGCAGCCCATTCCAGTGCTTAACAACCTTTTCTGTGAAGAAATTCCTCCTAATGTCCAACCTAAACGTTCCCTGGCACAGTTTGAGATTATGTCCACATTCATAGGTCCACTTCAATGGGTTATGCAAGATAAAAATAGAATAAAACTTTCAAAAGGTATCTAAAATACACATTTTAGCTGAGTGCTACCAAGTAGTTTAAGGGGTTGGAAAGCTTGGGTTTGGGTGTTAAATCATAGTATGAGTTTTTTGTTTAGGAAATGAAGCAAGAGCTTACACAAATTTTAATTGAATTCTGGGTTGCTCTTTAAGTGTTTTAATTAATTGTCTTTAATCTCCCTGGACACATAGCTGTCCAAAACAGTGGCTTAATCAAGTTGGAGACAGTAGAAACAAAATGCTTCCCTTTTTGTCCAGAGAGTACCCTTCTTCAGGAAAAACTATTCCTGGTCAATTGCCTTACAGGGAGCTGGACAGTTTTCTTGAGAGCATTAGGGCTGTAGTCAGTTTGACAGAGCTGACAGAAATACTCAGTCCTTCTCAAGCTTGAAGAGCTGCTCTAGCCACTCAAAATATTTTGGGGGTATCTGCTGACCAGGAGTGAGTGTTCCCTTCTGCTGAGGCGCCCTGTTACACCCGGGGCGGGAGGTGCAGTGTCGTATGCATGCTGAAGTTATATCTTGAACCTGTAACACCTGGCCAAAGTGCCACTGATGATGAAGCCCACTGTGGTTTTACTGAGCTCTCTGGGAGGGTTTTGTATTTAGTCAGCCACAGGTCTGCCATTGTTGTGAGGGATGTTGCATGGAGATGAGTGGGAAAACATGGCTTTTGGAAACAGGTGGTAGCTGAACTCCCGTTTGGCTTGGAGAGCTGTGCTTCGTAACTTCTGACTTCTTTTTTCCTGTCCCTTCCTTGTTCTTGCCATTCTCCAAGCGCAGTCTTTATCTTCATTTCCTGACAGTCACTCCCAAATTCTGCTAACCATTTTATCCCCATTTTTGCCAGGACATTAAAATACCATTATTGCTGCATAAGTTCTTGTGCTTTGAGATTAATGGGTAGTGGGAATTCTTGCTTGAGTCGCCACTTACAACAAGTGTAAATCTGTGGACTCAGCAGATATCAAGGTTTGTGTTTCCAAGGCTGTCATCTCAGAAGGGTTAGAAATGTACTTTCTCTTCACAAAGCAAAATTGGAAACTCAGATGGGGTACGATACGTGTTTTGTGTGCAAGGTGCATCATGAAATTCTGTCTCTGCTTGACAGCATGGCCTGTATTTAGCTGTTTTGTGCAGAACCAGTTACTGGAGAGCTGAAAGGCACAGTCATCTATACTTTCACTCTTCTGCTGATTGTTGTGCGATTTGTTTCTGTGTTGTGTAAGTTTTGAGGAATGGGTTGGTGGTAAATCCTCAGCTACATAAAGTCAGGTAATGGTCTTTGTGGGGAAATCAGTGCTATGGATGCGTCTCAGTTTTCACAGTGCCAGAGGCATGCATGGATTTTCTACCTTGATTACCTTATTGCATCCTCACTGTTCAGCTTGAGAAGATAAGCTTGGAAAACCTGAGAATGGGCACACTGTGGTGTGTCTGCCAGCTACAAAGCTACACTTGGATCCAAATGAGATTTTCCTGTTGGCTGGACTAGGCAGGAGCTGCTTGTAAACAGCGAGAGAAGGCAGAAATCTTTCAGCAGTCTCAAACAGGGAGTCTCCCAGTGTCCCTGAGTGCCGGCTGGGCTGCTGTCCCTGCACGCAGAGGGGAACGTGGCACCTGGCAGGCAGGTGGGTGTGATGTGGTGGGACTGTACCCATGGCTAACCTGACCAGGAGGCTCTGCACAGGAACGGGTGCCTGTCTGATCCTGCGGCGAGGCGATCCAGAGAACTAAACAGACAGAAAACTACTCTTTGGCACCGTGAACTTGGCAAGCACAGTGCCCTCAGCTCACTCTCAGTGGAGTCAGATGGGGGTGCAGGGTGGAGGTGGGGAGGGGTGGCCTTCCTGTGACACTGTGACACTTGTTCAGCCTGGGATCTGCGAGCTGCCACGCAGGAGGTGGAGACCCGCTCTGTGGAGCGCTCCCGCTCGCTGTGTTGTGCCAGCACAGCTGTTTGCGTGGCCTTGTGCTGAACTGGATCACGGTCAGTCTTTCCCTCCCCTGCTGTGTTATCTTTCAGGCTGATCAGAGCACACAGGGGCTTGCCTCCTGCCTGCGGGAACATCTGTACCAACACAGCCCCGAGGACGACATCTGGGAAGGAGAGGAGGTGGAGGGAAATGAGAAGAGAAAGTGCTGGGAATAGGAATGCAACCTTGTACTCGAGTGCCAGGAAGAAATATCTCCTCATGTGTTACAGTAGCTCACTGCTGCTGTTCCCTAGGTCTGCTGTGTGCAGAATTATTTCTGGAGCAGGGTAGTTAATGGCTGTCAGATTTCTCCCTTGGCAAGGCAAAGCAAAGCTTTTAATTAAGGAGGGCAAGGTCTGAATTTGATGCCTTTTAAAAACTGGCACGCTTAGCTGAACTGATGTGCTTGCTTTGCTGAATCTGGCTTCTCACTTTTATTTTTTGGTTTAGAGATATCTGTTGGGATTATCCTTAATTATGATCAAGACCTGAGAAATAATTAGGTGTGGAGGCTGTGAGATAAAAACAGACATGATGTTTCTCATCTCCCTGAAAATGCCACAAATGACCTCTAAGGTTTTGCAGGGGGAGTGCATGAACTGACATTTGCAAGTCCCTCCTGAGACACTTCCTTCCCTTCTTTTATCCTTAGGTTTCTGTGGAGACACAGCCTCTGTTCTTGCCTCTGTCCTCAGTTATGTCAGTGGGATCAGATGAAAGATGTCATCCAGAATTTAGGGGGGAAAAGAAGGAATGGCATAGGGAACAGAGAGGATGAAGAGGTGCTTAAATTGACACTGTTATTAAATAAAACAAACAAACAAATAAAAAGTACACCTCCACTGTGGCTATAGGGGAGGAGTTCAGTTCTTTTGCCTTAGCTAAAAGGAAGGAAGGAAGATGAAGAAACTGAATATTTAATTTTCTTAAAGTACAAGTGAATACTAGCTCTCCTCCATTCCATGTGATGCAGAATTGTATTTGCCTCTACTAAGCCTCCTTCCCCATCAGCCTTCTAATTTTTGAGTTTATAATATGTTACAAAGGAGGCAAAAGAGGAATTAACTTCTCTTTTATGTTTAATGTGTGGAAGTGGTTGAAGGTGGAGAGTGTTTCTCTAAATGGTTACCCCCACCCCACATGCTGTCTCTGAGGAGTGTCCAGAGGCTGCTGATACCTTCTCTGGGGTCAGGCTTGGGAGAAACTTGCTCTTCATTGATCTGGGTGAGCTTAAACCTGCCGTGGGAAATGCGGTGGTGAACATTTTGATGCTCATTTGTGGAGGTGCTTACAGATGCTCCACTGTGCTTGAAGCATGCAGTGCTGGGGGTACTAAAACTGGTCAGTCCTGAAGGTGCTGATCTGTCCTCCGACATACTCTGGCTGCACGGACCAGCCCATCAGCGCAGCCACTTGGAGGCAGAAACTAGCTATACTTGTGCATTTTTTATTTTATTTTTGCAATTACCAGTAAAGCATAGATAAAAAAGACTGGCTGATTTTCCTCTGTTAAGTTTCTCTTATTCAGAGAGCTGGCTGTAGTCTGCTCTACATTAAGGGACTTTATGAAGCTGATGGTGCCATTGTTCTACCCTAACTGGGCAAGCAGTGGATGTTTTTTCATGATGCAGACAAATAATGGTTGAATTCTCAATTCTGCTGAAAGATTGTGATGTTCCTTTCCATTATGACCATGGATTCAAAGTGTATGTCTGCTTCAGCAAGCTTGTTTTTGGCCAGAAACATTTTGCCTGTATGTACAGCTGCTTTTGCCACAAGGACAGGCCAGATCCCCAGGCTCTGAGGAGAGTGGTAGGTGTGTCATGCTGTTTTGGCTCTTGGTGTGGACACCCTGCCTATGACTTTAACCTGATTATTTTCATATTTGTCTTTGATCTCCTCTGCTATTTGCTCTTAAGTGTTGCTCTGTAAGGCATCACACCTACTGCAGGCACCAGGGATGCAGAAAGAAACCTGAAATGGTGGAAATCCTTGATGAGGCACGTTTAGTCTCACATGGTCCTGGAAGTAAATGTTCCTTGAATGCTCCCCTGTACAGCACTGCAGGTGTGGTCCCCAGTGAAAGATCAGTGAGATGCTTAATGGAACTTTCTAATACCGTTTGAAGTCACACAGGTGTTTGTGTATGTTGGTCTGGTCGTGCTTGTGAACCCTCCCTCTCTCTCTAGGTACCTTCTTTATTGAAAAATGAAATGGGCCATTTAGTCAGCCCCATCTCATCCTCCTAGGGTCACAACATATTAAAAATAATATTCCCAAATGGTTTCTAGATAGGGGAAATTCAGAAGAGGATCTTTAAAAACCCATCACGGTGTACTCCCACTGTGCTTCAGACTTGAAGTCACCTGTTTGATCATTGATGCTGCTTTTGGCACGTGGCAGGGTTCAAACACAGCTCCCAGGACTGTCAGTTTTCAGATGCTGCAAGTCCCTCCTGATCAAGTTTGGAGCCAGCAGAAAAGATTTGGGAGTAAGTGGCAAGTCCCTTTGGGACCATGAGCTTGCCTGGCTGGGCTTTTTGGGGTCCCAGGCTTGTTCAGTGGCTCCCACCCCCCAGGACCTGGGTAAAGGGTGGAGACAGCATGGGAGCCTCCACACTGTTTCCAGTCAGATGGGAGAGCTGTGATGGCCCAGGCTGGAGGGAGCCCAGCAAAGCAGCTGCTGGCACAGCTCCCACAGCACCAGGCCCGGTGGAGGATAATGCTGGCAGTGCCAGGCATCCTGAAGAGAGGGGGAGAGGAAAAGGCAAAAGGGAAGCTGCTCCAGGAATGTGAGGGAGGGCAGAATGGAGGTAATAGTGGGGCCAGGTTAGAAAAATCCTCATTCCTGTGTGATTCCCTTAGCAGGATTTCTGCACCTCTGCAGGCTGGGGCTGAGGGAGCAGCGTGTGATTGCTGAGGAGGTTTGCTGTATGGCCCTGTAACGCTGCTCCTGGGTGTGACTTTAAAAATAGCATTGCTACAACAGGTGGGCACAATTATAGGATGGTTCCCCAAAATAGCAAAAGCAACTGTCAGTTTGCTTGGCAAGCAGTATGAAACTTCCTTCATTTTGGCTTTGTAGAATTCAGTTCTAAAATTCCTCACCAGAGCTGACCTGGGGGGAGGAGTTGAATAGGGAGGCTTAAGGAGGGAATGGTCTAACTTCACCACATGTCAGAAAAATAAGCTGCAGTAAAGGGATAAAACTTGTCAAGAAAGATATGTTTTTGCCCTTCTTTTGTGTGTTTTCTTTCTTTAAAATTAAGCAGATACAGATGTTTCTTCTGACTTGAAAGATCAGACTCCCAAGTTTTAACCTACTCAGTAGGATGGTGACTGTGGCTTTCCTACAGGTAATTGAACTCTGGTCTGTGTAAATGTCTGAGTTAATACACACTATCACTGTGACTTCCTCCTGTAACAGGACTGCTTCTCCACCAAATCCGCTTACAGGGACTCCTTCACTAATGTGCATACAATTAGTACTAAATCCTGAAATTGACCTTGACAAATGTCAGTTTAATCAAAATGTTAGCTTATCAGAGCATCCGCAAATAAAATCTAATGTTAGCTGAATATTGTAATGCAGGAAATGTACTAATATTACTTGCCAAATGCATTTAGACCAGATGTCTGATGTAAAAGTAAAGTCAGGAAAGTAACAACTCTTTTGCTTTTTTTTTTAAAATATAGTCTTCAGTTGTTAAGTGTGTAAAATGACAAATCAAGCTGTGGGGTCTCCTGAAACCACAAAATAAAATTAAGAATTGAGAAAACAAGACAGCTCTCATCTTTCTCCTGAAATAGAAAGTTTGGCATGTTTGTCCATCTGTCACCCAAACACAGGTTGCTGAATAGCTATTATTAAGCCTTTTCACGTGCAGTTACTAGAACAGAGGTTTGGAACAAAAGTCTAAAAGACTGGAATTTCTCCTTTTGAGAAAACAGCAAAGCAAAGCTGTGATACCACAGCCAAGGTGTTACTGAAACAGCATAAAGTAGTTCAGTCCTCAGAGATTGCTTTTGACACAATTCTTATTATTTTTTTTTTATTTTTAACCAAGAATAAATTCTATCCTAAGTGTAGTCTTTGTATACGAGAACTTGTCATCTGGTCAAAGAATATGCACTTTTGCCAGGTCTTGTTTTAGGCAACATGAGAAAACCTAATGGTATTAAAACTTTTTTTTCTACATGGTGTCTTACTGTTTACAAGCAAGATCTTGGCAAGCCCTCACAGTCAGCATGCTTCAGTGACTCTCTAGTGCTACAGACAGCAAGCAAAACCAAGCACATTGAGCTGAGCATATGTTGGTACCTGCTCCATTCCCACCGTGGGACTGGAGAGCTCATCAGGATGCCACAGCCAGCTTCAGCTGCTGTGACCTCAGAGGCAGGAAATGAAGCTAGGAGTCTTCAGGAGGGTTGAAATTTGTTAGTTTAACACAGCTGCTGTCTTTTGTTGTTTTTTTTTTTTTCCTTTTTTTTCTCCTTCTCTTAATTCTTCATTTTTCTTACAGCTCTGTCTCTGCAGGATTTTGTACCCAGAGCATGGAGTACACACCAGAAGTTCCTCCCCTGACCGTGTTCTTATCCCTATTTCCAGATAGCATGAACTGGCGTGTGAGGATTTCCCTCCCTCCCAACTTGCAGTTCTATTTTTCCAGCAAATCATATGTGCCTCTGCATAAATTCATATGAAAATGCAGCTATATGATGCTTGGAAATCAAAGTGCACTGTGTAAATGATAGTGCTGTCAGCTCTTCATTAGCACTGAGGGCCCTGTTGTGGTACAAACCCTTCTAGAGAATATATATTGACCAAGTTGTGATTTTTAAGAGCAAAAAGTGCATCAGCAATATATATATATATATATTTTTTAAATTTTATAAATACAGTTTTTACACAAGTAGAATCTACTTTGGCAAGGAAAGATGATCAAGATCTGCTTTCTTATATGTGGCCCCTTGTATTTCATTACTTGGTCTTTCAATTTCCATACATGGAAAAAGAGATACGTACCCAGATCTTCACATAACATGCAAAGGAGGTGATAAAAATGAGCCCTTGAGGGAAGCTAGCTGTCACCTGGGCTTATATAAGATAATTAAAACCCATCTGGATAGAAAACATGCTACTCTGAAAGTACAGCAGGTCCTTTGGATTGGTTTGGGTTTTTTCATAGAGAAACTTTAAAAGAAAAAGAAGTTACATTCATAAATTGGAGACTTTCTCTGTTTGCTGAAATCATTATCTCTGGAATGTGAAAATAGAACAAACAAAGGAAAACCAAGGACACCTGTTAGTTTTCTGAAGAAGAGCAGGGTGACATGCTGGAGATAAAAAGAGTAGAGATCAGTGGCTTTCTTCAAAGGCCACCATTACATTTTCATAAAAGCATTTCTTCCTTGGTGTGGTTAGTTGGAACACTTATCTGAACAGCCAGATTGTCGTAGGTCTATCTTCTATATTTTTGGCGTTCTTGGCTCTTAGATGAAATAGCCCTGTGGGTGAAATTGCCCTGTAGCTCTAATTTCTTTAATACACCTCTGCTTGTTTGGTGCAGGCATACTTGGTATGATTTGCATGGTAAAAACAAGCTCCCCAATTCCCAGGCTGTCTCGACAAACATGGGATCTCATCTTAGCTACAGTTCTACAAACAGACCCCTCCTGGCTTTCAGGTGGTTTACCTTCCTCTTCATTACTACTAATGTAACTGCTTGTAGTCATTTATTAACGTTCAACTCCAAGTCCACATGGACAGAAAAACTTGGGAGCAAAATTTAGCCACAGTGTAGCACATAAAACCTTTTAATCCAGTGTTTGAAGAATTACAGAAATCAAGCTGGCGCATGACTTGTGGTTCTACCCTATTAATTTTAATGAGGTTGAGTTTGCAAATCTGTTGCAGTAGCTTTTTAAGACAACAGTGTATTTAACAGTATGTTTTCTTTAAATATATGCATCTCTACTGATAATAATTTCAAAAAAATATTAAATTTTTTTTTAATGGTATCTCTGTTCCCTTCCGCTGAAGAGGGTAAAGAGGAAGGAAGAAATTGTATCTGCAAATGGTTAGAGCCACATCCTGCAGAGGTCTGCACAGCAAAGATGTGCCCTGCTTCATTATTTCATAGCAACAGGTGTGCTGGCTTAGCACCGAATAACTCTCTCATGCTTTCTCCCCTTCAATTATACCTCTTCCTGGAGCTGGCAGCTGCAGCAGAGATCAGCCTCCTCCCCTGCTGTACTGAGCCTCAGTAATTTGTTATTCCATATGGTTGAGGTCTGCAACCTGACCAGAAGCTCAGTGCCTTACACAGGGGCAAGGGGAGCAAGAAGGGTGTGCATCCCCCTTTATGGTTTGAACTCCTGGCAGCCTTCCACAGTCAGAAAGGGCCCAGTCCGTGCTCATGTCTTCACTCCCCAGTGAACAGGGCTCAAATTAACTCCTCTGTGACTCCAGCAGGAGCAGCTTCCCTGCAAAAAAGCCTGTGAGCTGCAGAGAGATCAGGGTATGGCAGTGAGTGACTGCCTTAGAGTTGGGCTAATTGGAGCACTGTAGTTTCTGTCCCAGCTGATGTGGCCTTTCAGGGCTTTTTCCTCCTCATTTAAGGGTCTGTGTGTGCAGGGAGGGGGTGAAATGGGGGCAGCGCTCAAAGTAGATTCTGCAGTGATGTTTTTGAGACTATTCCTGCTGTATCAATATTCTTTTCTGTGTATATTTTGAAAAAGTTGGCATTTAATCATTTGAGGTTGAAGTAGTTGGACAAAAAGTGTAGGTTTGCAAGAAGGAGACCTGGGAAGAGGAGACTTGTTTTTGTTTCAAGTCCTTCTAAACTACTCCAGCAGTTCTGCCCAACAGGAGAAAACATGTATATATACCTTGGGAAAATCTGGCAGTGCATTAATTTAATTACAGAAAACATACAGAAAATATCCTGTTCTCCTGCTATTTTAAAATGCTGTAAATCATGTGGCTTCCTCTGATGTCATGTGTGTCATTGTTTAATGTGAGGTAGAGGATGGGAAAGGTAGGTGATGTACTTTCTGTACAAATTAACTTCAGAAAAGTTAATGGTTTGACCTTCATCCGTAGGAAAGGAAGAGATTGGAAAGCTGTGTTTTTAATGCTTGGAAAAGTAAGGAAGAATCATAAAGACAGGAAAGGGAAAATACATTTTAACACATGATCTCATTGTTACTTTTTTTCACTGGCTAATTTATTAGCCCAGCAAATGTTGACTATGATGATTAAATAGTGCTTGACCTTGCTGCAAAAAGACTGCTAGGTTTAACAGAACAGGCTTAACTCTGATAGACCTGAATATACAGAGAGCTTGGTTTTGACATGTTGTGAGTGAGGGGATTTGTGAAGTCCACCTGAATGCTGAGTAACTTTTTTTTTACTGGGCTTTTCCAGTGGCATGTGAGAATATTTGTGTTGGAGGCTAGAAGGAGTCTGCATAGCTGAGGGAGATGCAGCTTCTCCTGGGGTGTTTTACAGTGGAGAACTTCCATAGAACAACAGATGGATGTGCCTTGTAGCAGAAAACACCATAATTAGGAACTCTGTCTATTCCTTGTGGAGTTGGTTAAAATTTTAACATCTGAACAAATCTACTTAGGGGTGAGATCTGTCTCAAACATTTGAGATCTGTTGGAATCTCAGTGAAATTGCTCTAAGAAATGGAGACATCAAATTAAGTCTTTAAAACCTGCTTCTGACCCTAATGGGCAACCTTAACTTCAGTAGTGAGGGTTGATTTCTTTTTTTCCCCCCGGTAGTGAGGGTTGGGGTTTTTTCAGTGTATGTTCAATAAAGATTTCTGGGATCTGACTTCTCATGCTTTAATTTCACTAGCAGGCAAAAATGGTGGCTTAATTTCTCTCTTAGGCTTATGCAAAAAAGAGCAAGGGAAACCTGCTTCTTTGTTTTTAGTTAATCTGTGACTTTAGGAATAGAGTGTGAGTTTTCTGTGTGGCATGCATTTGTATCTGTTTTAAACATGGATCTAGACCCCAGATCTGGTCTGTGTGTCGAGCAGTATCCTTGATACTCTTGGGCTCCAGGACACATAAATAAATATCTGAATGCTTCTGTAGCAGCAAAGTGCTGGAAGAGTAAAGATGCCCCAGTGTCCTGGAAGAACCTGTTTCTCTTGTCAAGAAAATGTTGGGTTTGTTTTTTCTTTCAATTAGTTTGTAATTCAGCCTTTTAATGAAGCAGTTGTCTCCCAAACACCTTTCTTAATCTGAATGATAGTTATGTCTGTATAGGCTCGTTGTGTGTAAATGCTCCTGTTCCTCTCCTGCACGCCCAGGTGTTGGGGCCAGGGCAGGAGTCTTGGGGAGAGGAGATGGTAGCCTTGGCTTGCTTTTCTTGGGTTTTGTTGGTCCTTTGGCACCCTCCCTTGAAGGCAGGCTATCCAGGGTGGGTTTCTTCCAGTCCTGCTCAGCCATAGAGCTGGGAAACAGAGGTGCCAAAGGGGGAAGGTGTAATGAGGAATAGGTTTTTTATTTCTCTTCTGCTACTTTGTGCACAGATCTCCTTCTTCCAGCCCTTGCCTCTCCTCTCCATCACCCAGAAATCTCTATAAAAAGACTAGCTTTCTTTCCTTCAGTTAGCTTGGACTTTGCTGTGAGGCATGCAAAGATAGAAGCTGAGGCACTGGAAAAAGAGTTGATTCTTTTATCTGAGTGTATCTGGTATCATGTTCATATTCCCAGTTTAAAAGAGACCTTTGTTTCCCTGCTGGTGAGAAGGCTTCTGAAGTGTGGTGAGACTAGTAGTTTCTGATGTTTCTCTGATCCCATAGTAGAATATAGTTGCAGCTCAATTGCTGCTCAGTTGGTTTTTTTCAACTACATAATTTTGTTTAAATTGCACATTTTGTAAACTTACTTGAAGAGTTAATAACCGATTTAATGGTAACTTTTAAGAACATAGCCCAGGTTATAAATAAAATTACAGCTGTTGAGACCAGACCAAGTTCAAGGTTTATTGGTATTGTCTTCAGTAAAAAAAAATAAATCCGTTCTTACGAACAAGGGTTTGGTTTATGGGCCATTATGTGATTAGCAGGATCACAGGTGCAATGAAACGAACAGCTTGTGTCCCAGCACTGCTGTGTGCCAGTAAAAGTGACACACAGAGCTGAGCTCTGGTCTTGGCTCCTCCTTGCTGGCCCTCTGTGCAAACAAGCTCCCATCTGGCAGAGCAGGGATCTGGCACCATGGCTGGGAATTCCAGCTGGGCAGTAACTGGATGGAAGGAAGAGTTCTTGCTCCTCGATTTGACTAGTTTTTAAGACAGATGTGAGTACACTGTAGAGGAGGAAGAATGTGGGGTTTTTTTCTCCTGTATAGCCTAATCCTTCAAAACTGAGTCTCTTAACATTGTGATTTTTCTCTCTTTCTCCCTTTCCAGTCCTTCCTCCAGTGCTGGTTCCAAGGCACAGCGAGTACAACCCCCAGCACAGCCTCCTGGCACAATTCCGCAACCTGGGACAGAACGAGCCCCACATGCCGCACAACGCTACTTTCCCGGACTCTTTCCAGCAGCCCAACAGCCACCCATTCCCCCACTCGCCCAACAGCAGCTACCCAAACTCACCTGGAAGCAGCAGTAGCACCTATCCACATTCTCCAGCCAGCTCAGACCCGGGAAGTCCTTTCCAGATGCCAGGTACAGTCGACTTTGGCTCCACTTCGTGGTTGGCCATCACTGGTATCGTGGTTGTTTGGCTTAATAATACCAAATTATCAGCCAACACTTGTGTTCAATAGCAAGCTGAGAGATGTAAGGTAATAAAGACTGTGTAATCCCTTTGTCTGGTAATAATATTGAAGGTTTTAATATTGTGCCTCTTCCAAACACAGTTAAAACATTACCGTAAATCTCTTGTAGGGTGGAGGGAGGGATTGAAAATATTTTGGGAGCCAGTTCAGCAGTTTAGCCCACAAAGCATACTGTGTTTAATGCACCAGAATTGTAATGCTAGAGAAACCTTGCTTGAGAAAGAGATCATCCTAACTTTAGCACAAGGCTTTAGTTCTGCAGAAAAGGGACATTTCTCAAGGTGATCGCATTATTGCTACTTGACAACAATTTATTCACATAGTGATGTAATTTCAAGAAGCAAATATATTTCAACTCAGAAACAGGCCCTTAAAAGAAATCTTCAGGCTGTTTTGCTGCCTAAGGTCAGAGAAGTAACAACCTTTCTTTGTTGATGGTGTCTGTAGAAAATTCTGTGAACCTGTTTTTTGGTGTTTACATGGGGATGGATAAAAATACTGCAGAAGCAGGCTAAGGCAGATTTCTTGATCTGAGTGCTGGGAGAAGGACTCATTACAAATGCTTACTGAGGTTGTTTGCCTGTTTTCTTCAGGGGCTGAGGGAGGGCATGTGTAAACAAAGCAGCAGACTTGTGAAAATCTGTTTGCTATTACATGAAATGAACGTCCATAGATTTCTGCTGTTGATAGTTGTTTCTCTTTCAAATTTTCCTCCTGTGAGTGAGGACTACTGAATTTGCAGAGGCTGAAAGGAAGGAAAGAGAAGTTGCCATGAAAACAGCTGTTTGTTGTTTTTTTTTTTTTTTAAAAAATATGATTGGTGTGGCTGGGGCTCTTCCAGCAGAGATAAAGACCTAACAAGGTCTTCCTGAATGCTGGCTTGTGGAAGTTCACTTGATCTTTGAGGGTCTGTTCTGTCCACATGCCCATAACATCAGCAGCTGCTGTGAAGAAATTGAATTAGAGAAGAGGTCAGGATACTGATGTCCTTGATGTTTGTCAAGGACAGATACATTCACATTGCACTAATGGGGAAAGTGGCTGACTTTTGGAAAATACAGAAAAAAAAAAAAAGGGAGCTAAGCAGTTATCCAGAGATCTTGAAAACTTTCTAGGTCCTGGCTAGTTTCTTGGCTGTGGCCTTAGAATCTTGTGCATCACTAATACTATGTTTGCACACACGCAAACACTTAAGGGTTAGTAAAACATGAGACTGAAAATCCAGTGCAGTCTGTTAAGCTTTTAATGCAGCCCTGTTGTCATCTCTGTCTTTCTCTGCTGCTTTCTCATCCAACTGAGAGTATTCAAGTAAGGGAATTAGCAAGGTACTTGCCAGCATTAGATGTAAAGCTCTCAACAAAATACCCGCTAAACAATAAGTAGTTAATAAATCTCATGAACACGTTTTCTTAAAAAAATACATTAAAAAACCCCAAACAAACCCACCACTCCAAAAAAAAACCCCAAAAACCAACCCAAAAGTTACAAAGCGTTCCTGCTTTTTGTTGATGCTAATTTGGTTTCATAGTTTTGTGTGATTATTTGCTGTGGTGGTTTGCAATCCATACCCTCAGTAATGGAAGCAAATGCGGGATGAGCAGCAGCATCACCAGATAGCACAGTGGCAATCTGATCTCAGCTTCTGCAGCACAAGCAAGGCTTTCTCTCTCTTGCATGTGCCTCTGTGCAATTGATTTGGAGGAGAGAGTCCTCTGGTGCATTGGGGAATGGTGACATTGGCAACTTCCTGCAGCTTCTATGAAACCTTTTGGGGAAGCTTTCCCAGATGTGGGGTAGGCAGCTGAAGAGCAGTGTTGAGCACCTGGCTGGGGTGCTTCAAACAGGGCTGAAAGCAGTGTGTTAGTGAGTACAGTCACTGTGCAGGGGCCGGTTTTGGGCTAGTGGTTCAGTTCTGAATGGGACCATACAGAGACACTGACAGATAAATTTCAGACCCAGACAGCTACTTCTGAATTTGGGTTCCTGAACCCTTTCTGCTGTTCCCAGTCTGGGAATACTCAGCACTGACAATGATAAGGTCCTGGGTATATCTGGAATGTTTGCATAGTTTGCTGGTAGAAGTGTGTTGGAAACAAAAAAGTTCAAACTGATAGTCTTTTGCTTCAACTTCTGTTCACATTTACCATATTTGATATCTACTTCTGGCTGGGTCCTGAGACCTCGTTGTGCCTTAATGTCCATATGACACTTCCAAGCCTGCAAAAATGGAGACACAGCTGAGCTTTCTTTTGTGGCTTTATGGGGGGGGTGAAGAGACTTGTTTTTGCTTCAGTTGTGATTAATATGCACAGTAATTATTTGTTTTCCTGATTCAAGGTCCGTGATTGCTTTTTCAGATTTCTGGTGGGTGGAAGTTTATAGCTGAGTCAGGCTGGAAGCATTTCCAGGCTAAAACTGTTTATGTGGATATGTAGATATACTTTGAAGAGAGGAAAGGACTCGTGTATCTGTGCCTTTTCTATATTTAGCTGATACTCCCCCTCCCGCTTACCTGCCTCCGGAAGATCAGATGACACATGATACCTCCCAGCCAATGGATACCAACATGATGGCACCTGCAATTCCCCCTGACATACACAGAGGAGGTAAAAACACTTCTTCCTTCATGTCTTCTGTTTGACTTCTTAAGATTAAAGAACCTTCAGAGCTTATTACTGATAACTGAGTTTTAATTTTGGATGGATGTTGTTCACAACAATTTTTATCTCTAGAAAAGAAAAAAACAGCCATGTAATTCTTTAATGTTGTTGCAAGGGATGAAATAATGAAGCTGGAGATTATTTATAAAGGTAAATATTTATTTAAGACAGGAAGCTATCCCATGACTGTTTAAAAATGTAAAATGTACGGGGTTTATTACTTTCTTACTCCCACCCAACTCAACAACCAAAGTAATTTTGTGTTTTCTCTTGGGAACTTCCACTAATCTCGGAACAGAAAGAACTCCTATGATGCCGCATATTTCTGCATGTGATACTGAAATTACACATGGGCGAGGAAAGGAGTCTCTTTCTCTCTTATGATTACATTGATTTATTGGAACAATGCAATTAAAGCCTACTGAATTGTGGATGACAGTAGATATGGTCAAGTATGGCTCCCCAAGCAGAGACTTCATCAGAGGATGGATGCTAATACTGTCAGTGATATAAATGTCCAGAGATATGTTACAAGGGCAACTGGAATATCTGTATTTTTTCCTCTGAGAAAAAATTGTGCTTTTTTTGTTGTTTTTGTCCTGAATTCTAAACTTCAGTCCTTAAAGAGTGTGCTCTGCTTTTAATAAGTTACCCTTCTCCTGGTTATAAGGGCGTTTGAGTTTTTTTTGGTATTTTGTGCTGTTCCACCCTCTCTTCCCATTTTTGTTTCATCTTTGAGTCATGCAGTGATAAAGCTTGGTTCAGGATACAGAGTTGTCTGCCTGAGGTGTGGCACTGCTACAGACTTTAAAAATCTGTATTTAAATAAAAAACCCTATTGCTTTATGTACTATGACACAGACATCTTTCTACACATTGCTTTTTAAAGCCTTTGCAGCCAGCCGTGACTGCCGAGTAAAGGATTTAGTGCATTCATCCCATTGTGAGAAATGGCCCCTTTAGAGAACACATGAGCTTGCACAGTTGTGGCTCATGCCAAGAAAGAGCAGCAAGCTGGATGCTGTGCCAGAATGATTATCAAGATCACAAGCGTATGAGCAGTGTAACTGTTGTGTTTGGGATTTTTTGGTCCTTTTTTTGTTACCTGTTTTGCTGCTCATCTTAATGTCTGGTTTCAGGAAGCACACTTGCCCTCTTGGAACAATCTGGATAGCTTTTATATGAATCAGCTTTACATGTGATAAATCCCATCTGTAGCACTTCCACTTTTTGCTGATCCAGTACACTCTGCGTGTATGAATAGTTTTTAGGAATTTTGGGCCTAACTGCAAACCTTTGCATGTGTGTCCCTCTCCCAAAATGCACAAGTACTATAGAATTCCTCTATTATGTGAGAGGTGATAAAGAGAAAAGGGTTTCCATTTTTCTTCTTGCTTCTTAGCATTCAACCATTTAAAAATAAAATGGTGTCTATTAGCGTTTTCCCGTCCTAGTAGTTTAGTACCATGGATTTTCATCTCTGTCCCTTCATTTAAAAAAAACAACCCAACCTTTTGTGTGCCTTCCCATGTTTATTATTCATATATGTATGCTGTGATTGTAGTACTCTAAAAAAACCTGCAGCAGGTTGTAAAAGAAGAGTTTTTACTGTGAACTCCCTTCACCATTTTTGCTGCAAACTTTTTAGGAGCATGTTCTTTATGGTGATTTGTTAGTCTTAAGAGATTTGGTTTAACAAGCTGCATCCTGTCAATGAAGTTGGGTAATTTCCATTGTTGGCCCATGCTGGGAATAGAGAGACTAAACGCACCTGCTCTGCATGACTTAAAGCAAATGTAAGGAAGTCAGTATGAAATCTGTGTGAGAGAGATATGATTAATTCTGTAAGAATGGCCAGCTGGCAAGATTTCTTCCTGACTTTGAGAATTGGGGCAAAGCTGCAGCTTTGATAATTGCTGGCATCTTTATGGGAATTAAAAGTGTAGTAACCTCTTACTAATAATACATGACTGATTTTTATTCTTTTTTAATTTATATTTTTTTTACAGTGATGTGAAGGTATAGAAAGTGCCAGAGTGTCAAGAAAGATAAAACCAGTGTTTTAAGCAAGTTATTAGCAGTAAGCACTGTGCTCAGAAGTTTTGCACAGTGATGTAGGATGTGTTATCCTGCTTTTGATTATTTTGCCACCTTTTGTATCTATGATGTACTGCTGCTTTTTAAGGGGGACTTCTGGGGCTTTTTCTTGTTTGTTTTGCATGTAACAAAAACTCATAGAGGAGTGATCTGTGAACAGAGGAGAATATGAACGGTGATCTTAGTTGGCTGATTTCTGTGAAAACTCAGACCTGGGAGAAGGAAACCTCTGGCCAGAAGAATAAGTTTTCACGTAATACCAGTCTGATCTTCACTTTAGCACTTTTACCTGTAGCTGGTATCTGCAAAGTTGGTATCTTAGCATCAAGTCCAACTTTGCTAGGCTTAGTAGTGAAACAGTATCCTTCATTCAAAAGCAACCACATAAAGCAACCACATCCCTTCACTAGCGTCCTTTTATTTGGAGAGTTTAGTAATTTGTAGCTGTGTGTGGCACCTTAAAGAATGTGCCCTGGGTGGAGATATCTGAAGAGGCCTTTGCTGTTGTTGGACACCCAGTGGGAAACTTTTTGGTAAAGACCTTTGGTATCATCTGGAGAAATTGTTCCCCATGCACAGTCACAAGTGTTACTTCATGAGTAAAGTGTGAAGTGAACCAGGAATTTCCTGTTGGCTCTCCGCACAATTCCCAGCCTCAGTTAGGAGCTGCTGAGGAGGAGCTTCTTGTTACCAGCATCTGGAAAACCCCATTCTGAGAAATCCTTGCTATTGCTCAGCAAGTAATTCTTTTGGTGATGAGCAGTTGGAAATTTTGCATTTGGTGGCAGTTGATGAATAAAAGATCCTCATTAAATAATACCTTCCTCCCATTTATCTGCTCTCCAGCCCAGTGTAATGGTCAGGATCCTGCATGTTATTCCCTGTTCAGTCTCCAATCCCAAGCAGTATCTGCTCATATTCCAGGTGTGCTTCATACATGTTCTGCAGACAAATATCAGTCCCTCTTAGGTGTTTGAAGTCCCCTACCATTCCCCCAGAAATCGCAGGAGAAAGATTTGGGCATGTTCCGAATGCTGAAAAATTGACCTGCTGACTGTCTATTTAAGCTGCATTGTTATACTTCTTTGTACCCAAAGTCAGAAATGGTCTTCAGTGCAGTTGTAGGATGCTGTTTCTCCCTGTTACTGTACAGCTTTGCAGTAAGCAAAGAGGTGACTTTTGTTAGTAGAGTAAAATGAGCTGAAGTAGAAGTTCATCTACTAAGTTGCAAAGAAAGCTGAGGTGTATAGGTGGGTGCAGCATTTTTCTGCCCTCTGGGCCTGCACCATAGCATGTTGTAAGCAGATAGGACAGGGATATTGGGGCACTGCTTGGTATGTGCCCAGGAGTTTCCTTCTCTTTTCTGCTCATATCTAGTACCAGCCTATGTCTCTTTTGCATCTTGAGTTGAAATTATTCCACTGTATGTCTGTGGCTGTGAAAAGTTAAAAAATAACTGAAGACAGAGGAGCCTTCACTGAGCTGCAATTTAGGGTTATCCAGCTCATCTTTGAGTGATCTCCAGCCAAAGTCTGCAGGGTTATGACTCTTTACACCTCGAGCCTGTATCCCGGTGCTGTCAGACCGTAACCTTTCCATCATTGCTTTACAGATGTTCAGGCAGTTGCTTACGAAGAGCCGAAGCACTGGTGCTCCATTGTGTACTATGAGCTGAATAACCGCGTCGGGGAGGCATTCCACGCTTCCTCCACCAGCATCCTGGTGGATGGCTTCACTGATCCCTCCAACAACAAGAACAGGTTTTGCCTGGGGCTGCTCTCCAACGTCAACCGCAACTCCACCATTGAGAACACCAGGCGGCACATTGGCAAAGGTGAGTGTTGGATCTTTGCATCCATCTTGGAGTGTGGGGTGCATTTCCCATGGACTTGACAACCAGGGACACTTGCCTCAAAAGCAAACTGGTCTTCCTTAGTATGTGGAATAAGTGCTTGTGTTGGTAAACATATAATTTTCTGGCCTAGTCTTATAAACAAAGTATTGTTCTTACCTGGTGTGTAATTACAGGAAGCTTTTACCCTTAATCAATTTTTAATTGCCTGAAGGCTATCAAAATCTTAATTAGAATGAGAGGGTAAGGCAGTTTGTCTAATGAAATGCCTTGATTTATCTTGATTACCGGCTATCCAAATTGGAAATCCAAACTGTGGTTCTTGACACCAAATTTTTTAGCTACCCTTAGTTCCAACATAAATTAGCTATCCTAACATGTATTTTGAGAGACAACCTGCTAAAACAGTTTATCCCAAATGCATTTTTCACAGGCTGGTGAGTCTTCCAGTGGGAATTTTTTGCTTCCTTTCTATGGCTGTGACAGTGTCTTGCAAAGGGCTTCTGGTTTATGCCCAACTAACACAGTCCTCTTTTCTGAGAACTCACCTGTAATGCAATGACAGGCAAAACTGGCATTGCCCCTTGCAGCGGGCCATTCCTGCCAGGCAAATTTTTTAGGGATTTACAGCATTAGTAAACTCTAAATTTTCTGAGACAGCTGAGGGTTCAGCATGCCCAGGCAGTGGGTTAAATGTTTTAAGTGCCAATTCATGAAGTCTCTTCCTTCTCCGTAGAGGAGGAAGGAATTAAAACCACAGAGACCTGCCAGGTCCCCAGGTCTGAGCCTTCGGTGTGCATGGCTTTGCTCTACATGAGAACTTGTGCAGCTCTCAGCAGTGCACCACACCTGTGCCCTGCCACTCACGTGCTAATACTTCTTCCTTCTTTTCCTCCCCATCCATCTTACCAAGTATCAGGATATTTATTTAACACCTCATTCATTTTTCCTGTTAAAAGTAACCCAGCTGCAAGCAGGGTTCTGCTGAAGAGCTTAACTGCATATGTACCAAAGCAGGGCGTGGGAGAGACAAGGGTGCCGTTGAATGAGTAAATGTGTGCAAGTGATGATGATGCAGAGCAGTTTGTCTTTGAGGAAGGAGGAGTAAATCCCAAACTCGAAGACATAGCCATAAACGTTTTTGCAGATCAGGTGGGAGTATATATGTACCCACACAGGTACACACAGAACCAGCAGCAAAGCCTTACCTGACAGAGCACAGTGAAGGCTTTCTTACTGGAGCACACAATTCTGTGTGTTCACCTCTGTGGTTTGTGACACTGTGGGAGGCGAAAGGTTTAAATAGCAAATAAACCATTTTTAAACACAGCAGGTGAATTTTCTTGCTTTCTCAAAGCCTTTGGAATTGACTCCTACTGACACAAAGGTTCTCTGTGTGTTGCTCTTCTGGGGCTTTGCTGCCATTGATGACAGGTGAGGGAGCAGGCACTAGAAGGGGAAAGGACTATAAAATTGGTGTCTACCCCCATTTGGCAGATATGTCTGAGGAATATGAAGGCCATTTTATTATTCCCCCCGATTTCTGGAATTAAAGCTAGCAGACAAAACTCCTGCTACCCAAATTATCAGTCAAGACTTTGCCAGAGAATCCAGCTTTAGTGTCTACAAATTATACAATAGGTTTCTGCCCTCTCCTCTTGCATTCCCAATTATTGTTTTACGTAAATATAATGAGAAAAAGTTCAAGTGGTCAAGCCATCCACTGTAGTGCATCAAAACTACAGTGCTTGCTAGTTTATTGTTGTTGAACATACATGTTGATTCATTTTATATATACATACCCCTTTTCAAATCTACTGCTGTTGAAACAGAACAGTAAAAATCAAGTTTGGAGACAGACAGCTAATGTTTTGATATACAGTTAATGTTTATCTCTTTAAGCAGAAACGTATCTCTGTGGAGGCAGAGCATGAAAAACAGATGCACAGTGTGAACTTGTCTAAACAACCTTCTCCTCCCAGGTGTTCACCTCTATTATGTTGGTGGGGAAGTGTACGCTGAATGTCTTAGTGACAGCAGTATTTTTGTGCAAAGTCGGAACTGCAACTACCATCATGGGTTCCATCCCACCACGGTCTGCAAAATCCCCAGTGGCTGCAGTTTGAAGATTTTCAATAACCAAGAGTTTGCTCAGCTTTTGGCTCAGTCTGTGAACCACGGCTTCGAGACAGTGTATGAGCTCACTAAGATGTGCACTCTCCGTATGAGTTTTGTAAAGGTACATGAAATTTTTTTAAGCAAAATTAGTTGTTTTTTCTTAATGTGGTGATTTTGAATTGTCCAGTAACTCCCTCTATCAACCTGTTAATGGCTGTTGAATTTTAAGTGTGAAATGCTTGGTAAGTGTTAGACAGATCTTAAATGAAGTTCTATTTGTGGACAGAAATTCATCTGACACACATACTTTGAAAGCTTGGGGTGACTTGAAGGAGATGTTTCTTCACATAAGCCCTCTAAATATTGACCAGCAGCTTCCAAATTAGGACCTGCAGTAATTATTTTAGAATAATAACTTTTCTGTTCTAGGAGGGCACGTAAGGTCAAGATTTGTGATGTGGCTGTTGTGTGAATGTCAGCATAGGTACTGATATAAAAGGGCCGGCTATATATATGAAAGTAATCAAATGAAGGTGGCTAATAGGCTGCCATGCTCTTCGTGATAGGAAGGTGGAAAGTTCCAGATGTGTTAAGACACATCTGATTCCCAAAATGGAATAGGTTGTTTATAGCTCTGCATCCTAAAGAGCTGCATGGGAGTGCTGCCTGACCAGTCAAACAGGGTCAAACAGGACCTCCTGTGTATTGGCTGTTGCACTGCGCAGTGTTCAGAGCTGCTGCCCCCTGTGTTGGGGGCTGGGTCATTAATACATTATATTAATACAGACCACAGCAAATTGTACCTGCAGATGTCATAGTCTTGTCTCCAGACCTGCCCCCAAAATGGTTCACTTACAAAACGGTTTGGAATGCTGTTTAAGTATCTCTCTGGTTTTTTGGTAATTACTGTAACTGACTCAGCTATGATCTGAAGCAAAACCTGTCTTCTCTTAACTTGAGAAATAGCCTGATGGGGAATGACCATGCCAAAAGAGGATTGTTTCTGACTTACTGCTCAGTTTATGGTGCCCATCCTGAGAATGATACTTTAGTTCTTGTCAGACAGATGCCTCACTCCACTTCTACGTCACTCTAAGACCTCAGCTTTTAATTCGTTGATCTGTTTGGCAGCATTTCCCCTCAGTTTGTTTTATTTTTGGTCTAGGCAGAAAAGATTTTTACCCCACTCTTCAGAGGCTTTATTGGGAGCTCAGGCTTTACTGATCTATGGTGAAATTCTGCACTGCCACGGGTTATGTCTTTAAGACTTAAAATACTTCCATTCCAAGATCAAGAGATCTAAAAATTATACTTTCTCCACATTTATTATTTTTTTAGCTTCTGATTTGTTTGTTGAAATGTGATAATAATTGCTTTGTCAAGGGTGTTATGCTACCCTGCTGTTAATGACTCTTGAAAGCTACTTTTGGTAAGAAAGAAGTATTCTTCTCACGTATTTAATATTATAAAATAAGGTGATTTTTTTTTTTCTTTCCCCACTTATGATTCTGTTTCCAGGGCTGGGGAGCCGAGTATCATCGCCAGGATGTAACGAGCACTCCATGCTGGATAGAGATACATCTTCATGGTCCCCTTCAGTGGCTGGATAAAGTACTTACTCAGATGGGCTCTCCTCATAATCCTATTTCTTCAGTGTCTTAAAAGGTCCCAAGCTCCTGCAATTTGGAAACAGTTGAGCCTTGCATGTACTTCAAAGATGTATGAGTCAGACACACACATTTTTATTTTTTTCCCCCCTGAACTGGCAACAGCTGAATAAGAGCCATGAAAATACTTGACTTCTGTGACCAACTGTTGGATTCCGAAACAAAGATAAATAAACCCCTTTGACATCCTGTTGGTATAAAGAATTTTAGTTTACGTTGTAACGTACTGTGGCAAAGCTGATTTGCAGGCCTCAGTGCAACAGGGACGACCGAGCCAGAACCGCAGTGTGTCGGACCGAGTTCCCCGAGGATCTTCCTGTAGCTGGCACTCCTGAGGTTCTCCTTCTTCCTTACAGTCAGCACTCACTACTCTCCCCTGTGTCCTCTGGAGCTAAGAGCTGATGCTGGTGAAGTCTGCTTTTTGCAGGCTTTCCTCAGTACTTCTTAAAAACACTTGTCTGAATTGATGGTTGCTGTTCTCTTTTAAACAATCCATAAGGCTTAATCTCAATAACTGTGTACTATCTTTGAAATCGTGTCCTGACCATACTGCTGTAAGAATGTTAGGTATGTTTTTTGCTAATTGTATGTATGGTGTATTTGAAAGTTTAGAAATTAATTAGATTTAGACCATAAAGGAATTAGGCATATTTGAATGGGGGGGAGGTGGGAGTGGGAGGGGAAAATGACAATGAAAATGAAATGTAGAATATATTGTAAACATAGCGTGTTAGTTTAAACTGAGGTCTGAATTTTGCTGTGCATTTTGTTTTTATAGTGGCTTCATCTTGGTAATTCTGACTATTTTTGCCTCTTCTTTTTCCCCCAAAACAATTGCAAAGCATCTTTAACCCGTGAAGAGGACAAAATGATCCATTGCTGCAGTTTGAAGGCTGCAGCTCTGTGTATTTCAAGACAAAATTGTACAGAATGCTCTTTAACTATTGAGCAGTTTTATACAGTTTATGTAACAAAAGTAGGCTTTTAATTTTGTAAGAGAACCTTGTTTTGCCAAACCTAGTAACTGTTAATTGTTTGGAGGACTTCAGTATCCCTGTGTGGGTCTATTTCAAACTTTAAAAAATATATATATATATATTTTTAATTTTTATTTTTTTTTACTGCTTGGTTTATTTTCTTCTCTTTGATCTTTTATATTCACCTAAGCTGTAGTACTTTCAAGTACCTTTATTCCAAAACTAGTGGGTCCTCTTTACTGGAAGTTTTGAATAAAACCTGTTGTTACTGCTTACATTTGATTAAAACCTTGTCTTGTCCACTTCTTGGTAGATTCTTAACAAAGCAGAGAAAGATACAGTCTTGAGGAGCAGCAACTAGAAATGAAGATATGCTGAGCTTTCCTCACGCTTCTGCTTTTGCTCTGGGGAGGGGTGAGGGAAGGAGTGTCCTGCTGCAGCTGGAACGTGTCTGAGAGGTGCTGGGATGGTGGAGTTGGAGAGACTGGGGCTTGACTGGAGCTCCAGTGCCTGTGCCTGGCTAAAATGGACCATGCAGCTCTAGCAGGAGCGTGAGGGAAAGCTGAGCAGCAGAGATAATGTGTGTTCAGCCAGGCGTGTGCATGTGGATGTCACTGTAATGAGTAATAGCCCTTTTTGGAGAATGAGTCAATCCCACCTTTTTCTTTTTCTTTTATTTCTTTTCTATTGTTTTCTTTTTTTTTTTAAGTTAATTCCATTCCTTGGCTCGCTATACATTTTTAAAATTAACATTTCTTCCCCTGCTAAGGGCAAAAAAAAATCCATGATGTTCAAGTTCCTGATTGAGGAGAACTTGGTTAGTGACATTTTTGTATTTTTAAATTGAAGAACAGTTTTATTTTATTTTTTGAGATTCAGTTTAACGTATCTTTTTTCACAAAGAAGCAGTCATAGCACAAATGTAACTCTTTAAAATAAATAAAATTGAAAGATTACCAAAAAGGGAAAGAATGCTGTTTGCTGCTCAGTCAGTGTCTCTCGTTTTTCTCTGCTCAGCCCCTACAACACTAACTCCCAGCTGTTCCCAACCAGTTTCATTCCTTTTGTTGGAATGCAGCTGTGAGGTAGGGACTTCTTTTTAATTAGTGCTGTAACCATTCATCGTGCAAGTCTTAAGAGTGTTTCTATTTGGATGTTTTTGTGTTTGGATGATCCTGTGCAAGTTTTGGTAAACTTTGAAATAGCTTTGGAATAAGAAAAGACAGTTTTGTGTTCTGACTGCTTTGAATGTTACTGTCTTTTGTGTTTTGGGCTGTAATGCCTCTCTGTTTTTCCTAAACGGGGATTAAAATTAGAAAATACTCTCTCTGCAGTGCTTCAGAAACTTTCAGTGGTAATCTGAATTAAGCGGGACCAGCAGGATCCCAGTTGTTGTAAGTTCCTACTGTTGTCAATTTTTCTGTGTTGTTGATGCTGTTGAAGTGCTGCATACGTTATATTTTCTTTATCTGTTATCCAGCTTTTTGTTTGTGGTGTGGGGACCTTTGGTGCAAGGCAAGAATGTCCCCTCATGTGATAGCACAGAGTATCTCAGCTGTACCTTATTAAATAGGGTGAGTGGATTGGAATAGCACCTGAGGCTCTTGTAGTTTTGGCTGGGGTAGCATTCAGCTTTTTTCACAATACTGGTATGGGGCTGTGTTTTGGATTTTTGCTGGAACAGTGTTGATAGAGCAGGGATGGTTTTGATCCTGCAGAGCAGGGATTGCACAGAGTCAAAGCCTTTCCTGCCTTTCACCCCACCCCACCAGCAAGGAGGCTGGTGGGGCACAAGATGTTGGGAGGGGACACAGCTGGGACAAGTGACCCCAGCTGATCCAAAGGATATCCCATCCCATATGATGTCATGGTCAGCATGTAAAACTGGGGGAAAAGAAAGAAGGAGGGGATGTTTGGAGTGATGGCATTTGTCTTCCTAATTCACCATTATGCCTGATGAGCCCCTGCTCTCCTGGAGATGGCTGAACACCTGCCTGCCCATGGGCAGCAGGAAATGAATTCCTTGTTTTGCTTTGCTTGTGTATGCAACTTCTGCTTTACTTATTAAACTGTCTTTATCTCAACCCACAAGTTTTCTCACTTCTACCCTCCCAATTCTCCCCTCCACCCCACCTGGGTTGAGTGAGCAGCTGTGTGGTGCTTAGTTACCAGCTGGGATTAAACCAGGACAGACTAACAGCCAGAAACACAGGAGGTGGGGCAGAAGTTACCTGGGAGGGAGCAACTGCTAGCGTGAGGCTCCTCTGAAGATTCTTGGAGCATTTTGAACAAGTTTTCTTGCTGATTTGCCTCACTTGGGATGCTGGAGTCAGAAAGGTGGAAAAGGCAAGGGACAAGACGGAAGGAAAGGAGTTTCTCATTGATCTCTCACAAAACAGGGAATGATGAGGACTAGAAACTTGGACAGAACCTACAGTATCAGCTCTGTAACCAGGTGAGTTCCTGCTGCTTATTCAGTTTATTTCCTCGTAGTTTTCTTGGTTTAGTCTCCTGAACCAAAGAGTTGAATACAGAAGATACTCCTTAAAAAGCCAAGACAAGTCCATGTTAGGAGAAACTGGAAAGGCATGGGTAACTGTTTTAGAAAAAGTGTTGAGGAAAAGCAGTGAGCAAGATATGTGGAGGCAGTTCCACAGAGCTGAATGTGTTTTGAAATCTCTCCCTTGGCTTTTCAGTGCTGGAAATAAAATAATTCTCCCCAGGTGGAGATGACTTTTTAACCATTTAAAAGTCTCTGGTGAACCTTTAAAACATTTGGTGAAAGCTAAGAGAGGTAGTCATGGTTACCTGTGTGGTTTTAGAAAGGTACAGAGAGAAATAATTCATGTTTTAACAGATCCTGTAACAGAATCGTGGACCTGATCTTTTAATGCTTGCTAACCTGGTATTGCCCTCTGCTTTGTTAAAGCCATTTGCTTACTAAATCACTTCTCTTGCTACCACAGCTATGTTTTCACAACTGTAGCTGTCTTTTCTAGCCTCAAAGAATGCAGTTCTGTGAGTATTGTTTTTTGAAGACAATAAATCAGTGCAGAGGTGTCTGAAATTTAGATGGGCCTTTCTTGATGTGCCTATCTTCTTGATTTTTCCTTTGTCTTACTACACTTTAAACTTTTGATGGACATCTTGGAAGCTGGCTGTGTTTTGATGCTCTCTTTATTAATTGCTGCTGGTTTGTTCTGTGAAGCACATTGTAGCCTCTTATCCTGCTCTTGAGATTCATGATTCATAACCATGAACTGGCAGTCACCTTTTTCTGGATGTCTGCCTAAATACACAACATAACTCTACCATCACCAGTCATGGTAGAGCGATATATTTTTTACATGCATCATCTCACAGTTCATTTTCTTCATATAAGTTTGTAATTCTGTGCAGGAGAGAAGGGGAAATGGCTCTTATTTTCCTCTGCCCCTTTCTGTCTTTGACTTAAAAAACGCAATGAAGAGAGGCACCCTCATCATGTTGTCCTTTAGGGGATCTTCTCTGTTCCCTAAGCTCCCCCTCCTCTCTCCTGACTTCCATATTCCTGATGACTTTCCTTATTTTTCTGAACTCTTTGCAAATAGCTTTTGGTCTCCTTCTTTTCTCACACCTGCTGGATGCTGTATGTTTCAGTCAGAGAGAAAACCCTCTATAGCATGCTTGCCAGAGGCAGGTAAAGAATTATGGGTTGCTGGAGGCACTGGAAGCCACCCATAAAGACACAGATGCTTCAGAGGCACCACTTTTTCAAGCCCTACTGTTTCAAATTTTCTTTGGAAGAGGATGGTGAAATGATACAGGTTTGTGCTATTGTGTTTCACTTTTGCTTGGGATTATTATTTTAAAGATTTTTTTACAGTTATTAAGATTCTCTTCCCTCCTCTACAATAGTATGTAGCTTAGTTTGCATCTGACTGAAGTAATACAAATTGTCAGCCAGCCTTATATGTAGGGGTTGTGTTCTGTGACTGCTGACTTGAGCAATAGAGGCAAGCCTTGCAGTTGTTCTTGTCATCTCTCTCTCTCCTCCAACAGGCTCCAGAATAAATAACTTGTCTGGTTTATGAAATGAAGTTTCTGTACCCTCCTCTTGCCTCGGTGACTTGCTCAGAGGGGAAAGCTCTGTGGGACAAAACCAATCTGTGTAGCTGTCTCTCATTCACAGGACCACTGATATGTGTGGTCCTTGTTCCCAGGAGCTGTGGTCCTGTCCCTGTGCCATCGCAGGTCACATATCTCTGTGCCTTGAGGTGGAGGGCTCTGGTCTCCCACTTCAGTTCAGTTGAGGTGGCTGACAAGGTGGCTTCTGCTTCATTCATCCCAGCTGTGGCAGATGATGGTCTTCAGCTGCAGTGGCTGTGTCTGAGGGGGTATATGGTGAGCTGGTTTTCGTGAAGCAGGAATGATGGAGAGACAGCCTTCTGGTCAAACCTGCTACAAACACACAAATAACTCTAAGATTTGTAATGAAAGCATCCCCTGGGCTTGAAGGGGGTACAAAGATGAGCAGGTCTATTGCAGTGAATGGACAAGATGGGTGTAGTTTTTACTCAGGTCTGATGAATCCTTAGTTAAAAATGGCATGTGGATCCTCAGTGTATGTTATTACTTCAGCCACACAAGGTGAATTAATGTCAAACAAACACCCAGATTTTACAGACAGGTCAAAAGTGGAATTTGATTCAATCATATTTCAGGAATGTAAGATATTTTTTTTATTCTAGTGGGTGTAGATTCCTAATTTTTTCTTAGGAATTGGTTTGTGATTTTCCCCTTTTCATGCCACTACTAAGGGATGAGTTGAAAAGTCTTTATCATCTCTTCATGATCCTACCAGCTCATCTGAGACTTTAAATCTGTAAAGCTCAGAGGAGGCTGTTGTAGTTAAATTTTGTAGAAGTAAGCACCTTCACTTGCTTCAGATTGTACACATGAGTTAAGATCCCTCATAGCAGTGATAAAACCACACCACTTACAACTCTGTACCATAGTAAATATAAAATGAGCTGTAATTATATTACAGAGGGGTCTCTGCACGTGCAAAGCAGGCCTTCTTTGCTCAGTTTAGTTTAAGTGGAGAGGTCACTTGCTTAGACATGGTGGGAACAGCATAGTTTGCCTTTGTAAAACATACTCCCATTTTCCTATTGCAGCTTCTCTCTTTCCCCAGTATCCCTGTAACATGTCAAAACATTCTTTTATATGAAGAAAAATGGTGTGCCTAACTTCCTTTTCCCTTACTCTTTCTTGTGTAACTTTGGTTTTCTGTGCCTTTAGATTACTGAGTGGAGCTTAATACAAGCAGGAGAATGAGACTTGATGTGTGTAGTGCTGCAGGAACACTTTCCTGTTTTTTTGGAGTGCTTGGTTCTTGGCAGGAGAGCAGGGTCTGTCTCATCTCTGAGCCCTTTACTTCTGTCTTCTGTTGATACTTTGGGGATTGGTAATCCTGAGTGTTTTCAGATATATATGTGGAGACTGAGAGATGGCTTCTGTCCCATCAGATACTCCTTCAAGCTCGTGGACCAGTCTCCTCAAGTCAAAATCACCATAGGCCATAGTGCTGGCAACAGCAGTATTTAGAAACTGGATCCAAGCATGGCTTCATTGTGAACATGACTCGGGCAGTGATTTGACTACAAACAGACTTTACAACCCCCTCAAACACAGCTTGATCCCTGTGTCTGCTGGATTTGGTCCATGCTGTTTTCTAAAGCAGCACAGAAAGAAGCTACCTTGATCTGCATAAGTCTCAAGACTTAAGAGTCCAGGAGTTGGATTTTTATCTTGTGCCAAGAGAGCAGCTCTGTAAATACTCTTTAATGGGGTAGCTTTTAACTGGGGTGTGGGGGTTGCTTAATACCCCTGCTGATAATGATTGATATGGCTCTAATGCAGAATACATTCTGGGCACTGTGGCCAGCCAGTTTTCTGACACACTTGGTGTCTGAGGAATCATGGCGTTGCTTTCAGTGTTCCTGTTGAACAGATACTGCAATAGTTTCGGTTGAATTTGATGAACTTCCATTGATAGAAAGCAGCTCTTTGCATTCTTACAACCAAAATGTTAAACCACTAAACTTTCTAGAAATTGACCATCTTCTAAACTGCTCTTAGAAAAGCACTGGGATGTCTTAAATGTTGGCGTGGGTGCGGATGGCAGCTTGAATTGTCACCTTGAAGTAGGAGCCTCGAGTTTGAGGCCCTGATTCAGTAAAGGGCCATCCGTTCTGCCTCAGGGGATTTGTTAGCACCATACAAGTCCCAGAGTAATCCATATTGTGAGTTAGCAACAGAGGCAAAGCAAAAAACCACCTGTGTACAGTGGCAAGGGGGAGGTTCATTGAACTTGGTGAATTTTTAATCTTTTTGTTTAACAGGCCGGGCTGTTTAGGGTTAGGGCTGCCCAACAGCAATTGGGTTCCTGATCTTTTTCCAGAAGGAGATTTACTGCAGTGGCCTCTGATCCCCCTAACACGCAACTGCCTCTTTGAACATGGATGTGGTGTTCCTTTTATGACAAGTGAAGCTTGTTAGGGAGATGAAGAGACCTGAAAGCTGGTCTTAGTCTTATTTCTCGCCCTTTTCCGCCCCAGTTACCCTCAGAAACAAACACAAGCCAGCCCTGCATCGATGACTGCCTTGTCGGGGAGGAGCAAACGGAGCAGCAATGGTGACACTAATGTAGCTGGAGAGCTGAGCTGGTGAGGAGCAGGTCCAGGAGGAGGAATTACCAAGGGAGTGTGTTCACAGCCAGGTTTTCTTACCACCACTTGAGCAAGTACAGGGAGAGCCCCTTTGTGTGCCAGCAGCAGTGGGTGGCCGACAGGGGTATGGTAGTGCTGCTGCATGGAACAATCCCAAACATGGTCAGTCCTGCAACTTCACAGCTGAACATGCCCGGGGACTGTCTTGCATGTGGGCATTGCTTTGGACTGCAGCAGGGGGAAAGGATCACCTCATGGTGCTATGTGTGATCTCATTGTGTGTGGTGTTTCTTTTCATTGTCTGGGTGCTCTTGCACTGTTATTCCTTCAAAAATAAGGTGGATGAAGGGATATACAGAGTATGTGGCCTTTCCTCTGCTTTTTTTTTCCACGCTCTTTTCCCACCTCTTGTGTTTTGTAAAACATCACTGTGTCTCCTTACGTTGGGAACTACCATGGCCTCACCCAGGTGGCGTATACAAGAATCCCAGTCAAAAGTCATGATTTCCACAACTGTATGTGGCATGCCTGAAAAATGTGACATGGCCTGTCACGTAAACAGGAAACAGCCCTTCTTGTAGGGGACTGAGTGGAGCTGAAGGCCTAATCCAAATAACACTGTTAGTCATCTCCATATGGTAACCTTTCAGTGCCATGCAAGTTTGGAAAACTTGATTATAACTGGCTTCCACATGCTGGATGAATGTGTAGATACCAGATGGTGCCTTACATGTTTAAGTCTTTTCCTAAAATCAATCTGAGGCACCAGTGTTTTATGTACAGGAGTTGTGGGTGAAAGCCTGCACGAGTGGAGGTTGGTGTTTACACAGGAGCAGGGCTGGACCTGCATCACTGGAGGCTTCTCTGATCATCTGAAGCTTCTGATGACAATAAGCAGTAAAAACTAGAGAGGCAGCACATATATTAAAGACATAATTGTCAGGGTGCAATACAATATACTTTAAAGTGCTGGCTAGTACATCAGTAAAAGCTGGCTTATTTTCCTCAAAAACAATACCATGTAATGTTACAATTGAATGATGATATCCTCTTTAGGCATATATAATAATAAGACTCTCTTAATTTTCATATTTTCAAATGTATACTCTGTCTATTTTAGTTTTTCACATGCAGATCCAGAAGACTTCTTGTGACATTCCTACCTCTCATTCCTTGTAGCTTGCTCCCTCTTTCCACAACCTTTCTTCCTCTGAGTGCTTATGGAGGTTTTGAGAGCACAGTAAGTGGGCTTGGTACAGAGTATGAGTTAATGTGATACCACACGAAGATATTTAGTGTATACCTGGAAAAACAAACAGTTGCGTGTGGGGTATTTTTAATTTCTGGGTTTTGTTGTTGGGCACCTTTAAGTATCCTGTTTATTTTTGTGGGTTGTTGGGAGTGTAGCTTCCAGACTGCAAGTCTGACATGGTTAACCTTTGCTGGTTTGCTGCTAAGGTACAAATTATGCAGTTGGAACTATTGTTAAATTCCTTTTCTTTAGAGAAGGCAAATTCTATAAGACCCTATCTTTAAGGCAGAGGTGAGAATAGAAAATAGTGGTGCTTTGCTCAATCTGAGTTTGTGCATTTCCTTGTACCAGAAAAATGGAGCTCAGTCCCAAAATTACAGTACCCAGTAATGATGTTCCAACTGGAACATCAGTTGCACAGAGGTCAGGCCTTTGTGTGCTCCTGGAGTTTTTTTGCCCAATAGGTGCTTATAGTCTTTAGATATCCTGTCACACCTCTCGGTGATAATGTAGTAGAGGTTAAGAAATTAAAGCTGAGTGACTGTGGTGTCTGACAAAATGAAGCATGCATAGTGTGTAGAATCAAACCCAGGCTGGGTTAAAGTAATACCCATGTGGTACAGCTATTTGGAAATACATAATGTTAATGCGCAAGCTCAGGGTGCATCACTTTATTTTATCTCATCAGATGTGCTTAAGCAATGATCTTTTGTGGGTTTGAGGCATTTTTCTATTTGTTTTTTTTTGTTGAGGTTTTGTTTTCCCTGGAAAGCTGGATGAAAAGAGGTCAGAAATTGTGGTCCTGATATCTGGGGAGAGGGAGTACAGGGATCTGCTTCACTTCCTTCCCTGCCACCTCCCCCAGATGAATTCTTCCTCTGTAGGTTTTATGGGAGGAAAGGGAAAAATCTGGAGGGACTTGCTCCATGTGGTTTCCCTCTGGCAAAAGCTGACCCAGCAACAGGGGGAGATGTCACACTGGAACAGATGCTGTTCCTCAGATGAATTATGAATTTCAGCCTCTAAAAAGAGCAGTCTAAAAGCCTGAGGGCTATGAGGGGAGGGAAAATAACTTTGAAAAAGTAAAACACCACTTTGGGTGCATAAAGGTTTGAGATAAATCCTTTTAGGAATGCTGCATTTGAGCCTCATACATGTTTTGCATATGTAGAAGTGCAGTAAATCCCAGTCAGGTGATGGGCTGGCTGCATCATGCATGCTGTCAGGAGGTGGCATGGTCAGAAGGACTTTGTACAGAGGTTAAGTAAATTCAAATAGAAGGTATTTTGCAGTTTCACTGTGTACCGTGTTCCAGTTATTAATCACTCTTGTAGTTCTTTCTTCTGTTATTTGGTTTAAATTTGCCTTTCTACAAACTGAAGTGATTATCCCTTAGTCTGCTTTTGATGGTGATGCAGCAAATCATTCACTGTCATCTGTGTAACACCATATGCCTTGAAGGAAGATACATTCCTTCTCCATCCTCTGCTCTTCCAGTTCTCCTTTTGTCAAAACCCTCATTTTTGAGGTCTTTGTTTTTTCTTCACTTTTAAATGTACTCAGTGAAGTATTCCTCTGGATTCCTTCCCCTTGGAGCAGAGAGCCTGAAACTGAGCACTGTACTCGACCTGAGGCCTCACCAGTGTTCAAAGCTATCGAGTGAAGAGCTGGGTAAAGTGAAATTTTAACACTTGTAACGCTTCTCTTAATACATCTCAGAATTGCATTTCGCAACATCATTTCCAGCCTGTGATTTCCAAACATTTTCAGTAGGATGGGTGCCTAGCCAAATGGTTTTGCTTTATAGTAATCTATATGCATATATTTTATACAAAATGTTGTCTCTTGCACTCACCTTTGGTGACTGTCACTCCACTAGAAACACAGTGGGTTTCCATCATATTTTCCTGGGAATCTGGAGACGTTCATCATCTTGTGGTGCTTTCATAAAGCACTTGTGAGAATGAGCAATGATTCTATGAAAAAGTTGGCCTAATTCCAGGACTTTTACATAATTGAGCTAAAAACCTTAACTTTTGTATCCCCTGGAAATTGCTCATGGGGAGTGTCCAGCTTAGTCCTCAGAAAAGATTAGTTAAGCTAATTGACAAAGATTATTTCTGTGGATTAAACTTTTTTTCTGTTCTTGTCTCTTCTTTTTTTGACTGTTTCTCTGGTACGTTTTTAAACCAAAGCTCCTAAAAGTGTTGTAGTTTGTTTTGCATTTTTTTAAAGTAGTTGCTGTTCTTTTCTAAATAAGTGTTGAAATATTTATCCAGGAAGCATCTGAGAGTCACTGCTCAAAAAAAAAAAAATAATAAAAAAGAGGTGGGGATGACACCCTTCAACAGTTGCATTAAAGTGAGGAAGGGAGGCAAAAGTTGGGTGTTTTTTTGTTTCCTCTTATTTCAATGGGAAAAAATGCATGTGCCATCATCTTTTTCTTAGATCACAGGGAACCAGAAGAGTTTTCTTACCCAGGTCAGACTTTAAAATGTTGTCTTTGTTACTTGGAATGTACGAATTAAGAAAGTATGTGGCCAGATAACTAGCATTAGGTCTGCATTTGTAGTGTTCTTCCAGAAAGGCTGACCATAAACTTGTCAGAGGTAACCTTTGCTGAAGTGCGTGCTGCCCTGTTGTCTGAGCTCCTGAGCCAGTGATCAGTAAGTAATCCAAGAAGATTTGTGTGCATGATAGCAGAATGAAGCGAGGAAACTGCCTGCTCCCCATCCTTCCTGTATTACTATCATTAGTTATTTCAAGTTTGGTTCTAAAATATAATGGTAAATAAATATGATTTAAAATTAACTGAGATGGTCAAACTGAGGGGTTTGTTTTGAAAAACGCATAGAAAGCTTCTCTGAGGAAGAAGAGTTCAATCTCTTTTTTTCCACTTCATGGGGAATAGGACAAGAAATAGCAGGCTTAAATTGCAGAGAATAAAATTTAGTTTAATACTGGAGGCAGGTGGAGGAACTTTGTGTCAGTAAACGTAGTAAAACACTAACAAGTTATCTAATAGCTTTTGGAGAATTGGTCATTGGAGATTGTCAATGACAGGTTAGAAAAATGTGTATTGGGAATAGCACAGGTGTCCTTGATGCTTTCTTGGATGCTTTCCAGCTGTGACTGAGAGTTTAGGGCTTGGCCTGAATACTGAAGAACTGAGTTCTGTCAGAGATGTTGAGGATCCCTTTGTCACTTGAGTATATTTTCATATCTGTTGAGACGTCCTGATTTAATGTAAAACAGGCAAGACTATTTTTCCCCTCTTCTTGTTCCATATGGCTGTGTAGTTAAAACGAAGATGAGTTGCAGCTAAAAAAATTTAGTGATTTGCACAGCTATCCCAGTAACAAACCCCACTTTCTGCTGGGGAGCGTGTTCTGCTAATAGCATTTAACCATCATGGGGAACACTGCAGTATGAATGCCACATACAAAACCATCTGGAAAAGAGCTTTTTCTGAAGCTCATCAATATTCCTAAGAGGAATTTATCCACAGTCTTTGCTCTCAGAGCAGCAAGACTGAAGAAGCAGTGACAGCTATAATGGCAGGGCACTAATGACTTTGGAGAAATGTTACTTTTGTAATTGGAAATGATACAAACAGTGTCATTAAAACAGATTGTTGATGCCATTTTTATTCTTGTCATAGGCTTAGTTACAAGAAGGGATTCACTCGAAGGTGATGACATCAGAAATTTTATGCTTTCCACATTTAGATAGACAGAGGCCTTAACTCATGAAACGCTGTTTTTCCAGAACACCAGCTAAACTGAGAGTGGATTTGAATGGCTGCTTACTTTTCCTTCCATTGAACAGAGGAGGTGAAATGTCGTTGACATGTGATTCTGAAATCTGGCTTAAGAGCTGGAGATCTGACTTAAGCTCTGATTTTCTTGGGGTTTTTTGGTGTTGTGGATTTGGTTTGGTTTTGTTTGTTTTTTGGGGGTGTTTTGGTTTCGTTTTTTGGGTTTTGTGTATTTCGGTTTGGGGTTTGTTTTGTGTTTTGTTTTCTTTGGTTAAACTTGTTGCTCTTTAAAAAAATCTTCATAGTTCAGTGTTCAGTATAAAACATGAGAAGCTTTTAAAATCAGGATCTCTTCAGCAAACTTCTCATTCTGCATGTAACTGCTGTTTTAATCCTTTGAGTCTCTACTCTGGTATTTTTTATTTTTTTTTAGAATAGGTTGGTACAAAAAGTCTTCAGCAGAAAGGGATGGTGATGGGAGAGAGATGCTGCAACATAGGAGGCCTTCTAGAATGCTTTTAATGCAACACTATAATTTCTTTACTTATCCTTTTAGGCAGTTTTTAAGATTTAATGGGCTGTTGGTGACTGCATCCTCACTGAAGTACTTAGCATTGGTTTATTGTGTTCTAGTATTAGTCTTGTTACATGAGAAGTAAATAGCACTAGGGATATATTCTCTTGACTGCTGGTGTGTTTTTCTACAGCACTGTGAGAAAAGCCTGATCTAACACATCTGATAGATTAGCTTAAATCAAATAAAGAGCCATTTTTTTTAATGCTGAGAAACTGAAACAAAACAGTTGATCAGAAAAAAAATCCCAAACCAACAACCCTCAGTTGTTCAGTGTGTCTCTACTAAAATCACAAAACATCAAATAAATGCAGATGAATCTGGTCTGAAAAGGGTGAAGGATGCAGATGACCACAAGTCATCTGAGGTGTGAGTACTGCAGATTTCTTGTCTTTAGTCTCAAAAAGAAAACATAAAGTCCTTTAATATGATTAATGCAACAAGGCAACTCTTCATACCTTTCATATGAAGCTTTCAGTTTGTTTCCCACACGGATACTCTGAATAGGTGTCTTAACACAGCAGCAGAATTACTGGTTAAAAATTATGCTTTGCATTTTGTTTCTGGTTTAGTGGGGAAATAACATGACATTCCTATGTAAGGCCTATGTTACACAGAGATCCCTGACTTACTGCAGCGACCAGAGAGGGCAGCAGCAAAATTCTGCTGAGAAGTCAGAAACTTGCTGTGAAGGACTCTTAAATAGAATTAGTTTTCTGTGAGTAACTCTCCAAACAAAACTGAGATGGAATTCATGCTTGCAAGAGGTGTGACTTTAACATTTTTACATTCTGAAGCCTACTGAAGGCACTCTGAATAAATGTTCAATGTGTTTCAGTTCTCTAGGTGGTTAAAAGTCTGCCACGACCGAACAGGGTAGACTTAGGATTGTGAGGATGAACCAAGACTGAATTATTCCTGTGTGTTCAGCACACAGCCGGGCGGTGTGACAAAACCAGTGCGCTGGCTTCCCCTTCTGGCCAAAAGAAGTAAGTGACCCTAATGGCGAGAGCCACACCAATTATTGCCCTATTTTATGGAGGTGTACTAAAGAGAAACACTAGTTTTCAGAGAGCAAATTAATGGCTAATTACCAGTGGGGGGGAAGGCCTGGTGGAACATGTTTGCTTCGTGCAACACAACATAGTGATATGTGTTTGCTGTTTGAACACAGAATTCTTTTCTAAATATGGTCCTAATTTGGAAAGGGTTGAGATGAAAATACCAACTTCTGGATAAAATTATTCCCGATTTCCCTTCTAGACCTCTTTTAGCTGGTCCTAGAAACAAATATTTTACTTCTTTTCATATGCTGTATGCTAATTTCCCCTCTGCAACTGCATCAGTTATGATTGTAATTTTTTTTTTTTTTTGCTTGGATTTTAGGGTTTTTACTTGCCTTTTTGTCTTATTTAAGGATTCTTCTCTCATTTTAATTCTATGATGCAATATTTTGTAGCATTAGGCTAAGATTTGGAAGTAGAGGATGTACTAGCATAAAGGTGTTTCCTTTGTGGTATAAAGCAGTGACACACAATATGATCCAACATGCTTTCTAACAGGCCCTTTTTAAGCTTGCCAGCCTTTTGCAATGTTGTTTTGCTCTGTATATGGAGGGATTGATCATACAGCATTGAATCCTAGCAGACGTTTCCTCTTTCCCTCCCAGTTCCACTGCCTGGAAAAAATGGGACGTTTAAATTGCTACACAATTTTGCATTATAAGACCAAAGTCTGGCTTATGGGCATGGTGGAGAGTAAGCATGCAAATACAACATGTATACACATACATACTAGAGAAACAGAATTTTCCACTGTGATAAACAGAAGCCTCATGTTTAAGGCACTTAGGTGGACTGCCAGAAACAGACTCCCCTGTCCATACCATGGGTTTGGTCCCAACTGGAAACACTTTGGTTTTCCTACTCCTCAGTTTTTAATCCTGACTATCAGATTTCTCATGGGCTTGGTCTTCCTTTTCACCTTGGCTGTGTCATCCTGAAACAGAAAGTGTCTTGATATGTTTTGCTGCAATGTTATGTTCCTATGGATAATTCTACCCACTACCTCACTTCCACCAATTGTGGTTTTCACCTGCCAGTGAGGCACTTGGCATAGGGATGTTCAGACAAAGACCTCTGAGCACCAATTCTGTTGGAGATTCAGGGAAAAACATTTGAATCCGTGAAAGATTATGTATTTCCTCTCAATGTTCAAACTGTCTGCAATGGTAAAGTGAGTTATACATTCATCATTGATTCCTTGCCTGAGTGTAGGCTTCACCTTGTGAACTTAAGGTATTCACTTTTTGATGTATATGGTTGTGCTGATTTCATACAGACCTGATAAATCTTTAGCACCCTAGGGTGGGGGGAAGGAGGGTTGTATTTAGGGTGAAAATCTCAGTCCTCAGGGCTGTCTTTGTCAACTGCAGAACTTAAAAATTGCAGCAATCAAGCCTTTCCTTCAGCAAAAAGTAGCTGGGAATGTGGCTGGGTTGGCAAAGTCAAGTGACAGATTGTATTATACTATGTATGTTTACTGATATATTTGCTATGGTTTCATTGCTGTATTGAAAAGAACCAGGAGGAGGCAATGAATGATTTCCTTTTCAGCTGTGCAATAAGGAACTACATGAGAAATATTTTGATATCGTGAGTCACTGGTGGCCATGGAGAAAAACATAGTCTTTAAGCCAAACTTTTAAATACTTTCTTAATTGAAAGAAAAAAAAATATTATATTTTACTGGCAAGTGACTTGCTCTTCCAGGTTTATAATTTTAACAATGAATCAGCTGGGGAGAGCATTATTTAACTTGCTCTTACAACCAGTAGACTTATATGAATAATGTTTGGGGGTTTTTCTGCCTATATAGTAATTTTTTTCCCCTAAGAAGCGTAAACATTTGCAGAAAAGATAATTGCTTTTAAAAGAAAATACATTTTTATCAGTTCCATTCCTATGTAATTTTATATCAGGCAGTTCATCATGAACAAATAAAAAACTTGTGCATAAGCCATAGAAAACTTTCCTGTAATGGCTGATGTAATTTCTCACTAATGTGCAATTATAGCTCAGTCCCTACCAACAAAAAAAAATGTTAAAGTCGCTGCTCTAAGGTTTTGTGAAGAAACTTCAGCTCCCTTGTTTGTAAAAACGTTACACAGATATAAACTGTAGTTGTTTAAGATTGATTTTTCCTCTTCTTTCTTCAGATGCTCTCTTGTAGGTCTCAGCCAAAGCTCAAAAAAGTAAATTTCTTTTTCCAGGCTCTGGAGCAGCTCTAAGAGCTCTGACAACCTCATGGCTCCTGACTCGTTCGAGTACAGTGACTCTGCTCGGCTGTTGGAGTCATTCTGTCTTTGCAGGTGGCCAAGCTGGGAAGCTGTGATAAGGCTGTTGTCTCCAAACCTAGCCAGGGAGCTGAGCTGCTGCTCTGTCCTGGCCTGTTTGTAGTAAAACCTAGAGATGCCTGTAGTCAGCAAATGTCTGTGTGTGCAGCTGTCAGTGAGTCTCTGGGGAGATGTACTTTTTGGGTGCTGTTTCCTTGCCTGAGTCACAACTGCAAATCTGGGGAGGTCTGGACTCAAGTTGCATTTAGACCAGCAAACCTTCACCTGTGAATATGCTTCCTATTGTTTTCATTTCACATGTCCAATTAAGATGAAGCAGAAGGTATATTTTGACTAAAGTGCCAAGACTGTCCTTGAAAGGCTAGTGCTTTCTTCTTGAAAGGAAGGCTGTAATCAGCAATAAGGCATAGTGGAGCAAGGGGTAGAAAAAATTGTTGCAATAAGATCTCCTCTCTAAGGAAGAATAATTTCTTCTTGTAAGTGATGCAAATTTCATAACTCTGTAACCATAAGCAGTATGGATTGTGGGCATGCCAGACTTTTTAACATACAGAGAATGGGATCAATAGAGAGTTTGTAAGTAAAAAAAAAAGTACATCTTTTTGTAGTCAAGAAAAAGCTGGTGAGTTTCAAGCTGGTCTTCCTTATTTAATTTCATCAGTTATTTATCCTGTTGTAATTTCATTTAGATCACAGATATTTGTTAGTTTTATTTGCCTTTACAGCATGTAGCTGTAAAGAAATGTCTGTGCCTATATTAAATATTGTTGGGGTAATTATGTGCTAAAAAATTACTCTAGGGTTTCTTAAAGAGGAGGTGAACAGAGTAAGGAAATCAGAGTGCTGCCAGAGAGAGGAAGAATGAATCCAACTAAAACTGCAAGGGGAAGTCAGTTAGATGGAATGTAAGTCTGCATGGTTGAATTTGGCAGAGATGCTAATGTTAATACTACTTTTGCAGTGAGAAGTTACAGAAGGGTCTTTTTCTATTATTTTATACCAGCTGGGATTCAGTTGCGCATTTTGTCTGAATACTTGTGCCTCCCTGTGCCCTTAGTTCATGGCACAGTGCTTTCAAACACTTCACAGGATGTTTGATTTAGTATTGGCTCAGAAGGAAGACTGCCATTTCATGAGTTACCAGCAGTACTGTTTTCTTTAACATCTGGGCTAAATTTGCAGCAAGGAGGTTAAACCAGATAATTTTCCTTAAATCTCGGACAAGTTGGCAGACTGTGATGGACTAACTATGGAGTGCACATTTTTATTCTTCTGACATTCCTGAGGAAAAGGAAGATAAGTTAAATTTGAAATAAACACATTCCCCCCCCCAGAGAAGTTTGTATATTGGAGATCAGAAAGCACAAATACAGTGAATATGACCAAAATTCATTGTGCTGTGTGTAATAAAGATAAAAAAAAAATGTGTTTGCATACATTAAAAGACCATAGGGGAAACATAAGAATACTGTACAGTATGACACAATGTAGATTGAGGAGACTCTAGATATTGGTCCAGCTTTTAAGGAAATACTTTGCCTGTTTTGGATGAGGTTAGAGTAACATAAAATCAGAGGCAGTAGAAGAGTGCAGTTCTAGGAGATCTGTGCAATCTCTGTTCCAGAATACTGAAAAAAGGGATGTATATAATTGAAAAGGCAATAATAGGGAGTCTTCTTGTCAGATCTGACATTTAGAGACTCTGGTCTCTGACTGGAGAAAAGCAAACTTGTTTAATAACAGAGCTGAGGGGAAACGGGGGTGGAAAAAAGAGAGGTGACCTGAACAATTTAGATTTCCAGACCTCACCAGTGTGCAAAGTCTTGAAAACAGTTCTTGCAGCAAGACTACTCTAAAGCACCTACGTGGTTGTTTGTGGTCATATCAGATTGGCAGTGCAACAGATGGGCTGTATAAAATAGCAGAGGTTTTGTTCTGAACTGCTGAATGCACAATTTAATCTCATTCCTATTATTCCAGTCCACAAGGTTATCATAGACAGAGAACGGAACAATTCACCCTCCTCTTCAGCGTTGACGAAATGTGCATTTTGCAGATCCACTCATCTAGGTCAATGACAAATTATTCAAGATGAAAGTACACAAAGGGGAATAAGGTACAGGATCAACTAAGCCACAGCAGAATGGGTTTTTTCTTGTTGTCATTGTTGCTGCTGTTATTAGCAAAATAATGGGGATGTGCTACCTCAGTTTAAGCATGGCACTTGAAACAGAGAGCCTTAGAAAGCTTATTTAATGAAGAGGTTATAGCCATCCAAGCTAACTGATGATGACTAAAGACCTGGCTTAACAGAAAGACTTCACAGGGCTATTTTCAAATGGGACTCCTTGTCTCTCCTTTTGCCCTGGTTCCATCACGTGCTGCTGGGGACACGAAACCACACGTTCTGTCAGCTCTGAAGAGCATTCAGTTCTCCGAGGGTGATGATCTTGTGGACCGGAGTAGCAGCACTATTAAATCATGCATTGAGCTGTGTTTGATACAGCCCATCCCTGGCACCACACGCGTGGCGGGACTGTGAGTGAGTCTAAGAATTTTAAGGCTGTGAGGTATGGGCACAGCTCAGCCACAGGGCTTTGTGTGTGTTTATGCTTATTGGAAATAAATGTGTGCACTTCAGCAAGGGAGGTGGGCAGAAACGGCATTGTGAGGTGACTGGAGAAATAATAACCATTAAAAAAACCCCAAAAAACCAAAAACCCCACCAAAACACATCCTGCCCCCCACTCTAACTCAGCATCCCCGTAAGGGGAGGTTTTAAGAGCCGGGTTTAACCGGGCAGAATGGAGACTGGAAATGCTGTGGGGAGTGTGGGCAGGGGGAATTCAAGCATTTCTCCTCCTCTGTTCAAGCATTCCTCCTCCTCTCCCGGCACCTGCTCGGCCCCAGCCCCACAGTGGCCACTTTTGGTATCCCGGGGGGATCTGAGGGGTTCGCCAGGGCAGGGAATTTTGTGTGCCCATGGAATGGCCCGAGCCCTGGCCCTGGGGAGGCGGGGAGCTGCTTCCTTTAGCCCCCTTCCCTTTCGGAGCCCCGCGCTGCCCTTCCCGGCGGGTTCCGGCTCAGCCTGAGGCCGTCACTTCCCGGGGCGGAGCCGGTAGGTGCCGGGAATGCGGGAATACTGGAGCGGGGGTGTCGCGCCCCCCCCGCCCCGCCGGTGGTCGCGCCCGGGCCCGCCCGGGGGCAGCGGGGCCGGCACCACCCGCGCCGCTCTGCGGGGGGGTGCGGCTCCCTGGCTTTGTTTCGGAGCACCCCCCTCTCTGAGGGCCCGCCCTCTCATCCCACCGCTTTCTTCCTGGAATAAGTGCGGATAATTGTTAAGAACAGCCGTAAAGGGGGAATATACAGCGATTTCAGGCCCTGGGTCCGTAGCGTGCTGCGTGTGCCCTCAGAGATCTGCCTTGTTTTAATCAGTGCTGTTCGCGTGCCTGCTTTTTCAGAGGTGTTTTTTACCATAAAAACATTGTTTTCCTTTATTCAGTACGATAACAGAGGAGCCGTGCTGCTGGGGGTTGTGTGGCTGCTTTTTGTTGTGCCTTTTTGGCGGGGGAAAAGGATCATTTTTTTTATCCAAGACAGCAGATTCGGGTAGAATAAAAAGGGTTTAATTCCTTACAAGTGCTGTGAGGAAAAGTCAAAGTGTTTGTCTGCTGTGAAGGAAAGTCGAAGTGTTTCTCTGTTGTGAAGGAAGTAAATGTGTTTCTCTCTCTGCTGTGAAGGAAGTCAAAGTGTTTCTCTCTCTCTGGTATGAAGGAAGTCAAAGTGTTTCTCTCTCTCTGCTGTGAAGGAAGTCAAAGTGTTTCTTTCTCTGCTATGAAGGAAGTCAAAGTGTTTCTCTCTCTCCCTGCAGGGTCTCTGCAGACAGAAGCCAGCTGTGGTACCTTCTAACCCCAAGGAAGATGAAGATTCCCTCCTTGCTGCTGAGGTTCCCTCATTGTTTCCCCAGGAGAACGCACCTCACGGGCTTCCACTTCTGTCCCAGGGCACATTCCCAGGGCTCTGGATCTCCTGGACCAGCACGCCATCCCTGGGAATGGGTGTGCTGGTCCAGGGGCTGGAGGAGGGGGCTGTGCCAGCAGGCAGCCCCCGAGCAGCACACGGAGGGGCTGTCCGACAGAGAGCAGAGAATCGTGGGCAGGCTGTACAGTGGGCTCATCCAGGGCCACAGAGCCTGCTTAGCCGAAGCCATTACGCTTGTAGAATCGACTCAGAGTAGGAAGAAGAAAGTAGCGCAGGTGCTCCTTCAGAAGGTATTATCCTACCACAGGGAACAGGAAAAGTTAAATCAAGGAAAACCACTTGCCTTTAGAGTGGGTTAGTCCTTTTATGTCTGTCTAGTAGTTGCTTACATGGAATTACAATTCTCACCCTCCATTGTCGCTATTATTTGTGGTCTGTAGTCTTGGGTTGTTGGTTTTGTGGGGTTTGTAACCAATTAGTAGACCAGTTGTCCAGTGGAATTATGGCCTGATATGAAAAATGCTTCTGAAAAAGCCTCAGAAATCATTGTTGCTTCCTGGGAGTGCATTCTGTGAGGTGTTAGAATGGTCTCTGAGGTGTTTTTGTAACTATTACAAGCTGAAACGTTAGGTGGTTTGCAGATTGATGCAGATATTATCTACACCTAGACAAGGAAGGATGAAGTCAAGCAGACCTGATCTTTTCCCAAAAAAGGTGTTTTCCTGAACTCCTTTTTCAATCCACAGAAGGAAAGACATGTACCTTCCTGTTTTATGGCCTTCCCTTAAAGCAGCCTACTTTTCAGCTGAAGGAGACTCGACCCTGGTTCTCTTGGAAGCTCTGAAATATTTTCCTCTTGCAAAGAGATGGGCTACTAACTTATGTCATGGCCAGCTGTCATCTCTGTCTGTAGAAAGGTAGAAAGAACCTGGCCGTGGGAGTGAGAAAAGTTTGGTGCTAATCTTAGTTTGCGAGCTTTGACATGCAAATAAATGGCCTCATTCTTTGACATAACAGCTCTTCAACATAAGGGCTTTTGTTTTTATAGTGTTTCTTTTATAAATGTTAGTAAATCTGAAAAATCTAGTTTTGAAAGTCTAGTTTCAATTTTGAGAGCTCTGAAAGACAAGTCAGTATAAGTAAATTTATTTGGGTGGAAGTAAATATGTGTATTTAACCCAGTGTCATTGGTGTGGATAGGATGAGGGGTAGTGAAGTGAGTGCTGTTGTGCTAATCAAGATGGTGTTTTTTGAGTCAACTACAACTGCTTAGGTGGTATAACAGTTCTGACTTAGCTTTTATTTGCCTTTGTTGTGATAGTGTGTTAAAGTATGAATTGTTATCAACCTAGGTGTTGACGGTATTCGTGTGGTATATTATTTATTTCATTAACAAAGTGGTTTTTTTTCTTGATATGATTATTTAGGGTTGTCTGGTCCTCCTGGTGCTGGGAAATCAACTTTTATAGAGTGCTTTGGGAAAATGCTTACAGAAAGAAAACACAAAGTGTCTGTATTGGCTGTAGACCCTTCCTCTAGTACAAGTGGTGGTGAGTGTGAATTAAAGTTTGAGTCAGGTTTCTAATGCTTTGTCAACTATAGGAATATCTCTTTGGGCCAAATGGAGAAAATTTGTGACCTATAAAAGAAAAATATTGAATGTATCAAGTTTTCATTTTTTCTCCATCTGATATGAAATTGGGAAATAGGCATCAGTGTCCTAATTTTGTCAGACTTCCTCTTTTCCAGTGTTGGAGTGTTGCCTTACAATTTTTTACTTTTTTTTTCTAAATTGGAATTTCTTTGAAGCTCTGTGGCTGTAATGTGTCACTCTCAAATAAAATATTGTAGGGGAATTATAAGCTGGCCATGCTTGATTCATGGTATCTCTGACATGAATAATAGAATCTTGATTTTAATCTTTTTCTAATGGGCAGCTTCCAGGGAACATTATTACTTTTTAAAGTTTCTATGCTGTTAGAGAAGATGCTGTGACGTGTAAATGTTTATAAAGAAAAAAACAAGGGCACTGGAATGGTGTGGAGCTAAGACAGACTGTGTTCCTGAGGGCATGTATTCAGGATGCATCAATAGAATGGCAAAATATGGTAGCAAGACCGCACCAGTTAAAAGAACTGAGCATCCCTCATCCTTTGGAATGTGCAATGTCTTTGTAGATCTCGCTGAGTCTGATTCACAGTTTGTACAAATAGAAGGAAGACAGGGATGTATATCAGCTTTCCTAAAACAGAAAATCCATCAAGATGTGTCAGAATCATAATGGAGAGATTTTTCCCTTTAGACAGAAACAGCAAATATTTTAACTGTGTGGCCTGATGTGTATAGGCCTCAAAAAGCCATTCAGAAAGTGTAGAATTCATTCTGACCTCGAACAAATTCTTTGTATTTGATAGCAGTAAGGTCTGCTTATCAGGCCTTTCCACCTTCTGCTAGGTGGGAGAACCAGGCAGTAACTTCCTTGTCCTCAGCAGAGCATTGAGCAGCTCTTACTGGGATATTCCTGTTTGACTGACTGAGCCCAAAAGATGTGTCTTTTCTCATTCATTTGGCGGGAGGGAGAAGGGGAAGTTTG
>JAWWTY010000123.1:14802625-14929135 GCA_035222235.1 Margarornis squamiger | reverse complement strand
AATCCATCAAGATGTGTCAGAATCATAATGCAGAGATTTGTCCCTTTAGACAGAAACAGCAAATATTTTAACTGTGTGGCCTGATGTGTATAGGCCTCAAAAAGCCATTCAGGAAGTGTAGAATTCATTCTGACCTCAAACAAATTCTTTGTATTTGATAGCAGTAAGGTCTGGTTATCAGGCCTTTCCACCTTCTGCTAGGTGGGAGAACTAGGAAGTAACTTCCTAGTCCTCAGCAGAACCTTGAGCAGCTCTTACTGGGATATTCCTGTTTGACTGACTGAACCCCAAAAGATGTGTCTTTTCTCATTCATTTGGCGGGAGGGAGAAGGGGAAGTTTGAATGTGTTGCTCTTTTGAAATAATCTAACGTTACATGTTTAAGGGTCTCTGTTGGGTGATAAAACACGGATGACTGAGCTGTCCAGAGACATGAATGCATACATCAGACCATCTCCAACCAGAGGGACCCTGGGAGGTGTGACAAGGACCACAAATGAAGCCATTCTGCTGTGTGAAGGAGGAGGCTACGATGTTGTTCTTGTGGAAACAGTAGGCACGTGCTTAGGATTTCCTTTTAATTATCCTGTTGTCATATCTAAATAAGGTGTGTTACTAATTGTATTCTTTCATCTTTGATTTTGCTAATGTTTTTGTGTGTGGTCACTGGTTGAACATGAGTGCCTGTTCTGTCTGTTTTCTAGTCCTGTATGTCTTCTACAAAACTGTTGTGTTTCCTGTCATCTTTGTTTTGCTGTGGGATTTGTTTGCGGTGCAGTGCTGGGATCTGTCATAATTACTGTCATTATTAATGTAACTGAAACTTTGCAATAAATGGTGAACTGTGAATTTAACTTTTTTAGGTGTGGGACAGTCAGAATTTGCTGTGGCTGATATGGTTGATATGTTTATATTACTGCTACCACCTGCAGGTGGAGATGAATTACAGGTATTTTTCCGTTTCTCTTACTGGTTTCTACCTCAGACTAGAAAGAAAAACTTAAAATCAAGGTGTGAATAAAGTTCATATCAATAGTTTTTTGTCCATTACACTGGACATATTGCAGTATTTTCAACATCATCAATTTATTGCACAGCTAAGAATTTGGTATGGTCCCCTGATTTTGGAAGTATTAGGATGAAAAATTTTGATACTCTATGGCTCAACTTTGATGTATATATTAGTTACTTATAATTGTTGGTAGTGGTTTTTGTGTTATAGGAAACCAGAAATTAATACAAATAGTTTTGCAAACTTGGTCATGTTTTGGTTAACCCTTTGTCTCTACACATGAAATAGGTTATCTTGTGAACTCTGATATCCATATTTAGTGTTCTTGTGTCAAAGTAGAGTAATAACTGGTAATGACAGAGGATTTTGGTACTACTCTTACCTGACTAGCACATACTCACATATGTACCCACAAAAATGTCAGTCAGAGACACTAGAAACTAAAAAACCATTTTGACCTGCTTTTCCTGATAAATGAGCATGTCACAGTCCTGGGTATTCATGATTTCTCTCCATGTTCTGTTTAGGGTATCAAGCGGGGTATCATTGAGATGGCAGATCTAGTTGCTATAAATAAAGCTGATGGTGACTTAGTTGTGGCTGCACGGAGAATACAAGCTGAATACATCAGTGCTATGAAGCTGCTTCGCAAACGTTCCAAGGTTTGGAGACCAAAGGTTTGTGTACTGCCCTGGTGTATGCCTTGTCTGGGTTATTGGAATTCCCATCTTGTTGGGCTCCAGTTTTAATGCTTTGTTTCATCTGTTAGAAGGTTAGGGTAAATTATAAAGGAGAAGATTCAGTACCAATTTTTAATATGTGTATATAGAATAAACACACGGTCTCACTCCCTTTATTTATATACCTGTGTCCATAATGGAGGTTTGCTCTACCCTGGCGTTAAAATGGACCCATTGGATTAAGGTTAAATCAGCTGGGCTGCCTGAGGTTTAGCCATCCACTTGTAAGTGGGGAAAGAGAGAGAGACTTTAAAAAACCAGACTGTTTCATTTAAAAGGCTCTGTTAGGTATCTCTGAGAAATATTACTGGCAAAATTGATTCCCAGTCTGGAAAGCTAAGGCAAAAAAATAATTGAAATACCTCATTTCTGGCATATTTTAAGTGCAAAAGGGTAGCTACCAGAGTATGCATTTAATTCTACCTTTAAGTAAAAAAGCAATAATGTATCTTTAGCTTAAGGAGTCATTAAAAATTAATCTCATTATACAAGCCATTGAAAAAGGCCTGTTCATCCCAAATACTATGGATGTCAGGATCCACTTACAGTTGGTAGCACCCAATTTTGAGATCTCTGTTCAAAAAGCACCCACAAAACCATGAGATCCTCATGAAGCGAGTGCATTGAAGGAAGCTTGCCTTATGCATTTCTTAATTTCCATACAATTTACCCTCTAGCCTGGTAGTTACATGGCATTAAAAATCCCTCTGAATCCACCAGGTAATGCGCATCTCTGCCAAAACTGGAGAGGGAATCTCGGATATGTGGGATAAAATGACGGAATTTCGCGAGCTCATGCTCACAAGCGGTGAGTTGATCGCCAAGCGACGGAAGCAGCAGAAGGTGTGGATGTGGAATCTCATCCAAGAAAACATGCTGGAACATTTCCGGAGTCACTTGGCAGTCAAGGATAAGATTCCACTTCTAGAAGAGAAAGTCCTTAGTGGAGTCTTGTCTCCTGGACTGGCAGCCGACCTGCTACTGAAAGCGTTCAAAGATAATCTCTAAGCATTGTTTTCTACTCTGTTCTTCATAAGTGCTTTATGTAAACATGAACATTAAATACAGTTTTTCTGTGTGGGTTCAAATGTTTTACTGCAGCAGACATGAATGGAATACCTATGCAGTACTCTGCAAAGGATACCTCTGGGTTCTGCATGTGCAATGACCATGGCAAATCCAAACACTCACTCAGAGATTACTACAGACTGTACTGGAAAAAAGCACAAGGCCAGATCTTCTGTTTGTACACACCAGAGATCTGTTGGTAAAAAATTTATGCCAATGTGGTGACTGGTTTTGGGAGGGTGGGTGAGTAAGGTTTGTGGTGGTGCAGGGTTTTACTCTGGTTATGGGGTCATCTTAAGAGCAGTTGACGCTGCAGCTTTCCATTCTAATATAGCATCAGCTGTTGCCAGAATGGATTGCATTTTCTTTCCTCACCTTGAGTGACAGCAAGAACATTGGAGTGCCTGACAGCACCTGACCACAGTCTTAGTTTTAAATAAATTGTATGCATATAAATAGAACATAGTGGTGTTTGGTCCCTGTTTGGAAGTTATAATTAGTTATTGTACACTGTACACAAGGAGAAGGGAATTTTAACCCTCCCAAAACAGATGTTTTAATACAAAAGCAAAATTTAGTTAGACTTTTTTTAAATGCAGCCATCAGATGGAACAAATGTTACCCGAGGTGTTTTAATAGCAAGTGTCTCTGTAGAGACCAATTATTCTAGTATAAATAATGGTTTGAGGTTTTCTGATCTGACTTGTGTTGTTTGGATTCAAACAAAATGGCCAGTTGCGTTTGGTATTTTTTTCTCTCTCTTGCAGAAGACGTGACTGCTTACAACCAAAAGCACTTTTATTTTTATTTTCCCTTGAGAAAAATCTGGAGGAAACATTTTCCTAAGCCATGGTCTAGAAAGCAGAGCTCATCTGGTACCTTCTTAATTGTGAAGGATAAACTGGAAAAGTGCTGATTTTTGGAGACCTGACAGAAAAAAACAGTCAAACAGGAGAATTTGTGAGTCTGTTGTTGTGTAGGTGAATTAACTTTTTAAAACATATATTGGAAGTGGTGATTTTCATAGTTTTTATTTTCTGGACTTGTACATAAAAGGTATGTTGTCTTTAGCTCAGTTTCACCTGTTAGGCTTCTGACCAATTCCAGCATAGCAATTAAGTGGTTTACTTAGATCGTTTTTCCTTTATGGTTTCCCCCAAAGTATTTTTTTTCCTTTTCTTCCTCTTGTACCCGTTGTTAGGTTGTGCTCCCAGCTGAGTTTACTTTTGCCTGCTAGGGCTCTGTGCTTCAGAATTTTGATTCATGCGTGGGTATAACTTTGGCAACTATCAGAAAAGATGAATGATTTCTGAAAATGCTGAGGATTTTGTTTCCTTTGGTTTGTCAGAGTGGCACAAATTACACAATGCAGAAGAAACCTCTGTCCTTCATTCTAGAATTTCAGTTATTTTTCCCATTTTATGATGGTGTCTATATAATAGTCCAGATATTTTTATTCTAAAAATACAAAGTATGACTAGAAGGTAAAAACCAAACTGCAAGGCAAATTAAAAATACTCTTTAAAAGCGTAAGAGCAATGATCCTCCTGTAAGTTTGCAGTGAAATACTAATGAGGGGCACTGTGGTCTTTTGTGGGACATAGAGCTGAGGCATTTCCTTGTTAAGAAATCTTGCACTGGTGTAGCTGGTGTTAGTGGTTTCCACCACATTGATTGTTGGAACCTCAGAGCTCTGACGCCTTATTCCTATCCTTAATCAGTAATTTGGAGTTGCTGAAGGAATATAGGGAGTGGCAGAAGCACGTTATGACCATGCTGAGTTGTGAAAGGAATGTAGCGCTTATAGTTTCTTTTTTATTTAAACAGCCTCTATTGAATGTGACAGAGAGTGCCCCAAACCAAAAGTAATGTCTCGTGTCCTTCCAGCTTTAAATATTGACTGTATTTTATGGGACCTAGAGGAAGAAATGACAGTCAGGTGGAAAATGAATTAATGCAAGCAGCAGCATTTTAACTGGTGAGTTCACAACTTTTTGATAGTCCATTTGTTTCAGGTGGCAGTTTTTGAGGTGACCTCATTTGTGTTTGTCTGTTAGATCAAACCCTTATTATTGTCATTACTACTTCTCCTGTCAGGGACTGCTGTTTTCCTTGTCTGTTATACTTGAGCTGCCAAGCAAGTAAAATAGAACCTGTGGCTTTGTTTAAATGACAGCTGCTCAAGCAGAATGTGTTTTGCCACTTCTTCAGTATTTGTTTTCTGGTTGCATATCTGTTGATCCACTCAAGCCACAGGCCATCATTATTTTCTCGTTTTGTTGCTTCCTTTGAAGTATCGTTAATTTACTGATGAACTGTTAGAAGTGCAATGGCTGAAGCAAGTTCTTTCAACTGCATTTTCCTCTTAAGGCAAAGCATTAAATGAAAATCAGATTTGCCTTCTTTATGTGCTCATCTATGCCCCATGCCTCAGTAGACCGAGAAATACCCTTATGCTGAAAAGCTTGTAAAATTTTGCTGTGCTGTGTTTTGGAGTCAAGTGCTGTTCAATTAATTTTAACACTTTTGTTCATGTCCTCGTGGGCTGGGGAAATGCATTGTCTTCAGAAGGGCTGCAGAGCTTTAGTTGGTAGGCTACAACTCAGTAAACAATTTGGTATTTCCCAAGATAGGGAAGAGCATTTTCAGCTCATCATTTCTAACTCCCTGGGATTAAGTTGGCTAAAATGAATTAAAATATTGTCATTCAAGTAAATAGGCTTCTTAAAAAGGATAGTAAACAAATCTGTTGAGTAGGAAGTTGACATATTCTTAGTTTCTGGAGTTAAGTTGCTCTCATGTTAACATTTAAAACCACAGCTAGTGCAGAATAGTATGGGAAAATAATATAACTTTATGAGAGAACAATAGCAAGATTAAGTTTGTAGCTGGAGGTATGATAAACTGTGAGACCAATTAGCGTGGGAGGTAAGGAATAAACTTTCAATACACGAACTCACTTCCTATGACACCTTGCACTTGTCTGTAAGAGTGAAACTTTTCCCCAGGTCCCTATGTAATAGGTGTTGCTGGTGTTTCACAGCTGGGAAAAACAAGTGCGATGAGATCAAGTGATTTACCCAGGACTCTGAAACAGGTCAGTAAAGTATAAGGGTTACAGTTCAATAGTCTTTTTGCTCTGAGCCCCATGTATATTTACAGCCATGTTACTTAAGGTTGAAAAAATGCTCTTAGCAAGTTCATGCTCTTAGTGTGACTTATTCCTTTCATATCTAATCTCTCTGTTTTCAGTGACAGGACCCAGTGACCCCTTCTTGACTACTGTTCTGGTGTAATGTCCTGCTTTAAGTAATAAAAAACTTTCCTTTGATATCTAATCTGCCCTCTCCTTTTGTAAATGCATTACTTCCTGTTCTGCATGCTTGCTCAGTCTATGTTCTCCTCACATATATTGTTTCTATATCAGTTAGATCTGCAGTCTGTTGGCTGCTTGTGGGTCTTGAGATTTTTGGGGATGGGAGCTGAGCAAAGCTAAAGAATACAAATGAACTTTATTTTTTTTTTAACCATCTGCAGTTCCCTTCCTAAAGTTTTGTTTCTTAAAGTAATGTGGCAAGATTCAGTTACTGACTTGCTTTCTACTGGTGTAAACATACCTATTTCCCTTTTATTTTTCCTTCCTCCCAGTGCTCTGTTGCTCCCCACTTGGATGCACAGTCAATAAGTAACATTACCCAGGAGTTAAAATGAGAAACATTTTTACAGCTCTTAGTGCTTCTGTAACTATTCCTGCTAGACTATTGTCAAGCATACATAATTTGAAGAACGATTGAATAGAAGTTGAACTTACGATTTGGACAATCATCAGTGCAACAGGATTCCTCTTCCAAAAACTAGTTCAGATATTTCATGGTAATATTCCTTACAGTTTATTGAAAAATAATCCACTCACCCCATGAGAGAACATTAACAAAATTTGTGGACTGAGAACACAAATTTCCAAATGAAAAATTCATAGGAGTACATATTTAGAATGGAAGGATGACATACTCTGTTCCCTGCTGCCATACCAAGGTATGGGTCAGCTGGTGAACAAGCAAGGAAAAGAGGAGCTGACACTGATGGCAGTGTGTGGACAAGGTACGTTATGGAGCAGCAAGAAGAATGTCTGTCTTTTCTCTTTTTTTTTCCCCCCCATGGGAGCATAAGAATTATCTTGAATAATTCACTGGCAAGCCACAGAAAATTATGTGATCCACAGCATTTGCTGTGTGAGGCTTAGAAAAATTATAAATTCAGTTCCCTTTCCTGTCTTTTAAGGATTTGTGTGTTGCATGGGACCAGTCTAATGTGACACTTGTTGGAACTAGGTGGGTTTGTTTGCAATTGTGCTCTAAGTGGGGAATAGTTAGAATTTCTTGTAGTTTGAGTAAATGATTGTTTACATGTAACAAGTAAAAATCTTGGCTTTTCTGAATGTATGATGAGATTTCTGTCTCTTTCCTTAACTTACTATGGCAAAGTGAGTTCCTGCTCTATGTTGCTTACTGTGTCTTCATTTTCTCTTACTTCTCTTCCACCTGTAGAGTAATCTGAAAAAAAGCTTTACTTATGCACCTTTTAACATTACTCAAATATTCATGAAATTAATCAGGGTTTAACACTATTGTTACTTTGTTTCTTCAGTTGGAAGTGACTGCTATAACCTAAAGATTATAACCTATCAGAACCCAAAGGCTGTTCTAACTTCAGGTGGCTGGGCTGACCTGCCCTGTGCAGACTGCAATGGCTGGGGACGTTTGATGTGTGTCTAATGAGAAGACACTGTCGCGGACTGTGTGACTCGTAGCATTGCACAGTCACACTGCTGAAGGTTTCTCTCGGCCCTGAATCTGTGATCCCAGTTGTGGTTCTCTAATTGCAAGCAGCACAAGACAAGAGTAATGTTAGTTTTTATGGCTCGTTGCTTAGCAGCGTTCATCAACAAAAGTACAACCTTTTCTTTTCCTGTAACCTTGGTGAACCTGGGCTTGGACGGAGCTCACCAGCAGGGAACAAGGGGTTCTGAAGTCGTGTGAAACTGTTGTTCTCTGTCTGTTAGCAGCGTCTGAGGGAAACTGTCTCTTCTTGACCTCCGTGTTACCTTTGCACTTTAGTCTTTCTTTTTTTCTCTCTCTCATCAAATCTGAGAAGAAAGCAGTCACCATCCTAGGAAGATGTGGAGGATGGGAAGTTAACAAGTCAACTATGCTAAGATGTATCCTGCATTCTTTTCGGGGAAAAGAGCTGAGCTGGTTCCCAGACTGTGATGTCAGACCCTCCTCTCATGGAAGCAGAAACAGACTTCAGCTATCTCAGTAAGGTTTATTCTTATTTAGAGAAACTTTATTTTAGAGTAGGCAAAATAATCCATAGATGAGAGGGAAATTAGGTGCTAAGAATTTCCTGGTTTACATCTTTTAGAAAGGATTTCACAAATTGAAGGAATATTGAACGTATTTGATTAGGGATCTGCACTGAATGTGTGTTTTTTATCTGATCAAATCTGGCAGAGCCTGTCAAATAAGTGCAAAGAGTAAGTTGCTTGTTTCACCTTAATTCCAAACTGTAAATTTTTAGTCTAACTGGACAAAAGCTCTTTAGTGACATCACAAGCTGCAACAATTAATGTGCCTTACAACATCAGAAGCTTAGGAGCTTCTGTTGTTACTCAGATGCTTGTCTTTTACTTCTAGATCTGAGTAAGAAATGGCCAAGTATTTGTATACTTTTCCTGCCAAAAATGCTATGATCCTGAGAAACCTGCAAGCTTGTGGACATTATGTGGAAAATAACACCTTGTCAGTGTGCTAGTTTTCTCTTTTCCCTCGTCACCTCCACTGCTGACTTCTCTGTATTTGTTGGTAGCTTTTAAGAGCAGTACAGGTCAACATATTGAAAGGTCAGCATGTGTTTCACAAGCCTGTTAAGCTCTGGTGTCCCTTCACTTTTGAAGTTCAAAGAGAAACTCTGCTGTTCAGCTATCCCAATCTCATAACATTTGTGGAGACGACTAATATTGCTGTAATTGCACAATTGAGATCAAATATTCATGCCAGAACAGGCAGACACGTAATAAACTGGTTTCTGTCCTAGGTGTCATGTCAAAAGCGTGGCAAGTGCATGGTATCTGGCAGAGCTCAATCAAGTAAAATAAACAGCAAACAGGAATGTGAATTATGGTGCAAATACTGCTCTTTTAAAAATTTTTTAAAAGTTGTATTAATCTTGGCAAAGTGATCTACCTAGAAATCCTGACTGCTGTTTGAAACTAAGAGGAATGGCTTTCCATGCCCTTGCTTGCTAAACAGAGCAAATTGTGTTCACCAAAACAGGATTTCTTTATTTTGAGCTGTGAATATGATTTGTCTGTCTTCACTGAACAACAGCTGCTAATATTTAATATCTGCAGGACTCAAAACAAGCTGTGTTTCTTAACTTCTGATTTACAGGAGAAGTAGGGAACTTAGGTCAAGAGCTATAGATCTAAACCAGTTTCAGTGAAAGTAAAAAACCCCCTTTTTGTTGTTTTTAAGTTCTGTGATGCAGCACTTACAAGCTGACTGGTTCTTCCTGCATGCAGTGGCAACAGAACCTGAGCAGATTTGAAAATTACTGTTTCAAACTTTAAGTACATCAAATACTGCTATCCTTCGCTTTTCCTTTTCACTATCCATTAGAATCTGACATTCTCTTGTTAGTGAAAAAATCTTTATGGTGGGGACTCTTTAGTGCTGTCATTTGCACACCTGCAACAACTGGGCAGACCATGCCCACTGTACAGCACCAAGGCAACTTAAAGGCAACTTAAATTTCTGTACCAGGATTAATCAGTTATTTTGAATTATGATGCACTGAAAGTCCTGGTTTCATGTCTTGCGCAATGCACAAGGTGTTCAGTTTAGCTGGAAGATGCTGTTCCACACACCCTTTTCCACCACACACAATTCCTTGCTGTGACTTTTCTTGTATTAGAAATGCTCCTGACTGTCCATACCCTGAGGTCAGGAAAGGTCAGCTTTTGAGCATGTGCCTAATATGTGGTTAAATAAGGGTCCTAGAATGCAGGCTGTCTGAGATTTGGCCCATTAGATGAGTCAGTTTTCCATTTTTGGGGTGGTAAATCTCATATGCAATGAGACAGGAAATTTCAGAGGGAAACTGAGATAATTAAAATAATCTTGTTTGGCCCATTGCCATCTTTAAGCTTAGAAAACATTGCTGTGGAGACATGCACAGATCCTGTAAATTAGTCTAGTCTGGGTAGTTCTCATCTAACATTTTGGAACATTTGAACCTTTGTGAACATCCAAAATGCAAGGACATTCTGTGGGACAGTTTGAATACTTTTGGTTTCATAATTTTTCTTTTCCTTTATTGGTTCCTCCTTGAGATTAGGGCTGGACTAAGTGGATCCTCAGGCTAATGTGGCATTCCCTCATGTAGATCGCATGGCAAAATCACCCCAGAAGAAGAGATTTTTATGAGCAAGTCTTGTATAAATTAAGAAGAAAAAGAATTTTGCATTGAAAAGCTGAAATAGACATTTAAATATTGCACAAGCTGGATAGAATTAAGGCTAGTCTTGTTTTTCAGGTTCTAAATCTAAAAGCCATCACGTTTTCTCTCCTCCTGTGCTCAGTGTGTTAATAATGAACCACCTTGTTTGCATACCAAGAAATCACCAAAGAGAGAAACAACTGCCAAAGGTAAATCTTGTTCTTCTGAAAATTATTCCTCAGCCAGCTGGTGGGTAACTTCATTTCCTGGGTGATGCCTGGTGACACAGTGACAGCGGCGCACAAGGGCAGTGAGTGTTCCCGGGAGGCTGGGGGCTGGCTGGGGGCAGCCGCAGTCCATAGGGCTCGGTCCATACGTCCCGCAGCAGTTCCTATGGAGAGCCCTTAGATGGTGCTGTGTGGCAGCGCTGCGCTGCCGTAGGGATGCTGTGCCCCGCCTGGGGCTGGGCTCACATGCACTGCTGAGAGGCCTCCTTAGCCACTGCCTCTTTGCATCCCCCACTGATCCTGGGCCACGGCTGAAATGCCAGCTTCTTTTGATGAGTGAAAAAACATATAAGTTGCCAAGATGTTGCAGAAATAAGTTTTAGCAGCAAAAGTGGCCATCAGGTGTGTGTTTTCACATCAGGGTGTTCTGCTCAGACAAAGTTTTCTGCCCAGGAGAGGAAATGCCCCCTTTTGTTTCCTAATGTTTAAATTATGCACAGTCACTAAGTAATGTGTATTGCTGCCCTTTGTTTTCTGTGTATCCACGTATCCATAGCGCAGGTCTAAAATTTTGCCATAGTTCAGTGTGAAGACCCTGAAAAAGCTGCCTCTGGGCACTGTTAATTAGGATCAGTAAATGAAATCTGTCAGTAAAGACATATTAAATGTTAGTTTCAAACGTGGATTTCAATAATGGCCGTAATTTAATTCTTATAAAACTTCCGTGCCATGCTTGAACATCCCTGTCAAATATATTGCTATCTGTCTGTGGAACAAAAGTGCTTTTTAAATAATAGTTAAGGAGTTTTTGAGGGCATCTGAGGATCATCGTGGTGGAAGAATAGTGTTCATCCTGGGAACTTCCTCACGTAAATAAGGGTGTGGTGTTGTGGTTTTCAGCTTAAATCTTCCATGCTGTGAAACTCCCTTTCTTTCTGAAGAATTAGGGATGCAGATTTAGGAATTCAAGTTGTGCTCTCAATTACAAAGGAATTGAAATGGAATTTCCTCCAGCAGGATGGGTTTCAGGCCACAAAGTAAATTTTATTTGGAAGCTGTTGGTGAAGTTATTAAGGAGAGTTATTAGACAACTCTGAAATGCTCTTGGTATCTAGACTTTTCTTTTGTAGTGAGGCAGGAGAGAAGTGAGATGTGGAAAACAAATTGATCTCTGCCCCTCGGAAACGAGTTATGTGATTGTTTTTTTCTGTAGCCTTCCTATGGTTTTACTGTGTGCTTATGCACGTTCCTGTAATTTGTAAATATTTCCCGCCTGTTACTGCAATTTGAGGGGTTTAAGCCTGGGAATATTCTGCCAAAGTAAATGAAATATGCATATGAAATAATTCATGTTTTCAGAATGACTTCATTTAGTCATGACTTATTTAGAGAGAGAGAGAAAGAGAAAGAGCTGGTGTTGTTACAGTCTCAGCTCTATTTTTTTAATCTCTGTAACTTCCTATAACCCAGCTTTTATTTTTTTTTGACATTTGAAATGTCCCAGACTGCACAAACTGAGTATCTGCTGTGCGTTCTACTCGTCCCCGTAACTCTCATCCTATGGTTGCTGCACACTGTTATTTTAGGTGTGTCCTTTGCCATTATGTGGATTGTTAACATTACCCCCAAATTCTGCTGGTATGTAGGTGGGAACAAGTACTGAGATTTTCTTTCTTGTGTGTTGAGAAACTCCAGCTGAAATCGCTGTGACAAGTTAAATGTTACTCGGTGGTGACTTGTAGCCTAAAGCTGGCGGCTGTAAGTTCTCACCTGTGAAAAGGGAATCTTGTAGCTCTGCACAATATGTTCTTCCAGCTGCAACTGAGTTTCTCCTGTGTTAAAATCCTTAGGCAGCTGCAGCAATGTTTCACACTGATCTGGCATTTTGCATCCTCCAAGCTCTGCTCAAATATTTGAACTGAGTAAAGCACTCCACTGAGCAGAGAGGTAGGTCAGTGTCACTACAACTTTACAGAAAAAGAAACAGCACCTGGGAGGTTAAAGCAACTTTTCCTCATCATGCAGCAAGTCAGTGCTGGGGCTGGAATTACAGCCCAGGAGGTTCCTGGCTCATGCTACACCATGCTGTGGAGAAAGGTCATTTCCCAAAATAGTACAGAAGGTTTGTTATTGATAATAGGGCAACAAAGGGCTCTAGATGTATTAATAGGTTGCTGTATACTGCCCTTAATAATACATAATTTAACAATCTTGCAAAATGGGCTACATCATGTTTTTCTGCAGCAGTATCATTTCACAGTTAGTTTTGTCTGCTGTACTGTGGATAGGTATATTTATTGTGGTTCTTCTAACACAGAGTAAATAAGGACATTTACAAAGTAGGCACAGATAGCAGCACAGCTCCTCTGCTGTGATCAGTGTGTGTCTGTGGGCCCAGGGGCAGCAGCTGGGGCACTCCCCTCTGCCTCTTGCAAGCCACTGAGCAGAGCCCTGTCTGCCTGAGAAGAATATAGAGGCGATGGAGGATTTTGGTGGCAACATTGTCCCTGTGTTGTGTGAGATAAATAACTGCTAGGTTATTTAGCAAATTCAAAAGTCCTAAGTGTGAAATGGGTTTATTTTTTTACTAAGCACCTAGATATGCATCTGCAATTGAAAGAAGGACAAGATGGTATTTTGTCTTAGCCAGGTCTGAAGAATTGCAGTGAATAATGGTGGGAAGAACAATATTTACAAAGCAAATAGGTATCAAATCAATGTACTCAGCCCCGTTTTGGTTTGAGTTTGGGAGAAGTGTTTCCAAACAAGTAAATACCAGGGGAAGAAAAAGTGGAAAACAAAATGTGTAAGGGAAGTTAAGAAGCAGAGCATGCATAAGATACAGAAATGGTAAGGGTGCTGTTCTCTTATCTTTGCTTCTGTGGATATATGTATTTGAATTAAGGAAGCAATGGGAGCTTTAGGTGCTGCTTTTGCTTTTTAATGCTTGTTGGTTGAAGTAACTGGATCCATTGTTGTGGGCACTGGGAATGCCAGCTTGGCTCTTGCGGTCACTGACTTGTGAACATGACCTTCTGGAGGTCAAAACACTGGAGAGCTTGCTCTGCTTAATTCTCAGAAGTACAGTCATAATAGTTAGTGCTTTGAAAAAATAATGTAGATATTCCCTATCTCTGTCTGGTTTGTTGTTTGTACTGAATTGTGGTATGGTTTTTGTGGGTTTTTTTGGTGTTTTGGGGTTTTTTTTACTAATTCATCTCTTTGTTTTCTAGTGGCTCAGAGTTTTTGAGGTTTGTTTTTTGTTGCTGCTGTTTTGGTTTGTTTTTTTTTTAAACCATGGTTGAGTTTTCACAACCAAAGTTGATTGATCAGAGATTGAATTGTAAATGTTAGTGTTTTTTGATGTTTGGTGCTTGATCAGCCATCCTGCATTCATTTTTCCTGATGATCAAGTCAGCCAGATATAGTCCAACAGTCCCACACCGGCAAAACTGTGTACTTTCACTGAGAGGGGGAAAAGAAATTTCTTGTGATTGATGCCAAATGGTTAATGGCAAACGCTGATGGCTCCATAATTCCGGCACTGAGTACATCTGCCTCCCCTGCTGGGGAACTCTAGAGACACCTGAGTAAAACATCCTACAAAAAAAGAGGCAAATGAGTTCTTTAGAGAGAGAGTGTCTCCGTTCATGCTCCTGGTTTTGCCCTTTGGGCAGTGCAAAGTTTGAGTTCTTGTGGCAGAAAGGGAGGTTTCAAGGTCTGTGTGGTTTGTATTTTCTGGCATCAGATGGCTTTGTGGTTCCTCGTGGTATGAATCCTTTCCAAGAGTTAGGGAAATTGCTGTCAGTCCTCAACTTTCCTCATCTGTCAAAACATATAGTATTATAACAGTAGGCATGATATGAAACAACGCATAGATTTTGTGGTCCATCAGCAGATCTGCTGGACTTCCAGCAAAGCAATCATGGCATTGGTGATTAGGTTACCTACCATGTAAAATTTATGTTCCTGGGTGGTTCACATGGGAATAGTTGTACTTCCTCAGAATTTCTCTATTTTTCCCTGAAAACTCACCAAGATACAGCTATCATGTTGCCCCTATCAAAGATTGAGTCTGAGCTGATTTGAGTATTTGTGGGTGAATAGCCTTCTTGCACCACACTGCTCCTCAAAAATGCTCACATTACCAGCTGAGATCTGCACCTGCTGTAGGGCTGTTTGGGATCTGTGGGCTGGCTTACTCTCTCTAGATAGTGGTGATGGTTTTCTGGAGTTAGGAGAGTTTAGACATCCGTAAAACTGGACTTCTACTTACAACAGATTTGAGTATTTTATGTCTTGCTAGAGAGTCTTATTTTTTTTCTGCTGCACTGTGGCTTGATCGGGGCAAGCAGCATGCTGTATATCTGCCTGCACTCGTTTGGAATTGATGTGGTGCACTGGGTGTTGTACTCAGATTTACAGCAAAGGTAAAACGAGCAACCACTTGTTACCATCTTTTTTTACCCTCCTCAATACGTCAAACTGCTCCATGGTCCTTCAGAAGCATATTGGGCCGCTCAGAACCAGGGTAAATGTGCTAAACAAAATGGTGAGCAGAGGCCTAAATTAATTGTCTGGGGTCCAATTCCTTTGAGGTTCTGCATTTCTGACTTTTTCACTGATTTGTGATGAGCAAGAACTACTGAGGATACAAAATGTTTTGTAGCTGGAGAAGATACAGGGCTGGAAAAATTAGGAGTTCCAGCTATTGTGTAAATAACTTTAAGGGCATAACTTTTATTCAAGAGACCTGTTTGTTGTTAAGCATTTCAAGGCATTGCTCTTAGTCAGGAAACCTGTTTTCTGTAGCCCAGATTTAAATCCAGATGGATCCTCCCCTTTTATTTTTTCCCCTTGATATCTTTTGTTTGCATGGTTTGGGCTTGCTAAAACTATCCATCCCTTAAGATTTCCTTTTGCTCATACTGTTACATTCTCATGAAGGTGTATTTCTACATTCTTTCTGGCAGTGAACTGTACTCTGTATTGTTCCCCTTTTCCTTACTTCTGCCTGCAGATGGAAAGCTGCTCGAGCTGGTGTGAAATCCATGCTACTCTTAATTACTAAGGCAAAGTCCCATTTTTGCAAAGCCCTTCTCTTTCATTTCCTTCCACTCTGTATCTTTGCATCACTGTCTTCTGCCTTCTGCCTGACAGGGCAGTAAGAGGCACCTGACAGGTGCAGTCCTCTTCACCAGTGTTAGATAAGGGGAAAATGCATTTTTCAGCTGCAGCTAGAAAATTATCTATACTATAATCCTGACTGTTTCTCCTCAAAATATGCTGAACTTCTATCATGCATCTCACTGGCTGATGCCACAGTATGGAGTCTTTATTTATAGATGTGTACAAATAGAAATAAATCTTCCTCTGCAAATTCTCAGACTGTATTTCCCAAAAGCTGACGAAACTGCAGTCCATTAAATCTGGAGGTGATGACTGAGACTGAGTCTCTAGAAAAAAGCCCCTTTTGTTCAGAAAGACTTGTTTTAATTTGGCTGCTGACATGGCTTGTCTGCAGTTTCTTCCTGCAAGAAAAAAAGAAAATATTGTCTTTAATGTGTTAAAAAAAGTCCCCATGCTGTGGTATTTAGCATGTTTGCATTAATTCATGTTTTGAGTTTAAGAAATCATGTATAGTTGAGGGCTATATGATACAGTGGCAGCACAGACAAACAAGATGTGCAGACAGGGGAGGAGGATGGATAATTACTTAAAGAAGGTGTTCATCTTCTGACATTATTTGTGTAAGGAGGAGGGTAGATCATTGGAAGCAGGTGCCCTGAGCAGTTGGTATGGCTGTCTGCTGTTCACCTTTCCAGGACATAAGTTTGAATTACAGTGTAGTGTTTGATCATTATCAGGAAAAAAGAACCGTATTTTGAACTGGAAGTACCTTGAGGTTAACTTCCATGCCTTATAAATTAAGAAAAAACACTTGCTTTTCTTAAGGGCCAGCCTGTGAGACATGGAGGATGCAATACCCATTTCCTAGTCAGGCTGCATTAATCTATTTTCTGACACCTCTCATGTCCAAAAAACCTGCCAGGGCACAGCCACATTGGGCTTGCTGGTGAGAAAGGATTGGTTTCAGACTTTTGATTAGTCAAACTCCTGCCTCTCCATTCCTAGAGAGTTTTATTGCCAATCTCAGGTCCTCCCTTCAATGAGCCAAAGACTGGATGGGCTCTGGCACATGCTTGATTGTCCATGAGAGAGAGAAACTGCTAATTACCAAGAACACCACCAGCTGTATCGGTCCAGGCAGATGGATGGGGTGTGGACAGGCTGCTGCTTTCTCTTGGGCTGCCTCTGCCCAGTGTCCCACATTGCCTGCTGGAGTTGAAGGGGTGAGACTTTCATCCCTGCGCTAAACAGCCATCTCTGGCCTGTGTCTGTGGGAGGGAGGTTTCCCACCTTCATGGGAGATCTTTCAAAGACCTTTAAAAGAGGTGGGAGGGAATCTTTCCTAGAGGGTAGCTTGCTGTCCTGTTTATTGCCAGGAAGGAAGGGTAAACAAGGCTACCCATCAGAATTCTAGCTGAATGCTTCCTTGGGATGGTGTAAGATTTCACATTTCACTCGACTAACAATATTAATTGCATTATGGGATGTTGCAGGTGCTTTTTCCTTTTCTTTGTTAACAGGAAAGAAGTGTTCAGAAAGTCCCTTTCAGGAAGCCTATGAGGGACTTGGCAGTCTTACTGTGAAAGCAAGATAATTGATCTGAGTTTGGTACTACACTGTTACAACAAGCAAGAAACTGGACACACCCACAGCAAGAATAGAGCAAGAGAAGACAAGGTATGTGCACTTCTGCTGGGGTGGAAGTTCTCTGGCTTTCAGTGTTTGCACAGTAAATTCAATGTCAACATATGTACAGACAGCAGGTCTCAGAGGAGTTAGAGGTAAATAGTCTTTCTTTTTGAGGTTTCTAGAAAGAGCTGCAGAGCTAAGGGATTTCTTTTGAGTTTTTGGCCTGTCATGAATTGGCAGATGACTTGGGAGAAGGTAGTCCCTGGTTGTTTGGCACTGCCAAGAGCAAGCTTTGACCCATGCAAGCCTGTGGCAGCTGGGAAACATTCCCATTAGACACTTCAGAGTCCTGGTCTTTCCTTGGCTGCCTGTGACAGTTTTGGGTGATCTTTATTTGGTCATTAGAATTAAAAGTTAGTTGTCTTGGTTCCTCTTTTAGACTAACCCAGGAAGCTACAAAAGTTCAACGGGAAACATTTTCTGAACTATACAACAACATACTGCACCTGCTTTGTTTTGGCTCCCTAAATGTGGAGGATTCTGGAAGTCTCTACCACCAAATGAGAGCCTGGATCTTGACAAGCTGTTGATTAGGTGACAAAAAGCTAATGACAACACTCGTGTGACTTGTGCTGCCAATGGCAAATATAAAAATTGAGGAACTGGCTGTTACAGTGACAGAACCAAAAATCCTGGTGGAAAATGTCCAGATTGCTCAGGAAAAACTCTCTGTGTATGGGATTTTGGGAACCAGATCCGAAGGCAGTCGGTCAGAGCATGGCCAGTAGTGCTCGTTGTCAGAAGCCACAAATTCTGCTCCAGAGGACATTCTTGTGTCTTTTAAAGCGTGTCTGACAGCAAAACATTCTCCTGGAAGGAACCTCTGAGCACCCCAGTTTGTGGGCTTTCCTTTTTTTAATTATTCTTTCTCCTGAAGTTTAGTCAGTAGCATTTACCCTGAGAGCAGGATACTGGCTGGCATTGAGAAACGAATGGGCTCATCTAGCAGGGTCAACCCTTTTACCACTCATGGAAGTGAACTGTGAGCAAAAGGAGCTTTTCATGTAAGTGGAGAGGGCCAGAGGACAGTAACAGTGATGTTCACAAGTATGAAGGGGCCTCTGCCTGTGGCAAGGGCACATGGAGTGGGACTGTCCAGCCAAGGGCCTGCACCCATAAAATAGCTTGGAGAAGACTTAAGCATTATTTTTGTAGCGTGGAGTAATTTAGTGTATGACTGCAGCAAACAAAGTACTTCTTACATACTGGGTTTATGTATAAGTTGTGGAACAACAAGATGCTGGACATATGAATAGTTTTACAGGAAAGACCAGATTTGGTGAAAACAACTCAGTTCTGCCTCTGTATCATAAGTACTTATGTCCCATGCAGTCTTGTTAGGAATATGTCAGATGTGATTACAGCAAAGGGACCTTAATTAAATAGCTCTTAGAAGAAAACATGATGGGATGCTCTTTTCCCTATTAAATTCCCCGTTAAATGAGCTGAGCAGTGCACATGGATGTGCTCACTGTCATAAAGTGGAGCTGCTCCAGACCAGTTAAGGCAGTACTTGCAAGAGCTTTAGACAGTAGGTACACACATGTAGATGCATACAGTAACCTTTTGCAGTGCACGTGGCATTGTTTTCCTGTTAAAATTGGATGTGAATTAAAATTGAATATGCAGCTATTACCTTTAATAGACTAGCCACAGGAAGGTAATAGTGTGATGACAGGGAGGAAGACTAACCTGGTTGAATAGGGAGCTTTTGCTGGAACTTGGGGGGGAAAGAAGAAAGAATTTATGACCTTTGGAAGATGGGGCAGACAACTCAGAAAGGGTACAAAGATGTCATTAGGTCATGTAGAGAGAAAATTAGAAACGTGAAAGCTCAGCTAGAACTCAATCTGGCCACTGCTGTGGAAGATAATAAAAAATGTTTTTATAAATACATTAACAACAAAAGGAGGGCCAAGGAAAATCTCCATCCTTTACTGGATGCAGAGGGGAACAGTGTCACCAAGGATAGGGAAGAGGCTGAGGTACTTAATGCCTTCTTTGCCTCAGTCTTCAACAGAAAGACTGGTTATCCCCTGGGCTGGCAGAGAGGGATGGGGAGCAGAACAAACCCTCTGCAATCCAGGAGGAAGGAGTGACCTGCTGTGCCACTGACAGGCCCATGGAACCAGATGGAATTCATCCAAGGGTACTGAGGGAGCTGGTGGAAGAGCTCACCAAGCCACTCTCCATCGTTTATCATCAGTCCTGGCTCACTGGGAAGGTCCCAGACGACTGGAGGTTGGCTGGTGTGTCACTGCTCTGCCAGCAGGGTTGGGAGAAGGGTCCTGGTTGGTGCTGGGGAAGTTTATGGAGCAGATTATCGTGGGTGCCATCACACGGCACATACAGGACAACTAAGGGATCAGGCCCAGCCAGCAGGGGTTTAGGAAATGCAGGCCCTGCTTGACCAACCTCATCTCCTTTTATGACCAGGTGACAGGCTTAGTGGCTGACAGAAAGTCTGTGGATGTGTAATCTACCTGGGCTTCAGAAACGCTTTTGATACCGTTTCTCACAGCATCCTCCTGGAAAAGCTGGCAGCCCACAGCTTGGGCAAGTGTGCTCTTGGCTGGGTTAAAAACCATCTGAAATGAGAGGGTGGTGGTGAGTGGTCACTAATGGGGGTTCCCCAAGGTTTGGTGCTGGGGCCAGGCCTGTTTAGTATCTTTATCGATGATTTGGATGAGGGGATCAAGGGCACCCACAATAAGTTCGCAGATGACACTAGGTTGGGTGGGAGTGTTGATCTGCTGGAGGATAGGAAGGCTCCACAGAAGGATCTAGACAGGCTGGATTGACAGGCCGAGGCCAGTGGTATGAGGTTCAATAAGGCCAAGTGCGGGGCTGTGCCCTTGGGTCACAATGTTCCCCATGCAGCACTCCAGGCTGGGGGAAGAATAGCTGGAAAGTGGCCCAGTAGGAAATGACCTGGGTGTGCTGAACATGAGCCAGCAGCATGCCCAGGTGGCCAAGAATGTCGGTGGCATTATAAAATGGTCTGTATAAAAAATAGTGTGCCAGTAGAATGAGGACAGTGATTCTCCCCCTGTACTCAGCACTGATGAGGCCACATCTCAAGTGCTGTGTCCAGTTCTGGTCTCCTCAATACAAGAAAGACACTGAGGTGCTGGAGCATGTTCAGAGAAGGACAGCAGAGCTGGGGAAGGGTCTGGAGAGTAAAGCCTATGAGGAGCAGCTCAGGGAGCTGGGATTGTTTAGTCTGGAGAAAAGGAGTCTCAAGGGAGCCCTCATTGCTCTCTACAACTCCCTGAAAGGTAGTTCCATCACTGGAAGTGTTCAAGAAATGACTGGACGTGGCACTTAGTGCTATGGTTTAGTTGGCATGGTGGTCTTTGGTCAGTGGCTGGACTCGATGATCTTGGAGGTCTTTTCCAAGCTTAATGATTCTATGAAATACATTTGTCCATAAAATGTGATTCCCCAATTTTGGGAAGTGGTTAAATGCACCCTTAATTCTATTTTCCTGCTGGAAGACTGAACTTCCTGGCTCTGTCTATCTTAAGAAATCTGTCACTTTGAGTAAGAATAAAACTTGACTGGTAAAAATGCAATCTTAGCACAGTACCACCATATAACTGGATCTTATTTATTTTTAATTGAAATGTCAACTTAAAAGATGCAGTGCATATTTTTAAATTGCACTGACATTATATTTAGATCTTTTCATTATGTTCTAGGTATGCAGTCCCATTAAAAATAGGTAGCTGTAAGTATAAAAACATGAGGTCTTAATGCTTCCTTACTAAATATTCACAGACCAAATGGGCATTGCTCTGGTAACACCTGTGAATAGAGCTATTCTGGTGCATTTTAAGTGTCACTGACATGAGTGACAGCTACCAATGTATGCATATTATTTCGGAATTGTACTGATGGAAGGGGCTCTCCTGCAACTGTTTATCTGTACTTGTAGTCGCATACCATTTAAATTTTTTTTCTCATTTTCAGGAAAAAAGAGATTATGTGGTTTTATTGCTAAAACAAGTACTGCTTCTAACTGTGATGGAATGCAATTGTACACTGTGCACTGAAAGTCTAGGTATCAGGGAAGTGTTGATCCCTGCAATCGAGTACAAGACATGTATAGTTTATTTTACTGATTCTGTCAAGAAGTTCTGCATTATACTACTCCCATACTTTTAGAGAAGTTAGTCCTATGAGGAAGCCAAATGACTTTTTGCTTTATCCTCAAGGAACCTTTGGTCTCAGTCCCCAGACAAACTGTATGTGTGCGACACCACACAGCTTGTGATGGTGTGGAGGTGCCTTTCCTGAGAAAGGGCTAGACCAGGCTCATGTGGTTATTTGTGGTAATGTGCTTAAGGAGGCTGTGAGAGACAGCTGGGAAAAACACGCTCCTACTCCTTCATGCAGTCCTGCAATTTATGGTTCTAGAGTCCTACCCAACCATGTGTGAGCACACTAGTTAGAGCTTTGACCCTCCCAACGGGCTTCCTGTTAAATCTCTTAAAAAACAAATTCTTCAGTCTGGCGTGTGAATGAACATTCCAGTCTTAAATAACAGGGAGAGAATCACGAAAGTATTTGATGCTTTTTTGACCAGCCAGAAAGTGAGGTCTATTTTTGGTTTTGGTCACTTCAGGCTGTGCTGCAAACATTGGCATGAAGGTCTAGGGGCTTAGTGAGAGAGCATTTTTCTCTTCTTTATTTAAACAGGCACCTTCCCAGAAGAGTAAGAATCCAAAGTTTACACTTCCAGTGAAATGCTGTCTGAGAAGTGCTGGAAATAAAAAGGTATGTGATAGAAAGTAGTGATCTGAAAAGTAAAGTAGAGCACAACTAAATGCAAACAGCAGAGAATACTACAGGAACTTGAAGTCTTTCATTACTGTAGCCTAAATTGGGAAAAAAATGGGGGTTTTGCTTTTTTTTTTTCAGAGTTATGCCATATGTTGCATTTTAATCATGGTTAAGGGGAAGGGAAATGAAACAATTAAAAAAACAAAGCAAAACCACCTCCTAGCATGGAAAGCACTCTTCTATTTTAAAGTAGGGAAGTAGGCTGTAGAGGCTTCCACAGGCTGCAAAAAAGGTGCCAGACTATCACTTTGTGCTCTTCTGCTGTACAGTTGTTGGGTTTTTTGGAGGTTACTTTGTTCTCTTTTTTTTTTGTTCAACTTAATGAAACATTTCCAGTTGGTCTGTCTCTCCACCCCTCCTACTGCTCAGCTCCAGCTCTGTTACCTTTTTACTTTTCTGTTTTAAAATGGCCAGTCATACATGTAAATCTGCCAGGTTGGTCAAAGACAGCCGTTGTGCACATGTGGAAGCCCAGCAGCTGCATTTCTGATGTATTGCCTGGTATCTGGCTTCCTAGGACACACAGTGTTATGTTCCCAAGGGCTCTGCAACGAGCCCAAGAGCCAAGTACAATCCTGGTCTTTGGTTCAGATGTAACCTGTTAACCCAGCCTGCCTTTGCCAAGACACGTGTGGTGTCTGAGTTCATCCTGACTGGCTCAATGCCAGCAGTGCCCTGCTCCAGCCAGTGCTCCCTTCAGGGGAATCAGGCTGCTCCCTGCAACCCCTCACCAGGATCTTTAAAAAGATTTTAAACCAAGATTTTTAACCAGAATTTTTAAAAGCACTTAGTGGATTTGCTTGGTCAAGACAAGTGGCCTTGACGACCTTTCGCTTTAGGGGCATGAGCCACTAAACCTACTAAACCCTTTTTCAAGGGCTCCTGCTGGACACTCAGGTTTCCAAGGTTAGCTGTCACCTCAGGGACTTTTTTTGAGAGCCTCTCTGAGAGTTTCTGCAACTCTGGTGCAAAAGATGACGCCTTTTCCCTTGCAGACTACTCGAGTGCCTGTGTGATGGGAAGATGACATACCAATTGCTCAGCTCTGCAGACACCACCGAGGCTGGCAGACCTCTGGGTAGGAGTGATTGCACTGGTGTTTTATTAGCTCTCAGAAAATATATAGCAGGGGAGAGGCCGAGCAGGCTCCTGTATGGTCTGCCTGAGCTCTGACCCTTCGGGCAAGAGGCGAGATTGCTTTTACAGCCAGTACTTAACCTTGCTGCTGAGACTTGTCAACAAGGAGGCCAATTAGCAGCAGATATGATGGTGGGTGATGTAATGCAGATGTCTGTCTGTTAGGAGTGTAACTGATGTACTTTTAGCACAACATGTATCTTAAAACATGGCTCTGCGTAAATGATGCCATCCCTTGTACTGTAGAGAATGCCTCTCTACAGTGAAGTGTTACAGAAAATTGTAGGTTTGTTGTTTTGTTTTTTTCCCCCCAAAGTCTCCCTTAAGCCTTGTCCTGCTGGGCTTCTAATGACTATGGCACATGTAGGATTGCAAGAAATAATCCTGCTTGAAAAACATGTCAATTTTAAGTTAATTTTAAACTTATATGATGTATTAAAAATGTACTTAGGTTCAGAATGAAAACAGGGCACTTATTATTTTCCTCAAAGGGTCAACACAGCAACTGATGTTTTCTGCAATCACACATATATATTGGTATATGTAACAGAAAAGGCAGCCTAGGGAAGGTTAATTGATTAAAATTGTGCATTCTACAACCATGTTATAGCCACCTGCTGCAACAGTGATTCTATATGGCATATCAGCACGTGACACTTATGTAGGAGTTTTCTGTCAGATTATAAAGCTGGAGAGGCTGATTGCACGTGAATGGTTTATGTTTTCATTAAGATTGGGCCTGAGCCCAAAAGTTTATCATAAGACTCAAGGGCTGGGAGCTACAACAAGGCTTGCACTTAACTGCTACCTGACTACTTAGGCAGTCAGGATAATTCAGTCAGCTAATTCAGCCCCATTCCAGTTTATCTTAAGTAATTCTGCAGTCCGATTTTGGTGATTTAGAATTTAAACAATTAAGCCACTTATTCACAGAATCACAGAATGGTTTGGGTTGGAAGGGACCCTAAAGATCATCCAGTTCCAACCCCCCTGCCATGGGCAGGGACACCTCCCACTAACCAACACTTCCAGGGATGGGGCATCCACAGCTGTTCTGGGCCTGATTTGCATAATTGTTTTTTAGTTCCTGGAATAACTATTTATGTCCAGTGCAAAAAGCTCCACAGAGTATTACTGTGTATTTTCTTTTACAGATACAATGCAAGAGGAGAGAGAGACCAAGCACCTCTTCTCTAACATGACTTACCTACCCTGTGCCAAAGTTTTCCTTCACCTAAGGAGTCAGCAGCAAAAGAGGAACAGTGGATTTCAATACCCAGGCTGTTAACAGCACCATGTACAAGGTACTGGGAGAGGCCCTAAAAATTAGTATCCACACCCCAGGAGAAATAACCATAAGAATTTTTCATTGCTTAGACCTTAACACTGCCCTAATGGAGGGCAAAGGGGAATCCACATGTATTTAATGTTAATATTAATTTATCTGAGGCTAGTTTTTATCTAATGAATACCCAGATTATTTGTTTTGTGTTAGAATTTAAATAGTCTAACTTCCTTTTAGGAAGTTGAGTATCTTTTCTTGTCCAGTGGAGTCAATATATCTTTGCTTCTTGGAAGCTTGTCTGCTTCAGGGTTTTAGTGTCCTCCATGCATTTTAATTATTTCATTAATCTTTGGTAAAAAAAAAAAAGAGTTTTTTCTAAAATGCTGATAAAATGAGCACATGATATTTTTACATATAAAAAAAATTAGGTTTTCACTACAGTGTTTTAGTGCACCATGTTCTTTTATTCACTGTGTAGCTCTCTTTAAGGAAAGAGTTTTCCTGATTTCATTGGAGCCACTTCCAAACAAGGCCAAGTGAAGTCTCAGAGCTATCGTAGGACTATTTGCTGTATCAATTTCAATCACTGATAACATCTTCCCTTTTTTCTTCATATCTTCTTGCCTTGTAGGAGAAGCCTTTCTCCCTGCCTCCAAATCATCTCTAAATATATTTAAGGGTAAAAAAAGAGAGGAAGGAAAACCAAAAAGAAACAAGAATATAGCCAACCTTTTTAATTAGAGTATATTGTACTTCCAAACTGGATACACTAGAAATTGGCAATGCAACATAAGATGCAAAGAAATATACCAGTTACTGTCAAAATGACCCTGTACAGCCTTATAATGCAAAAAGCTTTATACAATACAAATTTTTATTAATGTACACAAACCTCGACAGAATGATATTTGAACATAATACAACAAGTAAAAAAAAAAGACAGAAGAAAGAAAAAAGTGCTGAGAACTTTAACTGAATTACTGAATGGGAAAACATGCTAGCTTTTGTTAAAGAATGCATAGTGAAAACCAGTATGAAATTACCTTTATGGTGGGGGGGAATTTATCAGAACTGTTGGTCATTAATCAGTAGGGGAACCTCTGGAGAACATTCCTTTCTTTAGCCTTGAACTGCAAACAATTTTTTTTAATATGCATGAGCTCTGATAGTGTATTTTTTTCTTAAAAAAATAAAAACCTCCTAACACACTTTTCCTTACAGAGAAAACTTCTATAACTTGCCAGAAAGAATTAATTTATCCTTTCCAAAGTGCTAAACAAATTTCCCAGGTACACTAAACATTACTGTGTCAGATACTGGTGCAGTGGAACATCGGTGAACACGTGGCGGTTGCACACTGACAGCTCATTTTAGTGGAAGTTCCAGCCCTATTTAAACTGCCTTTTGGTTTATAGAAAGGTTTACATATTCTTCCTCCTGTACTTTACCTGTTGGTTTGAAAAATAAGCTTTTTTGATTTGTGAGTGTTTGCTTTTCTGTGGTGGGGTCAGAGATACACGCATGGAGTGTATTTTACAGAACTGGTATAGTTTCTGGATGCAGATTGCAGATTTCATGCTGTTGAGATACTAAATTTTTTATGAAATTTTTTATGCTCTGAGTATTTACTAATACAGTATTTTCTATTTTGTCTCTACTCCCAGGGAAGTGTTACCAGGAGTTATGGTGGAGTAAAGCATGGTTGTTTGCAAAGGTTTATACATACTTTGGAGCAGATGGGATTTCTTTACTGTGCACACAGAACCGCCACATGCTTGTTAGAACCAAAACTGTCTGCTGGAATGTAAACAAAATGGTGAGACTTCTCTGTCCTGTAATTAATATTTCCAAATGATAACCTGCTATGATTTTAGATATTTCCCCCTTGTAAATAGCTTCCAGTATGTTAACAGGAGTGCACAGGTTTTGGTGTCCTCCCCATACAGGAAGAATTTGGTCATGACAGTGCAGGATGTTTGGCCATCTCAATACAAAACAGATGTAGGAATCTTGCAAACAGCTAAAGTGATGCAAATTTAGCATCCAGAAAAGTATTTGTACACAAGCTTCATTTAAGAACAGTTCTGTTTCTGGTTTTGCATATGGCTAAGAGCCCTTGTGGACGAGAAATGCCTTCCTGAACTGGGGCGTTGCTGTACTGCTGTCACGAACAAGGGGCTGTTGGATCCCCCCATCCCACAGCAATGTGCAGAAGAAGTTCCTTCAGGACAGCATGAGGGTGGGTAGATAGCGTGACAGATGTGACTCAGGGCACCTCCTCCTATACTGGCTTGGCCAAGGGACAGCGAGGAGACTCTGGCAAAAGCTAGGTCAGACGTTTCTAAGGGTAAAAGACAGTGAGATCCAAATCCAAGAGACACCATGGAAACCAATAATTCAGTAAGAAGGCATTCCTGTACGTCATAGGATAACTTTGAAATGTTTCACATTTCGTATTTCCAATTTTAATGCAGAGTGTTTTTAATCCCGATCTTTCTTCCAGCACATTAAGTTGTCTAAGAAACACAAATCAATTAACAGTCGGTTAGCTTCTCTTAAATTAAGATCACTCTTGGCATTTTGAGATTAACAAAGGTTATACAACGAATCCGCATTCGCTTCTTCCTGCAATAAAGTGCTACAATATAACATGTCATTTTAATGACCACAAGTAGGAGCGTTAAATAAGTACAAAGTTAGCTTCCTAGCAATGAACACTCTATCTGCCATTAACAAAAAGGAATAAAGTATTACTAATGACATGGAGCGTAGCAATAGGGCTGTCAAATTTGCAAGTACAATTGAAATACTGAGGGTATAAAAGAGAACTGTATGGTTCCAAAAGCATCTGTTTATAGCTTTATATTTCAAAGAAGTTACTGGTACCTTTTCAAATAAACAGTCTTATTATTACCTTCAGCCCAAAATTTTTTTCCTTTTTTTTTTTTTTTCCAAGTGAGAAACAAACTAGTGCAAGACTAAAGCACTGTGCAAAACTGCCTTGGTTTTTTTTTTTTTTTAGTCTGAGTATTTATACCCAGAATTTATCCATACCCTTTTTTAAATCCCCGTGTTGGATTTTTTTTCCACCATAGAATTCTAGTTATACAAGTTGTTCCTGCAAACTAAAAGGTAACCACTGCATAATACAGTATATATATATAATATTTATATGCCCTTTTAAAACAAAAGATGTATGCTATGACCCAGATGCAGGTGTTTGTTATCCCTCTGTAGCAGTTAAGAGTTGGGCCTGCTGTGTGTGTGTGTGTGTGTGTGTGTGTGTACATATGCATGGTTTTCATTGCCATACTCCATCCTGCAGTGCTGAAAGCAACTTTTTCCTCATCAGTTCTACCCCAAATCCTCAAACTTTGACAACTGAGTAAACAACTAAAGGAAGTTGCAAACAGCACTGAAATAATACACCAGTTCCCCCCCGTCCCAAATATTACTCCTTCCACAACTCTACAGTACAGGGAGGGAGCAAGTGTGTGAAAAAGGGAAAAGAACAATAATTAAAGAAGCCAATCCCAGGGATGTGCAAAAGCAATGTCATGGCACCTTACAGGCAGACTCTCTTTTCACGCACCCGCACGCACACAAAGCCCAAAAATAAAATGCATCAATATGTAATCTTACAAGTGCTGATTGCCATTAAGGACACTCTTTTTTAGCTTAACAAGACAAAATAGTTTCTTAGATAAGAGTACTGGGAACATGCCTCTGAAGGTAGAAGTATGCAGTAGGTCACCTCTTGGAGATTTAATAAAGCAGCTTTCATGTCAATGCAATAAGTATACACACAGAGCCATTTGCTAAACCTTACTAATGATATAGTACAAGTGTTCGTTACCTCTTCGGTCTATGTTTTGCAGCCATGTATACCTGCTGGGTTTGTTGGGGTGTTTTTGGTACAGAATGCAACTGCCCTCAGACAGTTTCTGCCCTTTCTGTTAGTCCAAGGTAGGCAAGGAAGGAGTGTTTAGGTGAAGAGGCACCTCCCGCTGCAGTCTGTGGTCGGGGTGGATGGAATGTGAGATCGTAGTGGTTTTTGGGGAAAAACATTGTTAAAGGAATAAGGTGGGCAAATTCTGAGTTCCAGTATTTATCAAAGCACAGGGAAGTGCCGTTGACGGCCAAGGCTTTCACTGCCAAGTTTGGCTCTGCTCTACTGCCCTGTGCAGCTGACAGAGCAACTGTTTGCAGAGCCTGGGAGGCAGACATAACTGAGAGGGGTGACAGAAGGTTCCTGGAGCTGTTCACTGGTAGGAGTGGACTGGCTTCCTTGGAGGTTGAATACTGGCCCTTCTTCTCCTCTTCAGAGCAGTCCCCGTTCTGGTGCTTCTTCACGTGGCGGCTGAAGACAAAAGGGTGGGTAGTCTTGAACAGGCACTCGTCGCAGCTGAAAGTCTGGCGTGGAGCATGCTTCAGTTTCTTGTGCAAGTTGAGATTGTCTTTGCGTTTGCAGCTGTAGCTGCACTGGTCACAGTGAAAAGGGCGCTCGCCCGTGTGGACACGCACGTGCTCGATCAGCTTGTTGGCCGTCTTGGACAGGTACCCACACTGGTCACACTTGTAATGGTTGCCAAGGCGGTGTTCCCGGATGTGCATCTCCAGCTCCAGCTGATTTGCTTTCACTGTCTGGCAGATCCGACACTTATACTCCATCTTGTAGTGAGTCTTCAGGTGGCACTCCATCGCTGCGGGGCGGTTTGTGGAGTAGATGCAGAATGGGCACCTGGCAACACAGCAAGGAAAGGCAGGGACAGAGAAGAGAGGAGTCACTCAGCTTGAAGACCTGCGTTCCCGGTTTAACCCTGTCACTCAGCCCCTTTCTGACCTACTAAAGAGGAGAAAAAGGCACTTAGTTCTCCCTGTGAAGCCTCTTTCCGATACTTGGTTTGCCTCAACACATCTCTGCTTAGAGGAGTTTTGCCCATTTAATGGCAGTGGAGCTCACGCATTCCTAGGAAAACACTGATTCACTCTGAAGGAGCATCCCTTTAACCTCCTGGCTTACCTTGATGGGGAAGATTCTGCAAAGCAGGCCGGGCAGTGCAGAGTGGGTGACTGATGCACAGGTACTTTGTGTAACGACATTCCTAGCGATTGCACGCAGTCGCTTGGGCCATTTTTTCCATTAAGAAGTGGTTTAAAGTGAGTGTTTACAGATGAGTATGAAAGAAGCTGTTTAAGTAAAGATGGAATAAACTTGTAATACCACACGTACAGAATAAGCTTAGGAAATCCCTTTTTTGTGATCTTGAACAATAATCTTGCTGAGTATCCTGCTAGGAGCAGCTGAAAGCCAGGCTGTTAGGATGGTTTGTAGGGCTTCCCATTCCTGGGAGATGAGCTAGCCATGCTCAAAGGGGTGTGTGTCTGGCAGTGTTTGCCTACAGCTGCCTCTGCCATGGCAGGAATTTTTCCTGTGTAGGAACAGGATGTGGGTTCTGCTTACTCACAGCAGCAAGCGTCCGGCCCAGGGTGGACATGGCAAAAGGCCTCAGCCCAGTTCCTGAACCAGGAGGGGCTGAGAAGGCAACAGGAGGCAACTGTGTAAGCTTGGAAAGAAGCCTGAGGTGCATGCTGAACAAGCCTAGATACCACCAAACCCAAAACACAGCCCCTTTTGCTTTATGTAGCTGAGAGGAGGCTGGTGAGGACACCTACCTGGCCAGGGAGCTCTACTCTGTTAAACCAGCACCCAGCCTTCCAGCCTGAACTGCTGAGCTGAAAGAGCAGGGCTAGGTAAAAAGATACAGCTAAGGCACCTGGCTAGTGTCTTACAGGTGTCCCCAGCTGTCACAGATCCACAGTCACTGTTTAGCAGGTGTGCTAATTGTGTTCCAGCATTTTGGATAATTTGTAAGCTGAGATCCTTTCCCTTCTGATCTCTCCGTGTGTTTTCCTTGCTACAACTGGTTGCACATACAGGTTTAATATTAATCTACACGCTAATCAAGAGACTTTTGAGGAAAGTGAGGAACACAAGAGGGCAAACCAATACTAAAACATCTGGACACTTTTCCTTATGCACATCAAGTACTCTGATCCAGAGAGGGAACCTGGCATTGAGGCTTCTACTGTGATTAGGTATATTGCAACAGAGGACTTGGCTGTCTATGCACACATACCTCTCCTGGGCTGGGTGCTCTCTGGATCAGAATCTCAGATTTTGACCTGGAGCTGGAAGAACCATGTTTTTTTCTCTTCCCCCACAGCAAACAGGAGACAGAAAAATACAATTTACTTAGATCTCTTCAGGCTCTTCTGGATGCCTTAAAAAAAAATAAACCAGAGCTTTTTCTTAGGTGCAGCTTTCAAGATACCTAATTATTACTTGAATTGGGCAGGAATAACTTATGTAGACTAAAAAGCACATTCTGTCAGGAAGACTTGAGTCATAGGTCATGGTTTTTCCTTGGTAAATAGTACAGATTTTGTGCAGCTTAAACCAAATGTGCAGTAGACAACTGGTCTGTATGTCCAAGACAGACATCCCGTCGTTCTGGCACATTACTTGTTTCTCAATCTGGTCTTCTTCCCAGATTCAGTCATCACATCTCAAGTGACCACAGATCCCAGTTTATGGAACTACTGAGCTGGAGACCAGATGCTGCCTGGCAAACAGAACCAGTTTTCAAAAGCTGCAGCCCAAGCTGATAGAGCCGCGCGTGCTAAGGTTAAACGTGGTGTGCTCGTCACGGCACGGTTACAGCGCACCGGAAACATCACTCTGCTTAGCAGGAGCAACAGGAGCTCCGTGCTGAGCCCTAGCTGGGCTCCAAGTGGTCCCAGCCTTTTTTCCTACAGCAGCTGGAACAAACAGAGACCAGAGACGTGCCTCTTTCATAACGTCACACTGCCTGCCCACAGAGAGCAAGCATATGGCCCCAGCAGTCACTCCTTCCCTCAGGGGTCTGACTTTGACATAAGGGCACTCTCATTCTCTAGAAACACTGCTCTGCACCACCAGACCTTAAAGTACACCACCATAGCCAGAATGAAAGGGCTTTTTTCTTAGGAGACTGTACTACTCATTACATTTTAATTTATACGACAGTGATTATTCTGGGCCATGCAAACCAAAGCAGAAAGCATCAAAGTTACTCATTCCTGGAGAAAAATGACTTTGCATTAGAGTACACAAAGGTTATAACCTTTGAGGTTGTAACTTGATACCTAGTTCAGAGACTCTATGGGGGTTTAGTTTTTTTGAGCCAGGTGCAGAACAGAGCCTGTGCAGTGTGGTTGCCTTTGCTCTAATGAAAAAACCCCTTAGTCTGCCAAAACCTTTGTGTGCTACCTCATTCTCTGTAGGGCCCATCACATACTGTCTCCTCTTTGACTTGAAGAGGGAAAGGGCCCAAGACACCAGTGGATGCTGCCTCTGCTGCTAGATCACCAATCTGCTCTAAGGATGCAAGCCTAAAGGACAGGGCATGGGTCATTAAATACAAGGAAGCCCCAGATCTGGATTATCACTTAACCAACCCCTTCTAACTGACTTCCTTTTGTCCTATCCCCACAGAACGAGAGATGCTTAACACAGTAAAAGTTTGTGTACTTGCTTTCCTTACTTGAGCCCACCGGTGGGGACAGTGTGGCATTTCTTGTGCTCCAGCAATTGTTCAGGTGTCTTCATGAACTTGTGGCACACATCACACTCGAACATCCGTGTGATCAGGTGGATTTGCAGATGACGCTCAAACATGTTTTTTGTTTTGCAGACAAAGTTACAGAAAACACATTCAAAACCTGAAAAATAGAACAGAAAAATGTATTCCTGACATTGTGGCAAGATTGACTGCACAGAAGGGGCATTAGGTCGCATTTATTAAGCAGTGTTTTACCTTTCTCTGACTTCTCTTCAGTGTTCACTGAGGTCTGAGTACCAGGCACTACAGAAATGACTAGCAGGTTGTTTGCCCCCTTGTTTTTTGGGGTTATATCTGCATCTTCTTTGCTGTTGGCAGAGTCGCTCAGTGCTGACAGCGAAGATGAAGATGGACTGTTAGATTCACTGGGTGTCTTCCCCTCTTCAGCTGAAAAACACAGATAAAGAGCAATAACTACTTCAGCACATTGGATGGAGTCTCGGTGATCCCATTTGAAATGTCAAGAAGTATTTATATTTAAACTTAATTCAAACATGCTTATAAAACAAGCCTGAAATTAATTGAGCTGATTAAAAAAAAATCATTGTTGGACCTCCTTCCTTTTTATTAGCCCTTAACCACAATACATCTCTCAGTTTATTCTACAATTGACTGTGTCTGTAATGGTAGTGGGGAGGGATCATGCAACTCTACCTCATTGCCAGACTGAAAAAATCCCAAGATTTGATTACTCTGAGTTTAAAAACAATGAAGAATTTGTCACTTAGAAAGGAAATAGGACTTCTGTAGGTTTGGGGTGCAGAAAGCAAAAGTGCCTACTGGTCCAAGCTAAACTTCCCCCACATTTCCATTTATGTGGGTCCAATGGGTAAATCTGGAACAAAGGGTAACGGGGAATAATCTCACTTACTGTACTGAAGAGCATCCTCAGCAATCATTGTAAGAGATAAGTGTGTGGTCTCAAGTTTTACCTGTTTTTATTGGGATCTCTTACTGAAGATAATTCAAAAGCATGTTATTTAACTGGACCTAAACTTAAAGCCCATAAGAGCATCCTTATGTGTGCAATAAATGCATGAAGTTGAAATCCCAAATCCTAGCACACACTAGAAGTGAACAAGAATGAGAGTTCTCATATGGGAACTGCCATGAGCCAATGAGGCAAGGATGGGCCAATTATGACCTCCCACCCATGTCTTGGCTCAATCAGAGCTGTGTTAAAAAGAGACTTTACTAAAACTTCAAATTCTCTGGGTGATACAGTCCCCTGGTCAAGGCCTCTGCAAACACCAGCACCTGTGTGCCTAACTTTAAACTGATGAGTGGCACCTTTAAGATAAAAATGTAGGAATGCACTAGTGAAATCTGATGACCCGAGCTGCCAATAGGGAGGGTGACTGGATATCATGCAGAAAGGATTCACTGACCTTGGGGACCAGAGTAATAGAAATGGAATGAAATTTAATAGCACAGAGGACAAGGTTATGACCTGAAGGGTCAGCAACAAGAATTTTTGCTACAAATGAGAAGTGCTTAAGCTGGAAACAGTCAAGGAAAACAAAAGAAGAATTCGAGCAGAACATGGGATGAATATGAGCAATCAGTGTAGTTGAGCCTTCAAGGAAGGTAAATATGATCACAGAATGTTACTGTGTGAGCTATTCCCAGTAGCTGCTGGTGTTTTACACTGCAACCACTACTTATTTCATTGCACCATGTACAGCTGTGATTGCACGTGTCAAGAGCAGGGGTTCTCACAAGAACATACGCAGTGAGGGATTGGTACAGCGAGAAAACCGTGTTTCATATAAGAAAAGGCTCAATGTACATTTAGAGGGGAGCAGGTTGTTCTCCATAAGGGAATAGGTACTGTGAAAGGAGGGAAGAAGGGTGGAGAGGGGAAGAGGTGGACTGCTGTCTCAGATAAAGGGCAGTTCTGGCACCAGAGCAATGTACATGTGTTCTGATTATCAGTAAGACACACACTGGAAATTTAAAAAAGGTCCCTAATCTTTGATGTGGGAGAGTCTACAGCTGCCTGTCTGTAGAAGGAGTTTGTTTAGAACTATTGCAATTCTTTGGAAGCATATGCCAACATCCTGACAAACAGTCTGTTTATGGCCTGGTAACATCACAGGATAAGGGACTGGAGTCAAGTGACCCAGAAAATCCATTCTATTTTTCGCTCTGTATTTGCCATATGTGTGAGCATTTGGCTGAATCACCAGCTGAATGGCTCAGTTGGGCAGGGAGAAGGAAGAACAAAGGGCTTTTTGCTTTTCTTCAAAAGACAAGTAGTAGTTTCAATCTTGTAGCCATGGTAGGAAAATACAGTAGAGCACAGCTCAGTTTTGAGCTCTTATGCAAGCTTTTCCCATGGCTATGGGTGGCTTTTCCCATTTGCCTTGAATTCCTATATATGAAGTGGAGTAGTGCTGAGACAGCTGTGCTGGCATACAGCCTTCCAGTAGTTCATATTTTTATAGTTGCAGTTAACTTATATATCTTTGAACACAGCCAATTGCATCCTTCTCTCCCTTCTCCTTCTCCACCCCTCCTTTTTCCCAATTTGATCCTGGTGGGACAGGAAAATCAATTTAGCAATGGAAAAGTTGTTGTAAATGCAGTTCAGGTTCAGTATGGTAAATACAACTGTGAGGAGTTTGTGGGAGCAAAATGCTTTTGCCTGATGTTATAGGAGAAATTAATTAAAAGGATTCTAATTTTCTTCTCCTTAAATTATGCCAGACTTCATTAGCTGGACTAAGCATATGGAGCTTGTTTGAAAACTGCTGTTGCTCTTATCCTTGGCTATTAAGTGAACAGGACCAGGGAGAGAACACAAGTTGTTCTGTTATTTAATATAAAGTTACATTTATGGTACTGTTGAATCACAGTGTCAACTAAACATCAGTGTGAAATTCCAAACTGATGGACTGTGGGGGCAAACACACCCAAGAGCAAAGCTCAACATAATGTTTGTTTCAGACTCACAGCCAGGTATGCACAATTAGCACTCAAAGTGACCTTATCATCACTGAAGTCAAACCAGGATTTTGATGAAATAGTAAACCAGTCAGAGAAACAAATGAAATATGCTGACTCCAGCAAGGAAGGGGATTTGAGGGATAAGGGGAATAGGAAGAAGGGCTAAGTAGTCCTTCATTTATTTCACTATTGAAATTTGATCTGCACTTCCAGATTATTTGCCTGGCTGGAGTCCAGTTCACTTCAACTTTGAGAGATCAGGCCTTAATTAGCAAGCATCTCAGTGAAAGCAGAGTGCTAATGGGAAGTGTAAAGGTTGCATCTAAAAAGCAGGGAAGGGAGAGATCACTGCAGCTGGGAGAGAGGGATCATCACCTGTGTGCTTGTTGTTGACATGAGCCTTCATATCTGCCTCTTCCATAGTGACAAAATCGCATGCTGTGCAGCAAATGGAGAACATCCACTGCTCTTTATCCACGTGGAGAGACATATGACTGACAAACTGGACATTCATCTCCGTCTCAAACCCACACACATGACAGCTGCAGGCAGAAGGGAATTCAGGAGTGAGTAAGAAACGTGAAGAAAACCACAAGGAGAAAGGTATTGCCCTTCCCCGAACTTGCAAGAGAAAACTCGCTGTGTGGATTTCTGCTCTTCCTCGCTGTTGAATGTTCACTGCAAAACTCTTTTGTCTGCTCAACTGCCTTTGAACTGATGGCCGTGCCAATGTGATTAAGGGCAGGCACAATGCAACAATCCTGTACATGCTATAATGATGCTAAATAATCATAAAGTTAATTAAAAACTACAGATTCCAGATGCTGTGCATCACCTAGCTGATTCCTTTGGGCAATAAGAGGCACTGCAGCTTTGCCAAGATGTTTAGTACAGCTGATACACTGACAAACGCCGAGCTTGCTGCACACTCCAGGAGTGATTTTCAAGCCCTGGAATGGTTCCCATGCCAAACTGGGATCTTGTGCAAAACTGCCTGGCAGTTTCAGTGTAAGCAAGTAAAAATGGGTTCAAACATTTCTTATGCTTGACTGGAAAACAGCAGTCATCAGCTATGTGAATAATTAGCAGGGATACAGATTTTGCAGCCAGCACATAAACAGAGTGATACTGAGAGGCAATGGAAAGGACCCTTTAATTTAACTTTCTTTCCAGAGTCCTCCTCTTGCTCTGATGAGGCCATTAACATTTAAAACAAGCCAAAAAGATTGAAAAAGGCATACACTCTAGGGCACTATTTTGCTTTCCCAGGGGGAAGGACTAGATAATCTAATCCAGCAGGTCTCATTTATTTCTTACTTCTATGATTTTGTAATTAAATCTGCTCTTGGCACTTTGACTAAAAGTAAGAGTGATTTGGTAATCTGCTTGGCCACTAGAGTGCACATCACAGTTTGCAGAGCGCACAACAGTGCATACAGCAAGGAGATTGTCTAAATATCCATTTTCTCTGGGCAATTCCTTTTAATTTTTCAGGCAAATTCTCCCAAAGGTTTTCTTTCTTTGGTCAGGTTGGTCACTGAATGTATATACCTCCAGCAAACAGAGGAAATGTGTGTATTGATATAACAATTGTTATTACACTTTGAAAGTATTTGATTTCATAGATTTGGCTGAAAACAAGGGAGCTGTCAGAAGTGCAGTGCTTTAGATTTGCCCCATGTACACCACGGGTTGTTTCCAAACCCAGCACTTAAACTAGCACTGCATAAGGAGTTAAAGGGCATTCTGCAAGCCCAGCTGCCTCACAAAGCCAATTTAAAAACCCAACCCCACACCAAAGCCCAGAGTCCTTCCCCGTGGCCAGCCAAGTCAAACAGCACGAGGCAGCCAGTGGGGTTTTGCTGCTTAGCCTAAGCCAGAAAGGGGCAAGACAAATCCTTTCATTGCAGCCCTACCCTGCCACACCAGAAGGGTGGCCCTGTAACACGCCCTCAGCAGGCAGAAAAGAGTGCCTGGTGCCCTTGCCCTGGCCCTCACCTGTAGTAATAAGGGTGCTTCTTCCCATCGCTGCCCTCGGAGGTGACGGCGCTGACGATGTCCTCGGTGTCTGTGCTCACCAGCTTCACGGAGTGGACAGTCAGGTGCTGGTTCAGGTTAGCACGGCACTTAGCAGCATAGGGGCACAAGTGGCATTTGTATTTTCTCTCTTCTGAAAAAGAAGCACAAACCCCTAAATGTGGACCTCGTTTTGGAGCCAGCTGCTGCTAAAGCTGCCAGTAACCAAGCGCGCATTCCTTTGGGTTTCTCCGAGCAGCTTTTGGGATGAGGCACTTCAGAAGCTCGACATTTTAAAACTTTATAGGAGTTCACAGCAATTAGTCAGGAAAAAAACTAATTAGAAGGTAGGTTAGGGCTAGGTTTTTTTTTAATTTGCTCTACCATTCATAGACAGATAATATAAAACTTTATAAACTGGAAAACTGGGGCAACTGCTGCTCTGAGAGCTGCAGCAAAGCCAGTGGAGAAACAGGTCAACAGTGTAAAACTACTTCCTTTCCCTAGCATCTTTATATGATTTTTGGGCTTTGTAATTGTTGAGGTTGTGATCACTTGCAGAGAGCTGATAGTTAATGATTTTGTATTAAAATCTAAGGTGATACTGAGAGGCAATGAAAAGGATCCTTTAATTTAACTTTAATGGGCAGGAAAGGGAACACTGTATCATTAGTCCAGTTCCAAACATAAACTAATGAAATAAAGAACAGTTGAAAAAATTAAACAAATTCATCATGAGTTTCCGATGCTTCACAATTTAAAATAAGGGGTTTTTTTTATTTTAAATTAAACATTTCTAAGACCTGGCAGCACAGTTTTTGTATGTGTGCCAGGCTGTATTTTGCAAAGACTTGATTAAAATAACCAAACATTATATCAGCTTTTACAACCTTTTCCTTTGAGGATCTGCTGCTCTAAATTTGAAATACACTGTTACAAGTGCTAAGGGAAAGGCATTCAGGAGAGCAGCTTAGACTAAGGACACCCCACGAGGCCATGGAACAGAGCAGCTGAACCTGTACTAGATGCTACAACATACACTGGCATTACAGCAACAGGATTTCTCAGCACTACAGAAGAAATTCTCCCTTCTAGGTCTTATTTTGTGCTGTGCACCTCAGCAGGCTGACAGCGCATCTTCTCTATAAAAACTGTGTTTGTCTCAGTTGATTTGAAACTGATTCACCTTAAGAAAGTTGATATGGGGCAGAACAGCCCCTGTTCCTCTCAGAACTGTGTGATGAGAGCAAAGATGAATGAGATATTAAATCCTTTCAGTTTCACAGAGCTGAAACACCATGGCCAAATCTTTTGTTGTTCAGTGACATTTAAAAAGCTCGTCAGGTGAATGATGTGTCTGTCCAAAAAAACCCCCAAATCTGTCCCGAGAAAAGGCTGTCCCTTCTCTTCCAAACTGCAGGCTTGGTTAACCAGTTGGTGTCTACAGTCTGGTGTACTGGAACATGAACAAACTCGAATGTACACATTTTGAAAGAATAAATTACAAGTAGACTGCAAAGAACTAAAATGTCATTTTAGTCCCTAAATGCCACTCTGACATTCTGTCCTGTTTCTGCGCTTGGCTCTGCTCTAAGTGCCAGGAGCTGGGGATGGCTCACACACTCCTCTGCTTACCTTCTTTCTCTTCCCCTGAAACAAACCATGATGAAGACACAGAATTCCTCAGTGCTGGAACAACCAGCCACCAAGTGCTGGCTCACCTGTGTGCAGCGAGAGATGCCGGGACAGAGTCTGCTGCCGACCAAACACTTTTCCACACACATCGCAGGGAAAGAGCTGGTCGTTAAATTTCCAAGATGACAATCCATTTCCCACCTCCAGCCCCAGCTTTTCCGTTTCTGTGCCAAAGAAACACACATAAAGTCATATCACAAGAACTCTGAAGACTTGCAGCTTTTATTCAGTAGAGCCCTGTTGGTGCCATGGAAAATGCAACACTAGGAAATTCCCAATGATGGCAAGGAAATGAATCTTTCATACATCACCTTTCACACGTACTCTAAAGCAGAACACTCAGCCAGAGTGCTCTGGACATAGGCATCGTCAAAGAGTTAAACCAGATTATGTAAAGACAGAAAGTCAAGAGTGAGCAGGGCAAGGCATTAACCTCTACTCGTGGTTTTGTGCAATGACCACTCCTTTGTCTTTTCCACTCACCCACCTTTGCCTGGTGCATGAAGAAGGCCTGGTCTGAGATGGTGGTCTGTTTCACAGTGGTTTATTAGTCATGGCTGAAGGAAGATCACTGAGTCCCACCATTAACCTAACACTGCCACTACTAAACCATGTCCTTAAATACAGGAGCAGCCTGACATTGAAGACCAGAAGACTGCTCAGAAAAACATTAGAAGAAGAAGACACAGCACATCAGTGTGTGGCTGGCACTCGAGGTAAGCTCTGCCCAGCACCTGCTGTCCACAGGCATCAAAATCCCCAGCAGCTTAGAGGGCCACCCATTGAAAGACTGCAACTCAGAGCAAGCCATTATCTTTAAAGAGGCGGTTTTAATTGTTTCAGGAACAGAGAGGGACTGCAATACAAAAAAGGAAACTCCACAGAACATGAAGCACAGATATGAAGGCACTTTGTAAGGAAGAAGAGAGAAAAGGACTGGGAATGAGGAAGACTATAAAAGGTGTACAGTGCTTCAAGAAGTTGAAAGCATGGCCAGTTTCAATTTGGACAGAAGGAAGGAGAGAACAGACAGAGCCTGGGGAAAGCAGTGGTTCTACTTAAATCAATGTAAGAAACACTATCAGCAAGTCTTAGTAAAAAAATATTCCGTGCAAGGGTCCTGCTGCCTGAGGAGAAGGGACTGCTCTTGTAAGAGGTGCACAAACCCATGAGGGGGCTCTGCAGCTTTCCCAACACAACAGCCAGTGCTGAGGGGGCTTGGTGTAAAACTCACTTCCAGTAAAAGACCTTCCAGTTCCACTGGAGTGAAAGATGCCACACGCAGAGCACCTTCCAGAAACAAGTTATTATCATGGAGGCTGGCACAATCCAGCAAAATCTTGAACCAACGAAGCACTGAGGAATAAACATCTCCCTTGTATCGGCAACCCCTCATTTAGAGTCTCCTACCACTGCAAATGTGAGTGCCATGACTGAAAGGCTCTCTCCTTCACAGAGGGCTGTCCAGATGGCTCCACTGTGGTTTAGGCAAAGAGCTGTCAAACACTGTATTTAATTTAAGCAATAATAAAAACAATGCCTCATTTGGGGCAGAGAGTCCACAGAGCAATCTCAGCAAATTTAGGGATGGTCATACTTGCTGACCCCTTTTCTGCTGCTGATATGTCCTCCTGTGACCCTGAAACATGTACAATATTCACACCAGAGGAACTGTGAGGCATCTCTGAGTGCTCCCATCCAAGAGCACATTTTTCTTAAAAGAATTTCTAGTTAGAAAACAAGTTCTGCCTATTCAAAATAGTCATTTTGTGAAATTAAAAAGGAAGGCATCCCCCCATCCCCTAAGGGCTGTAAGTGACCCATAACCTCCAAGAACTTCAATAAAGAATAATTCTTTTTGTTACTATCCTTGAGTTCCAAACAATGGGAAAATCTGTGCTAATGCTACAGATGTTTTAGCGGAGATTTTTGAGTATATAATCAAAACAGTGCTTCAAAAGAGGAAAATGGTAATAATTATAAGAGAAGGTCACAAGGGTGTAGGTTGCTTCAATATGGTCACAACAAAAATGAATTAATTGGGACACATACCAAACAAGCAGGCTCAATTAAGTAAATAAGTCTCTGAACAATTCACTTCAATATTAGTCATCAGCCCTCTTTTATCTTTTTAAGAAAAGGAAATATACTGTCCTCTTCCCTGTGAGGGATTGTTCTGGGAGACTCATGGGAAGCTGGAAAACCAGCAGCTTTCTGATTACCTTGAGTTGGTGAAAACTAGTCCCTTGCAAAGCTGCTGCACATTTTCCATTCCTGCAAAAGAGGATACTATAGGTGTTTTGAAATTACTTCTGTTTACTTTAAAGATTTATTCCTGGAGTCCTAACTACAGTGCTTCTTCCTTCTCTTTTGACTGAATGTTCTCCCTGCAGCAAAGTGCTTTTCCTATTCAGCAAGCTTCTTAGCTTGTTCATGGCAAACCAGAGTTGGTCTCTGTTGCAACAGGAGCCTCAGCACTTTGTGAAAGACTTCTCAGCTCCAAGGACAAACACCTACTTCCACCCCTCTCTCCCTTTGCAGCCTGCAAAGTGGAGCTCTGTGTCCATAGAGTGGTCCAGAAACCTTCCCAGAACATGCCCAGCAACTGACCTCACCAGTGACCTGAAGAACCATGGGAGCCACATTCCTTCCACATTCAGTCCTTGGGCTCTGTCTCTAATTAATGCTGAGGAATGGTGTTTGCTGCAAAGTGACTCTGAGACCATAACACTGCGTTGTGCACAGCGTTCCAAAGGTTTGTGCACCCCAAAGCATTCTACCGAGAGAGCCAGTGTGGTTAGTCTTTAAGAACACCTTACACAGTGACCTGGAAGAGCATGGACTGAGACCAACTCATGTTAAATCATAAATCACCATGGTGAGAGATGTCTCACAGAAATCCATCTTTCACCACGACATCCCTTCCTTAAAATGAAGAGGAAAACAAAAAAGAAAAAACCCAAACCCAAGCACTTGATACAAGACTTCTGCTTTAAATGAATACCACACCAAATCCCAGATCTTCTATGTTAGAAAAACTCACATGACAAAATAATATTGAACTTTTTAGTAGCAGACTCCATTTCTGTATGGGTTTTGGAGTTAAAAAAAAACCCAACCCTTTGTAAAATGAAAGATCACCAAGTTCTACAGTACATTGTTAAAAAGAAACAGACAGAAAAGAAACTCAGTATATTACAGGCTAGTGATAGAATTATTTTGAAATAATTTTGCATAGGATTGCCAAGACCTAAAACATTTATGTAAAACTTAATTAAATATAATGAAATACATCTTTATGGACACCTTTTCTGCCCTTCTGCATCACCTGGTATCATTTCCCTACTAACCCCAAGTCAACTTCCTAGCGAGTAGCTGTGTAAAGCTGATCATCCAAGAAGGGGTTAGGACTGTCAGCACCTGTATCTGCCCTGAGGTGAGGACAAGGGGGACATCAGCTGCAGAAATATTGTTCTGTCCCTCCTCTTGCCCCTCCAAACAGATTAATTTCTGGCAAACAAAGCACAGCAACTTGAAAGAGTTACTATTTCCCTCTTTGCTAAGCTGGACTTAGCAAAGCTGGGCAGCTGCACACACATTTAGTGATTAATTTTTTCCTCTTCCCCGCAAACTGGTACTATCAATATGGAGAGTGCATTAACCACCCCTTCTGAAAAATCTTTTGTCAAGATATGCTTGGAGAAGGATGCCACACCTGGCCAAAGCTGTAACTGAAGAAGAGGACAAAGTGTGACCTGAATACATAAGTAACAGGAGTCACCAAAGCAGCCTTGTGACTGGTAGTGGATGTCAGGCACAAAAGGTTTCCAGGGACCAGCTCAGGACTCTGATATGTGGTAGTTTGATTACTTATTTTCTTTGACGTAGCTTATGCATTTTTCAATTACTGCTTCACAGTGTTTTATGCTGTGCTAATCTGTTGTTCAATGCCATGCCTAACTTTCTATCTTAATGCTAACAATGGAATGAATGGAACCACTATCTAAGTGAGAAAGACAAAGCTAAGAAAACAACAAGTATGTTGAAGTGCCATTCAAAGAAGATAAATTCATATTTATAACCTTTGCTGGTTTACTGTCTGCTCTCACATCCTATAACTCACTTAAATATCTGCTTTTCTGTTTTCTCTTCACACCTCCCATAGATCTCAGAAGCAAGAAAATCCACAAGGGCAGATCCTTATGGTCAGTTGGAATCCTACGGATATAAATTAAATAGATTGTCCTTTGCAATAAGTGTTCCTGAAAGAGATGGAAGTGAGAGCTGCTGATAAGTCTTAAGGAAGGTCAAATTAATTTTCTCTCCACTCTTCTGGAAGTGCATGTCATAGTTATATTTTGGGTTATTCAGACAGTTTGACACCACACAGATGGTTGAGGAGAAATCAGGTAGGTAATTTTGAAAATTAAATGAACATAAATCCTGTGAAAATAGAGAGTGGTGTTAGAATATTTTCAATAAATCCTGCTTGCAAATCAAATGCAATGAAAAAAACAAGTCAGATGTCCAGAAGTCCTGGCGACAGAACCCAGGGTGAGGCTGAGAGCAAGGAGGGAGTGATGGCCAAACTCTGAACATGAGCTGAACTGGGAAAAAGGAGATGGCAGATGATACAGGAAGAGAGGAAAGAAGCCTGTGGTACCTCCCTCCTCACACTGCAGGGGGCAGAACTTGATGCGAAGAGTACAAGATGCAGAAGGAAGCTCCCGTGGAAGAACGTACCTAAAAAATGTCACCAAGTCAGAAAATTAATAAACTAAGAAACAGTGGTGGCCAAGGTAAGGAGGTTTCTGTGAGCTCATGGCAAGAGGAGGAACACATGTCCATCAGCAAGGTGTTTCACTTGGCTCTGAAAGACTTGGGACATCAAACAGTCATCAGTTAACTTTTGGTTCCTCCCAGCCTGCAGTGAATTGCTGCTTGCCTGTCCTTTGTGATCTTGCAAGTACCCCACATTTACCCAAGAGGTAAAAATGCTGTCTGCAGCTCTATAGGGGTGTCACAAAAGCTTGTCCATTTGTTAGGTTATTTCTGCTTTGTTACGTCTAAAAGACAAAAAGTTCAAGAAATTATTTATTCAGAAACAAGGTATTAAAGTCAGATAATAACACAAACATTGCTTTAAAAACACTTATTCACTCAGAGAAATTTTCTTTCCTTCTTCTGTCTGCATTTATCTACGTTATTATCCTGTCTTCCTACTTTCTGCAGTATTCCCATCATCAAGGATGCATTTTATTGCTTTGGAGCCTTCCCCTTACATGTTCATCCATCACCTCTGGCAAGCACACTGTATTTAAAAATTGAGAACTTCTTCTGTGAAATATGTAATTAAGGCTCTGTTGCAAGCTTGTTTGCCGAAAGCCTCGGAAAGATTCCCAAGCTCAAAAATATATTGACTCTATGAAATTGCACTGCTCCAAATACTATCTATCTTACTGCCTTTCCAACCTCCTTCCACCAAGGTTTTATTTTGTAGGACCAGAACTCTTATTTCTAGTAAGTCAGTTAAAATAAACAGTGGAATCCTTCCAGATACTGTAGTTGCCCAGTAAGATGCGTCTCGCAGCTTATCTAAGATATCAGTGATCGTGACGGGCCCTGCAGTCTCCATTTGTCACCACCTGCATCACAGGATCCTGTCTGGTCCTGCTTCGGGATGTATCTTTCACTGTGAGCAGACTCATCCACTAGTAAGTGAGACAAGCAATTGCTTTCTTGGCATAAAATTGTTCTATATTCCCCACAAATCAGTGCGTAATCAGTCTGAATGACAGAACAACTCCACAGGGGAAGCAGAGAAAGTCTCCTTTCCAAATAAAAAAACTTCACCAATTAATGCTCTTATTTTTTTCCTCAATGGCTTTGCAAATATTTAACATTACTACGGAGCATGGTAAAAAGCAGTAAGGTTATGATAATTTAAAAATCCTTGACGTGGAAGAAAATAGAACCCAAGTGATTTTATGTATCAGTAGCACGGTCCTTAAGCTGCTCTTTTTAAAAACAGCAGCCACAGAAGTTGGAAATATTTCAATAAAGAGTCCACAAAAAGAATCACTAATGTTGGGAACAAAACTATTCCAAACACACAATGATAGACAACACTTGGAAAGGGTACCGAGAAGTGATAAAGATGTTGGGCTTTGGGAAAAGCATAAAAACAGGTAAAAGATGGTCTTTAAAGGTGACTCCACAGGGAAACATGGGAAAACAGGGAAGCCCAACTTCACTGCTGAGACTGGGCCCATTGCTCCCAAATGGGCAGTCAAGGCAAAGACAAGGTTGGGACACACTGAATTCAAACCTCAAAGCCACTGCACTGCCCACCTTCTCCCTTTGCATCACAACTTGCAACTACTTTAACTTGGCTGTTAGAGCAGCAAACCAGGAGCCTTGTGATAACCTTCCTCTGCATTATAAAGCTCTGAAACTTGCTCTGTCTGTATTAAGCTCAAAACTTAAGAAACAACCAAGAAGAGAGAAAATCCCCAGCTCAAAACTTAAATCAGTATGTAAATTCTGTGCGAGGTGGCTGGAGTTGCAGATTTTTAAGGAACCCTAAGGTTGCAATAATATTGCAGGCATTTCTTGAAAAACATTTTTACAACATGCACACTATGGCATCAAGTTGAGAGAAAAACCTCATAGATAATGTCCTCTCTGTTAGCTTTGTATAATATACTTTATTTCATTCCCTCTTGAAAATATCTTCCTGACAAGAGTAAAATGTGCCATAATGAACTTACGTGAGTTCTCTCTAGTTCACCGCCAAGCAGGTGGCCCTCACATTTATCTCAAACATTTACACTGCTTGTAACACTTTTTTTTTTTTGGGTGCTACAACACTGAGGTCGTAAGAACTTAAGAAAGTATAATTTTCTCCTATTGTTATTTTTAAACCAAAATTAATTCATTTCCATAAGGCCAATAAGTTTCTACCCTTTTAATTTCTTTCCTACAATTCTGCTTAGGGCACACTTCCAAGAAACCCTTTTAAAAATTATTCAAACATTTGTGCATTGTTAGGACCGTTATGGGGCATGTACGGATTTTCCTTTTTTTCTTTTGTTTATGTCTTTATCCGTCTGTCCAAATAGCTAATGAATTCTGTATTTAATTTACTCTTAGGCAGACAAATGTTACAGAAGACAAACTCGTACAAGGTAAGATAGGTGAGATCTGGAGAATCCCAAGGTAACTCTAAAAAGAAATGTCAGGAATGATGTGTTCTGATTCCTCTTGCGGAGCGAGAAAAGCAATTTTAAAACCTGTCTTTCTTGTTCATGTTGATCTTGCATTTGGAAAAGTTTCATATTCAGGAAAGAGTCTGATTCAGTGCTGATGTTCACATTTACAAAAGATTCTGATATTAAGAAAGACAAAAGAGGTTATGAAACTAGAGATGGGTTTGAATAAGATGCAGAGTCTAAAACACTGCATGCTGAGTATCTATAAACCAAATTCCTCATCTATCAAGTCTCTTTCAAGAGGTTATTTAATCACCATTATAGATTTGCTACTGAATTTATATCACAGAATTAGAGCTGGAAGGGACCTCAGGAGGCCAGGTTGTCTCTCCCTTGCCTGGAGACACAAGTCACACACCAAACTTACCCATCAGTCCTGACAGGTGCCCGTCTAAGTGATCATTTTAAAAATCCTCCCACATGACAGGGGCTCCTCAGCCTCCTGGGACACTTGTGCTGGTGCAAAAACACCCCACTGCTAGAAAGTTTTACTTGATCTTTAATTTTAATCTTCTCTGCTGGCATTTAAGCCTGTTACTCTGCTCACAGGAACATAGGCAAGGTTTATTATTGTCCTCTGAAAGCTGTCATTTTACATATCTGAATGCTATTATCATGTCTCCCCTCCCTTCTACTCCAGACTAAATAAATTGGCAAAACTCTTAAACCTTTATGCAGAGCTTATGTTATCTAAACCTCTGTCCACCACTGTCCTCCACACTGTTCTTGGATTACAGAGCCCAAAATTGAATTCATCCCTCCTGTTTCTTTGTGGCACTCCCTGTTCCTCCAGGCACAGAATTTTGTCCTCACTACATTGGCTGCTGCTTTTCAGACTGTTTCTTCAGTTCCTCAAGACTGAGCTGTAGTTGTGTCCTCCAAAGTGCTTTTGGCACCTCCATGCATGGTGTCACCCAAACATTTAATAAACGTGCTTTCTCTTCCATCCCGGCAAAATTAATGAAAGGACTGATGAACACAAGAGCAATCAGACTCCTGCAGAACTGCCCGTGGTCCCTGGGGTTTGACAGCTACACTTAACCACTTAATTACAGTTTTACCTACCCTTGGTTTCCCTGGGAGGCAGCTCCAAAAGCCTCACCCAATTGAAGAGGCCATTAACTATTCTTAGGCTTATTTCCATACAAATCTCCAGGTTGGTTACAGCTGTCCTTCCTGAAACCAACATGTGTTATTTTGCTGTTTCCCCAAAACCCACATTCTATCACTTCATGGTTATTGTTGCCTCAAATTGTCCTCTGTCACCTCCATCAAAACACAGGTCCTAAGAACTTGCTGGACAGACTTGTGTTGTCCCAAATTAACTACCCAGAAGAATACATGGCAGGCAAAGTCCCACTTTTCTCATTGAGTACTTTGGATTAGTGTAGCTGCTCAGGAAGCCTTTCTCAAATTTGGCCTCCACTTGTGTTATATATTTAAGAATATTTATAGCAAGAATTATTTTGCTTTTTAAAAAAATCATTTGCTATTGACTAACAATTGGAGATTCAGAAAACTTATCAAAAAATAATTAGCGATGCCAAAACCTGCCCTGTTTGAAAGGGTAAGAAAAGCTTATTTTTCCACGTGGGTGTTACCTTTGGTAATTTTGCTTTGGGTTTGATGCTGGTGATATTTCTCACCAGCTTTTGGTTTGCTGGGTTTAAGGAATGGGGTCTGGTTTGGGTTCATTCAAAAGGAAACCAGAAGGTATTTGTTTTGAGTGAAATGACATTGGTTTTCTGTCCTTTACCATAAGTTGATGGTGCCATAGGAGGAGCAAACATAAAAGGGAAATTAAACCAAAAAATGAGTATTTTAAACAAGCGAGAGCCAGAACCACCATCACACAGTTTAGCACTGAATTATGGTGTGAAAATTTGGCAAAATCTGCCTTGCTTTGGAGAGCTATGCCAAGCACAGCTCGCTTCTAGAGCAGTCCAACAATCTCACCTTCCTAGGATCACTTTCCACAACTTGCCAGCTTTCTGTCTCTTGCCATCAGACTGCAGACCAGTCAATGTGCACCCATGAGATATTGTCTTTGTGTGAAGAATTAAAGTAAAATGCATGTTGGAGATGAGGAATTAAAATCAGTTACTCCAATCCATCTGCCAGTGTGTCACAAAAGCTTTCCTACCATCCATGAAGCCGTCACACAGATTTGGATTTGTCAGAGGGACATCTCTCCAGTTTTTACACAAACATAGACGTGCACACCCGTGCATACACATACACAAAAAGAAGACTATCAGGTTGAATCTTAGCCCCAGACAAGTACCAGGAGAAGAATAAAATTAAAAGGTTGTTTTTGAGGACTGAGAGAACCAGACTTTGCACAGCTTAGGGAGTACCTACCATTGTGCTCTGCAGGCAGCAATGACCATGTGGCATCTACTCCCAGTGCCACTTTCACTGAAATACCAAGACAGAGAAGAACAACAGGACCAAGTGCCTGCTGGAGCATGCCTTGGGAGTGAATTAAGTGCCACTCTCATTTTTCCACCCTGCCAGGAAGCCAATAGGGGCCAGGCACTCTCATCATCAGGAAACTGAAGGGGATATCTAATGTCTTGTGTGGGCAGAGCTCATAACTCAGACCCAAACTGAAAGCAAATAAAATGACCATAAGCACTAATAGTGGGATAAAGCAAGGAGGAGAAAAATGCACTGTATAAGTCAATTCACATGCACGTAACTCCCCCTTTACAGCTACATTGGCAATAAAAATTGCTGTTCCATCACAGGGGCAGAAATAGCTGCCATGGTCTTGAAATACTGTTTTAGACTTTCAAAGAAGTCAGAAGTCTGGCAAATATGATTAAGGGAATGGAGCGTCTGTCATACAAGGAGAGGTGGAGAGAACTAGGGCTTTCCAGGCTGGAGAAAAGGGAACTTGGTGGGATCTTTCCAACCTGTATAAATACCTGATATGGGGAGACTAAGAAGATCAAGTCAGGGAGGCAAGGACACAGGCAATTGCATTTAATCATAAGAAAACACCTTTCTTTTTTTTTTGTGTATGTGTGAGCAAGGTCAAACACTGGCACAGGTTGCCCAGAGTCTCCATTCCTGGAGATGTTCAAAACCTGATTGGACATAGCCTTGAGCAAAAAGCTAACTCTGCTGTGAGGGAGTGGTGGAACTAGACTTTGTGCTGCAACCATTCTGTGATTCTCTAAAAATAATATTCTGCATGCTCTGCTGTCCTGAATGATTTAGAAATCAATTGCTTGTAATCATGCTCTTAAACCCTAGCTTTCCTTTACAAATTCCAGCATTTAGGACTGTGAAGAAAACCTTCCTACAGTAAACAGAGGGTTACTCCCAATGTGAAGTTAGAGACTTTTTGGCAGATGAAAGCAAACAACTATAAGGAGGTGTGAATCATTCTAATTAACTCCATGGGTACATAGCTGGGAAGCTACACAAGGGCAATTTAAATGCCAGCATTTCATCCCTGATCGCTTTAGTGGAAATCCTCAAGGTTTCTGTGTTTCCCAGTCCCCCAAGGCCTAAGGACATTTTCCAGGGTGACAGAAGTGGCAGAAGTCCCCTGCACAGAAATCAAACCCTCAAGGTGTCCCTTCATTTCTGCAGAGTGGCTACAGTGGTCTCAGGGACAATGTAAGGGAAGTTAAAAGAAGCAAGTCTGGCAGCAGGCTACAAGAGACCAAAAAGGGAAACTGTCACCAGCAGCCTAGGAAGAAATGGAAACCATAGCTGGATTCACTCTAATCTCATACTCAACTTAATAAGGTTTGTAACTTTCTTACCTAACCTGGTGATGCCCAAAATTCAGAGCTGCTTGCTGTAGATGCTTACAGTAGTTGGCTGCAGAGCACAGGAGGCCAGAATGAAGCACAAACACTGCCAGAAAATAATGTATATGACTGAACACATCTGCAAGTTGCACCAAAAGAGCTCTTGCTATCTACTTTTTAGATGCTTTACGTCACAGAAAATTACAGCACCAAGAGGTATACTGACCTTAAAGCATCTTTGAAAAGGAATTAGGCAGGAAGACACAAGCAAACTCATACTAAATAACGTGGTACCTGCAATAACATCAACCAGCTTGATTATTTATCACATTCAAGCTAAAACTCTAAATCCTCAGGGGGCATTTTCCAACTACACTAAGAGAAGAAAGTAAACAAGATTAAGTGCAGTCATACACAAACACTGGAATTTCACATGGCCAAAAGATACAGCCTTGCCTTTGCCCTGCTCACATCCCAACATTCCCACACACTATCAGGGAAAAAAAAAACTCAACAGGTTAGTTCTCTGCTTCGCCTGATCTCACTTACAATGTGGCCACACGGACATCAGTACTGTTGTATTGGAGAATGTGAAAGGAAGAGGTCCTGGGAGCAGGCAGGTTTCCATCTTTGAGCATATTGAAATTACAGAGGAATTACTGCTTTGGAGGAAAGGACGGTGTGAGGATGAACAGTAGCAGGAGAAAGGTCTGCTGAATAGCCCTCTACTTCCAAACACACTGGAAACTTCGTTACACATATTGCCTTAGTTCAGTAAACATAAATATGGGATAATGACACTAGTCCAAAGAAAGAACAAGCGACAGTACCAAAACCCAACATTTTTGCGCTATGTTTGCAGATTTCTACTGAACTAAGTATCATGCTGCTGATTCTGGACATTTCTGAAGGGGAAGCACGGCCTATCTGTCACCTTACAGGTCAGAAAGGAGTGTGGACACACATGGCAGAAGAGGCTCTGATGCATTTCAGAAAGGTACCAGAGCACACAAGATTTACTGGCTTTATTTTATTGTAACAAACGCCACCCATAAATTGAGCTGTGGCAACATTTAATAAACCGGGGCTATTCATGGCCTGCAGCTCCCCAAACCCTACACCCTCCAGTTCCAAAAGGTTATTTTAGCCATGTGAAATTCATCTACCACCATCAAAATTACAGCTATGCAAGTGGTAGTAAATTCTCACAAAAAGATGTTGTTCAGGTTTGGGTTTTCTAAAAATTTAATCCACTACAGATGGGATTGTTTCAATATTTGGCACTGTCAATGTAAATGAAGGAGAATATCAGGTCCTTGGTGAACAGGAGAGAAAATAATGAAATATTATTACATAACACACAGATATACATGGAGGAAAAAATAGTTGCAAAAAGCCATGGCTAGAGTTTTCACCAATATCAATGAACCGGACAGAAAAGGAATAGGGAATATCACTCATCTGGATTTCATGAAGGCAGGTTTGATTTACAGAATGAGTCAATGAGATAGTGGAAAACTATTAAAACACATTAAAGATTGGCTAAGGGTCAGGAACACCAGCATAAGATCAGGTTTTTAATTTATCTAGTGATCTGAACTGAACTATATAGTCTGACATAAACCCAAACTATTCTGTCAAAAGAAGAGTCTTATGAAACAGAAGATAAAAGTGTCCTTTTAAAGTGACTGTTTGAAATGAAAATATTAATTTCTTCTCCCTCACTTTTGTTAGGGTAGAAAAGGCCATTTTGCTATTCTTACAGGGGACAGCTGGAACGATTGAATTAGATATTACTTTGATACTATGGTAATTTTTGAGTAAAGTGAGTTTGATAAACTTTTATTTCCATTTTTGAGTAAAAATGAGCTTATTTGGACAGTCATACTAATACAGAAAAGTGCAATATAATAAAACAATACAGCTATTAGCATAGAAAATACCTTAAAATGGAAGGGGAGCAATTCCCCCAATCTATCCAATAAGTTTGAACTATATACTATAGAAAACCACTTTGTTGCCTTCTCAGAGTATTAGGAATTCAGCACAGATTATCAGGGAGGTACCATGACTTCTGTGGGTCTGATGAGTCCCTCTCTGACAGCTCTTGGAGATTTCCTTATTTCCTTGAGTACCAGACCTGAAAGCTTCCACATGAGCACTGACTTTCCTGCCTGTGATGCTGATCAGGAACACTTCACCTTTATTTCAGGCCAAACCCAGCGCTATGTCATTAGTTATTCAGGGTTTTTTTATTCCCTACTAAATTCCCTGATCAGTGCATGGCTTTCACACATCTTTTAATAATCTTTCCTAATTATTTTGTGCTCCTTGGGGATCTTATATACTTAATGCCCTACAAAGAGTGCTTTTCCACTTAAATACCTGATGTTGCAATTTTCTCATAAACTGGCTATGAAGAGAAGTGGTTTGCACTGAGGAGGCCACTAAGCTTAAATCTCAAGGACTGAACTTTGTACCCTCTGTACTCAAAAATCCTCCTTAATAGCTTCAACACAAACCAACCAAATGTAATGCAGAATTACATTAATGAAGGCAATATCAATATGTAGAAATTTCAGAGTATTAAAGAAATAATTTCGAGAGCTAGAGTAATAAGTGAAACAATTCAGATTACAAGGTCATATGCCTAGAATGTGGGAACAAGAATTTCTGTTGCATGCTGAAATCATCCGCTGAAATTATAAAGGAAAATTAAAACACGTTACTATTTGATTAGCAAGAGAGTCATCAGCATGTTCTAGTTACAAAGACTGTGATTAATCAGGAGAGGCATTTCCAACATACATATGGAAGATTGCATGCCACTGAAAAAGTCATTGGTAAAACCTCCTATAAAAGAGCATATACAGTTCCGACTAATCATATTTGCAGGCATTAATTTCCTTACACAGAGGCAGGAAAAGGCGAGGAAATGGAAACCCTATCATACTAAAAGAGACTAAAAGACACTGGCTGGCTTACTTTGCCAAGATGAAGACAGGATTAGAGGAATGCAAGATGGCACATCAGATGGTGAACATCACAAGGGAGAATTATCAAAGCTGAAGGACAGCACTGGTGAAACAACAAAAGTAGAACTTGCTGTGAATAAATTCAGGCTGAAAAGAGAATGGTCCCAGCTCTTCAAAGGGTGAGCTTCTGAAACAGCATCCTCATACAAATAATAAGGATGATGGGGTTTAAGATGGAGCTTGGTAATGAATAAGATTGCATAATGTTACCTATTATAGAAAAGAATTGAATTTGACACAAGAAATATCTTATTGGCCTCTGTTTCTGTCACTTTTCCCAAAAGTTTTGTTACTGTTCCTTCATGCTGCTATTTGAAGGGATAAAGTTACTTCTGAGCTATCCATAGCACTACATAGGCTATTTCTGCTTGCAAGGCTGAAGCTGGTAGGAAGTTTACCTGTGTATTCTGCTGTTCTTTTACATGAATATCATAGTTAAAATTGATTAAAAATTTAAATCACATTCTTGGAGCTACTGTGAGGTTGCACTTCAGGTTCAAGAATTTGTTAAGAAGCTGAGGAAAAACCCAACATATTTGGAACGATAGAGTTGTTCCAAAAATAAAAAATGCAGAAAAAATCTGGCATTTTTAAAATTTTCAATATAGTATTAGGTATCAAGAGTCTTATAACCACACAGCAATATGCATTATAATACACAGACCTATCGAGGTAATACTTATATTCCATAAAACAGATTATGGAGCAGCATAAGCATACAAAACCCAGTTCCTCAGAAGCCATTCTAACACTCCAGGATGATCTAACCAGCTAGATACTTTACATCTTTTAAGCTGAAGATCAAACATGTCACCAAAACCCATCCCCAGCTCTGGTGGCCCCACTTAAAACGAAGTCTTAGAGAGAATTAAAATTGCATTCATCTTGGCATGATGTAAGACTATTGCTGCTAGAGGCCACGTCCTCTGAGGTATCGAGCACTGCCTGAGGAGTCCAGGAGTTCTCATCTTTTATCTGGGCATATGGGCGTATGAATATTCCATGTTATGCCAAGGTCAAAAGCCAGGATTGAAGTGCTAACCTGGTTTACATTTTAATACTTAAAAGCACCACACCTGATCTGATTCCCCTCACCCAGAGTTAAAAAATCCACTGCTTCCTTGCAAAACTATGTCTGCAGCTAGCCTGAAGACCCTTGTCCTTATGCTACAATTTTTTTTTCCTTTTTGCTATGCATATTTACCCTGAGACAGCATCTAGCTCTTACCCTCATCTGCCACTTCACAAGCTGTCAAATGACTATTCAAGCATTAAAAAAAATGAAGGGTCTGTTAAGTTGTAAATTAAATGACAGTCTATAGCTGAAAATTAGCAGTAACGTGCCCAAAACTTTATTGATTGCTAAGAAAAGGTGAATAACCCCCCCTATGGCTGACTGTGTAATTACTGACCTTTAGAACCCAAGAGCTATTAATTTAAGAACAGATAGCAGTGAACTAGCAAACGAGTTATTTTGCAACAGGACAGTAAAGGCACATATCAAGTTTTTGCATGTGTTCAGTGCGACCTTGAAGAGTATTGTTACATGCCTATATTTTCCATTTTAATGCAGAGTATAACCTAAGCTGTATCTGGGCATAAAATGCCTGTCAACTAGTTCAGAAAATCCATGGGAATGTACCTACAGATAGTGAGGCTTTTTGTACATTTGAAGAACTCCACATCCTTCCAGAAAGGTTCTAAATTACTGTTAAAGGCAGGAAAATTGCATTGCCAAGCTCAGCCACCCCAGTACATGCACTGCAAACATTTCATCTGTACTCTGAGAGATGGAGATGGAAATGGCCAGGAACAGGAGAACAGCTCCTTCACATCTGGGGACACACACACAACCCCACTCCCCCCACCCTCTGTTGGTACTGCTGAGTTTCATCTGTTACAGACTACTGCACAAGTCATGGAAATAGTAGCCTAAAGACTATTAGCACAAATGCTCATCAATATCTAACTTTTTCCTTTTTCTTCTTCATAATAAGCACTTATCATGGAGAGATAGTTGCCTTTTGACAAAATGAACTACGTTTTAAGAGCGTTGATCAAGTGGTGGAGTTTACAGTAAGAAAGTTTTAAAAAGATACATTAAGTGGAAGTAATCAAAGAAAAAAGTGTCTGACCTGGTGCAGATGTCCTTCCATGAAGAGCAGTTTCATTAGGCAGGAGATCTTTTGAGTTGGAAGTGAATGGTGATTGTCTAAATGAGTCTTCAGAAAAGAAAGGGCTATAGGAAAAAACAAGATGCCTTTTTTTAAATAAAACAGCAGTTAACAGAAGAAATATGATTTTTGACTCCAGCATCTTAATATTATAACAAATACCATCTTGTTAAAAGCCCTGTCTCATTTACAGAATTCCTGCTGAAAAATAGGCAGACCACGAGGCAAGTTGTGGAGAAGCAGCATGCTGTAGTAAAATTACATCTCAGAAAGGCCTCACAAAAGACTTTTTACATTTTATCATCTTATATTTGCTATATCACAATACAATATGGATCATTAAAATTAACACTTCAAAAATATACTCATATCTGGAGAGGGCAATCAGGAAAGGTAAAAATTACTATTTAATAATCTGAGACATACAGTAGTTATTTTTAAAACCAAACTTTTCAAATCTTAGGTTAAGATGCTGAATAGTTCTATTCTGAAATGGCATTCCATGAATGAAATTAACTCCATGAGTTTGATTTTTAAAGCAGGAAACAATTCAAATAAGTTGAGTGAATGGGTACTTCCCAAAGATTATTAAGTACAAAGATGATCAGCTACTTGACTCCAAAAAGCATATCTTGCTTTGGTTTTATTTAAGAGTCAGGAAAAAGTTAATTTCAATAGTGAAATGGCATTTCTGTCAAAGTATTTGTTTTCTGCTCAGTTAAAGATTGTAACAGAAATAAGAATTTCTTGTCTACAGTACAGAGAGACATCGGTAAGAGGTACATAAGAAAATTCAAAATGGAAAACAAGTCTTTCTTGGAAAACTGTTTTCTAAGGCAGTGTTTCCCATCTGCATGCAAACTAGCAATTTCTCCTAAGCAGAGTGAGAATTGCATCAAATCTGATCTCCCATTTGGGAATCCTTAGCAGGCTGGTGTATAGCAGGTGTTTTAAAGGTGCAGGACAGGAGGACAGATCATTTCTGCAGCCTGTCCTAATTCAGCAATAAAATCCAAGACTTTTTCAGGATAAAGAACATATTGCAAAGCATTGCACAGTGGGTAGTCCAGACTCAGAAAGTCTGTGCCAGCAGCACCAACCAAGTTGACCCCACCAGTCCAGATACCCAAGGTGTCTGTCTAAATAATGGCACTTGTCTGTGTTTTCCCTCGTGCAGTTTCACTGCAGAGAGTGAACAAGGTGTTCTCCACCAAGTCACTTGTATTCTCAGTCAGATCCCTCCTGCCTTTGGCAAACTTGTTGATAATTAGTTAAGCTGATAATGAAACACTTTTGACGATCACATTGTTTACTTTCTCACTAAGTCTTTTTGGACATTATTCATTTTGCTCTGATCCATATGTGACAGTTAATGGGATATTTTGGTATGTCTGCAAAAGTTTGAACATAACCATAAATAGTCAACATCATGTTGTCTTGAAGGGTAAGGCATGAAGTTGCCCCAAACCTGAACATTTCAGTGTATGCTGAGAGCTGAACAATGCATAAACCCCAAGAAAACAAGTGAACAGGATAAAACAAAACAGCTCCAACCCATATGTGCAAAACTTCACTTCTTCCAAGACTCACACTCCCACTCAGGGGTGACATAATACGAAACAGACTGACACTGTATAAAAATATGGCATGATTTATTGCAACATTCCTCTCACTGGTTTAATAATCATTTGAAAGAAAAACATCAATAAAAAATGTTTTATTACTATTGTAACTCTTCAAAATCTTGTAATCCACCCAGGTTTCCTTGTTGGCTGTCCTGCTTGTGCCTCAGATTCCATCACGGGGACACTGCTCATTGCTGGTTCTAAGCAAAATGGGTGATGCATTAATTATTTCAGCCTAGGCCATATACCATGAGCAGGTTGCTGCTGAAGGTTGCATTGTGGCATATCCCAAGGATTTCCCTCTGCACCATTGGCCTCTGGTGAATTACAGAACCATCCTTGGATACCTCTTTTCTGCCTTCCTCTAGAATGGCAGCTGAGACTCTTCAGTGCTGGCCCTATTATTTCTATTTCGGCAGATACGTCCTCCGATTCCCAGTGCAAAGTATGGAGGGAGGAGCTCCTGCTTCATAGTAAGAAATTACATAAATTGTTCTCAATCACTGTGCAAAGTCCTTTCTGATGAAGTTTAAGCTTTAGGATTTTTTTTTGCTCTGGCTGCACTTTTCCAGTTTCATGGCTACACAGTTCTCTAGATGAAAGCAACTTATCTTGGCATCTTACGCTGGCGTACTCACTTCCAGATCACTTTTGCTTCTCCACTTTGTCTTCTTCTCACAGATGGCAGGCTCTACCATCTCACTCAGCCATTGAACTGTGAGGAATCCTTGCCAGTTTCGGCTGCTTAAGCAAAGTCATATGGGAGTATATGCTCGCAAAGTCCAGGAATACTCACAGGAGGAACAGCAACAGATAGGTGACAGTTAGAAAAGTTAATAAGGAATAAGACAGCAAAAAGTGCTTGTGTATCCCCATCTTGCTGGGTTTTGCTGATTTAAGACTCACCAATGACACAGCTTAATCTTTCTGCTCCCCAGTTACTCACAAGTGGACAACACTGACCTCACCTTGGCTCTCTGCAGCTGTCAGCAAATTTCACATAGCAATTGTGATTCACATGCCTTTCTGTCATTACTCCAGATGTGGGTTGGTGAGCCAAACTGCAACACCACATGTTTTCTTAATGCAGTCCAAGTGCCTCTATCCTCCACTGGCTGCTCCATCACATTCTATTTTTGAGAAGGCGTCATACCCTTACCAGTAAAGACTTCCAGCTGTTTGGTTTTGGGTGGGGTTTGTTTTTTGGCAAGGTCTTTCAAGTCAATCTGTTTGAACTCGCAGGAGTTAGGAGACTGACTCACTTCCCCTTTAGAAGCTCTCCTCATTCATGTCTTCTTCTGTTGATAAATAGGCAAGATAAGAAAAGCACCCGGAAAAACTAAGCCAGGCACTCAGCATTTCATGCCCTGATGGGTAGCAGGCACTATAAGGACATCTCAGTAAAACTCAGCACAACTTCCGCAACAGCCAACTGTGCTACCCTCTTAAAAGTTGGCAGCCAGAAGAAGGGGAAGTTATCTTTGAACTGTCCTCAACCTTTCCAATTTGAATTATCTTTGGTAGATCCCAAAGTAGCTCTGGATTCTCACACCAGTCCTGCTGGTAACATCATGAGACACTGAAATCTATTTTCAAATATTTGTCACCCCTCCCTGCAATGGGCACTGGATGGTTAATGAGCAGCTGGGCAATATGGACATTTGTCTCCATTTGTATCTCAAGCTTAGGCCTTGTAAGTAGTCACAGAAAGGCTATGCAGGCTGCATATCCCACAAATTCCTAAACTAGCAAATATGGGAAGCATTCACTATAACCAGAAGCTAAATGCTCAATTTAATTACCTTTCAACTTGCAACATCAAAAAAGTCCCTGAAGTGCATTTACTGAGTTGGTCAGTTTATTAAAAGCAAAATATTTATTACAGCTACCACCAATGAATGGGATAGGCCCAGAAATGTAGGAACAATGAAGTTTTCCTTGCAATTGACACGCTTTTCAATCCTGTCTGACAGAGCTGTTTTAAGCTGGCAAGTGCTGAACACTGAGAACTTCTGTAGAAGGGGCTGCAGAGCCACAGAAAGTCCTGCTCTGTCTCTGAAGGAATTCTTCATCACTTCAGTGTGTCAGTCTCCAACCCATCCACAATAATCAGGGAACTTTCACATAGAAAATAAATGCATCCTTGCCAGTTCCTGCCTGCTCCTCACCATTGGCTCCTAAGTCTCTACTAATTCTAGCTAGCACTCACTGCATAAGAACTTTGAATTTTCCTATAGGGACACCTCACATATATGTGAACAACTTGTGGGTTTGTTCCCAGCCACAATCCTGTTAGGTGTGTATTTCTTTAATAGCACATGCTACAATTGAATCATGTTTTTAATTCCTGGATAATTTAAATTGTATTAAGGTGACTGTAATGTTTAACAAATGCTCTGTTAGCACTGTCTTACAGTTTGACTTTTAAAAATTCATCCCTAGAATGTATTTAGATGACAGAAATACTAAAATGAAATTTTTTTAAAGAAATCAAGTTTGACAGAAGACAATCAAAATCACCTCTTTTTACACTGGTCCATGCCTTAAAATTCACTTGTCACCCTGGTCTATACCCAAGCACTGCACATACCATGCAGTTTCTTTTAGGTTTCAGTTTTTGTTGAAAAAAATAGAGTAAATAATTCTTAAAATGATGTGTGAATACTTTATCAGAGGAGAACAGTCGTTCTGGCCTGAAAGGCTTTAACTCTAAGCAATCAGACCTACAGTTGTAATATTTCAGATATAGGCTACATTACTCATGAAAATATCTTACGTCTCTAGTACCAGGTCACATTTGCAGGGGACAGACACATTTGAGTTCACAAGGCAAAATGAAGCAATGCTATCTCCAGTACAGCTCTACAGGTAACAGTGGGATGTACTTACCTGGCTGTAGTTCTCATGGTGTTGTCTTTATTGTGGTTGTGCTCTTTGCTCACCTTTTCTGCAGAGGAACATATATGTTTTTCTGTGATTAGCATATAACATATATTGCCTATCAGATTTCATTCAGCAGGGCTGCTTAATGCTTTCAGATAACAGCATAACCCAGCATTCTTTAGGGTAAATGGATCAAGCATGATTAGAGAACAGGCATGACTTTATTTAAACTAACACCCAGCACAATTTCAGCTTCATATAATGGTGTTATCGCTCCATGCAAAGTGTGCAACACAAGTGTTCATTAAACACACTGCTGGTGCCATTGCCTTTGTGTGGTAGCTGAGGTTCACCTTCTTTGCCAAGGGAACTGGACAGTGCAGCCCCAGGAGCTCTGCCTGCTGCAGCCACTGGCCATCTAGGCCAGTCACTGCCCTCTATAGGTCCCCCATACTCCAAGGCCTGGACCAAGCCAGTTGTCACAAATTATTTAATTGGCTTTCAGAAATACAGGAGTTGAACTCTGGCTTTTCCATTTCAGTTCGGATACTGTGAACCTGACCTGACTGGCACAGTGCTTTAAAGCATATGCTGACGGTGGGGGACATTTGGCAAGGCTTCTGTGTTTCAAATGTGAGGGTGAAAGGGCTGTAATTCCTATTATTTTTCAGCCTTAGCAATCTCACACTTTCATAGCACCTTAATGCTCATACCAAAATCCCCTTTTGTTCTTTGAATTCAACAATTGACTAGTCCCACAGCTTTTACCTGATAACTGGAACAGCAGCTCAGATGCCATCTTCACTGATATATCTTGGCTGAACAGATTCCTCTCTGGGAGCACACGGCCTTCTGGTGGTGCCTTCTGTATCCGTTCACTCATGTCTCGCCCTAATAAAGTGCTGTAGCCAACATTTTGGCTGGGTTGGCTGGGTGACACTGACGCCTGCGAGTCATGAATGTCAACTTCCATCGGTTCTTCCTTTATCTTTACCATCTGGGTTTCCTTGAAACTCTCAGCTGCAAATATGTATTTAAAAAAAAACAAAACCAAACAAACAACCACCACAATTATTTAATTAGGCGGCAATTTTTCAGAGTACTCAAAGCAGGAATCACAATCACAAAGTTGTAATTTGTATACGGTAACGCTGCAAATGGTAAGGGAAGCAAGCAGCTGACTGCCTCAGTATTCTTCTGGCACTTATAAATAGAAGCAACCTCTTGAAAATAATTTTTCAAACTCGAGAGCAGAAAACAGTTGTAAATATGAGAGTTATATTGCTTTCTATGAATACTGTGTGATCACACAGCAGTCAGTAAAGCTTTGTTTCTATTTGTTAAATGAAGCTGCAGCTACACACCAGATCTCCTAAGCTGGTGTGTACTAAACTGAAGACCTCTGACAAACCCTAAATTACTCTTTATCAGCAGAAGTACCAGCACAGTCAGTCAGAGGTATTGCTATGGGGACAGGGAGGAGGAAATGTCATCTGCTGCTTTTCCACTCTTTCTCTTTTATGGACAACTCCAGGTAACTCTGCAAAGACCCTATTTGTTAAACCTGCACATGCTCTCAAGATGAGAGGAGAATTCTGGGGCTCATGCTTTTCTGAAATCTGACCCATTAACACTAACGACCACTTTTCATAAGCCCATATCCTCCCCTCCTTGACTTCTCTCCAGTGTCTCAAGTCTAGCAAACAAATCCCTATTATAGGAGTCAATCTGTAGATCACTTTCTACACTTGAGATTCCTTGGGTGTTGCCGAATGCTCTGGTTTGGCTGCAAAGAAAGTGATAGTTTTTTCTTCAGAGTAAAAGCTCTGAAATCTCAACATCAAGGCTCCAAGGTAATTTGTCTACCACACCCCAAATACCTATACATCCCTTTTGATTCAGACTTTCTGCTGTGAGAAGAGACGATGAAACCTGTAGAATTCTTCGTTTAGTTTCAGAGAAAGATGACGGAGAATCAAGAAAATAAATGCACAAACACAGTGAGATACCAGAAGGGACATTCAGGTAAGGAAACATTCCAACAAAATTGTACATGGAATTTATTAATTTTGCCTACACATCCTTCTGGTAACAGCCAGGACAGTAAAAACCTTCAGCAAAATCTGCTTCTTTTCACTCACGATTAGCACATGCCCTAAATGGTCGCTTATGTAGCCTCCAGAGCAGGAGGCAAGGGAATGCTGGAGATGGAACTGCTTCACCTTCATCAGCCAGAAGGAAAAGGCAACCCTTTCACCCAGGAAAGAGGCCATGGTAGAGGGTAGGGCCAGGCACTCTGCAGCACACAGAGCCAGGGATGCAGAGAGCCTGGACGCTGAGTGGATTAGTATCTGAGAGCACAGTCTGGCCCTCGTCCAGGCTGGGGGGTGTGATCACATCTGTGACCGTGGGCCAGCATGTTAACTGGGGCAGACAGGGCTGGCCACCCTGAGAGCACCAGGTCACTGAGGGACGGAGGCACTCTGCACAATGGGTTCTCAAATGGAAGTTTCCTTGTCATCTGTCAAATTACTGCTTAGAAGGCTTTGATATTAAAAAGAATTTTCAAAAAAGAGCACCGGTTTGTAAGCAAAAAGCCTAAACACAACCAGCATTTTCTATTAACTTTGGGTCAGAGGGAAGAAAAGGGGGGTGAGGGTGGGTTTCCACTAACTTCATTTGATCAATTAATCTGTTCCTCTGTCTGTTTTTCCCATCCTCTCTAACTCACATAGGATTGTGTCAGCTTCACAGATTTCATTCCAAGTGTGAAAGTTTCAAACACCACCAGGCCTTTTGTTTTCTATTACCCAATATTACAATGAATCTGATTCATTCCCAGTAACATCCTCAAGCTAATCAACCAGTTGGTGTCTTCTTGTAGTCTCTACCAAAGGATGAACAGAATCCCTTTATCAGGAAGACATAAGCATTCTACGTAAAATTAAACTGATGTGTGTCACCAAGTCCTTTTTCATTACCCTGGTTTCTCCCTCTCCCCAGATTCCTGGTGTGGAGAAAAAGTGGCTTTACCTCCTACAGCTCTTTAAGAAAAAATAAAAAGGAGCCAGGAGATAAAAGCCACTTGGACATGTTCCAGGAATGATTTACATGAAATGTTTTCAATCTCTCTTTATGACATTTCTTGACCTTTAAGAGAAACATATAAACACGGATAAAAATCTTTACCATCTACTATCCACAGATACATTTCAGACTTCAGAAATTTTTATAGTGAATTCTCAGCTGAAGACTAGTTAGAAATAACATAAAATGCTTTTTTTTGCTGTTAAGCAGATTTTTTTTCTTTTTCTGTATTTTATTTAAAGCTTACATTAGTCTCTTATTATAAAGCCACAGAACATTGCATCTGTGCTCCAAAGTGTAAAAATAGCATGCTGTGCATTGAAAGTGAACACGGAACAGCAAAGGAACGCATCAGGTAACGCTGCCAATCCAAAGCTCAGGTAACTCCGCAAACAAATGAGTTCTTCAGATGTCTGACTGCCTGAGCTCTGCACCCAGCTGCCAAATTTAGGTGCAGAGTCAAGCTGACCTTTGCTGCTCTCCCTGCTTTTAAAATATTCTTTCTATTTCTGTTCCTCTTTCACACAGTTTAATTCCCTGAACTGCAAATGCTTTTGTATCAGACAAACTGATACGACCCCAACTAAGGCAGGAGTCAAGCAATACTGATGACCTTCTCTCCCTCCCCATCAGCGAGCTCTCAAATGGCCCTAACTAAATCTACATATTTGATCATTTCCTTTGACCTTTATCTTCCCAGCTGCACCCTTTTGATCTGACAGAATGTCCCTGCCAAATGTGAATTCTGTCATACTCCGATTCCCAAAAGCAAACACACACAGAGAAGGCTGAAGGAGAGTTTCTGATAATTTTACCAGAGCTAATGAAAGGGAAACACAGTCAGTCTGTCCCATGAGCAGCAATCACAGGCATAAAACCCCGCTGTGCTAGATCTTGTGCTGGCAAAAGACTGTAATTAAGGTTATGTCCACACCCAATCTCACCATACAGGCAGTCAAACTGTAACTTCTTGAAGATTATTTTCCATTCTGTGCTACAGACTATTCATTTGTGGAGTCAAGTGATACCCCTTATTTCCTTACATAGGTATCTCACACGGTCATAGTGCAGCTAAAGTTTTTCAAGTCAAGGACAGGTACACCAAAAGATCATCTGGTTCAGATAACAAAAATCATGATATCTTTGACTTTTATAGCAGACCTACTGGATGAGCTAGGTTAAATAATCTGCAATGTATCAGAATACAAAGTTAGTATATGACAGTCTTTTTTTTTCCTTCATGTCAAATTTTTATAATAGTATAGACTTCTAATTCCTAGCAAAAATCAGTGGGGTATAAAACCAGTTCTGAAGTATCCAGACCATGATCTCCTAAACATGGTCTGCTATTCATTTAAAACTAACCTGGAGGAAGCTCAGAACAACAGCACAGCAGTGTTGGGACAGTTCACCTGGCAAAAGATGAACTAAACCACCTAATATGCCTTTTTCTGGTGTTAACTTCGTGATACAGAAACACCTTAACAAAATAAGAGAAAATTCTTTTATACATGGTTGTGCTTTCATCAAGCCGCAGAGATGCTATTTCTTTACAGAGCAGTATAACTTTTACTCAGCTGATCTTCATCCTATTCACACTGAGTGAGCCAATTTTCCACATCAGATATCAAAAATGGAGTGCCGTGTAGGCTTGTTTCAGGAGGAAATAATTTCTTCCACGGTTTTCAGGTTCTCTGGCTTTCAAAAGTGCAAGGAATCACAAAGTAGGGGTACTTGCTAAAAAAAATAAATAAATAAAATAAATGCCAAACACAACAAACATAGAACAATGCTTGTGTTACCTAAAGGCTCAGGGTATAGCATTCATCCCTGACAGTGTCCCCTCGGTAAGGTGTAGCAGTAAGAGCACCTCTGAAGTTTAGTCTGAGCCAACACCTCTCTACAGGCTAAGACAGAAGCTGGCAAGTTTTAGACAGTTTATTCAAGCTACTTCTCTCACAAAGTTAGGACTATGACAATCCAACCCAAATTGTCCACAGGTCAGAAAAATGCCCCTGCGGCAACCAAGGCCAACCATATTCCAGGCCACATCATGCAATCTGCAGCCTTCAGGTAGAGGGAGGAAATTCTTACCCTCTGTTCTGCACTTATGGGGCTACATTTAGAGGACTGTGCCCTGTTTGGGGCTCCTCCAGACAGGCAGGCACTGACATCCCAGAGCACGTTCAGTGGGAGGCAAACAAAACAGAGGGCTGAGAACACCCGAGAGAACTGGCTTTGCTCAGCCTTAAGGAAACAACACTACGGGCACACTTTGTTGCTGTCGACAACTCTCTGAGATATAAAGAGAAGGGATAGAAAAGCTGGGGTCAGACTTCTCTCAGAAATGCACAGTGATAGTGTGAGTTGACAGACAAGGTGGAACACAGGGAATTCTGTTTAGATATACAGGAGAAAAAGAAATCACTATCAGGACAGTGAAATACTGTCCCACATTGCTGAGAAAGGTTGGGTTCTCCCTCCTTGAACACATTCAAGACACTTGGCAGCCTGCTCTTGTTGAATCTGCTTTGAGCAAAAGTCTGGATTAGATGAACCCTGGAGCTCCCTTCCAAACTAAATTAGTTCACGAACCTTCAGCACTAGGTCAGCTGCAGGTTTATCTTCCAGAACCTTCAAAACCTCCAAGGAAGGGACAGCTACAACATCCCTGGGCAACACTTCTTCTAATGCAGCACTAGAAATATTTCTTAATGTCCACTCTGAACTTCCCAAGCTGCAGCGGGCAGCTGTCAGCCCTTCTTTTACCATCTGCACTAGAGAGGAGAGTTTGACTCCACTGCTTTTCTAAGTTTCCTTCAGGTAGGTGCAGGCTGTGATCACATTAGCCTTTAGCTCCCCTTTTCCACACTGAACAGGCTCAGTTCTCTCAATGCCTTCCTGCACAGGAAAGACATGGATCTGATGGACCTGATCAGAAGGCTGGAACACCTCTCCTGTGAAGACACCTCTCCTGTGGGAGAGCTGGGGTTGTTCAGCCTGGAGAAGAGAAGGCTCCAGGGGGACCTTAGAGCAACTTTGCAGTACTTAGAATGGGCTTGTAAGAAAGATGAGGACAGACTGTTTAGCAAGGTCTACCATGATAGGACAAGGGGTAATGGTTTTAAACTAAAGGAGGGCAGATTCAGACGAGATAAAAGGAAGGAATTTTTTAAAATATGAATGGTGGAACATGGGAACAGGTTGCCCAGAGAGGTCATAAATGCCCCATCCCTGGAAACATTCAAGGTCAGGTTGGACGGGACTCTGAACAACCTCATCTGGCTGAAGATGTCCTTGCCCTTTGCTGGAGGTTTGGACTAGATGACCTTTAAAGGTCACTTCCAACCCAGACCATTCTGTGATGGTCTGTGACCACTCACTGGCTCTAGAGGGGACACACCAAACATACCCTTCTAATGTAGCACAGTCTGCTTTTCCCTTTATTTGAGATGAAAGTCAAAAGCAAGATTTAAATAAAAAACCCCAACCCATCAGCCATGCAAGTAAATATTGCTTTTGCTGATAGAATGACTTTCTATTGCTGAAGTCAAATGAATACTTGTTAAACCATTCATGCTTCTCCTCACCATTTTATTTAAAACTTCATCCTACAACTGAAATTCTAAGTTGCTCATATTTGTTGAAATGCCTATCAGCTTTACAAACCAACTTTATGAATCAGTTTAGAAAAGAAAGCCTTTCCCATATGTCTCATAAATTGGACTCATGTACTAGTTTCCACAATGAAGCAGACAGGGGTAACTAGTGGGTCAACTTGTACTGACTTCAAAAGCTCTCAGCACAGAGAATCAGGCATTTTGTTATGCTAATTGTTCTGATTTGCTAGAAATAAACATGCCCTAAAACAGCTTAAATAAAACCTCAGAGGTAGGGAACAGTTGGTGAGCCCTGAAGGCTCTGCTACAGAGACACAACAAGTAACATCTGACGTTCCCTAGGGCGCTGTGCTTGATGCTTTATTTTGCTAGTATTTTTTTTTTCAGACTGCTGTTTTATATAAGACAATGTCAATGAATCAATGTAACAGGATCCTTCATTAAAAAAATAATCATAAAATGGCTCGTATTTGTTAAAGTGGAACCTCTGAACTCCCATGTTACAGGATTTTGCAACTACAAGCTGTTTCACAAAATTACAAGCCAAGAAAAAAAAAACAACAGGAGCAAATTAAAGGAATAGACTAATTAGAGCTGTGATACGCATCTGCTGCTCCTTCAGTTTAAATGGTGGGAGTATGGTGCTTACCTGCAAGACCCTACTTGCAGAACAGGGCCAACCCCTCAAAGCAGATCAAGAAGAATGTGATAAAAAGTCTATGTGTGCAGTGAATTCTTATTTTACAACATATTCCAACACACCCCTGTTTCAGCCTAGCATTTCTGCAGCAAGCTGTACCTTTGCAGGGAGCCTGGCTCCTGCTATCCTGTCTTTACATGCTGACCCTTCAAAGGCAAGGGGGGACTGCAAGAGAGAGACCTTTCTGCAAACACTGGGTATGCACAAGCACCTGGCACTCTGAACAAAACTAACATGCCAGCTTTTTATAGCTTTCTGGCCACTCCCACCTGGCTCAACATCATCAAGGAATAGTAGTAAAGTGAAGAATTGGGTGGATTGTTTAAACTCCTTAGTGACAATTCCTAAAAAAAAATTAAAAATAAAATAAATCCAGAACACCTAAAGAAGCATGTTTGAACCACAGATATTATGATTTCTTATTATTCCAAATTATCTAAACTTTTAAATTAAGATAGTTTTCATTAAATGTCAAGGTTACCTTGACATGGAAAAAAGGAAGGTGAACTGCAATAACTTAAAAGCATAGTATAGCATCTACTGAACTAAAAGCTAGGTTTGTTATAAGATGCTTGCTGGTCTGTGATATTTGCTGGTTTGTGGATTTTTTGAGACCTAGAGCAGAAAAAAACCCCACTAGTTAGACTTTGCAGACTTCCACACTTTCTGCCCTATATTTCTCCAGTGAAAGAGCAGTATTTTTTCACAGTTTTTCTGCTTTTGGGTTTAAACAGCAGTGTTGCTACGAACATGGCAAAATCCATCAATAGGTAAGAATCCATTCCTAGCTGAGTACTTTTGGGATTATGTTATTGTACAGATGTCATGGCAGAGCCTATTAAACTGAATGAACATTCTGTGGCCTGATACAAGCTTCATGCAGTACAGCACTGGCAGGAGAGTCTCAAAATCTCGGGGAAAAAAATTAGGAACCTGACACATTGCAATAATAAGTCTAGCTATCTAGCAACTTGTATCTTTGTCTATACTGTAATGAAAACACAGCTTTGCTCTGACCATTCACTATCAATTTCACATTTCTGTTGGTTAAAAAAAAACAAAAAACAAACCCACAAAAAAAGCCCCAAAAATACAGACACCAGAAAAAACAAAAAATACCCATCAGAAACCACTTGGCTAGTAGCAGGATTTAATCTCCACAGGCAGCAGCCCAACTCCACATGGGCACTTCCCACGACAGTTCACAAAGTTAGGACAAAGAAACGTGTAGCAAGGTTGGTTTCTCTCTCCCTGATAACACTCCCCAATCAGCAAACTTTTAAAAGCTATACTGTTTTTGAGTTCCTCTGGAATTCTGGGCTGTTTTGACAAATACTTCTCAGATAGTCCTTCAGCTCACTGTGACCTAACACACCATGGGTCATTTTTTTGGGATGGGAGTAGCAATGAGGTGTTCTGGCTTTCATCTTATACTGGTTGTGCTATCATTCTTTTTTCCTTTGTCTCACTCTTTTTAAACAGAAGTTCTAATCCATGTGATTTCAGTTAAATATATGATACAGTGTCAAAAAAATTAACTATGAGGCATAAAATGGGAAATCAGCATAAACATTTTCAAGTGGATAATGGCTTAATCAAAAAAATGTCCAAAACACCCCCCGCCCCAGTAACAACCAGTTGTGCTGAAAGAGGAATTGTCATATAATTAGGCGATAATAAATGGAGTTGATCAAGAATGCTTTTGAAATCAATTGTAGGCAACATTTTACTTTGTGTGCTGAGGTCATGAAGTAAGTATGCACTAATTGCATCTGCTGATAACCCCAAATTAAGACATATTGTTGGTGCTGGTGTATTACAAGCAGCACTGTGTGACCTCAGGATTCAAGCACAAAAAATTCCAAGGAGCTGAGTAGTACAAAGGTCTTGCATTTGCTAGCGATAACAAGGATTTGTGCATTACGTGGGGAATTGACCAACTGAAAAAAAAAGAGAGGAAAACAACCTGAGTTACTACTGAAATGCCAAATGTGCCCTATTTGTGAAATGTATTCATCTGAAATAAAGGCAAATACAATTCAGACAACATTTCTAGGAAAGACAGGGACATACTAATGTCAAGTTCAAGGCGCCAGGGTCAAATACTACCACTAAAGTGCCAATACCAGGAATAGATGTTATACTCCACCTATGCATCCATTTTTGGACAAGAAGGCAAAACACTGCATGCTTCTGAAAGCTAATATGTGCCCCAAACATATTAACAGCATAACTATTTCAACAGAAAATGAGCTTTTAGGCTCAAACATTTACATTGGCATGTAAATGCAAACATTTATTTTAAATTTCAGTCTCCTCTGAAATCTATCTTTCAATTTACAAGGCTGAGTATATAAAACTGAAAAAGAATCACTGGGTGCACCACTTAATTAAACATTTTGAGAAATAAATTAGCTTTTCCATGAAAGAGAACTGGTAAGAACGTAGAAAACATATGTACATTACTTCCATTTCTTATAAGTGATTTTATGCAACACTTAATAGGTGTTCAAAAACTTGCGGGGACGGTATCCTTCCAAACAGAGATGAGAGCGATTTGCCCCACTCCACTGTCTCCTCAAATCTGTCTGACTACCACTGGATCTAGTCTCAGTCAAGTCTTAGTAATGGACAGAATTCACAGCTCACCTTTGTACACTCATATATATCATGGTAGTTATTTTATGTTTTTCTGTAAAATGTAGGTTGCGAGTCTGTACTGAGGCTCGAGCTTTGCCTGCTAACCAACAAATACCACTTCTTTCATGTGAGCATTTAATTTATTTTTAAATAGCAGATCAGCTGTTGGGAGGTTTTGTTCTGATTATCTGGGCAGCAATGGGTTCTGCACAGACATGCCCAAGAGACATGAACCTTCTCAGCTTGGATAGTCCTTTGGAAGAAGTGTGAGTAGGTGTCAGGTGATCAGGTATCAAGTCTGTGAACTGTGGGGTAGAAGACCTGAATCCAAGTGGAATGTGGTAGAGAAAAAACTGGTATAAAAGGGCACAGCATGCCCAGATGAGGTCCAAGTCCATCAAAGTAATATACAGTGGTGTGTGATTTTCACTGTTTCTGTAGGTCTACTTCTACAATGGCCACTAACAAATGTCCTGTTAATGTTCTGCTACAGTAAAGTATGTTTATTCTTCTAACTGTTCCTAGCTTAAAATACTATGAGTGACTGACAAGTCCCTCCATTATAGGGGTGGGTGATTTGGAGTAAATCTACCTTATGGTATCCACGAGACCAAACTAGGCTCCAGAGCTAGGAAGGCCACTGTACAGCTAAGAGCTGGCAACACAGCACCTCTGCTTGGGAAAAGAGATTTCCCAGTGAAAAATACAAACTGGCATATCCTTTACATGAAAGGAGACAAGGTCTGTGCCTAAATTCCAGAGGCTCCCATGAGGCTGAAGCAATCAGCAATATTCTTGCTCAGAGGGTAACAGAAGCATGTGCTTCAGGAGTGCAGAAAGCAAAATACTATTATGTTGGAAATCCCTTGCTGAATTTGTATGTGGTGCAGGTTTTGGCAATCAGTATTACACAGAAGAAAGTGAAAATAACAAAGCAAGAATGCAATCCATTCAGTCCCTACCAAGAATATACAGAGCCCAGAAGGACTTAAATGCAATTGTATAACATATCAACTCTCATAAGGGTACTTGACTGAAGATTTCCCACAGAGAGTAGAACATCAAAACATATTCATTCCATTTTTTTTTTTTCCTTTCTCCCTCCAGTACTATGGAAAAGGAGAAAGTTTGTTTTTCTTTTCCCTTTATTCTGAAGAAGTGGCTTTGGAATAAATCCTGTACTGTGAGGGTGGTGAGGCACTGGAACTGGTTGCCCGGAAAAGCTGTGGATGCCCCATCCCTAGAATTTTCAAGGCCATATTGGAGGAGGAATTGAGCGACATGTTCTAGTGCAAGGTGTCCCTGCCCAGGGATTTTGGAACTAGATGTTTGCTCTCTGCAACTCCCTGGAAGCAAGATGGGGGTCAGCCTCTTCTCCCAGACAACCAGTGACAGGACAAGAGGATATAGTCTCAAGGGAGGATCAGGTTGGACATCAGGAAGAATTCCTTCATGGATAGGGTTGTCAAGCATTGGGATAGGCTGCCCAGGGAGGTGGAGTCACCACCCCTGGGGGTGCTCAAGAAATGACTGAACATGGCACATTAGTTACCGTGGTCCAGCTGACAAGGTGGTGATCAGTCAACAGCTGGAGTCAATGATCTTGGTTGTCTTTTCCATCCTAAATATTTCTGTGAGCTTTAAGGCCCCTTCCAACCCAAAGCTGGAGTGGCTTAATTGTTTAAGTAAGTTCTAAATCACCAAAACCAGGCTACAGAATTGCTTAAGACAATCTGGAGAGTCAACAGTGACCTGGGAGTATTCTACCATATAAAGTAAAGATTAAAAAAACCCGAAACAAAACACTAAAGAAGCTACTCAATAAACTGTATCTTAGTTTTTTCCTCCTTTATTGTTTCTGCCTTATATGGTAATTCGGTAATTCAAGTAATTCAGTGCAAGTTGAAAAACTGTATGTGGTAAACTTGGTGTAACCTCACCCCCTGTCTGATGCAGGAACACCAAGTGCAGCAGCATCCACTCAGTAAATCCTAGTCATTCTTCACCTTCTAATCTATGGATTAACCTAAAAGACCACTGCCAGCAAAAACTGCTCAGTCACTAAGAGAGCATGAGAGAAGTGTTACAGCAGTGTATTTCTTACCACAGCCTTAAAGTCTGGGAGGTCCCAACAGAGATGACTGAAGGCTAGACTGGTATTTTACACATGCAAGATTTCACTCATACAAACAGATATTTAAGGCATAAATATTCTAACAAAATAGTCAGTAATAAAACTATTTGAACACAGCCTGCTAGTTCTGAACTCTGGATTCACAACCCAGAACCCTCGTGTCACTGAAGCACTCAAGAAAACATTAGGTTACAGAGCTCTTTCTTCATAAAAACAGTTATATAAATTTATATGCACCAAGAAAAACAGAGCCACAGGTTAGCCTTCATTAGGCTGCAAAGTTTTGTTACCAGAACACCACCCTCAAACCAGTTACCAGCAGCAACAGTGAACTATGCCAAGAACCAAATGTTTAGTATTGGAAGTCTGGGAAAACCTGGAAGCTTCTGCTCTCATCAACTTTTATACTTGGGAAGCACTTTTTGCACCATTAACATGAAAGTCTTTCAAATCAATGATTCAAATTTTTCTGCAAATTAAAGTGTGCAGGTATGAACAGGAGTTAATTAATTACATGTTTTATGGGGGAGATCCTAGTCAGTTAGAGTCTTTCAGGTACAAGTTTGAGCTCAAATTCAATATTGACAGCATCCAATCAAGACAAATAATTTCAGGTGGGTTTGACAGGAATCTCAGAAATTACTAAAATTGTAAGCAATTCCAATGCACTTCTTGCAGGACTTTGGCATAACAAGCTTTGGAGAAGACTTAAAAACTAACAGATCCAGTTCAGGTGTGAAAGTACAAAACCCAGACTCCCAGGCCGATTTTCATGTCTTGGTCCTGAAAATTGGTCTGTTAGAAGTTCCAAGCCTTTTCATCATTCACTTAACCTGTTCCCAGCTGGAAGAATTCAACTCTTTTACTTTCCCTTAAAGTTAAACCTCGATTCTGACAGTTACAGAAAGCATAATTAGCAGAACATACACTTCTATTTGACTCCCTCCAGCTTTAACATTCCCTCTGTGTGTACACATGCACACTCTCTACTTGTCTGGCAGAAGGATGCATCACTAAGGCAATGTTCAAGAGGTCTCACTAAATGCAGAAAGCTGTCTCAGTTTATATTATTTTTTTAACCGTGTATCTTGTCATTTTGAGTATAAGTTATTGGCAGAAGAAATAAAAGGCTTTAGAAGTCATCTTTTATAAAGCTCTGTCAGGTACAGTTCAGTACAGACACACATTCTTACGCTCTTAATGAAGTGACATATGTGAATAAATTGGTATTAACATGTTTCGGTACATTTTAAAAATTACAGCATCTAAAAGCTTTACGGCATCATTTCTTTTGACTTATTTCATAGTCATTAATTTGAAAACCAGAGCAGAGATAATTAGATGCTATGGCGACAGACTGAGAGGTTTTATGTAAGTGCAACTGTGGAGACAGGCCTTTTCAATTGTTCCTTCACTTGCTACTAAAGCTAAACGCACCTTCTGCAAGGTCACCCCATTAGCACACATGAAAAACAATATTTAGGAAGTTCAGCATTATTAAATTAAATATCTACCTGAGAGCTTCATGAGGAGCTCAGATGCTGCCTTGACTGACATGTCCTGCCTCATCACATTCGCCTGTGCTTCTTGTGGCTTGAGTTTCTCCTCAGGGATTGGAGCTGAGGCTTCAGATTCTTGGCTGAACACGTAGCTGGGCTGAGACACGGCTGAACTCGCAGCTTCCTCATCCTTAGGCTCCTCTTTCACTTTAAAATTGGGAGTCAAGGGCTCTTTCTGATTTGCAGCTGTCAAGAGAAGGAAAGAAGTGAGACTTAATGCAATGCATAATCCTGGAGCAGATAGTAACAGGAGGAAACCACAACCTGAGAAGTGTCAGAGCAGGTACTGGAAGCAGGCACACCAAACTGTGTTCAAAAGTGCTTCAAGGGGCAAACAAACTTCTGCACCTTTTGTACAAAGGGGCACTTCTGAAACACACAAACTGCAGGTACCAAAGCTCCTGAAAACATCCTCTCCTCTTACTTTTTTGCGTCTTCTCCTCCTAAAAGCACTTCCCGGGCCATTGGTCTGTGGGTTTTGTACAGGCTTGGTGGAAATTAAAAACCTCATTTCACCTTACATGAAGCAAACGTGGCAAAGCCCATGGGCATGACATATTAAGTTCTTAGAGCACGGGAAAGAGGCAAGAGATGAAAAGTAGAAAGATAGAAAATCCAAGAGGGAGTAAAAGGGAAAAGATAGCAAATTCCTAGGTCCTAAAAGTTATGCTAAGAAAGGAAATAGGGGGATTTTCAGAAAACAGCTCTGCACTGTTTCAAGTTCTATATCCATAAAAAGAGAGTAAGTTTAAAATAATCCTTTCAAATACTCCATATAAGCAGCAGCACCGCCTCAGAGAAGGGTATGGAGACCTTGGGGGGCTGCTTAAAATCTACACACTTGAGCAATGTTGTTCTTGAAGGGTCTTTCCAATACCCCTCAGCAGCTGTAGACCCTTTGCACTGCGTTTGGCTGAATGGATAAAATCAATTCCAGCTCTTAAACAACACTTCCAAGCCCAAGCAATATGAATTCACAGGCAGACTACACGAAAAACAGCTCTTCTTATAATTTTTTGTGTGCAGCCATGAAGAGGTACTTCCTTCCCTGTCTCTCAGTGACTTTTTCGTGATCAAAATGCTACTTTAAATTCCCAGTAACACACACCAGATGACTCGTTCAGCGCCATAAACTTTGAGGAGTTTACATCTTTCCCACCTCTCTAAACTTGTCTCCACAAACACGAAAGACAGAGCACCGTCCCCATTTTGGTGTGTGTGTAAGCAAGCTCTCTCATAATTTACCTTATTACCTCTCCTACGTATTTTCCTCCTTGCACATGGCAATCCCCTGCCTCCCCTCATGACTCTTGCCTGTGATGTCTGTCAGATCTCCCCGGGGCCACGTAAGAAGGATGTTCCTCACCACTCCTGGCACAGGCTGGAGCTGCTGCAGAGAGATGTTTGTTTTACGTGGCCACAAAAAGCCAAGGAACTGGCGTATCACAGGCATGATAATACCCAGCTGAAAGGGCGAGGAACTGACACATCAAATCAATCCAGCAAAACCTGGCAACATTTACCTGCTGAAGTCCTTGGTGTGCCTTCTCCTCCACTTCACTACTTCTTACCTACTCCCAGTCTCCTCCCTTTTCTCCTTATTTCCTGGGACACTCTCCTTCTGAGCAGTTCCCCCAAAATGTGACTCCTAGAGAGCCTGAATTCCTGTATCCCAGCTTGTATCACCATTTCCCAGAGACTTGAACTCTAAAATCTGAGGTACAATTGTCATCTTTATCAGAACTAGACACTTACATTTGCTACTCTGAGCTTTGGTCATTTTTACACCATCCATTTTTGGTGGGATTTTTGTTGTGTTTGTTGTTTTGCTTTTGTTTGTTTGTTTGTTTGTTTCAGGGGGTTTATTTGTTTGCGGTTTTTTAATAATTTTTTTAAGCTACTATATTACCCTATAACCCAACACATCTTTTCAGTTTATATTGCAGAGTTGTTTGCTTTTCCTCCTTTCCTGTTGGTTGGGAAGCCATTACCAAAGAACAGGACTAAAACCAGTGGTATAAAGAGTGCACACATAAGCAACATTTAAATACACATTGCTTCTATTCACTACTGCAGAAATTAAATTACCTTATATGTGCAATTCCTAACATGACCTATAGCCATTTTAACCAGTATTAAGAATTGCTTTTTCCTTTTTTTTGAAAAAAAAAAAAAAAAAGGTAAGAGCAGAAATATCAAACATTAAAGCATGCTTTAACTCATAAAAATACAGGTTAAAGCTCTCAATCCAATTTTAACTTTACCAAGGTACTAACAAAAAAATTCCATCTATCTTCTTTATCCAGGCCTCCATCTATTCTGGGATATGACCCAGGGTGATGAATGGTCACACACACACACACACAAAAAGACCCAAACCTTCTATGCCAAATTAACTTCTACTTTCCTTTGCTTTGAAAACATGCCACTCCAGCTGCTACTGATATGAAAAATACCTCCGAGGGAGCATTCTGTCTGAACTTTCAGAGAACATGGAGGAAAAAAATTATCTTTAATTGAATTTATTCATTTCCAAAAGGCATTAATTCAAATTGTCCCAGAAAATAAAGGAAGCAGGAGCCTGAGTGAAGAGGTAAAGATGACCCACTGGGAACAATCACTAACCTGGAATCCAGCCTTGCTCTGCCCAAGAACCAGGGCAGAAAATGAACCAGGCAGAGGAAGCACTATAGACCAGGTCAGCATACTCTTTTACCATTTAGAATACAGAGGTGACATTGAACTCATACATAAATCACTGTAAGTTTGCAACCATGCACCATGGTCCATTGTAGGACAGATTTAGAACAATGTAAAAACATCCATAAACAAATGCCATCGCTGTAACAGAATTCACATAATACCACACACTTAAACTAGGAACCTTTTTCAAGAGTTAAGCACTATAGTATGCAGTGGCAAATGCTTACTGGATTATCCCACCACAGGAAGGAGGATCAAAATGGGTGCTTTTGGAAGAAATTAGCATTCGTTGAACTCTCTTAGCACTAAGCCAAAACTCAGCAGCCAATTTGACCCATGCCAAGGACAGGTGTAAAGTGTTGTCTCTATGCGCTTCATCCCTACCAGAACGAAGCCAAGCTCTAATCACTCAGAGAACGAGAAATTCAAGGCAGGTCACAGCGAGTTTAAACAGTTTAGTGACAGTGACACATCCAGAATGACTTGAGCACCGAGTTTCCCTCCGTTCCTACGTCTCCCTTTGCCCAGCCCACACGTGAGCTCTCCTACTGTGACAGCAGGTGCTGCTGTAAGCCACGGCTTCCTCACACTTCTGAGCCATCACCCAGCATAACAATGATAACAAGGCTACCAGCACAGCATCACAAGTTATCTAAATGAGCTCTTCACGAGATATGGATACTCTGTGTGCCACCTATGAGAAATATAAACTACGGCCAGGGTCCCACAATCCAGAGGAAGCTCCAAAGATGTGCATTTGGCAGTATTAGGTGAAGGGGAGAAGAATCCCAGACTATAGTTCGTACCTGTGTTGCTGATTCTGCCTACTCTAGCTGCTTTGTTTTGGACAGAAGAGGGAATTAATAAATTAGGAAAGCAGTAAAGTTTTATTTCTTTAATTAACTGGCAGCACAGTCCTTGAACCGACCATGTTTTCCAAAAATCAAACATTTTAATTGTAGCTAAATCAAAAAAATGTAAAAGCCTCATTTTTCTTCTCCCAGAAAAACCCCCACATCATCAGACAACTATTGGGTCCATTTCAACCCAATTCCTACAATTAATAGGCTTTTACTCTTTCTTGAAATATACTATAGCAAGTTCTAACATAAATGAAGCCTAAAATAGAAGGACATGTACAGAAGGGGGATGTTTTCCCATCTATCAGATCCATACATTAAAACTAGAGGGAAAAATAAACACCATACAAAAGAAACAAACAAAGAATGACCCCCTAAGCAACAAAAGTCCCCACCACTCTGGCCTCTCTCCCATCTTGGATCCACAGCTATGGACAAAATTGCTAACACACGGAATATAGCAACTATAATGCATCCACTAGTCATATCAGGGAAAACACTGAACAGATGCAAGAAAAAACATTGCAAGTAAGAGAAACAAAAGTTTACTGTGACCAGTTAAAAAAAAAAAACAAACCAAAAACCATGATTGGGGAATCTTTAAAAAAATTAGAACTAGACAAGAATGAAAAAGATTATGTTGAAGATGGATAAAAGTATATTTGAATGACAAAATTATTACTCCCTAGAAGAAATAGAATCTATCTACATACAAAAATAGATACACACGCATATACTTAACTTGTATTTAATTTACATTCATTCTGAACAGCAATGAGAACAGAATGATGTGTTGCCTGCAGACTGACTCCAAAAAACCCAGCAATTTTGAAATACACAGCAAGTTAAAAAAACAAACCCACCCAGCAAATGCAACCAACAGGCCGGAGTCTCTCAAGCAGCGTTGATAATGCTCCATTTGTTCCATTCCATACCCAGAAAAAACACAGATCAAAGAATATTCCAGACTGCTGATCTTTATCTTCCTGGCAACTGGAATCATTTGAGCCATTTGGCAAAAATAGATGATGAAAGTTATAACACTTTCCTCAAACTGCCAAATGCCACAAGAAAAGCTTTGGGCATCTGCCACTAATCTGAAACACTCTGATAGAAGCTGCTAACTGCATCAGTCCACTTACAAAGATTTCTAAATGCTCAAAATGTTTTTAATTGAAAGAGGAAAAATGGGCTGATTACTGCAAGCCAATCTCAATATTACAAGTCACGATCAGCAAGGACTTGGTCATTGTTCTGTCTGTCTGAGAGAAGAACACGACAAAGAAAACAGAATCCATAACAAAAATGCTGCTGCAATAGAGGCCACGAGAAAAATCATCTATAGAGTTGGGATCCAAAGGAACTCCATCATATTATTTTGCCAGTGATGCCTGCCTACAGCTACAGAGATGAGGGAAAAGGGGAAAAGGACACATTCCAAATGTACTGCAAATTGAACTGGTTTCTTCGAGATTCTCCTCAGAGCCACCATGCCAAGAGAACCATGGAATGACTTCTACCTGAGGAAGAAAGGACAGTGTTTTATCCAGGCCTCGCTGCAGTCAGAGAATCTGAATGACAAAGAGCCTTCCACTCCAAATGGTAAGTTGTGGTGGTTAAAAGAAACCAAGGGCCTTTGACAGATCAGTTCTCAGGATCTGGAAGACACAGCATCCTGACAGTGGACATCACATCACCCTGAAGGCAGCTGTGTCAATAAAGGGCACAACTTGGGCTACCTACTATCTTCTTTCTAGTAACTGAAAGATGCAGGTAGGTGTTGGCATTCTGCATGCAGACTATGGCTCGTATTTGGTGACGTTCAAGAATCAAGAAAGGGGTACAATCACTGCAGAAGCAGCCACTGGTGCTTTGCAAGGAAAATCTATGGAACTGGAACCTGTTGGAGAATGTCCAGAGTAAAATCCAATCGGGCTGATATATTATGTTCAACTTATTAAACACAGAGGCTGTATGCACTGTAAGTGACCCAAAGGGAGAAATACTGGGCAGTCTTGCTGGGCTCTCATTTCTTTTCAGCCCCTTCTGCCCTGGAGTATTAATCTGTCCCAGGGCACTAATTCTCCTGGGAATTCTAAATCAATTACACCTCAGTTTTAAAGCCTTCTTCTCTGCCCTCAGGCAAATAAAATAACCCATAGGGCTATAAGGAACAGGATAGGCATTATCAGTGGTAAAGCTACTTATGACTCAGGGGCACATCAGCACTCAACATTAGCACTCAGTTTCTTTTTATCAAAGCAGTGGAATGGCAGAACAGACAACCATAAACACAATGATGCCATGACTTGACACTCCTGGGCTTCCAGAGAGCACTTAAAAATAGAAGATACAAACCATCTTGCTTAAAGAATGTTAAAAATTGTAAGCAGGGGTTAAGAAAAGGCCAGCTAACTATCCTGATTTTCTCTCAAGCTGCTCTGTATTTAGGGAGCTGGAGTCAAGCAAAATGAGACAGCGTTGAAGAGCGGCCAGTGCTGCTACCATGCCCTCAAAATTTCCCAATGTTCTAACCCAAGTGGAATGGAGGAATTAGGCAATTGCTAAGGCACCTGTGGGACCACACATCCCTCCGTGCCCCAAGACATCTGGTATACAGCCAAGGTCCCCCAGGCTGAACAAGGATGTAATTTCTGCCAAGACAATCTTCGCCTTTCCAGGTAAAAATCAAAATAAAAGCAGAATAGGTAACATTCTGGGGAAGCTGAAGAAAAGAGAAGGAGGAGAGAGAAATTTGTTGTTGACAGGAAAGAATTTCTTCCAATATGGAAATGTCTTCTCTCTATAAAGGAACAGAAAGAGAGGAGAGAAACACCATGAGACTGACCTTTATATTTGTTTAAGAAAACAAAACCAAAACAAACAATCAGAGATGATTGAACTAACAGTGTTTTCAATTCCCATTTTGGATAGATGTGAGAGAAAGGCTCATGAGCTCGGACTTCTGCCCAGAGTAGTGGTGTAATCAGGGAAGCAAAAGGGCCATCAGTCTAGACTAGTCTTTTACTCCATGTGTAAGAGTGAAAAGGGTGATGGTATATCAGTAGCAAAGATTAGTACAAGCTTTTATTTACCCAAGTTTCAAGTAGCTGTGCTATCGCCCCTTCACTATTTTATTTTAAATTAAAGTTCTATATGTAAATTATTAAAATGTGAATCTGCAGAAACACTTCAAAGAGAGATCTTGATGACATCAGGAGTATTTGCACTGACAGCAGCTTTCTGGAATTCACAGTATTTTTAAATTAAGGACATGGCTCAACAATTGCCAGTCCTGTGCTCTTACATATTCTAGTTGAAATTTTACATTCTGGCACAAACTATGAAACCTAAATATAGGCAGCATGGTCTTTTCTTTGGAACTGGCTACACAAAAACATCAATTATGGCAATTTTATTGGATCTGCTTTTATTTTATTAAAAAGAGCTCTTTGAAGAGTTCAAGCCAGTCAGTTCAGTACTGTCAATGGCAAATGCTAAAACATTTCAGATTACTTGTGTTACCTTTAAGGAACGCATCAATTTTCAAGAGCCAAACAGAACATATAATCCAAGTGATTACTCAGCTTATCTACTAATATGTTCTAAGTAGCTGTCTGATGTTTTTTTTCTTTCATTATTCCATTAATGGAATCAGCTAATAAAACACGAATGCAAAGCCCAAATACTTTGGACAGTCACCAAAGTCCCATGGGGGAGTCATTTTCCAAAATAAAGATCTGACTCCTCACATGACAGTGACAGCAGATAGCACTTCAGGAGAAAACACATTTTCTCATTTGGTTAACATGGCCAATCCCAAACCCTCGGCATGTTAGCTCCTTCCTCCTCTCTTTTTGAAAAAGTTCTTCCATGTGAGTAGCTTGGGGAACATAAAAAGAACGCCAGAAGCAGGGCCCACTTGATAACACTTCAAAAGATGAAGAGACATGCTTTCTAGAGCAATACACTTGTTTAACACAGAGTGGTGGGGGAGAGAGGCCAGCAGTGAAGTATGTGTTACAATTACTGTTTCCACACAGAATCCCTTTGAGAGCAATAGTGCAGGAATCCCATTCATTTTGTTGGGATTCATTTATTTTCAAATGTTAAAAGTAACTGCAGCACATAACACAGGCACAGTAATAACATCACTAGGGTACACTGGCCATTGTAATTTGGATCATTGTGAAAGACACTTTTTATTACAAAAAAAACCCAGGCCTTAAAAGTGGGTGGAAGGACATCAGTATTTAAAGAGATGGGTCGTATAATGTCTGCCACGGAAAGCTTTGAAACACAAAAAGCAACTACTCCTCGAATTAAGATATGAATATGTTACAAAGTTTCAAAATGGAATTAATGGACGGGGGAAGAAAACATTCTGGCAGAGTGCTGATGCCACAAAGTACCCTGGCAACTTAAAGCATACAAGCAGTCCTACTGAAATTAGAGAGGGAGGATTGGAAGGTAAAAACATGCCCATGCTTAAATATTCTTCTCTTATTAAGTCATCTGATAATTGTCTTTAAGCAAATTGAAATAAAATTTCAAAGAGCCCTTTTAAATTTCTCATGAATTTGAAAGCATCTCCTACTTGAAACTAGGGCCTGGAGATTGGAATCCAGAAAAAAAATTCTAGATTTGCTTTAATTTTTAGATTTACCTTTGGTGATTTGAGTTATGCCTTATTTCATAAAACCTGTCGCTAAAGATCCTTCTGGCGAGAAATGGCACAGAATTGGGGATGAAGTGGTCTCAAAAGGTCACCCACACCAGTATTTCTCAGCCTCTCCAAATCTTAAGCTCCCCTAAGCCTTTCTGAAAAGAAATTCAGTGGCTGTTTTAAGCAGCATCACCACAGTTCATCTCTGGCCAACTCGAAATCACGTCTGACTTGGAACATCTGTAAATTTTCCCCCCACTCTGCATCTCTACAGCTTGCTGCTTGTTTTTGTTCAGCTGAAATTTCTTGCCACTGCTTCTGATGTCCTATGGTTCATTGACACATACACGGATCTAGTCCCTCTTAATGCCTCTTATGTGACCAACCATATCTGACATGCTTTCTAACATGTTATTAAATTTCTCCAGTGGCACAGATGCCACAGTCTCTCCAGCCAAACTATCAGGGAGATTTAAATAGCTCAACTTTGGAAACATTTTCCTAATGCTAACTTAAGCCTTGCAGCAATATAATCCTGTTAATTCTTGTCCTAATTATGATGATTTTATGATTAATTATGATAATTTCCATTCTCCTGGAAACTACGCACAGGTACATGGGAAACAAAGAGGTGACGGGTAACAACCAACGTGGCTTCACTAAGGGCAAATCACACCTGACAAATCTGGTGGCTTTCCATGACAAAGATACAGCTTTGGTGGATGGGGCAAAGCACCTGACATCATCTGTCTACAGGGAAGCCAGAGAGGGACCCTTCATCAGGAACTGTAGGGACAGGACAAGGAGTAGTGCGCACAGACTTAAAGAGGGGAAATTTAGGTTAGATATACAGAAGAAACTTTACTGTGAGGGTGGTGAGGCACTGGAATAGATTGTCCAGAGAAGCTGTGGATACCCCATCTCTGGCAGTGGATGGGGCTTTGAGCAACCTAGTTTAGTGGGAGGTGTCCCTGCCCATGGCAAGGGGGTGGAAACTAGATGGTCCTTAAGGTCCTTTCCCAACCCAAATTCATGCTACGTTTTTTGATGAATCATCAACAGATTATTTCCTTCTCCCTATGACACTTTTTAATGCATTAAAGGCTCATTAACGACTCTCCTTAGTCTTCTCTATGGACTTCACAGCCTCATTCCCTTTTAGCCCTCCTCATTGGACACATTTTCTAGACTTCCCAAATATCTGTGTCCTCCTTTGAAGTCTTGCCACCTATCTGTGCTCCTCCATAAACTATAGTGCCAAAACTTTGGACTTCAGCAAGACTGAGAAGAATAGGACTGTTTCCCCCTGCTTTGAGTCTGTTTCTCTCTGCATACACCCCAGTAAAACAAGGTCCTTTTTAGCACCAGTATGAAGTTGTTAACTCCTGTTCCTTTCCAACAGAACTGTTACCTAGAGCTGTTCCCGGTCTTGTGTTTGTGCAACTGTTTGTCGAACAGCTGCACATTTTTCACAGGTCTCCTTTGACTGCAACTCTTCTGACTGTGAACTGCTTTCAGTGCACTGTTTTCCAGCCATCTGATACCCACTTCATCTAGGCTGGAGAGGTACTGCACTGCACAGTCAGAAATAATACTGCGAGTCAAGATTACATACGTGCTTATTAAGATGTAGTTTTAGAATTCATAAGACCTCATAAACACCAGTTTTGTACCATCTTGCACCTAAACTTTTGGAAACTGTAAGTCTAAGGTCTGAAGAGAGACAAGCACTCCTCTGAGTCACACACTCCATAAAAGTAGAGGCTGAATCTGCACAGAAACGAGAACCAACAGGCCCTGAGGTTTCCCATGAAACTCAGGGTATGCAAATTGACATCAACCAAGAAGAGGAGCAATAAGCATTGTCAAGCAAATATAAACATTCATTCAAACCATCAATATTCAATAAGGCTAAAAACGCCAAATTCTAGAAGTCTGTGTATCTATCTACTGCTTCTTTCCTAGCCACAAGGCCTGTCAGAGAAGAAAATTAGATTGTTTTGACATAATTTGGTCTCACAAATCTGTGCTGGCTGTTACAATTGGCATATACAATTTGAGATGTCAAAAGATTTATATCATTGGAAAGGTAGGGCAAATAATTGAAGCTCTGATGAGCCTAACAAGACTGTGGTAATAAAGAAATCACTCAAAGGAACTTCATTCAGCACAGCAAGCCATCAAAAAATGCAGCTAATACTTAGCCAACTTGCTAAAAGAGAATTACTTCTACTCTAAATTTACGCACACTGTATGGAGGGAAGCACACAGTAAATGTATGTAACAAAACCAATCTCAGAAGAAAAGAAATTCCTTTCCTTTTGACATGGCTCTTCTTGTGCAGCGAACTTGGTGTCTGGCAGTACATTTTAATCCAAATATGCACACATACGAAATTATAGATACATCTCGCTCCCCCCAGTGACTTTATAACATGTTGCTAGGTAACAGTGCATACAAGTCAGGTTTCAAGACCTTTAGTAACTCACCATAAAATAACTGCATAGGCCTTTTGCATGAATAATGTACATTTGTATCCTTTTTCTGATGCCAATAGATCAGACATTGGAAACACGACCGTCTGCCAAACTGTAAACAGCTTCCCATCAACTGCTACATGCAAAGCAACACATCAAAATGTTGTACGTTTTCTCAGCTTTCAGGCTTCCCCCCCTCCCCTGGCTTTCTGCTGTCATTCTTGCTCCATGCAGCCATCATGAGTGCCACCATCTCAGGTCAGTGCTGCTGCTGTGCAGAGACACTTAAATCTGTGCACAGCAACCCAAATCCAACATCGACATCGGAACAACGGCGTGTGTGGGACAGCTCTTGGACAATGTACAATGGATTTCATACAGAGCCCAAATCTGAAACTCAAATAAAGGAAATGCACAAGCAAATCAAAACAGACTCGTCCTGCCTGCTTTCTGTTAGTCATAGCAATAAATTGTATCAATGATTTATTTCATCTTTTTTTAAAGGGTGGGTTCTATGGCTTCTTCCAACCCACAAAACCAACCATTTGTGCCAGCCCAATTCAACTCCTGCTTGCCCTCAGCTCTTTTCTGTTTTCCAGGTTGGCTCCATGAAGCCTCGGTCTTGATTTCTTGTGTTTATCGATTGTAGTCAGTTCCTCACAGAATTGTGACCCCAGAGATATGAAGGACCACAAGCCTTGCCTAAATAAATGGCTGTCACCAAGGCAATGGCATTAAGACAGAGCTAATTCCTTAGTTTACCTGCCAGTAAAATTTGCTAAAATATAACTTCAATTTAAAGGAGAAAAGTGATTAATTATTCTCTATTGAAAAGGTTATCTCTAAAGTCTAAAACTTGCCATAGGAACTGACATCTCCTTGTGAAACAGAAGTTTCTTCAGTAACATTTTTCCTGACTTCTTTCTCTTTAAAAATTCAAGGCCAATTTTGAAAAAAAATTGGTATAAATCTCTTCCCCAGCATATGCACAGTTCTGAAGTATTCAGTCATATCAATAAAAGAGCACATAAAATTTAACAGATTCACCCTAAACACATCCTCCACTTCAGAGTCTCACATATGAATATCATTTCTACAGCAGTAATCTGACAGTGAAAAAAACACTAAACACATGCTTTGCATTAGACATGGATTTCAATTAAAATAATAAAAAATTAGAAGTTGTTCATTAATATAGGACCACCCTTTTAAAAGAAGTGTTAATAACCAAGAAATGCAGTAACACTCATACTTCATATGTATTTCTTACTTAGACCTCAAATACTACTCTGAGACGAAGGTGACCAATACTTTATTGGTCCTTTTTAACAGGTGGCTAAAGGCAGAGAACTTCAGAGCTGACTTTTCAAACATACTGGGTACTTGGGTGACTCTCAGTGATTTCAAACCAAAACTACAGGTATTCAGCATGCCTGAAAAACATAGCAAATGAGGTCTGCCAAGGTAACTCTCAATGAACTTCAAAGCCTGCATACAAGGTTCTCACTCCCAATCCCAGTGACTGAACACTCTTCTCTCACTGTTTCCCCTCTTCCCTCCATCATGCACCTCTCCTATCAAAAGCAACATAACATTTTAAGTGAAGAAGCTGCAATGGGTTTTTTTTGCAATTCCATGACTTAGCAAACCCAAGGCAAAGTGTTTCTCAGCCCATAAGGGAGCAGCTGATGCTGCCGCTTGCTGCTCAATTACCTGACAGCTTCATAAGAAAATCTGATGCCATCTTGACAGAGATGTCTTGGCTGAATAGTGCTGATGCTGTGTTGGCCACAAAGTCAGAGGAGTCTTTCAGCTTTGTGTTGTTGGGGGCTCTGTCAACAGTGCTAAGAGCAAAAGGTGCAGCTGAGACACCACTGTCATCTTTGGGCTCTTCTTTCACTAGTAAAGGTGGAACACCCGCGCCGGGCTGCGCAGCCACATCGGGTGTTTTAGATACAGATGCTGATCCCGTAAGGTCAGGTCCACCTCCTTCCCTCTGTGGTCCCAGGCAGGAGTCACTGTTCAGCTGTGGTGACCCCTTCACCTCAGTTTCTGGTATTTCCTCCTTCACTTTAGATTCTGTCCTGAGGAAATGTTGATGGCAACGCATATGGAGTTTCAGGCTGAAGTGGCGGGAGGAGGTAAAAGGGCATAGCTGGCATTGAAAGGTCTCACCCCTGTCTTGGTGCTGATGAACCTGGTTCAAGAGGTGGAAAATAAAAGCATGTATTAAGCAAAACAGATGAATAGCATTGTAGAAATCTCAACTCTACATTTTCTGTGTCATTTAAAAGAAGAAAAGACGTTAACTAATGAGTAAACTCTTCATTCTGAGCACTTGGAAAGCAGTCAGGCACTAAGAACAGTAGGATTCCTTCACACATAAGTCAAAGAACACAAACATCAGACTCAACTAAAACAAAAAAATCAGGAACATCTGTTTCTACAGCTTGGAAATGATGAAGTCTGCTTTGGATCAAACAGTCCTTACAATCAGATCCTGATGACCTGTCAGTGCATAAAGATTTCCAAGCTATAATTAGTAGCTTTCTTGATTAAGAAACAAATATCATTCTGTGCAACCTCACAAATAAAAATTCTTCAGAGCAACCCAGCAAAAAAAAAAACCCAAACCAACCAGCCTAGCAATGTCCTTCATTGATTTATGTATCATTAGAGTAAGAACACAGCACCTGGCAATACCAAGGAGTTATTGAAACAGTTTGCTGCAAATTACTTCTACCAGAAAATAAACAGCTCTGTGATGATAAAATACAAACAGGAGAGATGGTGTTTGCAATTATTCTAGTTTATAAGTCAATTAAGAGTAACAGTTAATCTCACTGCCCTCCTATTTTGGTTGCAGGCTCTTTCTCACAGAGCCTGCATCCCTCAGTACAAATACAATGCCTAGTGTCCTTAGGTTGGATCCTGATTACCTTTTAAAGAAAGCCATTACATACAGATGAATGGTGTTAATACATTATATGAACAGATACGTTCATTAAATTATATAAATTATACACATATAATCATACAATTTCTTGCTTAATACAGTACTCATTAAGGGGAGGGAATTACTAAGCCCAGAGTAATAGCAGCAAGTCTATTGAAAAGTTTTTTCACCATGGCTTCACAAATAAATTTTAAATCCTGACAGTGCACTCTGGGCTACTCCCTGCAGAAAGACTGGCAAATACATACATTTGTTCCTTACTAATTGATGAACATGTGATCAGGGCAAACTGGAACCAGACAGAGCTTTCACTTGTGACTCGAGTTGGTTGGAAACATTTCAGTGAGACAGATCTCTGTTGAAAAATGGCAATTTGTTGAATGCAAAATATTTCACCTGAAACATGGAGAGGTTTGATGAACTCCTGGCAAATGAGGCATGATTCCCTTACCCTACTGAGTGTCACTTATTCCCCTGCTCCCTGGGCTTGGCTCAGAACCAGCCAGCTGTACCAGGGATCCAAGACTTGCTGCTACAGCTTGGGAGTCCAAAAGCCCTGAGAGCTCAGGCTCTAATCAAAGCTCAGCTCTACACCAGGGAGCTTGGAAAACTCAGCTTTAGCCAAGGCTTTCAGCACTTTCCAGTGTCCTGCAGAGCTGAGATCTAGATCCCAAGAGTCCTGGTGTGGACAGTGCAGAGCTCTGGGGTAACAGCAGCATTTCCCAAACACAGCTCAGACAAAATTCAGGCTGGAGTTTCCCATGGTTGTAGACTTGGCCCAGTTAATTTTCTGTACAGTAAGAGGAACTTGGTCACAATCGAGGATTCCCAGCTCTGCTAACACAAGACCTCAATTCTGGTCTGCTAAAATGTGAAGTTGGGAGCTGTCCCTCTTTTCCTACTTTTGCATTCAGTGAAGACACATTTCACTAGCGCTGTATAACTTTTCATTCAGCAGTCCTTTGGGGGCTCCAGAGAATTGGTACTAGACAAACAGATAGCAAGAGAGAATTTGTCTTGGCCAGCTGTTTCACAGAATGACATTCTCAGTATTGTGTAAGTGTGACATTTGCAGACAAAGTAATTCTGCAATTTTATAATTACACCTGACCAAAAAAAAAAAAAAAAAGAAAAACAAAAAAAGAGAGAAGTTAATGGTAACATAACACAGATTTAAAGCAACCTTGTAGAAGAATAGCAGCACGATAAATTCTAAACATTAGCAGGTTACAATGGAAATGCCAAGCAGATTGCCTGTCTACACTACTGGAAACAGGATGGTCTGCGAGCACAGCAGTATGTAAGCTCTTCATGAAGAACACCGAGATGAACTGATGGTAGCAAGCACTCTCACCATGGCAACTCTATCTCTTACACCCACTGAGATTCTGTGCCAGGGTTTCTCTCCAGGATCCCCTTCAATCAAGGTTTCCCTGCCTACATATTTAATCACTTCTTCTCGAGGCCCTTATCACAGTCACCAATACGATGCCTTCAGAAGGCTGAGTCAATGTGGGAGCCCACCTTCTCTCCCCGGGAGTATGGCATGCCACCCCTGCAATATCTTTTGAGAATGGATGAAAATAGAAGCAACTGATTCATTTGATTTGGATTTTTCTTCTGCCCAAAGACGGTAACAGCTGAGAAATTTTATGGATTTCTCATAGAACAAAGTACATCTATAACTTGTGGCCAAGGAAGGACAGAATTCAAACCCAAATGTTTTGAGTATTGAAAGGAAAAATTTTAGATCTAGAAAAAAACCCATATGAAAATACATCAAGGCCAATATTTAGCCCCCAATGTCCAGAGTCCACTCCCACAGAAGATTTAAACTTTTTTCCTATTATTTTCAAAAATACATAATACTAATTAAAAAATTTGAACACAATTAGAAACAGGAGCTAAAATTGGTATGCAGGAAAAACTGTCCCTCATTTTCTCATTCAACAGCCACTAAAAGAGCCAAGAATTGGTCATTCTATGCTATTTGGAGAGAAAAGTCAAGGCAGCAACTACTTGCTGCAGAAAGAAAAAACAAGAAACCCTGTAGAGCTACACAGAAAGCCACAGGGGAGATCTAGGCCACACAATGCTGCAGTCCAAAAAGCTGCCTTGTCCCTCCACGAAGACAGAGAATCTTACACTGTGCTAATGCCACCCAAACCATCAAATGCCTTCTTTAGACTCAAATAGGCCGTCCCTGCAAGAATCCCAGGCAGGGGGAGACGGGAATGCTGCTGCCAGATTTGGGTCTGTCTCTCAGAATTACACTGCAACAAAGCACAGTGCACAACCTGCTCATAGAGAATGCTTCTTTCAAAGTCCCATAAAACTACTGTTTGACTTATGCCAGAAACACTCACAGGCTTCTGAATTTATTTCCTTTAACGTGGATGTTCTCCTTGATTGCGCAAAGTACTTCTATCATCTTTATTTTAATCCTATAGTCTGTCCAGTGTCAAATGACATTTTGTGTTTCTACAGCTGTTTCAGTGTGTGCTTGATATGATGTGTGCAATCATTTTCAAGAGAACTATACAGTGCTTACAAACTTTTGGGTACAAGTAATCTATTGGTCACAGTTTTTAATTTACGTTTCTTTCAGTTTCTCTTGCCTCCTCATTCTCAAATTACAAGAAAGAAAACAAAAAAAAGAGGCCATTCAATTTATCTTCTCTAGCACATTCATTATTCTGATCACCCCTCACACCTTTGATCACACCTCTCTCACCCTCCTGGCAGACCCATTCTTTTCAGCTTCTTTCTTCAAAGGGAGTTCTTTCTTTGCCTTCCCACTAATAACTTTCATTGCCAGCTTTTAAAATCCCTTCTATTTCTGATATGTCTCTTTTGATGCAGTGACCAGAAGTGGCAGCATACCATATGTTAATAATGGAATTGTCATATTTACAGTGTTATTTGTTTTATTCTCCAGACACTCAAATATCTAATGTACTTTTTAACCACTCCTGTGCATGCCAAAAAAAGGTTTTCATTGAACTGCCTACAACTATATCCAGATATTTTTCCTGAGCAGTTACAGTTCATTACATCAGACAGCCAGGTGCATTATTAGACTCTGGTTTCCAAGGTACAGTCCCTTGTACTCATCAACAATAACTTCATTTGCCCCCTTGTTTATCAGTCAGCCAGACTCTTTTTGTTCCCTTTCAAGCTTTGCCTTCTCTAATCTTGATTCATGCACACGAGGTTGTATCATCTACAATTCTCTTACCCATAGTCATCATTTTGTGCAGATCACGTTTGCTAAAATATGCACAATTCCACTTTTAGTAATGGAACACCCCTCTGTTAGCCTTTTGTCATGCTTAAAATCGCTAATTCCTTCCTACCCTTTGTTTTACTGTCTCTTGGTGAATTTCTAATTTGCCATAGTACATCATATTGCTTAATTTATTTGGCAGCTTCTCTGTGAGAAGCTTTGCCAAAGGCTTTTTTTATAGACCAAATAAATTTCAACTGATTCTTAAGTCCACGATTTTCCTGACATGCTCAAAACATCTTAAGTGGAATAACACATGATTTTCTTTTACAGAAACCTCATGTCCCTATCATATCACATCATTTGTAGCATTGCATTGTTTTTCTGTTACATTTTTTGATGACATACTAACCTTTCTGGTATCATAAGCCATTTCCTAAGTCATCTTTCCGTCCTTAGAAGTAACATCCCTGCTGATTTGCCAGCCATACAGTTGTACCAGAAACACACGTGATGTCACCCAACAGGGGACAATGGGGAGTAGGGATGAGGAATACAGTGACACAGACACATCCTGCTATTTTGTAGTGCTGTCGAGGTAGAACTTTTCTTTTCCCCTTCCTTAAAGTGGGGTTAATGCTTTGCACAAACTCTCCCTTCTAGTTATGAGACAGACATTCACCTTTCTTTTGTGGGATTTAATGGGGGGGTTTTATTATTATTTTAAAAATACCCAGAATAAGGAACTTTTTTTTTGGAGAACCTTCATTCCTAACCAAAATCAGAACATAAGGTGGTTAGGGTGCTGAATCTATTCACTGCTATATTTGCTTCTGGCTACTCATTCTTTACATACTTTCTGTGACCTAATTATCACTTTTTTCTTTGCCTCCTGTAAGTTTTGGTTTTCTCACCAACTTACAAGTGGATTAACATATCCATGAGGGGCAGCTATTTAAGGAACTACTATAGTCAAAAGCTACTACAACCTGGCTGTTCAGTCATACCTGCCTACACACTGTTTTTTCCTCTGGGTTTGTTTTTCTTGTTTTTGTTTTAAATCTCCTTTAGCAAAATACGTTCTTCTGCAACTGTATTTGAGTACACTTTCTATTTTGCATCTATCATATGCCCTCTGCTTTTTCATTTCATGCTCTTTTCTGACAAGTTCCCTCATTTTTAAAATATTGCATTTTCAAAAGTTTAGTGCTACAGTGCCAGTTTTGATATGATCCTTCCCCTCAGGACACATATGTTATTTATACAGTGTTTCTTTTTGAAACTATTTCTTTGCTTCACTTGAAAGCAAAGGGGAAAAAAACCCACCTCTCTACAGGGCTAGGCTGGGCTAGGTGCTCAAATATAATACTTTTTTTCCTTAAAGATTTAAGGTTTCAATGTATATCCTTGTCTCATATGCAAAAAGTGACAAGATCAAAAGGCAGGTACTTGAAGTCACTTGAGGCACCTGTCTGAGACTCTGGGCACAGATTTCACATGTTGAAAAGCTGTGCAAGTTTGTATTACCTCCACTCAGCTGATGGAATCACACGAGGCTCCCAGGGCTCTTTAAGCTTAACTTAAAACAAACTGAACAAAAAGCCCTCTCATAAAACACAGTCAACCTCCTCTGCCAACATGGTGAAGATACTTTAAAAGAACCAGTCCTATACTTCACCAAAAAAATGGATTAGGAATGCTTATTCAATTGCCTGACACTAGCTGAGGAACAAAGAGGGAAAAGCAAATCACCAAGGGGCAGTGAGCACCTGGCTACATTTTTCAGGGCCCTTCCTGATTCCCACTGTCATGTAATTAATAGCCTCTCCCTAACTGAGAAGCTGATTATAATCCTCTTCATGTTACACAGGAACATTCATCTGAGATCTCACCACATGGTCCCTCTTCATAAGCAACCAATGCAGGAAAATCTTGTGGTTGAGCATCACATGACCTGTCTCCCACTGCATCTACCTACTCTGTTAAGCTTCACCTTCTCTTTCCTTGTTTTCTGTCACACCATCATGCTTGAGCACATGTTCACACTGCCAAACTTCTTTTCCACTGCTAGAAGGGCTAGGTCACCCATTTCTGCCTTATGTCTATATAGCAGCACAAGGAACATTTATAGATATTGTTTTTGGCCATATGCTCCTCTTCCTCATTCCCCCTTCCAAGTGCTCAGGCTAATATCCTGTTGCTTTCTTGGAACGTATCTGTATGATCTCACAGCCTATCTGTCCACCAATTGCTGAGGAAGGTCTGTGCATGATCCAAAGTCACCAATTGGCCAAGGTCTGACTGATGCTTGTGGTATTGCTCTGAGGTAAATTTAATTCCTCCCAGGAAAAATGGAAAAGCCTGAACATATCTTGCTGAATTGCACCACAACCTTCCCTTGCTTTCTGCAGAAGTATTCAAGATACTCTCTCAAGAAAAAAACATATTCCAACTGAATATAATATTTAGATAAACAGAGAAAAGGACTCAAGCACAATACTTGTGGCCTGCTTGGACAAGACTCCTCTCTCAGTTACCCATTCATTTTGTCCAGCTCAGTATTCTCAGCATCCCCAGAAACCACACCATGCCACCAGAACCAGATCCTGAGATGCTTCCCCCAGATTTCTGGAAATAAGGGCCAAAACTTGTGGCTATGCATGCACTGCAACTTGCCTCCAAGACAGACTAACAAAATTCTGCACTGTGTCTATTTTAGGATTTTCCTAAGGTGCCCATCACTGTGGAACCTAAACACAATACAATGATTATAGGTAACGCTGTGTGCCTTAAAAGGCAGGCTACTCTCAGCCTCCCTTGCTCCTTGTGTGTCTGTGTGGAAACTTTCCTTCTGTTTCCCTTCTTGCACCTTTCACTTCCTCGCCTCCAGTTGTGAGCTGGTCCTGGCAAAGTGCCCTTACTGGAAGGATGCTCCATCAGCGTGGTGGGTAGTACATGTAGATCTGAATGTGGGTCACGGCTGGAATAATTCCAGCTCTCTATTAAGATTTTTCCTGTAGCAGGTGACAAGACACCAAAAAAGTTGGCAATGTTTTATTCTGGGTCAGTCAGACGTGTTGTAACTACCGTGAAGTTACACAGGATTTATATTATATAGCTATTGGTCAGTAACCTAAAGATAATACACACAGTCAGGAAGGCCCATATGGACTCAGACAAACCACTCATGGAAATTAGATCTCTGAATAACCAGTTTAAATGGAGAATGCCTAAAAGAACCTAGAAAGATGATAAGGTGATTCAAGCTCATGGCTTTGCTGTCTAAGAAGAAAGACAGACGATTAGATTTTGAGGACTGCAGCTGGACAGAACACCTCACCAGGTTTTGCCTGTCATCCTTATCAACTGAGCTTAAAAAAGCCCTGAAAACTGAAGAGCAGCAAAAAGGAAAAAAGCTTGGCTTATGACAGCATCCTAGGATAAAAATTGGCTTGTAATGAACAATAAACACCAACCTAGTACCTTAACTTTGAGTAGCATTTCTGTTTCTGAAAAATGTGTCTTCACCTGTAGGTGCAGTTGATTCATGGGGAGGGAGAGAGGGGTGGAGAGCTGGAAGCAGCTCTGCCTTCATGGGTTGCCTGCCAGGAAGGAGATAAGGCCAGGTGGCTCCCAGGGGATACTAAGACAATGAAGAAAACTGAAACACACTCCTGGCATAACCAGAACTCTGCATCCCAAGTAGCTCCCAGCTGTGCTGTACCATTTCTGATGTGCTTTCATTCCATTTTGAACACCGTAGGCTTATATATGTGCCAGGTATTACCATCTCATATACATATAGATTCAAAAGCAGCACTGTTTTATAATGAGAAGAAATCTGGTATTTTTTATTTTTTAATCTTGTTATCAATTCTTTATACTTGCACCAAGAGGAACTCAAATTATGTCCGACACTTTTGGACACATGACTAACATGCCTCTACCTTATTCACCCACTTCAATTTTGATGTGATAGAATATATTTTTACAAATGGCCTAGTCAATTGAGAGAAGTGTATGAAACTGATTGAAATGAAAGTAAAACATTAACTTTCAGACTGTTGTTCTTGTGACTCCTTACATCTCTCCATAAGACTATAACAAGAACAAAAGTCCAAATGCAGTTCATTTAGTTTTGCAAGACAATTGCTTTCATCTCAAATAGGGAGCAATTTTGCCAGAAAAGACCTCAGAGTCCATCATGACCTGCATGACTGCACTGCACTGACTGAGGAGACTTCAGATCTCGCCTTCACAGTAAGGCTAAAGGAGGCTGCAATCTCTTACCCTGAGTCAAGCAGCTCTGGGCCTGACTCTGACCTCAGTGTTTTCTAACTGAGCACTACTTAGTCATAATTTCCGTATTACCAAATAATTAACACTACATGCTACATGACTGTACAAGGAGGTCTGTTTTAAGCTGATGCAGGCTCGGTTAATGAAAGGATTAAGGTTGGGAGGGGAGCAGAAAAGAGCACAAGGGCCTCAGACAGCCACAAATTTGAGAGCACAAAGAGAGTGTGAAAAGGTCTCCAATTTTCTCTGACGTCCTACCTGTGACCACCTATGGAAATCACCATGGCAAAAAAGAAGGGACAGGCCCTCAACCAGCAAGCAACAATTTTTGCCAAAAAGTAAAAAAAAAAAGAAAAAAAGGCAGAGAACAAGTATCTCTGCAGGATATAATAGGGATGTCCTTTACAAAGCAAGGGACAACAACAGGTCTTTCCCAGGGAATAGCAAGCTTGTAGGTGATGCATGCTTCTATGCAGGCTGACAACAGCTGAAAACAATAATAAAAAAACCCAAACACTTTCTTCTCATGCTGTGTTCCCATACTAGCTATTCATCTTCTACTTAGGATGGCCATCTGTGCCCTCCAGTCAACACAGAACATCAAGTCCTAAAAGAAGAAGCCATAAACACCAAGCCTCCTTGATAAGGATTAGTATGATACACCAAGGATGCCTGGGAAGAGTGCATTGATTTACAGCTGAAGTGTTAAGGAACGACCTTTCAGACTTTCGGGGGATGATTTCAGACCCAGCAGTGACCTAAACCATGGCAAGATCTGCTGTTGTCATCAGTGGAATCTGCCTAATTTACACTGAACTAAATAGTTACTTGAGTGTAAGCAAGGTCAGAGTCCTATCTAGTGAGATTCTGCAATAGCATATATGAAACTTCAACAGGCATTTCTGTCCCCTTTCACACCAGTCTGGTACTCTGTTACACACATTTGTCTAAAACAGAAATGCTACCTACAAGAAAACATTTCACTAGTATTATACAACTCAACTGCATTAACAAGGGAAATTTTTTAAACTTCAGTTTTATCAAAAGGGCCAATAGGCCATGTACCATTTTTACTTCATCAAGCATGTTCTACAGCCTGTAAGACATGGCTCTGTGTTGCAGCCATGTAGTACTTCAGCTAAGCACATATTGAGTTTCTTTACATCTTTATATTTTTCTGTATCAAAAGAGATGTTCCTTCCCTCAAAAGGTCATCTCCAGTCTGAGCCTGAAACTTAGGCTGAGTTAAAAGCACACTCTAAACCTAATGGAAGCACTTGAAAACAAAACATTACAGTATAATCTGTCATGCTGCATGCCACATCCCAACCAACATCGCTGCATCTGCTGGTTCCAGGTCCACAACTGAGGCAGTCACAGACAGATTGTGCTGCACCAAGTTGACATAACCCAAGGCAGTTTCCACATTGCATAAAATGGGAAGGCAAGCAAGGGAATAAAAGTTATTTCTTTCTCTTTTTATGGTCTCTTCACTTAAAAAAAAAGGCATCATTCATAGTACAACTAAGGAAATTTTGTCCTTCCAAATGCCAGTGAAATAGCTTTGTTACACCTTCTTTTTTTGACCAATGTTTTGAGCATTTTGATTATCCATAAACACTTCCCTTACCTTCATGTGTGACTTCAGATTGTCCTTGCGTGCACAACGAAATGGACAGAGTGGACACTGATGGCTCTTCAAACCTGTGTGAATCACCATGTGCCGTTTCCAGTAACTCTTCCTCTTGATAACCAAACCACAGATAGGACACTGGAAAGGTTTTCCCCCTTCTTCTTCTGAGGCTTAGCAGAAGGGGGAAGAAAAAGAGAGGATCCTTTACAGCCACTTGGCAAATACTTTCCCCTTGTAAACATAGTCAAGATATCATTTTTCAATGCTAGAGCTTCATCTGTAAAGAGACATATTAGTTAAACAACAACAGGTACCAGATATTTCAGTTCCTCCCCCACCTGCATATGCCTTTTACCCTTTATCTTAGAGTTATTATCCCTCTAAGAAAGGTCACCATAATTTATAAAGGTTAATGCCCCAAACATCCTTTCACTAATCAGTAGAGGATGCTACTCCATCTCACCTGGTCCTAATGTACTTTATAATTTAACTGAACTGAGATGAATGTCTCTCATAATCATCACTTTTCAGCTTCATTTCCTATCAAAGGCTCATTGTAGTAGGGCATGGAAAATACACTTAACTGTTAAAAAATGATCCATTTCCATATCTGATAGTAGCCAGTAGGGAAGCAGGATATAAAGCACAGAAGAATCCACAACTTCACTGAAAATCATGCTGGTATTGCATACTGGATATATTTAATGCCAGAAATGAATGCCCTGATGCTGAAATTGTTGGACCATGGCTGGAGCAGATACTTCTGCAATGGAAGCCATCAAAGGCCTTCAAGTTGTAGGTTTCCTTCTGCTCCTCTAATTGCCAGGGCTTTAAATCTACTGCCTTCCTAAAGGTCTGCACCCTGTTTTACTGCCCTGTTCACCTCAGATAAGAAAAGGATTTCGTGGCATTGATCAGGCAAATATGGTTAGTCTTCCAAGTGTGGAATCATCATAAGGTTGAAGGAAAAAGAAATTCCTTGAGGCTGACTTTGCACAACCAACCATCCATCCATCCCCTCACCACAATTTCCTCTTCTTATTATAAAAGAAAGACTTACTATTATGGTGGACTTGGACACCTTTTTCCTCACTGTAAAGACAAGACTATTTTCAAATATCCAGAACTCAGCAATGTGCATCTTGCTATTCAAAAATTCTCTCAGACTATTTAATTTCATTATTATCCTTTTTTTTTATTCTACCGATAAGGATATAGCAAATTCCCTCAATGAGGAACTAAGTGATAAAAACCTCCAGAAAGATCTGTCATATCCCAAAATACAATTCTTGCTGTTAAGTAGGAAACGAAACCACCGTAATTCAACTGATTAGGCAGTCATTATGTAAGTACAAAAAAGGACACAATGTCAAAGCGTGCACTACTGCAAGTTCAGAAATTTTCCTTGTGAAATATGCTATCATATTTAACACATATCAAATTGTTCCCCTCCCTGCACCTCTGAAGAGCAAGCCAAAACCAGTGTTATAATTACTTGCATTCCAGTTTTTAAATGTCTTTACTTCTTCACAAAAGGCAGGAGAAAGACAAACCACTCTAAAAAATTCATGGATAGCATTTTTACCTATCACTCCTTTCCATTCTATCACTTCTTTCCATTCTATCACTTCTTTCCATTCTATCACTTCTTTTCTCCAGTCTCTGGTTATTATCCACAAAAGAAACGTGTAACAAGGTATTACCTTTTTCTGACACCCTTAAAAATAAATCTGCAAACAAGATGGATCAGTGATTTAGCACTCTACAAAATCTGCGAAGAACTGGGATGAATGCATGTGACTTCACTGATAACAGTGACGATTAGTGCTACACAGGAATTATGCCAATGCTCTCCTAAGCTGAACCACGTTAGCTCTATATTATACTGCATAAAGCTCAGAATAAAAAAAACAAACCATGGGCTTCAGCCTTCCTTCATTTATATTGGTGTCTGTTTTATATCACACAGTGCCACTTGGTTAGAAGGAGTTACTTTAGTGAGAGAGAATGAGACAGTGCCTCCCAAAGAAGTTTTGGGAACAAAATTGCGAGTGTCACAGGCAAAAAGTTGCACCAAACAAGTATTGAGTCAGTAAAAGAAAGGTCTTTCAAAAGCAACACCAGAACGTAACAGAAATTCCTTTTAAATTTCATCCCAAATGTGTGAACAGTTTATAAAATTGGCAATATTAACACACTGATAGAAGAGTTAGTCTTCTCTGTACCACTTTACCATAAAAAGGAAAAGGCAAGTACTGATTAGGTTGACCAAACCTGACATGCCATTTCAGAGGCGCCTACGCTCTGATAAGCCATGGCTCCAGCTTCTGGCCTGAAATAATTCCGAGCAAATAGCTCAATGTGGTGGACAAAAGAGCAGCAGGCATACCCTTGTTATTAACTTATTCCTCTTTAAATAGCCTCCATCTTTGCTGCTCCTTACTTGTCGACATCTAATTAATCTCACTGAGTATTGATCTCATAACCAAAGCTAGATATTGCTGGTGGGTAAGTGAATCAGATTCATAACAGCAAAGCAAACTCATCAGTGCATTAAAAGTTCAAAGTATGAGAGGAGAAAAAAAGACCTCTCAAGCCATGCTACTGGGAAAAGATGTTTCTCACTGGGAACAAAATTAAAAAAAGTCTCAAGGAGCAACGACACAGACACGAAAAGAGAAAGCACTATAAAATTAAATACTATTTTTTTGGTTTTAGTGCCATAAGGTTGTATGCACAAAAGGAGTCAGGAATGTGTGACATTTATTTTCATGGCAAATATAAACATTGAGCTGCTTTACTCAACTTTTGCAGAAGTGAAGTCTTCAGCCAAAGGTCACTAAACAGCCACCTCTTTTCACAAGCTGTATTTCTCCACAACCAACATTCAGATACACTAACCAAAAGCTTGCTTTTTACTTTCAGCCAGTTAATTATTTAGAAAAGAAAACCTAGGGAGCGTATCAGAAAAGGAACTTCAAGAAACATTATGCACATCACGTTTTCTTGGATGCCAACTGGCATTGGCCCAGTGTGTATGAACTGAAAGGAAACACCCTTCCTCTTGGGATACTGGTCCCATATATTACAAAAAATGAGCAGTTGTTCCTTGGTTACCAAGGACCTGAGGCAGTCAGCCCCCATTGTTATCTTGCAGCAGTACAATGTGCTTGGGTCTTCAGCAAAGCAAATAGTTGCTAGGAAGTTGCTGTATCAGAGCTAGTTTGTGAAGTGCTAGTACCATCAGGCACACTGGTAACAGAGCACTCCCCTAGTATACAAACTGCACAGACAAATCCCAGTTTTTTGGTCAAACACAGAACCTGGGTTTTACTAAAACCATGCACCTTTTCCCCAGTAAAAACTTATGATACGAACAGCTTTTTCCATTGCAGGAAATAAACTTAGAACTTCAAATGAATTTTAACCTTACTTCCTTCCTATACATTGCTGCCTTTCTTATATGAAGGCCAGTCTTCATGGGGAGAGTTCCATTAAATTAATGACTACATTCACCCTGGTGTAACCAGTGTGAGTACTTCTATTCCCACACAAAAGGGCCTTTTCTTGGTTTAGCTTATGTTAGTCCAAAAAGGACTTCATCTAAACTAATGAAAACCTTAGGCTAGACCCATGCCAAGAACAGTTTGCCACTTTAATTGCCTTGGCAAAACATACCAGCAAAGCATTTGCAAAACACATGTAGCACAGAGCAAAAAACTGGTATCAGCTGCAACTCATTGCATCCCTCCCCCTCCTCTTCCAAGCAGGGATGAGCATTGCTGTCCATCCAGTAGCTTCTGCCCTATGAGTTTTGACCAGGAGCTGCACAGGGACAGCTCACACCTCATAATACCCCTAAACCAAAAGATTAGGTCAGAGAGAAGGCAGTGCAATTATACAACACCCATGTCAGGCTTCATATCTGTACACTGGCTTGCTACACGTGTACAGCCAAGCTAGTATTGCTGATAAAGCTCTAATATACTAAACCACTTTGTGCATCTGGTGGTAAGACAGCTTCCTTCCCCTCTGCAGCAGAAAACCACTCCAGGGAGAACACTGATGACACCTGAAGCCATATGTTCTACCAGAAATATAGATCTATGATGTGAACTTTTTTTAGAAAGAGATAAAGAAAAGTAAGTTTTCCTTATTTTGAAGATGGATCATTTAAATTCCCCTGCGTGTCTTGCCAATTTTTTAAAGCTTTTGTTACCAAGACAGTTTCTTCTTCTTCCCTATGAGCCTCATTCCTTGCCTGTCAACAGCTGGAACTGGTGGAGGGAAGTCAAAGTGTAAAATGGTTCTTGTTGAGCAAATTAGAGAAATGCAGTTTAGTTGGGGTTCTCTTGTTAACAACAAAGGATTGTAAAAAAATTTTAATGAAAAGTGGCAACATAATAATATACTCTGGTAAATTAGGACAGGGTAGTAAGCGATTATACAAAAGTCCATTTGTGACAGAGACAGCAGGAGGGAGAATTCTCCCTTGTCCGGTATTTCAAAAGCACTAGTTTTGTACATGCTCACTGATACTGTGAGCTCCCTAACAGGGATTCTTTGATCTTCTTTATTAAATATTTTGTGGACTTATTCGAAACTCGGTAAGAGAGGAAAATACGATTGTATAGAATAAAAGAAAAAAAAACGTACTGAACTGTACACTGTTATCTCTCAAATATGGAAAGATTTGTGACAATTTGGTCTCACAATGGTATCTTAAAAAGCTTTTCTACTGTTCACCTAAAGTATCTATTTCTTATTCTCATAAGACATGGAATCAAACCAAATCCAGACCCACTGAAGAGATGTTATAGAAGCCTATAGCGAAACAAATACATTCTGCTTAGTGGCTCAAATTGTATCCGTACCTGTACTAGCGGGTTTGGATGCTCTTCCCTTAGGGACTGGTAGTAACAATAATTCCAAAGACTGTGGTGGAGTTGCTTTCTCTTGTTTCATCTCCGAAAGCTGCAGGGGATCCTCAGGAACCAGTGATTTCTTCTTCTCAGCCAAGAGGGTGCCTGCAGCCCTTGCAGCAACCTCCTTGAGAAGGGCAGCTGAAGAGGTCATGGAAGCCAGAGAAAGGAAAGAACTCGCCGGAGGTGGATGCTCCTGCCCAGGAGTCATGCTTCTTTCACTCACTTTCTTAGACAAAGCCGCTAACGTGGAGCTGGCTGACTGAGAACTAAAAGGTGAGGAAAAGGATTCAAACCTTATAGTGTCTTCAGTCCTTGAAAAAGATTTGTCCTGCAGAACGGCATTGGCTGCGGCTTTCAGTTTCAGGATAGCTGAATCAGGGGACAAACCACAGGTGGTGGTTGAGTTTGGCAACCACTTACCTTGATTCCATATAAAGTGACTGCCTGCATTGTATTGGTCACTTTGTTCCTGTTTCTCAGCAAGCTTTCTGGCAAGAACGCTCAGTTGCTGGGCATGATGAGCAGGTGGAGAGAAGGACACATTTGAGCCAAGGTTTACAGGGGACTCGACTCTGCCATTGACTGTAACAGCAGCATCCAGCTTGAGGGAGCCAGCCTCCAGGAGCCGCCGCAGGTTACTGCTCAGGGGCTTATTTGGACCCGCAGGTTCTTCTTCACACAGAGAGGACACATCAGGAGAAAGGTGCTCTTTGCTCTGTAACGTGTCTCTTAGTGCCTCATTTTCAAGGGATCCCAGCTCCGCTGTGTTGCTGCTAGGCGTTGCACTTCCCAAAGAGGTATCCGGGGAAGTGGACTGCTCTTGGATTCTGTCCTCCAGAGATAACTTAAAGTTCTCCTGGACTTCTCCATATGATGCTTCTGAAGGAGTTTCTGAAGAATTTCCAAACCAGCGTTCTTCTTCACTGAGTTCACCTTCCACTTCTTCCTGTCTGGTACCATCTGTGTGGAACCATGAACAACAGTATTACTCCCAAATCTGTGTAAAACAGTTTTTTAGCATGAAGCATGCCTGACCTCTGCATGACCCTCCTGAACAGTCACCTAACACGCCCCTAAACTGTCTGGGCTTGGAATCAGCCTGGATTGACTGACCACGTAAAATACTTTTGGAAAATGAGTAGGTCTTTCTTAGAAAAAAAAATCACTACAAGTCTGTTATCTTTCAGACAGCATAACTAAAACAGCTAAAACTGCAACAATACACAAAAACACAATATATATTCATATATTGCAAATATTTTTTTACTGGCATAGTCTGTAAATCCTGCAAAATATTATGAACTCTCTGGTATAAAGCAGGGATCTAACAGGCACAGAAATTACTGGATACTTGTATATTTGTACAGCTAGTGCAGGTGCACCTTCAAAAGCAGATCAGGTGTGCAGCTACTCAAATCTCAGCCCAATCCTGCAGTGACCCCTATCTAAAAGAAAAAAAAATTGTACTGCTAATCCACAATTCATTCCTGAATAGCTGAAATGACTAATGCATGAATGCAGCCTAAAGCTCTCATCTCTCCAACTATTTGAGAAAGGAGTATCATACACAGTGTCATCTTGTAAAGACACTACTTGCTTGTCATTTGTTTGTCACTCTTTAATAAAGTTTTAAAGCTGAAAAGACAGGAAAAAAAGTGTTGGTCTCAACTGCAGCTGAGTCACATTTTCTTCTCTCTGGTAACTGCAACACACCCAGGCTCTCCCGAGGCCCAACTGCCAGTGTTTAAAGCACTGTGACCCTGGATTGCTCTTCTTCCTGACAGGTATTCAAAGTCATGCAGACATGACCCATACTTATTTTGCAGATCTTCCTGGCCAATCAGAACATAGTAAAGAACAGCAGCAATGCTAGAATTAAATTCATGTCATCTTTTCTTGCCAGATACCTCTCACATTTCTTGCTTTTATACTCAATGTCCCAAGCTACAGAAGAATTCTTTGTAATCATACTGCAGCAAAACAAAAGTATTTAGTATAGCCCTCCACTGACATTCTGGAAATAAGCCTGCATGATATGCACTGTATCTACAATCATATATTATTCCCAGATTCCCAATTTAATTCCAGCAAATTACAAAACTTGGTGAGAAGTTGATGAATAAAAACTCAGATTTGTATTACAGCTTCGATCCAATGAATTTAGGGAGGAAAACCCCAGTCAAGTGCATCATGATTACAGAGATACCAACATACACTCTGAAAGCAAAGATTTATTTAATGTTATACAGAATCTGAAGGACAGTCTCTCAGAGAAAGTTTCTTTTACTCAAAACCCTTTGGAGAAAAATTCACCCAATATTTTAAGAGCCCATAATAAACCTACTCAATTACCTTAGATTAGTAATTCAAGCAGAAGAGGGCTAGCATCTTTCCTATTCAAAACAAACAGAAGGCAAGCAAATCCTCAAGCACTTGCCTAAATTATTTTGATATTATCCAAGTTAGCATCACAGACACTGTAAGATTTACAATAACATGTGCATAATGGCCAGTGCCGTGCCCATTCAAATAAAGATAGATGCTAATCAGTTGAATCAGCACTTATGCAGGTTAAAGGAGAATTGAATGTATTCCCTTTTCACCCTGTGAACATTAAAAAGTAACTTGAGCATGTCTGTACAGCTGGGTGCACTGAGATGAGAGATCTGTTCACTCATCCCAGATGCAAACATGCTCTGGATTGGAAGCCAAAAAAGCATCTTCCTGGCACTTTGTCTGAAGTGATACACCAAGTGCAGGGCACATCCTCTGGGACACAGCCTAGAGCTGACACCACTACACAGCTCCCGAGCCAGGGCGAGCCTGTTTCCTACCACTCACCTCCATATGCCTACCTGCATGTCTGTGTTGGAACAATCTCTCCTCTCCCCTGCAAAACCTACTCTCTGTGGCTCTACTTCCCATCCACAAACAGGGAAGGAAAATTGGGTTTCGCTTCACTCGGAAAGCCATTCAAACTTTATAGTTTTAGAGATATTTAAACGTAAATGGATACAAGAGGAAGTGGATTTTGGTTTTAGAGGAACCTACAGCTTACTAATTACCCAAAATTCTCTGTTCCTTGCCATGTACCTCAATTTCTTAGTGTTGTTATGCTTCCTAATTGCAACCAGCCTTTAAAATACCAGTTAAATACACTGCTTTACCAGTATCTCAATTTTGCTCATTCTGCTTGCATTGGAAATGAATTCTTCATTCTTACCTGTACCAGTTCTTGCTTCTACTACAAAATATACTGAAAATACATGTGGGACATTACTATCCCTCCTTTCTAAAGCTGACATCTCAGAGAACGCTCCCAGTAGCTGAGGAACAGGACACTGGTATTTGAAGTTAATGGTACAAATGGTGGGTAGAACAGCTGGAGAGATGGGAACATGACATAGGTTGTCTTTTTTTCAGACATGAACATTCCCCATTGGTCTTTCCTATATGAAAGAGCAGCCACCAACATGTTATTGACAGGGAGCAGCAGGAGTGCAGGACTCTTCATTTAAAGGCTTGGCTCCCAAGCCCAGAATTTCCCTCCTCTTTGGTAACGCAGTGAGAGCTCCCTCTCCTGTTGCTAATCTACCTGTAACCACTCAAGCCCTCTCAAGGCTCCATGCAGTCTCTATAATAAAGGGCACATTTCCTTTGCAGCATCACTATCTCAAAAGCCAGCTGGACACTTTTCTTCCCCACCAGTGGAGTTTCTTTCTGTACTCAGAAACCAGACATCTAACTGCTGACACAGTTCTAATTTTCCTCTTCTCAGTAATTCCCAGTTGCTGCAGTATCAAGCCCACTGTATTTTAAGGCTGTAAGGTTAATGCTGAAAAAGCCAGCATCAGTGTCTTATCATGAGCTCAGTCAACTCTCCTTTTAAACAGCAGTGAATTGGTTTAGAAGCATAATGGTGAAGCCTGGCAATTTCATTTCTAAGCAAAGTTGCCATTCAAGGCCTTCAGGGCAGAATTTTAATTCACACTGACTTGTGAGCCTGGGAGTTTGAACATGCTTGAGAACTCCTAGAGAAATCAGCTCAATCCAACAACTAATTTACGAATTCAAATTATATGAAACTTTCCCTCAACCTGGAGGGTTCATGGGTCACCCAGACCAGATTTGCCTGAAACAGGAGGCAACCTCCATGTGTCTGGCAAGAAACTTCAGCTGTATTTCACATCTGTGGCAGAAGATCTGCCTGACATGTTTTTCCCTTTTCTCACGACACAGCTGTGGAGCTCCAGTGAGAGTCCCTGAAAGCTAGGAATAGAAATGTAATACTGCGTTTAAATTTCTTCTCTCCACCATAAACACACTATAGTTCATTATTACAGAATTAATTTAAGCTACTGGCATTTCATGTCTATTGCAGCTCGAAATGCTAAGCATGAGTAAGAAACAACATGGAAGTTGGAAAGCAGGAAAAGGTACTTCAGAGCTGGAAGGAAATTCTCACTGACTTCATTTGGAACAAGACCTGGCTGGGCACCTCATCAGTTTTTACCAAGTAACTGCTCACCAGCTTGCCTCTTCTCAACATGATAAAAGAGCCAAGACCTGCCAGTGCTGCTTTTTCCCCATTTCCACAGCAGTTCTGGAAGGAGAACTGCTTCCCAAACCTCTTGTCACTGGCAGAAGCTAGTGGAAGTTACAGAAGTCCTGCGTGCTTTGGGACTATCACATCACACAGCACCCCTGAGCCCCACAAAAGGGTTTTCCACTCCTGTCAGCAACGACAAAAGGCACCAAAGTACTGTTGGGTGACTGTTGCCACTGATGGAGCCCAGTGTCCATCTCTGGCAAAGGCACAAATGTGTGCAGAAGCACTGTTTGAAGAAGTGCCAGTTTCCCTTGCTCGCCAACTCATCTGCTTGTTATCAAATACAGAGAAGTTCATTTTCCTCTTCAAGAGATCAGTTTGACAGACAAATCTTATTGATCCCAAAGTGTGTTATTTCACTTTGTGACCATGTGCCCTTTTATTTAGAGTGCTGATTAGAATCTGACCCTGGTGCCAATAGAAATGTAAATATTAACTTGCTCAAACTACTTACATCTGAAAACTGAAAAAGACAAACATGTTTGTTGATTTATACACTAAACCACCCAATTCAAATGCTGGAAACTTTAACTGTACCCAGCGTAATGTACACATGCCATTCCTGAAGTGAGATGATCCACAGCTCCACTTTGTAGGATTTGGAGTGGAGAAATATGAATGCAGCAGGCTGGATCTATGGAAAAGGAAAGACTCTCCAAGCTGTGGCAGAGAGCGACAGACATGGGCAGTGAAAACATGATGTAAAGAACACCATTTGGACCACCAGAAATTCTCTGAGAAGAGGCTACAGCTAAGGAACCTGCCCCAAAGAGACTGAATTTTCATCCTAAGTGGGACAAAATTCTACTTTAATCGTTCAATGTAATGAGTAAATTAAAGAACTTCAATACAGAAATCCATATGCTACAGTGATATGAAACATATGGAAATTGTAATGATGGGATTACAGAATGAACATTATAGCAAATACAAAAGTAGGTAGAAGTTGAATAATTTCAAAGAAATGCAGAGAGAAAAACTGCTGACGAGATAAATCAAACAAAATTGCCCTTTTTTCAGCAGTTACATTTTAAGGAATATCTGGGAGTCTACAGGCCCAGGATTTAAAGATATAGGAGAGCCTAATTGCATCTTTATTATCCTGATATCAATTATCTTGATCTATATAAGGATTTCAGATATGATTATTCAAGTTTGTGTCAATCTAAATAAAATTATATTTGCATTTTTTGTCTATTTGACACCCAGGTCATCTTCCTAATTTGCTGCCCCAACAGCACTCTCATTGCATCTCTAGCACCCATAAATCATTCTCTGTATTATTTTATAGTAAACACTGTACCTAGGCCTACTGAAAGAGCTAGGATTAAGTGATAGGTTTACACTAGGGAACTGAGGAGCTCTGCAAAGATACCTAAAGAATTTAAAAGAACACATTAAACTTAAATGAAGCAGTAAGTCATCCAAAAGGAGTTCTGAGGAAACACTGACCGACTCGGCTGAGCAATCAGTTTAAGGCCAAGTAAATAGGCAGATGCATCAAAAATAAGGCAGAGACAACACCTGAGCAACCTAGGACTTAGCCCCATGTGATTTCTATCAGTTATAGCAAGAAAAGGGGAATGAATGAAGAATAAAAACAGTCAACCACCAAGAAGGCATAGACAACTGTAACAGATTTTAACTAGTGATGGACAAAAAAGACACGAGATGGATAGTAAACTGGTATGTTCATATTTGGCCTCCAAGACGGGTTGTCATCTTCTATTCCATCCTGGTTCCATTCTCAGAACCCTCAAGCAAGGATTAGGGAATCAGGCCACAGGCCAAAATTCACTCTCCTGGCAGTCAGTATCAGAATACCCTCTCTTTACAGTGCTGGGAACCCAGGTTCCATCATGACTGTTACCACTAGCATCATATCCAAATAAAACAAGTTTTCCATCACATGATGGCTGTACATTCAAGATTAGCACAGGCTCACATCTTACTTCTGCAACAGTCAGCCAAGTTATACCCTTTATAACTGGAATACAGGAGGATGCTCACTTACTTCAGCCAAACCCAGTAAGTACCACTGGTACAGAAGCCTTGATATTTGCCAGAGACTGGTTGCTAGTTACCCTGGGTAGAACAGTTTCTGGGGAACAAGGAAAGAAGAGGATATAATAGAGAAGAGGAACTCCAAGTCCTTACTGCAAACAGCACCTTTCATGAGAACTATCAGACACAAAAGTGTCACATCAGAACTTAGAACAGACCAGATAATACAGAGGGGAAAAAGAACGAAGGACCTGAACACTGAATACAATAAATACCTTTAGGTAAATTATGCACACTAAGTGCATCACTTTATCAATGGTAAAAAATAATTACAAGAGACCACTTGCTAATAACCCATCACTTTCTGATTCACATTTTCTCAGACTGTCAGCTGCACATAAACCCCTGCTGATTTCACAATCGGGTATCATAGAAACCAGAAGGCACCGGACCAAAAATGACAGTCGTATCTGGGAAGTCTATTCTGCAGCATCCTATATAAACTGCTGAGTCTAGCTGTCTGTCTACAAACTACCTCTTTGGTATTCAGGCTTATTTTTAAGCATCTCAGGTAAAAAATGGTGCATGTAATTTTCTTTGGTCTGAACAACTTTTGTGGGTTCCCACACCCACCAGACCCCGCAGATGTGTGTGCTGTAGGACTGCCTCCAAGAAGCTGGGCACACTGAGAAACAAAACCCCACAGACTCCACCTCTAAAAGGCACATTTGATTAGACTGTATACCCAGAGCAGCAGCTATGTTGATTTTCCCATAGGGATACTTGCTAGAAAATCATGATTTTAATAAAGACACAAAGGCCTGCCTTAACTCCTTTTAATACATCTACAGCAGCAAATAAAACTTAAAAGTCACAGTTACATAAACAGTCATGTGCTAGACTGCCCTTGGTCCCCCATTTTCCCTTCATGATTTCTGTGACCTATAATAGGTAAGCAGCACAGGAAGTCACTGTCCTCTTTGAATGGAATTTCTGGCTTGCTCACTTATCAACGGGATGATTGTTCAACTGTTGACCTCCTCACAAAATGCTTTAGCAGTGTTGCTGGTGCTTGAACCAAATTTCTCTACTGCAGGCTGACCTAGAGAGAGCAGCACAGCTGCAAGAAGGAACTGCCAAAAAGCCACAGCTCTTCTGTTCTGTCCTTCTCCCCGGTGTTCAAGTTGTGTGAAAATACTCACACAATTAGACAGGGAAAGAAGCCCTAGGTAGGATTCTGTATTTCATCTCCACATCTTCTAAGATAATGACTTTCCTAACAGGAGGGAAGGAGGGGAGGGGAAAAGCAAGGCACAGTTTTTAAAGACAGGGCATACATTCTCTACTTTTATCCCTAACTTAAATGACTATGAAAAAGATCCACATACAAGAAAGCCCTGGAACATTCACCTAACAATTTCTCTAGGACTACTTTTTGGAAAAAAGACTGCCAGATGAACAAGACTAGAGAACATTAATTACCTTGCAGTAACTAGAACTTCTCAAGACGCTTTGCCTACACACACAAACAACTGAATGCGCACAAGTATCATGCAGTGAGGTTTGTCAACTGCCAGACAGCCATAGGATATCAAAACTCATGTACAGCACCTCAGTTTCCTCTCAAAGGCAGAATCCAGGTGTGACAGACTTTTCCAAGGAAGAAGGGAATCAGGACAGATTACTGAAAATGCTTGTCACAGACAACATAAAACTGCCTTTATTTATTTATAGGAGAGGGATTTTGTGGTGGATGGGAAACAGAAGCAGTGGTCTTCTACTTTCAGCCCCACAATAAATGTGTCAAGTGGGTTTTATTGACTGCCAGAAAGATCCATCTTTTACTAGCAAGTATCCATAGATGAGGACAGAAATACATGGTTTCTCCTGAGGAGAGCTGTCACTGCCTGATGAAGATTCTCAGGCCTGGTTGACAGACCACAAGATAGGACCTTATGGTGACAAAAAGTCTGATTTCCCCCAAATGCAAGTTCAAAAGATAACTCCTAGAATGATGGATGTTTGACATCTTGCCTCCAAGAAAGATTAACTATTCTTCTGTTCTAGGCAAGAGGTTATAGTTAGTAACTGTGTGATTAGTGTTTGAGTCTTGTACTGGGACTCAGAGATTTTTAAGCACCAAAGGAACAGGTATGACCTCACAGTGCAGTGAGGATACTGAGGTATCAAAAGCTCAAGACTGACAGAAGCAGTGGTCCTGTGCCCTCTCTTATATCTGCTCTGTTGTTTGACTCCTTGATGAGCCAAGAATTAAGATTTTCCTCTCACTAATCTGGCAGAAAACTACTCCCTCTGTCAAACAAACTGGAGAAGATTGATGCAAAGGAGGGAGCAATGAGAAAACAGAAGGGATGAACAATCTGAGCCACCTACTCCTCTGGTGTTGAGGGGTGCAAAGTCCATCATGTCTCCTCAGTGAAAAACACCAGGGGATTCTCTCTCCCATCCCAAACCTCGACAGTGTACTACACCTCTCAGGGAAGAGCTGGCCCATGCAGTCAGGATGGCCACAATACCATGCTTTAGACTGGTTTAGAAGCCTTATCTGCGACATCTGCAGCAGGGTTGGCCCCCATAGACTGATACTGATGTTCAGCCCTGAAAAGAGACATCTGAGAGGAGATTTCATCAATATATAGAAGTATCTCAAGGGAGGGTGCCAAGAGCATGGAGCCAGGCTCCTCTTGGTGATGCTGAGCAAAAGGACAAGGGGCAGTGGGCAGAAACTGCTGCACAGAAAGTTCCACCGAATACGAGGAAGAACCTTACTGTGCAGGTGATGACAGACTAACAGGTTGCCCAGAGAGGTTGTGGAGTCTCCCTCACTGGAGATATTCAAGAACTGTCTGGACACAATCCTGTGCCATGTGCTCTGGGATGAACCTGCTCGAGCAGGGAGGCTGAACCAAATGACCCACTGTGGTCCCTTCCAACCTTACTCATTCTGTAATTCTGTGATCAACACCTAGAATAACTGGAGAGAAGGTAGACAAAGACAGCTGATTTTTATGATTGAGGTTTTCAGAAGAAACAAATATTTCTTAAGTCAGCTTATGCTGCAGAGGCTGGCTAGTAGCCCCAAGACAGTTTCATAAAACACATGAAGTGTCAGCAAAACAATAGAAAATCATGTTCCTTACAAAACACACTTTATGTTACCAATGTTCTTGTAACAGTTTTATGGAGACTGAGCAAAATACCATAGCCAGACTTACTGAAAGTTTCTTCCACAGGCCCTTGCTAACATCCTATAATAACCTAAGTTGAAGTTGGGCACGTGTTTTGTAAAGCACAAGATAGTGATCAGACTGATTTATACACTACAGGAATAAGGCCAGCTGAAAACCTGAAGTCTATACATTAACATATCAAAGGAATACACCTCTCCTGCCCAGTGTAAACAGAGGGGATGATAAACTACTTACTATAGAACCAAACACTTTTTTAGACAGCAACTTCGGAGCTGGATTGAAGTCCCTTATCAGGAGCTTCAGGTTTTCCTGGGTCTTTTAAAACCAGATGTGATATAAGTTTAAGACTCTCATAGATTATTATAAATTTGAGTACAAACTATATATTCAGGAGCTCATCTGTTACTCAGGAGCTCTGCTGGGAATGGGAAACAGCTTTAACCATCTTTGATGGTTCAAATGATTCATGCACACAATCTACCCAGAGAGATCCCCTGCACCTGGAGTGGTAGTGTATCATTTACATCACTGCACATTTACCATTGTGGGCTCACTTACATGCTAAGTTCTGTACAGCAACTAAAAAGTTGGAAAGGAACTATAAAAACTCCTCAAAATTACTTTTAGTTAGCCAAAGTTTACTTTGCTTGTTCATTTTTTTTGCTCTAAAGAGATGTCTAAGGCAGTAGGTTGTTGCAGTGGGAAAGCATCAAATAACAAAAGGTATTAGGGATGCTGGCACCTCCAAAATAAGAAGAGCTAAACATTTTTCTCAAGACTTCTCAACCTTAGAATACAGAGACATGACCTATCATGTCAGCCTATCTTACAAAGGAGGGGAAATATTCTAAAATTTCCCACCACTGGCCTTCATTAGAAATGAAACACCAAAAATTCTAGCCAACAATTTGGAAAAGATGGCTACAACCAGACAATCCATAAATGAGGAAATTCACTTTCCATTCTAGATCAAATTATTGCGGGAGATAATCACATGAATACCAACGTTCAACACAGAAATTACTAATATTTTAAAGACATCGTTCAATAACTCTTAACTCCGTGAATGAGATTTTAATCCTTTGGCAGGTCATTAATGAAACCTTCTTTGAGAGATTGCTTATGGAACACAGAACTAGTGACTCTATTAGGAAATTCTAAGCAGAAACACAAAACTACCTTATCTTAAACATAGTCTACTTACAAACCAGAGGCTCAGTTACTCATTTCCAAATGGCTACGTGCTTTGTAGTGGTTTGGTTCTCAGTCATAGTTTTCTATTGTATATTTGAGGCAGAAGGCATCAAAATACAGAATTTTTTTTCTTTTTCCTGACAAACTCACAGACTGCAATTATCCCTGACTTACAAATGAAAAGGAGATAGAAGGAAGGAAACCCATTATCAGATTAGACAATCTGAATGAGCTCAGGCAAGGAAATAACTGAACACTCTCAATCTATCATGCACACGGTTCTGTTTAGGCATTATGGAAGACAAGATCCATTCACTTGGACATTTCCCCTTGAGACAACTGAAAGATCACACTATTGTATTAATATATCTAAAAGGAAAAAAAAAAGCACAATAACAACCTCAGTTCTTTACACCTTTAATCTCTCAAAAGGTAATGGAATTCAAGAAAAGAGGTGGGCATATGTGAATGGTCATGGAATTACACAAAGAACTTGACCTATGACCTGGAATAAAAGGCTCATAAATAAAGGAAATGTATCCATGTCAGAGAGGTAAACCTCTCCCTCCAATGGCTCAAGTAAGACCAGAGGAACTTCTTTCTGCATGCCCTGCAAAGCTTTCTGGTGCTGCGATGATCAGTCTCCAAGACAAAGGCTAAGTATAAAACATGGTTTAGAGAACCTATCTGCTGACTGGATGGCTCAAGGCATTTCAAAGTGATTATACCCTTCTTGGCTGCCAGTGGTATCCACAAGGCTCTGGCAAACACCAGAAGAAAACTGGGAGAAGCATCCTTAACAGTATCATTTTTATATAGTAAGCACTACCCAAGAAAAGAAGCCTCCACGCCAAAACTGAAGCAATTACAAACAGTACAGGTTTTCTTATGCCACAATTTGTATGATCTACGTACCAAAAAATGCAGGAAAGCTTGGCTTATTAATCTTCATTTAACTTGGTAACAAACAAAATTGGTGGTCCACTCTATTTTGCATACCTGTGCTCTCTGGTCTTGAGCTATGTCTGCAAACTGCCTGCTCTTACTGAGCGCCTTCATCAGCTAACAATTCATCTTAATTAAGGCCTGCACCTGACCTGCCGCCTCCCCAGAACTGACTACACTGTCTCAACTCTTTACTGCAACAAAACACATCTTCATTGACTGAAATGCACTGCAAGCCTCAGCAGTCACAGCCCCAACAGTCAAAAAGGAGGCACAGGACTCCTCAAATATTCCTCACAATTTCCATCAGCCAAGGATAAAGTTTATGCTATAGATTATTGGAACGCTGATTAACCCTTAATACGTGCAACTCTTTTAGTGTGGCTAGTCATTTCAAACTGACAGGGTCACCACAGCAACATGATTTTAGTCACCCTTACAGTTGGAAAGGAAGCGGATGAGAAGCTGCAAGTGTCAATTCAGCTGGCAAAAGTAGCGAGAAAAGTATACAAACATACCATACTTTGTTGCATACAAACAATTTGCAATGAAAATAAATAACTTACTGATAGCAACTGCAATTTAGTATAATGGTCACACGTTTACAAAAAGTTCTCACGTTACCTGAAAGACTAAAATTGATCTGAAAGCTCCAGGAAAAAGCCATAATCACTTAAGTTCTGAGCTGTGCTGTGCAGAGCAATTCCCAGCTTTCCTAGGGGACAAACCATTGACCAAGAGGCTAATCAAGGCACCAAAAGCACACCGGTTGATTACCCGCCCCTTCACCCATCCATTTCAAAGAGTTGCCCTTATGTGTTGTGCACACCATATAGGATCATGGCCTTAGGCAATCCAGAGTAAATTTACCATAGCCACCATCATGTATCAGAAAAAATTGTCTGCTAAGGTTGATAAATCAGTCAATTACCTGCTTTCTTGACTTTTATTCTTGTGTAAATGTTTTCAACCTGACATGAGCAGTATGTGTGAGAAGACAACCTGCACATTGCCAAAATCAACTATTTAAGTTACTAGAAAATCCTTAATTACAATAAACAAGATTACAACAGGCTTATTTTAAAGAGGTTTCTAAACATCAAAATGATAGCTCCAGAAAATAAAGCTCCCTTGCTGTCACTGTTTGAGGCTGCTGTCTCCACATTTACCCTCGCTCCGTGTACGACCTGAACACCACAGCAAGAGCACCTGCTGTCTCCCCATTGTTACTCCTTGCATGGCTGAGGGTATACACAGGGCATGAGGTTCCCAGTCTCCTCTCAGCACCTCCTGTGAGGTCCAAACTACCTTCCTCCCCAAGCCACACACTCCCCATGCACTGTAAAGTAGGAAGAAATCATTAATATACAAGGGAAGGTAAAGACAAGCAAATGCTACTGGAAGCGCTGCAGTCACTGACTTCATCTTCAAGGTAGAGCTGCTTCAGTGTCCCTGGTGGGAATCTCAACAACAGTCCAATCCTCACAGGTGGCAGGAGAGTGTGGAAAAACCACAGGCCATCATCCTTGCCAGTGAGCTGATTTGGGCTAAAAATGGAATATTAATCTATGGCAAGGTAGAGGCACAGGAGCTCAGGTAAAATTTCACTTTCCATACTGCCTCTCTCACTGGTAATAGCAAGAGATTTCCAGAGCAGGAGAAAATACCTGATACACAGACACTGAAACCAAAAGTATAATTATATACCATCCTTCTTCTTCTACACACAGAAGTTATTAAATACAATGGACAATCAACAGATCTAGTTTCCTGCATCTCATCAAAGGCATAGTCAAATTTTGGAATTGAGAGGTAGTAAACTTCCACCAGGGTTTGTACAGAGGCAGACTAATGTAACTTTTTCCCTACTTACCTCTGTTCCCTCAAGGGAAAACTGCTCTATAGATGCACAAACAACCTCAAGTGACTCTTGCCTCGGTTTCCTTGAGAAACTGCTAAGTGTATCTTTCCTACAGGACCTAACTAGAATACAGGCTTGCTTTTAGGCTGAAACTATTTTCCTGTTGGGTCCCTGTGCCTGGGACAGCAGGTTGAATCCCTGCCTTGTACTCCTATGCACCATACATAACCAACAAAGGAATATTTCCAAACAAAATTTCCTTGTCTCTCTCATGCACAAGATAATCCTTGAGAGCACTTTCTGATGTCCAGCTACTGCTGTAGAAAAGAAAAATTCAGGAGACATTCAGCTGAAAGAGTAATCAGAAGTCCTACAGAAGAACATGGTATTTCTGATCTGCATTCTTCATGACTCCTGTCTCTAATTTCCTGAGCCAGACCAACATGTTGAGGATAATACAAATGGCAGCCTTCACTTTTCTCTCCAATGCTTAAAGGCAGCTTGTGCCTTCTCTTGGATCAGTTCCAAATAACTTCTCATTCTATTAACTTCTGAAACCACCAGCAGTCTTCAGGGAGTGACACTGATGAAGTACTGATATTAGCAAAATGAAAAATGACTATCTCTCTACTTTCCTACCTTTCCAGACCAACCTTCTTCAGCTGGTATAGAAAACTTACCATAAATACTGAATAGAAAAAGGTGAAAAAGAGAAGCATCATCAGTGATAAAACAGTGATTACATTACGAATGGTTTTGAAGAGACAGAGACAAAGAAGAAACCTAGCCCTCATCAGTGTAGTAGCACTACACAAGGATTAAAGCTGAAAAAGGCTGTGTGTGAAGCTCTGCTGATAGGTGTGAAGATTCTCTAAAGAAAACTTCCTGTTAGGCCACAAGTTAAAAAAACCCAAAAAACCAACTAAACAAACAAGCATTCCAAACGCCAGAGATGTCGTCTGTAAACTATGGTGCTGAGCCTCCAGACATCCCTACAATCAGCATCTAACCCAACAGCTCTGTTGTTGCAGTCTAGAGTTCTTGGACCCAAAAACTGTTTGAAGGAGCACAGTTACAGCTCACAGCACCAGTAAAAGAGCATTAGAAAAATTTTTGCTTGCCAAAGGGAGGTTTTCAACTCCCCAGCACAAAGTTAACCCAGGTAGCTTCCAAGGAAAGGAGAAGAACACAGTGTCTCTACCTCTGTCTCTTTATTCCTGCAGGAGTCTGACCGTCTGCTCTTCATATAAAGGACATATTAGAGCCTGGAAAACTGTCAAAGGACTGGTTGCATTTGCCTACCTTGATGAGATGATGTGCTGTGCTGTACATTCTGACCTATGTCTACTTTGACTTCCTTGGGTAGGTAGCTCATTATTTCCTTCTCTGAGCATGAAGATGACATCTCACCTCCCCAAGAGTCCCAGTGGCAAAAGCAACTCACTCCATTGGATTCAGAAGAATTGCTGCCACTACAGAGTCAAATAATCCTAACACTTCAGTTTACGCATAGGGCCAGGTTCTCTCCAGTGTGGCATGTGGGTATTTGGCAAAGGAGGAACACAGCATGAGTTCTGATTCTCCCTCGTGTTTTCCAACCTAGTTCCCTCTTTTTTTCCCAACCTTTCCTGACTGGAAATGGCTGTTAACCAGCAACAAGCAGTTCTGAATGCATTCCAGCCATGGCTTCATCTCTAACCCTTTTCATCTCTGATTCATAGTCTATTCTAAGTTGCAGTGCTATGAAGATGCGTGAAACAACAGTATTACTTCTCGCTTAGAAATACCTCCATGCAATGGGAATCCCAGTCTGGGAAGGCCAAGGCAGCCTGCAAAGATGGTCCATTCCTGATGATAAACATTAAGTTCAATTTTAAAAATTATATTAAGTGGAGCTCAGTGAAGTCATCTTAAATTATTCTAAATACTGAAGTCAGAAAGGCAGTGACAGCAAATGCTGTGAACTTTCTTTCCTTTTTATTAACATACAGAAAGAGAGAAACCACACTAAGCACTCAAAACACTGACTTTTAGAAAAGGACTTTTAAAATATATGGAATTGTTGCTTTAGAGCACATTTATTAAAGTTGTTTCAGGGATCAATAAAGTAAAAGAAACAACAAAGTCAACTAGGAATCCCTATCACCTTAGTATGTATCTAGCAACAAACAAAACATGGGAAGCCTCAGATCAAGCTGCTACAGTGCCTGTAATTATCCCTCGTGTGTTTAACATCCCCTAGCAAGGGGTCACAAAGCAAAGGGAGGAGCTCACAAACTGCACCTATGGCAATACTCAACCACAGCAGGTAACAACAGACCAGTGTACCTGCTTTAACTAACCCCTCCTTTGCTTTTGACTAGTTTCTGTTTACTTTTGCTATATGCATCTTCTCCCGCTCTATTTTTGGTAAATAACCTGCTCCTCATTTTACTCTGCCCGAGATGCTTATGTTCATTAGCTTTCCAACTGGTTCAGAAACAAAAGGTTTAGGTTTCAGATACTGAAATTATTCCGTCCTGTATGTGTCACAGGAATCTAGTTCCCTATAATTTAATTTTTTTCCTCTCTCCTAAAGTCAGATTAAAACATGGCAAATTATATTCTCTGTGTTTCTAATTCCTCCCACAAGGATGATATTATGGTAACATATCTAAGGGAAGCTTCAAGAAGTGTTTGTTTTGTCGTGCTGTGTTTGCTACCAAAGACAGCTGCTTTCTCTGTCCCTGAGAGGATTGCTTGGGGTTAACAAGCAAAGCCAAATAAGAGAGGATTAGGAAGCTACTCCTAGTGGTAGGGAACACACACAAGCAGACCATGTGGAATAGGCACTGCTCATTCCCAGACACACAGGTTTAGGCACTGCCTCAGCTTTCAACCCTAAGAAGTCAGAGGTCACATGATTAACACACAAGCACTGGACATTCCTCAAATCCTATCTTATTTTAAAGAAATCTAGGACTCTGTGCCAAGCTCCTGGTACAAGAAACTAATGCTATGGCTACTTAGGGCACAGACACAGTATAAATGGCAGCAACTCATTTTGACATTCTGCCTCAAAATCCACTCAAAATTTAGATGCAGAGGAATGGCCAGAAGTGAAGCGGAAGTTTCAAGTTCATGTCCATTCCATTCCTGGGGTTTTTTTTGCTGAACGAACAAACAAGCGTGACAATGGCAGTGGGATTTGATTTTATTTTTCCAAAGTGCATTTCTCATCTGGAAACTCTGTGAGCTTTACCAACACTTTTTGTGCAGGCCAATAAACGCCCTCAAAGACAACAACTCTGATTCTCATGAGAGCATGTCTCTACTAAATAACGCAGTGCTATGTAGTGATATCTGAGCCAGCCTGAGTATACCCACAAGAAGCACAGCTGAATTTACCTGGGTAGACTGCTGTGATAATGGCCTCCCATACACAAGGTAGCTTATTTAGAGCTTGCTTTGTTATCTCAGTGTGGCACAGCACTGTGCAGGAAGACAATATAAACAATTATGATGAAGTCTATTTAGACCTTATGGGCAACATTCAAGTACCTCAAGGTGGGCAGAAGAGCCCCCTTCAGAGTTATTCACTGTGCAAAGAACTCCCTTTGGCAAGGCAGAATTGACAAAAGGATTATGTCAGCCTTTCCTTCCCAGAACAAGGAGCGAGGTGAGAGCCTGGGAGGCAGCAGAAATTAGAGCAGCTCTAGGCTGTTATGCTTACACTGGTGCCTGAGAAGGGCTCTTCACGGGCTCAAAGTGGTAGAAATGTAGCAGTAGGTAAGGGGAAGTTCTGCTCCAAACACATAAAGAAATGGGTCCTCAGTCATTAGTTGCCAGGTCTAGTCTTGGCACAGTGGTTTATAAAGGGAGAGACTCTGGCTGTGCTTCGGGAAAGCAAGCAAACACAGCTACACCACCAGCTGCTGTCTAGATACATTTGCCTGCCACCCTCTCTGTTCCTTACTTTTCACTCTAGGTAATTTTTTGGTATTTTAATTTTTTAGATCAGTAATTATTTGTACTACTACACAAGTCCAAGTGAAGTCTAGAAGCTTGTAAGAAATTTTGTGTGCCTTGAAGACACACATGAGGATTACTCATTAACCTAAATACACACTTGTTAAAACTATCAGTTGTTTTGATGCATTTTTCTAAAAGTTACTTGCCCTGATACAGCATCTTACAAATCTAACAGGCCCCAAGATTCAGGACATGTCTAAAACATTCACTAAAAATAGGAAGTCATAATTCTTAAGCAAGCTTATACCAAATCTTCCCCTTTAGGGAAACTTTCAGATGAAGCGTGAGACCATGCAAGGAAGAATTCTTTGTACCTGCATAGAAAGCCCTGCAACAGAGGAAAACACATACAAGCAGCAAACCCAGATGAGGGGCAGAAGTACTATAAACCCTTCTTGAGGATGGGGATCCCTAGAGGCAGGACCACGCAGAATTCAAAGGGATGATGACAGCAGCTTGGCTTTGAGTTGCTTCAAAACTTTTATTTCTACACTAGTGAGAGCACCCCAAATAAAAGAAACAAAACAGTGCAGATGTTTGGAACCTAATTTCATTTTCTGATGATTGTACTACTCATTACAAGACCTCTATCACTTGGTAACCCTTTAATTTTTAATGGAATTTATTCTAGACAGCAATCAAGTCATCAGTCTTGCCTAAAAACTTCTCAGTTTCTCTCTTCTTGGCTACCTACTGTGCTATCAGCACTACTCACTCTTTCCCCTTTACTTCCAATCCTGATGCCAAAGTACTGAAAAGAATGAGGAAAAGGACTATTTATGCAACCCAGTTTTTCCCTCCTTACTGAGTGTTTCTCAAAAAGAAAAAAAACTCCAAACACCAAAAAAAACCCCAAGAACAAAACAACAACAACAAAAAAATCCACCATAACATTTTTGTCATTTCAAATTATCCAAATTTGGACTCTGTGTGAATTCTTCATGTGCAAAATGGAACAGTCTTGTCTTACTGTTGGGCTTAACTTGGAATTCTATGACTCAGTATGACTACATGACAAACAGGGAAAAATCCCTTGATAAGCAGGGAAAAAACCCCTAAGGAATAGAGCTAACTACTAAGCTGACAAGTTCAGGCTGAGCATTCAGAATATTTGTTGTCTAGACCAAAGAGGACAATACCTGCAAAGACTATTGAAGATATGTGAGGAAAAGAGAAATTGGTTTTGGGAGCACAACATTACCATAATTGTGGTCCTAAGTTAGTTTGGAGAAGAGGAGAAGCTAAAAGACAAGCTCTCATGTGAGCTTATGGGTACAAGTTGCTGCATCCTTCATTAAAGTGGCCACAAGGCAGTGCACAGTTGCACATATCAATGTTGTCTGTACCCTGCAGCATGCGCCCTTTCAAAAGTACAGACCGAGACTTTTATTATTGAACTACATTTGAAAAAGAAAACCCTTGGAGAAAAGGATATTATCCACCTTTTTAAAGGCTTTATTTCCCTCCAGGTCAATATATTTTATTATTCTTCATGGCCATATCACCCCATAGCATTTATTGTTCTTCAGAGAGAACACTTTAAATAGAACAAAACCAAAAGTTTTCTTGGGAGGGCAGAAGGAGAGAAGGGAAGAAAACCCCCCTCACCCCCATGAAAACTGGATTCTATTGCATGCTGCTGGCTACTTTGTAGTCCAGATATCTTGTGTATTATTATTTTTGTAAGGCATAGGATACTTTGACCTCCATGCATCCTGAAGGGTTTTGTATGCATAAACTCAAATGATGCAAATGAAGTACTACGAATGGCAAACTAGCAAGAAAAAATGGCATACTAGAAACCAAGACAAAATATTGTTGAGAAGATACACTCTTCAAGCACGACTCTGGAGTACTTTAACAGCTGTAACAGTAAAAGAATTCCAGGCACAATCCATATTAGCACTCTCTAACCATTTGAACTCATGTCTGTATCATGATTTCTTTGCAATGTGAAAGGAAAAAAAGAGTCCTCTATACAGTGCTTCATGACAAATCACATGCCTTGTGATGCTTCATGTTAGAAAACCTTTTAACTTCCAAAAAGTCCTCTTTTGTAGGTCATGCTCTCATTATCTTGCTCTGGGATCTGGTCTGATTAAATTATAGGAAATTACTAATACTTCACTTTGAACAACCAGCTCCTCCTGGCTCCTCTTCTTCCTTCTTTTTTTTCTAAACTTAATTCCTCCTACTCCTGCCTTCTCTATGAAAAAGAAAACAATTGCTCTGTTACAAAGATTAAGTCATACTCTTCTTTATCCATTTGAAAAGTAAAAATTCTGCCTGCATGTTCTTACATTTCCCATTCCACTGCTCTACCTGCAGGTTTTCCTGTTTGGCCAACTAAAAAGTTTGCAGTTTTGTTCTAAATCTTTGGCCCCCCTAGCCTCTCTAAAATCTCTTAGCTAGTTTAATAAGCACAACACTGACTTTTTGGTAGACCAATTTTTACTCCAGTGTGATTTATTTATATTTTGTACTATCAGGCAACACTATCACAGTCTACCATTGATTTGCTTTAGACATTTATGAGTGAATGAGTCTTACAAGAGACGCTTAGTTTGCATAACAAAAAGAAAATTAGCAAATAAATTTAAGAAGACAGAGACTTGACGTGTCAGAAAGGGTGCCCATAAAGGGAAAAGTATTTCTGAAGCCCGTAACAACTTCACTAGCACAAGAGGGACAAAATAAGAACAGTATCTTCAGATGGAATAATGGAGATGTTAGTCCACCAAAAGGCCACTGTTCATTTGAGAGGTGCATTACAGTACTACCAGTACAACCATGATGAGAGCAATGAAGTCATTAACCTAATCATACTAAGAATAATAATTTTCCCTACAGGGATCCTTTTGTTGACTATGTGCTAGACCTTGGTCCCTGCAGTGGGAGGAGGTTAAAAATAGTAAATATGTTAGAAGACTAAATAAAATATGTTAGAAGAATAAATAAAAACTTCCCCATACACATCCAATGTGTGCTAGCAAAGTAATAAAATCATTCAAAAGAGAAAGATTCTTGTTCCTGGCAAAAGCATTTTGTCTTGGAGGCAACTTTTAAATGTCAAATGACAGCAAAGGCTTTCCTGACATTGGGAAGTCTTTTGAAAAACCCATCCAACACATCCTCTCTTGCTATCAGAAAGTATCAAATGAAGCAAGCTGCAGAAATAAAAAAGATGGAAGCTCTAAATCACTGTTAATTTACTTGTTTGACAGTATTTTCTTTGTCCTCTGATGATATAATCGAGCAATAAAAAACCAATATAATAAAAAGCTCCACAGAGTTCAAGTGGTTTTTTACTGTATAGAAAGAGCTAACCCTTCAACAGGGTATCTGGAATATCTAACACTGTACCTGACCATGAAAGCAAGAAGAGTTATGCCCCTTTGTTATCAGATATCTAGCCTTTGATACTGAAACTAATATTATATCAATTCCACATCTCCTCCTTTAACAAAATAAATCCAACAGAAAATGACACTGCAGTTTGTCCTATGTAAAAAACATTCCTCAGAAACTAGCAGGAGTTCAAACTTCTCAGTGTAGCATCTGCTGCTCTATAATAAATGCAAGCTTTGACTAAATGGAATTGTGGCATTCATTCACAAACTGCATTGCTGACAAGCCTCCGAGGCAGAATCAAACCCTAAGGAGTATCGATTGCTACACTTAAGGCAATGCAGTGATCTAGATCTTAAACATTTACTCGAGTGCCTCGAGACTTCCCAAAACTTTTACTTTCCTGGCTGAGCTCTTTCAAGTCACATGGAGCAGTTCAGAGGTACCAGACTTTCAGGAATTCTCAGTAAAGAAAATAATAGTCTGAAGTAGAATGAAAAGCGAGGTAACAAGGAGAATAAAAACAGGGTGAAGTTGTATGTATATATATATATATATATTAAAGATTCTTATACTAACTGAATAGATGAGAAACAAATATCTAAGTCCTGAAGTGGTTGAAGGGGGAAAAAACCTCTAACACACATACACACAGGAATGAGCAAAATTCCTTTAAACATTCCAGTGGAAATGAATTGACTTGTCCAAGTCAGTCACATTCAAAAATAATCATAAGACACACACGTACTGGGCAAATTTTAAAGTTATAGACCTAACTCTGTCATTGCAAACTGAATCTGTGCTGCTGCAGTATTTAGCTTGGGTATGAATGAGCCATTGTCCATCCAGGAACACCTAAAGTCCTTTCCTCATTCCTTTGTATCTTAAATTAAGAATGCACTTTCTTTTGTATTTCACAGAGTGTGAGTGAGGACGTTTTGCTGGCACCTGTAGCTAAACAGTTCCCAAAAACTGACTTCTTTACACCAAAAAACTCCAGTACATGTAAATACTGGAGTCTCAAAGGGCCCATCCATCTGACTGAACCCTGAGGTTCACCCTGCTCTGAGCAGGGGGCTAGGCCAGATGACCTCCAAAGGACCCTTCCAAACTAAATTATGTTGTAAACAGCTCCAGTGACTGAAAGCTCAACCTTAACTTTGCCCTTTTAAGCAGATGCCACCAAAACACACTGTTATTGCATCTAATTATATCAATCCTTCTCTTCCTTCAAACACTAAAGCGTCAGTATCCAGCAACTCCCCTAAAAACAAATCAAACTCTTGCAGCAGTCTCATACATCTCTAGCAAACTCCTGTACAGAGGACTTCTCCACCATGGTGTGTTTTTTGGCAGTGCAGTCTTGTCTCGTGGAATTAGCTCTAAATTTAATGAGGACTGTCCAATGAAGTCAATGGACAGAACTACAAACTCGGGGTCTGGGTCAGCAGCAGCTCCATACTGTCACTGCAAGCAGCCTGACAGTGTTCCTCAGGTGATTTCAGGAGACATAACACTTTATAATAAATTAATTAAGGCCTAGAAATCACGGGAAGACAGCTTTCTACCCAAGCTGTACAAGGAGTCGACAAGGACTTGCCGGACTAAGTTACATTTGCTCGGTTACAATGTAACACTGCCAAATTAGATTGTGTATCAACATCTCATGATTTTCCCAAACAATTGCAACAGTATCCAAAATATCACAGGGAGCTTCAGTAGGATCTTAGGGGTCCTGGGGAGCATTCACACCTGGAACGTAAGTCAGGAATGAATCACAACTCTATGGCCTCAGCGGGGCAGAGTGCTGAGGTGGAGCACAGCCCCAGCCACCTTCTCTTTTGGGATGGAGCACAGCCCCAGCCACCTTCTCTTTTGGGATGCGCTTGGTGCACTTTACGTTCTTCTGCCACCATTAATACTTCAAAATTAAGTACACACACTGTCCCACTAAGAAATGTATTGCTAAAACCAGGGAGAACTGTAGAATAAAAATGTATCTTGCACTGAGTACCCATTAAAGCAACATGTTGCAAAAAAAACACCTAAAAAACCACCCCCGAAACAAAAGACCCCAAATCACTATTTCTAGAACCTGCACACTGAATTCTAAGGCATTTGTTGAATCGACAAGAGTATTATTCTGAATTATCTAAAGTATTATTATTGTTGTCAAATAATAGCCTTTTGGTCCAGTTGCAAAAGAAATTGAAATAAATAAACCCCACTGAGAAGCAGCGTTCGTGTGGGACATACAGCGTGTGTGCATATCACACACCAGGAAAAAAAAAAAACACAGAAAAAACTCCTCCCATGAACTGAACTACAAAAATTAATCCGAAAAAAGTACAGATTAGGCCGTGCAATTAAAAAAAAAAATTAAAAAAAAATCACACACGCACAAAAAAAATAGTAACACACCCGCCGAAGTCTATTTGCACAATGAAGGCGATTGTTCCTCGGGCCCAAAAAGAGCCCCGGGCGGCGGGCGGGAGGTCGGGGCCGAGGGGAGCCCCCCTGGCCGGGGCTCTCGGCAGCGGCGCGGCCCGGCGAGCCAAGATGGAGCCCAGGTTTGATGTCAGCCCCAGGGGCGGGCGGAGGGCAGCGCCGGGGCGGGGGCCAGGGCAAGGTCAGCCGCCAGCCCGGCGCGGCCCCGCCGCCTCCGCCCGCCCCGGGAGCGCCGCGGGGCTCCTGCCGAGCCGGGCCCCCCCATCGCCGCCCCCATTCCCCCAAAACGCCCCCTCCGAGCACGGCCCTGCCGCCCGGGCTTGGCCCCTGCCCCCGCCCGCCGAGGGCCGGGGCGCTGCAGAGGCGGGCGCCGCTCCCGCCGCCCCCGAGCCGAGCCGAGCCGAGCCCAGCCAGCCGCTCTGCCGGCTCGGATCCGCCGCCAAAGGGCTGCGCGGGGGCAAACGGCAAGAGCAGGGGCGATCAACACACCCCGAAAATCCCAGCATCAACCCCTCCCCGCAGCAAAGCCCACCACAGCTCAAGCCCTTTTGACTCGACTCCGGAGGAGGGGAAAAGGAGAGGAGAATATCTGCGGGGCTGGCGAGTGCCGTGACCCCCCGGCCCCCCGCCCCGAGGCGACACCGCCGTGCGGGCGCTGGAAGGGCGCGGGGAGCGCTGCCCCGGCCGCTCCGCTCCGCCCGCAGCGGCGCCCCCCGGGCAGGGCAGGGGCAGGGGCTGGAGCAGGGGCAGGAGCCGCCCCGATGAACTCCCGGTGACCGAGCCCAGCTCCGGCACCGGCGGCTCAGCCCTCGCCCTGCCCCGGGCACGGCGCGGAGGGGCTGCGGGCACGCTCCGAGCAGATGTGCCGGGGACAGACAAATGACCCCTCCATCCACCCCCCTGCTCTCCTTAAACCAGCCCTGGGGCCACGCAGGGGCAGGGTATTTTTAGGTCTCTTCCCCTCCCCTCCGCCTCCTTCTCAATAGCTGCCGAGCGCTGAATACAAGGAGAGGGGGGAGAGCGAGCGGGAGAAAAGTTAACTGTTCTGCGAAGAGGGGAGAAAACAGGCAGGGAGGGGGCAGGGAGCGAGCAGGGCAGGGTGAGCCGTGTCAGGGGATGTGTGTGTGTGTGTCTGTGTGTGCGCGTGTGTGTGTGTGAGCGCAGGGGGTGCCCGCGGGCGGAGGATCGGATGCACTTTAGCCCTGTGCTCTGCTGCTCTCGTCTGGGGCAGCGCCGCCGAAGCCTGAGTCTCGCCTGGCTCGCCTGACCCTTCATTTCACTGCGGCCAGGAGGAGCTCGGAGCCCGCCGCCACCTCCTCTCCCTGCTCTGCAGGGACCTCGCCTGCCACGGTCTGCCTCTCCGCCGCCCCCTCCCACGCCGCCGGCGGCGGCCACGGCCCCCTACGGGCTGGCCCCGGGGTCGGTGTGGGTGCCCCCTCCGCGGCCGCTGCCCGCCTACCCCCCGCTCCCGGGCCGCCCAGCCCCGCCGCAACCTTTAGCCGGGGACGGACCTCTCGGCTGGTTCCGCACAAGACGCCAGCAGCCGCTTCCCCTCTCGCCGCCCTCCCCTCCGGTGCTTAGCCCCCCTCCCCACCCCAATAAAACCGACCCCCCTCCCTCCGGCCCCAAAGAGAAACCCACACCGCCCCCCAAACCGCCCCCCCCCCCCCCAAAACCCAAAA
>JAWWTY010000123.1:14717005-14802525 GCA_035222235.1 Margarornis squamiger | reverse complement strand
AAGCACAAATGCACAATCACTGGCGAGGGGAGGGAGGGGGAGGAAAGGGCGAGAGACGCGAAGAAAGAAGGGGGGAAAGGAGAGAGAGGAAAAATTAAAAGGGCACAAGGCTGTTCATCACCAACATGGCTGCCTTAGCTCAGACCTAAAAGAGGAATAACCCAGGCTGTGTCTTTGTCAGTTTCACCTCTGTAACCCTAAACTAATGCACGAAACGACGGAGGCGGCTGCAGAGGGGAAGGAGACGGGGAGAGGAGGAAGGAGAAAATGGCAAAAAGAGGGGGCACTTACGTGAAGAGAGGCGCTTGGGCTGCTCCTGCTTCCTCCTGGGCATTTTCCCCCTTTTTTCACATTCTCCTCCTTGGTTTAACGGGAGATCAAATAAGACCGGGAGGGGGGGGCACGGACAGGCACAAAGCCGGGGCCCCCGGGGGAGCTGCTAACCGGGGCGGGTTTTCCCCTCTTCGCCGGGGGAAAGGGGGCTTGAAGCCGATTTCGCCGGAGCCACCGCGAAGGGCTCGCTCTCCCCCTTCTCTCTCTTTCATTTTCCTCTCCCCCCCCCCCCCCACCCCCCCCCCCCCCCCGCAACCCGGTCGTGCACCTGGCTTGTCCCCGGTCGCAGTATCCCTCAGCGGCCGGGGATGTGTTTCCCGGCGGGCGGGCGGGCGCCGTGCCGGGGCGAGGAGGGCTGTGGCGGCGGTGCCGAGGGCTGCGCCCCGCGCACCTCCCGGCCCCTAACACTAACGCCGGGATCAAAGGGCAGCGGCGGCGGCGCTCACGGCGCGCCCGCGGGCGGGCAGGGACACCCACCCGCGCACAGCCCGCACGGCCCCGGCGGGCGGGCGGGCACACGCACCGGCACACGCACCGACACACGCGCGCCCCGGCGGAGCAGAGGGGACGGTGCCCCCGCTCCCCGCGGGCTCCGGGCGCGGCGCTGCGCGCCGGCGGAGGAGAAAGAGGAGGAGGATGCGCTGCCCCGCTCCCTGCACCCGCCGCTAATCCGCTCCTACCAAAAAAAATTCCAAAAAAATAAAAAATTAAAAAAAAAAATATATATATAAAGGTGTATGTGTGAATTTATGGGTCTCGACCGTTCCCTCGTTTGCGGTGGGAAAGAAAATAATAATAATATCAAACCTTTTTTCCTTTTTTTTCCCTTCCCTAAATTAAGACGTTTTGTCTTCCCGTGTTAGAAAATGAAAAAAAAATAAAATTGTAGCGGTGCAGAGCTAACCCCACAGAATTTCTTGGATGTGACCAGCACAGGGGCCGGAGGGGCTTTACTGCAGCCGAACTTCAGGGGTGGGGGGGGGAGAGGAAGGGGTGCTTTGTGTACAACTCCTTCCATGCCAAAATAAGCACACAAAATGAGCAAGAAGGGAAGGGGGGCAAGTTGGTATTCTGACAATTTCTAGTGCAGGTTTTAAAAAGTGGAAAGAATGCAAACAGCGTGAAAATCACAACTCCTTGAGAGTGTGTGTGTGTGTGTGTGTGTGTGTGTGTGGAGGGGGGAGGAAATCAAGATTAGGTCACCCCTAATGGTTGATTTAACTGCTACATGATACTTCTACAGTGCACACAGCAATCTGGACTTCTGAAATTTACCTTTTTCCTTTTTTTCCCCCCCACTACAATGCAGGTATATGAAGTTTTATCCTGAAGCAATTCCAGTGTGCATTATGAAGCCAGGATAGCAGTTTTCATTAACTGATACACACTTTCATTACTTCACAAATCACACATATTTCTTCAAAGACAGACATGAAGGTGGGAAAAAAAATAGAACAGGGATTGGGTCTCACTAAAGCACAAAAGGTACTCCGTGAAAGAGAAGTGCTCTCTTTGTGACTTACAGTCATTTGGATAAAAGTTCACACAGAGGTTCTTAATGATTTAAACTCCAAAACCTGTTACTACAATTGAAGCAGAATGATTTGAAGCATGGTTGTTTCATATGGCTCTCTCTTTGTGTAAGAAAACTTTGAACTTAGCAGAATACATAATAGAAATCATGAGTCAGATGTTGCAAAAATAAAAATATGCATTATTCTAGCATGTATACCTGTGAGAATTTATTTTGCTTTTGACAACCTGACTCATCATTTTATCACACCATTTTCTACCCTAACTTCAAAAAAAATTTTTTTTTAAATAAACAGCTGCCTAGGAAAACACAAACCAGCAAACTTGCAACCTAAATATTTTAAGTCAACTTGCACTCTTAATCACCTCAATTTAGAAGAGTTTCACATAATCTTATACCCATTTTACAGCCACAACTGTTCTTCCTACGGGGAAAAAAGCCTAAATAAGATTTAAAAGATTATATACATATATATATGAGACAATCTGAGGTCATGCATGTGCAATTTTGAGTTTGAAAACCACATGTACACATCTGCTGAGACAAAACAGACTCCTCCTGACTTCAGCTGGTTTATCACTTCACAATACAGTTAAAATAATTCATTTTCATGGAGAGATTTACTTCTTTTTAATCCAGAAGTAAAACCCAATAACTGACAGTACTAGTGATTTTTGGGTGTAGAGAGGAGTGCAAACAGCTGCCTTACACTTGCTCACGACCACAAGTACCAGAGTCAGAATTCCCTCAGAATATTTAGGTCCTGTCTTTTCCCTCAGTGCTCCAGTTTATACAGGTTTTGGAAATTTGTACAGCATTAGTAGTGAAAACAAAAAATATCAGAGGCATTCTTTACTACTGCTCACTAACCTCAACTTTGATGTGTCTGGGACTAACAACAGAACTTTGTTCACTAGTAAAAATTGCAATACTGAGCTCATTTTAAAAAAAAATATATTCTAATGGCATTTGTATTGAACTAAGGCAGCATCCAAATGGTCCTACCTGTGCAGGAGGCCACAAAGTAGCCATTTCTGCAAGGGGAAGAGTACTGGCCCTGGCATGGGATCCCCAGCTGCTGTGGGAGCCCTTCTTCAGGGGCTTGAGGAGAGCAGGACATAGGAAATACTGTGTTCTGCACTGTCACTCTTGCCACCCTCTATTCCTCATGCGTTTCTGGCATCAATTAATGTTGACATTGTCAGCATTCATTTTCAATATGCTGTGTGGGGTTTTTTTCTCCCTTCTATCATTTGAAACCCCTCTAGGGGGGGTTGAGGTGGCTGCAGCAAAGACACTATGGGGACACAGCTCTCTGAAAGGGCCATGGGGACTGGCAAACCATAGAGCAGCATTAAATCTCTCTGAAGGTGACCTTGGCTTCAATAAGACATCCCAACACTTTGCCCAGGAGCTTAGTGGGCCAAGACTTAAGAAAGAAATCCCAGCAGTTGAATTAATTGTCAGGGAGAAACTTTATATACTCCAGCTTTGAAGGATTTCTAATGCCACACCTGGAAATCCTCTACTGGGAAACGACATGGCTCTTCATATCTGTCCTGGCTAATTGCATGACTCCAAATATTGTCCTAGTCAATAGATACTACCCAGCCATCACACTGAAACCACAGGTACATCAGTCCTAATTTTGCATTATTTTACCATTATTTATAGGTTTAAGGAAGATGACTAAGGGCATAATGCCATTTAAAAATAATCTTCCCTTATGTGTTTGGTGGTAGAGTACAAGAAAGAATTAAGTCAGCTGACTACACTTTTGAACATTTTTAGTCCAAACACAAGACAATAGTTGCAATTCTTCCACAGATAACACAATATAAATAATGCATTGCTTCTGCAGGTCCTTCTATTAATAAGTAATGATTGTATGGCACCTTCCAAACACCAAATCTAGTTACACATATGAATTAAGTTCAGCTTCAGAAACCACTCTTGAACAAAGTAAATATTTTCTTCACTTACACATGAGAAAAATGAAACAAATTGAGTAAATAAGGTTTTAAACAGTAATAAATGATGTAACATTCTTATAGAACCTTTGCAGAGTATCTAGCATCCAAACTGTCTTTACTCAATGTAACAAATACTTGAAAAGGTTGCTAAACAGTAACTTAAAAATTAGCTGGCATCCTTGCTTTAGTCTTTGAAACTTTAAAGAGCTCTGTTCCCAGGCTCAGATTTTTTAAACAAGTGTACTGAGTGGAAAACCAGGACCATTTTAACCAGCTCTTGGGCCCTCCAAACCAAACTATGGACACCTCTACTTAAAGTATAGCCTACCAAAATGATGGTCAGGTCAGCTATGTGTGCCCCTGAGCATGCAGAGGAGAGTTCTTCAGGTTTCATAGGCTCTTCTTTGTGGTACTCCTATCTTTGTATTAATTTCCTACTGAACATAGATCTATAGCCTCTGTATCTTCCATATGTAACACTAGTCCCACTGGTTTTCATCGAAATTACCATCTCTCTCACACCTGTTGGGGGATACCCCTAACAGCCTAAACTCCTTTTTTCTATTTTAATTGATGTCAATACTTCTTTGCTTAGTAGTAACTATGAATCAATCCTGCAAATAAGATTTGATTATAAACTTCTCGTTGCTCTAAAGCACTTAAAAGGCAAATGCAAAGGGATGAACAAACCCATAGGATAACAGCTCATGGATAGCATCAGCCATGTTTGCAAATGCTCAAATAACATGAGATGGTAGGTCTGTAATAATCATAAATAATGACAAGTTGGTGACTCGCAAGGCCACCAACCAACTCCACAAAGAAGAGTGAACAATGATAGAAGCCATTACTTCCTGATGAGTACCATCTTGGAACAGATGAACAATTAAAAGTGGGAGATGAAGTTGTATAACCAGCAGATCATAAGTGGAAGACAGGCTTTAGCTTTTGTAAAAGGTTATGAAGTTCTCCTTTCTCCAAGTTTTTAACCTCTTCCTTCTCAAAATGAAATGAAAACAAAAGGTCCACAGCCAGTTCTAGGCAAGAACTCTTTTTGCAGCCCTGGCAGTGCTCTCCCAGCTCTTCAGCTGCCTATTGTCATACTTGTGAACAAAGAACATATTTGAATCAAAAATGTCCTCCAAGACCAAGATTTTCATGAATTCCACTACACTCTTGAAGTCTCAGAGTGGAGCGGTATCAAGGAGGAGGAGTGCAATATAACCTACATCTCCGGCTTTCTCAGAATCTTGCCTAAATCTTGGCAAACTTACCAGCCACTTTAAAACAAATTCAACACAAAATGCTTCTAGTTGAAATGCAAGTTTAACACATTAATGTTTCTTCAGAAGAACTGTGATATTTATATTTCTCAGCAGTACTGACTGTATAAAAGGATAGCACGCTACCTAGGAAAGGTGATACGGCTCCTAATTTCAATTTAAAAAAAAAATTAAAATCAACACTTAAAGCTGGTGGCCTCAAATCCACACTGATATATAATACTAGATATCACAGGCCAGAAACACATTGCATCATGCATTAATGTCTACATAACTTTGTTGTTACTCAAACACTGTAGGGATGCTTCTTCAGATTTACCAAAGAGATTTCATGGTTCTTATCTTACCATAACTGCACTTGGCTTTTCAGTTCCATAATTCACTATACTACCTCTTAACACCCCTTTTCTCTAAGCCTACTTCACAAAAACCCCCCAGCTAAACACCCAAACAAGAAAAACCACTGACTGACCAGTCACTCCAGCCTAGGACTCTTGGATTTACATCTGGAGATATCTGAAATGCAGAATTTCTCCCCCAAATCAGAGCAAGCAACATTTAACCCAGTACAGATTAAATATAAAAAAAAATAATATTTTACAACATAAAACACTAAGCAATTTCTGAACTGATGAAAAGAATATGTTTAGTCAACTGAGGACTGGAACACTTAGCCGAGGGCTATTACAGTTACAAATGTGGAAATTAAAAGGATAAATATCTCTTCCAATCCTTATCTTTTTGCACCATTTTACATTCTCCATTTAAACGTATTGAAATCAATAACTTTACCCCACCTTAAGAATGGTCAAAGTTAAATCAGAGTGAGACCCACAGAACTCCCTCTGTCCTTTTGCTTCTGCTTAATAGCTTGCTAGCCAGTGGTTAACTGAAGATTTAGGCACAGCCTCATTAGCAAACCTGCCATGGTTAAAGACATCACCATCCTCCTGGAAAAACCACCTCCAAACTGTCAAAAGAGAATGTATTCGGCCTCCTATTTACTTCAGTGTGAAGCCTTGCAGCTTAGTTAAGTAGCAAGGCAACAGCACTTTAAGCCACAGCTGTTTGCTAAATGAAAGTGTGTCTAAGTTTTTAAACACCTTGTTACATATACACTGAGAGGCAGAGTCTCTGCTGCACCAGCAAGGTGGCAAATTCCTCAGGGAAATCAATTCTGGTTTCTCAATTAACTAGCTGGTTTTCTGTTGTTAGAACACTAGAGTGGTACTGAGACTGCACTGGACCATGAGAACTGATAGGATCCCAAGGAGCCCATCTACCACCTAGGACTGTGCATTTACCAAACTCCTCTCTCTGTCTGGCAGCACCTTACCAGAAACACTGCATAAAGAAGGCAGGCACAGAGGGGGACGTCAGTGGTACTGATGCCAACTATGCCATCTTTGGAATACCTTAACAACATAAAGAAGGGAGAGATAGAAGGACAACTGGGAGACAAGGAAACATGGTGGTGCGGAGATTTTACATTTTCAGGAAAAAGAAATACATTACGGTAAGAGAGAGGAGGAGTATGTGGAGATGAAGCTTCTAGCAGAGTTCATCTGCCTAGTGTGATGCATTTCACAGGGCACTCAGCTACACTCAACCATGCTGCATGTTCTCAGTGATCAGCCCTCACCCACCGGCAGGCAGAAGGGTTTGGGCTACAGGTCAGCCTCCTGTCACCACTGCCTGCTGAACATGAAGTCATGTGGTCAGTCCCCCCGTTGTAGGAAATATCTCCTTGCACTGGCACTTCCCCATTGCACTATAAAATGCAGAGGAGAAGGTTATTTGTCTTTTGAGATACTAGGAATAAAGTCTAGTTTTCTCAACCCCTGCTAACACTATTTGATGCAAATACTGTTTCTACTCCCTACTTTACAGCAACTCTAAGGCCACCCAGTGCTTTCAAGTCTGTAATTTACAGTGAGATGCAAGTTATTTGTCCACAAGAAATAGACTAATAATAGTGAAAAACCACACAGAGTAGCACAAAAATTCATGAGTAGGAAGAAAGGAAAAGAAGTAATACCTGGAGGAAAGCAGCTTGCATTTCCACACAAAAAAGCTGATGATTGCATCCTCAACAACAAAGCTGAGTGCACCCTCAACAAGCTTGCAGATGACAAAACTGGAAGGAGTAGCGGATAGACCAGATGGTCGAGCCATCTTTCAGAACTACTACCAGGCTGGAGAAACGGGTAGAGAGAAATGTCATGAAGTTTAAAAGGGGAAATGCAAAGTCTTGCATGTAGGGAGGAATAGCTGCAGGCACCAGCATATCCTAGGCATCTACCAGCTGGAATGCAGCTTTGCCAAGAAGGACCTCAGGATCCTGGTAAACAACAAGGTGACCACAAGGCATCAATGCACCCTTACAGCCAAGAAGGCCACCTTTAGGAAGACTGTTGCCAGCAGATTGAGAGAGTTGATCCTGCACCTCCACTGAGCGTTGGTGAGGCTGCATCTGGAGTGCTCTGTCTCATTCAGGGCTCCCTGGTACAAGAAAGATCTGGACTTACTGGGATGAGTCGAGTACAGGGCCACAAAGATGATGAAGGGACAGGGGCAGCTGCCATATGAGGAGAGGCTGAAAGAGTGAGACTGTCTGGCCTGGAGAAGGGAAGGCTCAGGGGAATTGTACCCATTTGTACAAATCTCTGATGGGTGGGAATGAAGTTGAAGGAGTCAGAATCTTCTCACCAGTGTCCATTACCAGGACAAGAGGCAACAGGTACAAATTTCTTTTTTTTTTTAAAAAAAAGGCCAAAACAAAAACTACCCCAAAACAAAACCAGACAACATCAAAATTCCATTTCAACACAAGAATTTTTTTTTTTTTTTTTACCACTGTGATGGTCAAACACTGGCACAGGTTGCTCGGAGAGGTTGCCTGAAGAATGTGCTCTAGTTTACCCTGTTTGAGTACTGAGGCTGGACTAGATGATCTCCAAAGAATGTTCAATCTAAATGGTCCTGTGAAAGTGTTGTAACATGAGCATTTACTGTTTCCTAAACATGGTATTCACGTCTGGCTTTATGGGAGTAGTTTACAGAATACAAATATTCCACTAGGCTTTTTTAGCTAGTATGACTCTTCACCAAAAGCACCCTTATGATATCCAGAACTCTTTAATGTCCAAATACTTATTTTTAAAAATCCTACTCGTTTATGAGCTACTTAGCAGAAAACATTCACTAATCATTCCAAACCCACGATTGGTGTTTTACTCCCTCAATATGGTTCCTACCCTGAAGACTGTACAAATTAATGAAGCTATAACTGCCAAGCAGGTAGAAGAGTGACTGTATTTTTAATACCTCTATAATACAAGCACTGGAAGTTTGCTGCTTTTTTTCTTAGTCATTTGCAAAGCATCATTACCTCCACCTTTCAGCTGGGGACATGCACTCTGCCTGTGGTAGTTCACCAACAAAGCTAGATGTAGAATTTTAAGGCTGCTGTTGCCAGCAAACCATTATCATCAACAGATAGCTGGCATATAGGTGCTGTGGCCACAGGATTTAATTGCTTTCCTTGCTAACCTGCAGCCATACTTCCTTAGTGCAATTCCCCCCTTTTACCAGTAAGCACACAAGCTTACTCACGTAACCCCTTGTAAATGTTGGCTGCTTGCAATTAAGGTGCCCAGGTCACAGAAGTAAGATTCATGAGATACCCATAGATTTTGACTTCTTAGTACTCTTGTTCTCATTCAGATTTTGAGATGGATACAGACACTGCTGTACACTGAGAAGCACCGACTGATTTCAGTGGTGTCACTCAAGACCTAAGGGGCTCAAGGCTGCACAGAGGTCATGGTGGCTCTCGGCAGAGAGTAGCGTGCTCCTGCCTGCAGATGGAGTCGCAGTCCCATGGAACACCCTCTCACGCACCCCTTTCCCTCCCAACTCGAGCAACAAACAAGATGAAGGCGTTGTGGGGCAGGGGGTTTGTCCCTCTGTGTGCTTCCCTCCTCGAAAAGCAACTGTATGAATGCAGAATTGGGGGTTTGAAAATGGAAGAATAGACCAGAAAGCATTCGAGTGAATATGTCTATCCCTTTGTACATGTCCTTCCTCAACAGAAAATCTCCACATTTTTTTGTATTAAAGAAGAAAAAGGGGAAAAGAGATTACATGTTCTTAAAGGGAGGAGTACTTTTTCCATATTTCCCACACTGAGGTGATTTTGCATGAGCCAGATCAATGGAAGCTGGTAGGAGCCTGAACAGAAGTATTCCCTGCCTTCCCAGAGAAGGTGTGGATCTCCCACTTAGTCTTGGGAAGGTCATCAAGCAGGGGATCAAAGGGAAGAATCAAGGTGAATGATTGTTAAAGAAGAGGTCCAGCAAGGATACAGACTCGCTCAAGATTTAAGATGCTTTTGTTCAGTGTTCTTGGAAATCTTTATTATGTTTTGGAGGTTTTATTCATTCCAACATATTGAATGGCAACTAATAAGAAAAGTAAGCCTTCCTGGTCTCAATAACCACTAAGTTAGGTGGCCCTTACTCCAAGGTGTCAGGAACAATGTCCATCAGAAACAAAACATTTTGGTTGCCTTATGGACACTACAAGAGCTGTATCCTGTCAATTCAGGAGGGAGGTACTGTGAAGCTTTCATTTACATGAAAAAAAAGCAAAATCAGTGCTTTTTAAATCATCATCTAAATAGCAAAGCAGTTGGGAAGAGGGCCAAAAAGGTACTCAAGTGCAGCTTTCCAAGACAAAACACATTGGAGAAGGTACCATGATGGAACAGAGATCAGGAAGAAATAATGTGGAATGTCTTTCTCAGCTTCTAGTGTAAAAAAAAGAAAATCTGCACAGTGGAAAAGAGTAATGCAGAAAATATGACAGAAACTCTCCTATTCAGGGTTTGTCAGGTTTCTATGATTCATACAAGCCTCCAGTCCCAACAGCTGTGATACCATGTCAGACATAATTACTTCTGCTGCCCAACTGGGTATGCTAATCAAGGAAGCTGGGTCAAGTCTGACCCCCCACCTACTTCCCTCCCTTCTATAGCTTTTAACCAACTTATTAAAAATGTTGAGAGCTCAAAACGCTCTTCACTGGAGACTATAAAAGTATGAAGACTGTCATCCTCCATTGCTGATGTTGTTGCAGATCTTCAGAACATGATCTTTCACCAAAGGTCCTGTTTTATGCTCTTCAGTAAGTACCTCTAGATTATTACAAAAGAATAAAGTCCTAGAGGTGACCTGCAGTTAGATATTCCAGGTTTCAAAATACAAAACAAGAAAAGAAAAATAATACTAAAATATCACCCAAACCTCATGTAAATTCCCCCAAAAGATGCTAAGAAAATGAAGACATTTTAGGTTACAAGAAAGTCTGAAGACTTCTGGCTTGACAGCACAAATGTTTTAGCTGACTGAAATTGTCACTCCATCGTGTAATATCTAACTTATGAACCTTTTAAGCTTAGGGCCCCTCTCTCTTCCCCAAGTTACTTCTGAACTTTTGCCTTATCCAATTTTTCGCATATCTGTGTTTCTCCCATTTTATCTTTACAACTGAGGCACATCCTCCCCTTCATTCTGCCCCAGAACACTCTTCTAACCTACACGAACACTTAACTTTATATTCTTCCTCTGATTGACCATCCTATCTAATTCAAAGCTTCTATTTTGATTCATTATTAAAAAATCAACCACTGTTACCAAACTCCTTCCTACCTCCACCTTTGCTGTGCCTTCAACAACTTCCTTCAGTATGAAGATTGCTGTGTTCAGTGTCTTTCAAAATGGGTCGACTATACTTTTCAAACTGACCTTCTCTGTCAAATTGCTCATCTCCAGGCCCTGTGAAAGCCTCCTGTTGCCTCAGTGACACTGTCCCCAGTGATGCTTCCTGTAACTACTGAGCGTCATACTCATTCAGCTGCTCCTTGTACAATGGAGCCTCAGGTTTTTACTGGCACAGTAAAGCCATCTTATAGACAAAGTGGTAACGTGATTTTGCCACAGAGTTAGGAAAGAAAAAAACTTACATTAAAGAAACCTCAAGGACCTCTAAATATCCGTCCTAAGGGACCATACCTGCTCAGACCCCAGGCTGAGGCAACTATGCTAGCAGACACTTGGAAGGAAAGTGCTTCTTTCATGGCCCACATCCAAAAGCCAGACAACTCTTCAGGCCTCAGCAGCCCTTTAAGAATGGCAACATCATAACTTCTGTACTCAAAAATCTATTCACAAAAGGAAGAAAGTCCGCTGAGGGAAAAGGCTGTACCAATACACAGAGGACGGCAAAGTCACCAATGCAAAAGATTAGGTTACAGGCCAATACTTGTTTCCTGGTGATAAGGTTAAGAATACCAAAGATAAGAGTGACTTATTTATGGGTGCAGGAATTAAAAATCCTGCATGAATTCACTGATTTGTGCATCTTTCTAAGCAAGGACAAGCTTGCCATTGCATCAGCCCAAGACATGGCTGTGGGCAGAAACCCACCCCACCTCTGTGATGAGCCTGAACAGAAAGAAACTGGCATCAGGTGAGCAGAGACAGCGTGCCCACTTAAGCTTTCCTTGCTTGTGTCTTTTATCTCTCATTCTTGCAGAGTGACTCTTAACATGGTTTTGATGATGGTCAAAGGAAATGCTTAGTTTCCTTTGGGTTTAAAAAAATGCACCATTAAAAATCCTAAAAAAACACAAGTCACCCAGAAACAGGCGCAACAGTCTGTTACATCACTATTACTACTCCTTGAAGTTGAATCTGCTGAATTGCTAAAAAGTAGATGAATAAAGCAAAACTTCAGGCAGCTACCATGTAGTAGTGTCAGGTTTAGAGTAAATTAACATAAGAATTAGGGGGAAATCCCCCAACAAACAACAACAAAACAGAAGATTTCATCAATGCCATCTTAAAACTAACCCAAGCTGGTTGATAGTGTATTTGCATGGCTCAGTTTGTGCCTCACCATGTGCTCAAAGATGTTCTGTTTAGCAGCCAACTTTCCCCTTTTGCTTAATTAAAACTACAACATGAGTAGCAATGTTTTAAAGAAAATGACACAGTAGAACAGCCTGTCCACCTGCACTTTTAAAGTCCCCTCACATACTCTTCTAGGTTGTTGGCAAGCCAAAGCTGCTGTCTGTCCCTTGATGCCACCCCACTTCACAAGCTTCCCCAGCCCAATATTGTGTAAGATCTGCTACTTAAGCAGTAGCTTTCATTTGGGCCATTTTCATGTGGGTTTAGCTCGTTATTAATGCAGAAGATGTAGATGAACAGAGAAGATGCGAATGAGACTCTGGAGAAGTTATGAATATCACCCATTAATCTCAAACCAGTCAAATGTGTAAATGCTAATACTGTTAACCATTCAGCTGCCAAAACAAATTTTCTGGTACTGCAATTTCTATCCGAGACCTTTCTTCACAAGGCATTTATCAATGTTGCTGCCCAACAGGAAATCACAGAGAATAACTGCTGCAAAAATGGACACACTCCACAGCAGCATCAGAGAAAGTTACACACCAAAATTAGAATATAGATAAGTCCACATGGTAAGTTACTGTGGTTTAATAAGCTGCTGCCCATCAGCTGAGCTTCCCTAACTGCTCTTGTACACCCTCTTCAACTGTTGTTAGGGCAAGTACAATGTGTTAGCCTAAAATACCTTTCTTTCACTTCAAATGTACCACAGAGGAGAAAAACATGCAGTCAGCTACCTCACTATGTCATTGTAACTCAATAGTCTCTGATAGTCAGTAACATCCTATACCAATGGGTTTTCAAAGTTCTGAATTGGAGGCCACATATTGGAAATAAAGGAGTCACTCTGCCAACTCATCCTGGATTTGGGAGTCAAGTTTTCAGTTGTTACTACTACCCTCTTTCGGTTCTATGATTTTTATTATCTTTTTGATGACCATTTACTGAGCATCTAGAAAACTGGTACTTGTACCACTGAAAGCAGAGAATGATTTCCTCATGTCTTCACCTTCTGCTTGTTCATTGGATTTTTTAAGTTGGCCATAGTAGTAGCATTGCTGATGTAGTCACATTTGAAGGTGAGAGAAAGCATCACACAATGCACAAATACATAAAAAAATGGTTTTAAAATATTGATCTGTTTGTATCCTCACCTCTAGGGCAGAACTCAGAATTGTGTTAGGCTACTGAGGTCCTCCCAGAGCTCATGACTGTAGGTGCCTCAGAACCATACCTGTGACCAACCCACACACTGAGAAACTGCCTAGGGCTAGTATAAATGGATATTACTCTTACTAGTTGTTTATGCGTTTTCCTCAACAGGTTTCCCCATTTGACATAGCTAAATATCAGGCAGTATATGCACACCTTCCTTCAAGAAAGAAATTGAACTTAGCTTACCTGTAGTCCTGGAGCTCCCTAACCAGTGGTCTGCAGACTGTGTGTCATCAACCTTCTTTTAGCTTCTTCCCTCCTCCTCTGCTCCTCTGATCTGGAAGAAAACAGCAGTGACCAATGCCTTTACTAAGCAGCCCAAATGCTCATGACCATCTCCATCAAGAGAGGCTGATGGACATGTTCTTAATTCAGATTAAACTACACTTGCTGGTCAAACTGTGTGTTATGGTTCAGTCTCAGTTTGAATCTGGAGAACTTTTAACCATAAAAGGTAAGTTTAGGTACTTTCAGAGCTCAGCAGCACCTGAGGCTTTTTAACTCCTAATTGCAGTCCTAGATACAGGTGGCAAGGGGGGAGGGAGGAGAGGAGGCTGGGCAGTTTTGAAGCTTGGCTTTTTTTTTTCTTTTTCTTTCTGTTTTTGAACACTAACCCCTGAACACAGTTTGGGTAAACAGAAGTGTGGTGCAACTCCTTCCCATCTTCCCCACCACCACTTTCAACAGTTCAGTTTATTTTTATAGAAGAGAAATAGTAATAACCCTTCCTGTGTGTTTGATGGAAACATCCTGTAAAGGTACAGGACAAATGTTAAGGAGCTAAAATAATGGGATTTTGCAATTTGTCTTCAGCTACCTGCCTGTCAGTCTGCATCTTCACTTCAGAGAAGTTCTCCTGGTGACCAGATTCTCTGTCTCTCCATGCATACGAGCTTCCATCTGAAGGAAACCAGGCAGGCCTGAAGACAATGCAAACCAGGGGTCATTCCAACACAGACTCAGGTGGCAGCCAGGCTGCCTAACCACTGACCAAGACTTACAGGTGCAGCTGGTCAAAGTATTATTTTCGCCCCTTCCTCCCACTTCCCCTGCTTCAGGAGTAGGGACTAGGGAAAAAGGGGGATCAAATCTTGATGCTGAAATCCTACAAATATATTTCTGTTCTGCTTTAGAGTATGGGCCCACTACCCAGTACAATAAAACTGTTTGGGGTATTCAGCTGGTCAGCTAAGTCAACAATGCTGGAGAAAACTGACTTTTGATAATTCCAAAGTCCTCTGGACCCTTTTCCCAAACAGTATGTTTTCCCAAGTGAAAAATGGCTGTTTCTCAGACTACTTAATAGGCCTAACCTCAAATTTTCTTTTCAATTGTGCTCATGAAGCCACCAGTTCTGTGAACTTGTTTTCTAGGCTTATAGATCTTTCACTGCCTATCACAGCTCTCTGGAGACCAGCTAGACTTGGAAGAGAAGAGATCTATTCCCCAAAAAACCCAAAAAAATCTCCCCATGAAGTATCTGGCTATCATGTTAACGTGAGAAGAGAATGCTTGTATTTACCACTGACATAATTCCAGGATTTTACAGAAAGACCCTTTTCTGCTAGAAGTTCTTTTTTCTTTTTTTAATAAAATTAGCTTTTTCTACTGTACCTGAGTACATTTCCACAAATATTTTATGCAGTTATTTAGTGCACTTAGGTCATCATGAAGTGTCTGAGAGCCCAAAGGGGAAAGAATTCACCACTCATTTGCTTGAATAGTCCTTCCATGCATCCACCCTCATCAGCCAAATCCTACTTTTTAAGTCACAACTTTTAAAAGCAATTAGAAAAGGGATTTATGAACCCTGCTTCCAATGCTAAAAAGCCAAAAAAAACCCTATCCAGAAGTAAATAGTTCAGCTCTAAGCAGCAACCCAACTGTTGCACATTTGCCATAATTAGTAATTACAGTGAAATCCTGGTCCCAATTCAATCAGTGACAAAATCCTCACTGATCTGCTCATAGCTGGGGTCTTGCTCGTGGAGGCTAATGATTCTAGCTCTCATGCAGAAAGCAAATTGTTCCAAGGTTTGAGCCATTTTACTGCCCCCAACTGCTCTTTCCATCTCTTTGCCAGAAATCAATTTTCCCATAACAGAGTCAGCAGAATTAATCATACACCTTCACCTTAGCCACTACATTTTGCAAGCCAGGTGTTAACATCTAGTCAGGCAAACTCAGCTCATCCAGATTAAGTGGCTGCTGGCCCATTTCTGGTGCCCTGGCACTGCCCCTCTCCTCCTTCAGTTCTGTTGATTTCCCTTTCTGCATTTCCATTTTCCAGTTCAGATTTGCAGTCTTATTGTTGAAAGTAGAGGTTTTTTGTTTGTTTTGATTTTTGGTTTGTTTGGTTAGGTTTTTAATTTAAGAACACAAAACTTGGGTTGATACACTAAGCTTTTGCTGGGGACTGTGCTGTGTAGATCACAGCTTGTACCAAAGGAACACAGGTCAAAGGTTGAGTTTCACTTCACATTTCTCTCCTCTCAAACCAATTCCAGTCAATCTAGCCCACTTTGCTGTTGAGAGAGTTTCAGACATTGTCAGGTTTGGTTTCAAAGCTTTTTAAAATTAGTGGAAGATACCGGGCCTGGGGAGTTATAAGCAGTAGATAACAAATACAAATTCTGCTCATGCTCACTATGATAGAGAGACAGACCTTTAATGTAAGATAGATTTCTAGGTTACCTGTTGTCAAAAGAGAGAATTAAGCAGTACCAGTTGGCAATTGTTCCCCATCCTGTGGAAGGTAGGATGAATTTCTCTGGAGAAACCTTGCCTTCTCCATGGACTAGAGAGGGAACTGAAAGACTGGTTCAGCTCAAAACATCAAATTCATAGGTTCCCAAACCTAGCTTAAAGGCAAACTACAACTTATAAAAATCGAATAGAACTTCTTTAACTAAAAGGAATGCCATTTAGCTAAAATGGATGGCATTTAACGAACAGGAGTGCTGTGTCCTAAGCCATCACACAGAATCTGACACAGCCCAGTAACATGGTGTGGTTTGACATTCAGTGGCAGTACAAGACTGAGCAAATGTAAGCAATTGCCATCCACCTTGTCTATCATTCCTCCTTTTCTGCACCACACTAGCAAAAGCATTTGTGTAGCACGCAGTGAACAAGATTGGACAACAGATGTTGCTAAAATTAACTCAGGAAAACAAAAACCCAAAGTCACTCGTGATTCAGATGGGTTCCCAAAGACCCCACAAACTGCACCTCTAAAGCTGCCTCCGACTGAATGGCCATTAAAGCCATGCCGACTAAGACCACACACTTTGCCTGCAGTCCCTGTTGTACACTATTAAACATTTCTCTTTCTCCATGCAGATCCCCTTAAGAAAAGACTAACACACTCCCTGCCTTGCTGACTGTTGATCCTAAATATATTAGGTATCATGAGCTGTTACTGGGTATGTTATTACATAAGCTCTGTAAGTGTCTACACAAGAAGAGCAATACTATCAGAAGCCCACCTGCCAGTCTCTCTTCCCATTCCAAATCTGTCCCTTCCAATTGTTAAGCACACAAGGCAAGTTACATAAAGGTCTGTTTGCTCACCTGCAGTTTATCAGAATTAGCTGTTACTAATAACACTCTGGAAGGCCACAGATCAGACTTCTACAAGGAGCATACTAGACCCACCACAATCAGAAGGCCAGCACTATGGAAAGCACAGATTTTCAGGACTGATGAATTCTAGTAAACACCCATTGAAACAAGAAGTTACTTCAAATAAAAAGTGCAGGAAAGTTGGCAAATATCCTAGACTTGAGCAATTATATATTCATGTAAAATACTGATTTCTAGCCTGGCCTGGAGGTCAGTCCTACTGAGGTTTATGGCTTCTTCAGGTCATTTCCCAGCCTTTCCCCCTCCATCCCTCACAAGATGCAATTAGGTAACTTGCAGGTTTCTTGTTTAGAATAAATCTGTCACAGATTCTTGCTGAAGGAACTTGTTTTCACCTCAGCCATGCTTCCTGCATTGCCAATACCAGCAGGCTGCTTCCACTTCTGACACAGATCAGGCAGCATAGCCCCACCCATGAGTTCCTAGATTATAAGGGAGATTATAGTATAAAAGGAAAAACAAACAAAGAAACAAAACATCCAACTGAAAAGAACCAATACAAAGTGTTTCACTGGACAAGGACTGGGACGCTCAGCTATAGTGACCTCCTCTCAAACCCTGGCAGAAAGACCCCCACCAATGTCACTGCCACTTGGTGCCCCAGACATTCTGCACTGATCTGTCTCTTGCTGCTTTGTCCTTGTTTGCACAGCCACGGATCTCACCTCTACTATAACCTGTTACGCCACCTCCTGCTTTAGCTGTTCTATAACACACAAGCTCTCCTACTCAGTCTTGCTCTACAGATGAGTGCAGTTTACCTCTCACATCAGACCCTTACTAAGACAGCTTCTGCTCCATCATCCTCCCATGGGGCAGGAGAAGGATCTGGGTCAGCAGTTTCTAAACTGGAAGGTCACACATCAGCTGAGTGACCTTGGAGGAGTAGGAATGTAAAGAGTAGGATGTTCTGCATCCATCATACTGTATCCCCATTACAGCTTCTGAGAATTCAGTTTGCCACCTGATTAAATGCATTCCTGAAAGTTGCTTTAGCAACCCTCTCTGCAAATTAAAATGATACTTGTCACTAGCAATGAAGCTGAAGATAACAGAAGAGAAATTGAAGAGGGGAAAAAAAAATCCCAGTATTGACATACTAAAAATACTTTGCCTGTCCTTTTCTCCCTCATTTGTGTTACTGATTGTTTTGTGCTGAATTATTTGGCAAAAAACCTAGAGGAACCTACACACCTTTTCTTGCTCTGATGAACTGAAACAAGTTGGAGGTGTTAATTTCCTGCTATGCAACGTTCTTCAAACTTTGGTGTAAAGCATATTTAGAGGAAACTTCAATAAGCTAATCAATACTTTCTACCTCAGTTAAATTACCACAGGCCAAAATGTGGTTCTGATTCTCTCTCTTTGGAAACCCAATTAAGTGAGGAATCTGGGACCCAATTAGTGAGGAAGTTAAGACAAAGGGGAAAAAAAACCTGAGTTTTTTAAATTATTGGTTTATACTTCCCCCCCCTTCTTTACAGTAAAAGTTTAAGAAATAGAACTTGGTTTTTTGCCACACGTTTTGAAACGTTTAATTAACGTGCTACACAAAACAATGTAAATCAGACTGACTTCATCTGTTTTTCAGTGGCTAAAGTAATGAAAAAAATGTAATGGTAAAGAAAATGAAGGTTGAGATTAAAGAGGCCTACAGTTAATGACAGGCTGGAGTTCAACTGTCATGTAATCGAATATGTTTGAGAATGGACAATAATTAAAGTCAAGCAAAGGATGAAGCCCAGATTATTATAATGAGATATGATATGTTCTTCAGACTATTTGGAGGTTAATGTTACTTGGTTTCATATGGTTACGGGTAAGTAAGTACTGTACTACTATATAGTAAAAATAATGTAACAGGATACAGTCTGCTTCACCGTGACCCAAGGTTAATGGTAGTTGCTCTTAGTATATTTAAAAGGTTTAAAAGAGATGTAACAACCTCAGCATTACAAATCTAGTGCAATGGCACTAGAAAATGGCACTGAACAGGCTAGAATAATACTGGTGTTCTTGGTTCCATGAAAGCAGCTTCCAGTGTAATGTATGTTGGCTGTTATCTCTATAATTATACTGACTATGTCCATGAATTCTTTCATTCCTGAATGGCACCACCTTTTGAGTAATAGATCATTGGTATGCATCACTCTGATAAGGTATTACACTAATATATCATTAAAGCAACAGATGTATTAGTGTAATACATCACTGGGACAAAGCACTCTGATGATGATGTATTCCTGAAAAGATGGCACCATGCAGAGAAGACGAGGCCCAGGAGAAGACTTTTGCTCAGTTTAATAGAATAAAAGGTATGCCTTCCTGGCACAAAAAATGTGATGCTCCCTATAAAGATATGGCACTATTAATTCTATTCCCATTTGTATTGGTAATTTGAGGATCATATGGCTTGGAAAAAACTTACCGTGGACGAGGAAAAAAAGTAATTTAAAAACATAACCTATCAGACCATGTCACAGTCTTTTCCCATAATATCTGATCTCCACAGCCCTCCAAGCACCTCATCAGAAACCTCCCTGTGTCGAAAGCCTCAAGATACCTACCCTTTCTCAGGGCAATGAGGTTGTGGGAATGATTCGGGGCAGTTGGTGATGACATGGCCTTGCAGAGTTCACCTGAGAATGAGACTCAGCTAGATAAACAGGCAGAGGGAAATCCACTAATATTGGCCTTGGGCTTGCTGAGTCCCTGTTTCTGAGGGCAGGGGTTATGCTATAGCCCCCATGCCAGCCAGCACAGGAGTTGTACTTACCTAGAGAGCCAAACACAGCTCAAGGCACAGGCTGGCCAGGTCTGTCCCTCTCTGGATTGCAGAAGACCCAGGCTATCTCACTTACCAGGAAAGTCCAGGGATATGCTTCCTGGCCTGTGCTATTTCCAAGGAATTTCATATATTTAATTACAAAAGGTGCATGCTGATGTATGAAACAAAGGGGAGGGCTGTGAACAATTAGTCCTCTGAAGCAGTCATACTTTGTTTTATCTACACTCAGTCCATAGAATTTCTCACACAAATTACAATTCAAATAATGAATTAATCTGAAAATTTTTAAAAATAATTATTGAAACACAAAGGTCCAGATTACAATACCTTTACTCATGCAGAGCTGTGCTGTATTCCTTAGGCCTTACATACAGTGGGGTGACCAAGTTGGGTCCTAAATGAAATCGATTTGAGATGTAATAGAAACTATATTGTCCAGTTCCAAAATGACTCTGAACAACTGCATTACTAAGGGGTATGAGTAGGATAACTATGGAGAAAGAAATAGGAAGAGAAAAATAAGCACAGAGAATAAAAATAAAAGCAGTGGAAAGAAAAGAAACTGAAGAGTTCAGAAAAGAGTTGGAGTGGCAAGGATAGAAGAAAAAGGGGCAACATTTCCCCCCCTCCCCAATTTACAGTGCTGATTTCAGTATTCAAAAGTTCTAGATGTGTACATACACACTTTTCATTGTATAATAGAAGCAAATGGGCCCACAGGACCCGATTTTACCATCTTATTTTGGTGAGGACACTAACGCTTATACAAAGGAGGTATAATGATTTACCAGATTAATATCATAAAGTTTTGCAGGGTCAAAATGACTACAGAAGGGGTGAGGCAGATGAGAATCAAGATCATACAGTTTTGGATGAAAAAACAGCCTAAGCAGATCTCTCTTTCTTTGTCTCTTAAGAGGACTGATGGGACTGTATGTCAGTACTTTCACAATCAGACCTATGTGCTCTACTTAGGGGAAAGTGGGTGATGTGAAATAATCAAGGTGTGGTTTTTATATAATTTAGCTTTAGAGTCAATTATTATCTAATTTTTCTCTTTACCAAATGCTCTCCAGCAATTTTCTATTATTTTATTAGAAATATTTCCATAATTGCTGGATAGCAAAAGATACAGGGTTGTTTTTTTTCCTTTTTTAACATTTTAAAATTTTTTTTAGTCTTTAACAAGTGCATTTATTTCGCACATACAAAATACAGCACCAAATTCTCACTCCCTGTCAATGAAATTTCTCAACAGACCTATGTTGATTTATAGTAGCTGAAAATCTTTTTCACAGTGTTGCATTTGATTGGTATCAGACAGAGGGAAAAGATGAAGTCATTATTTCAGGATACTAGCACCTAGGAACCACAAAGAAGGATAAGCACAGTGATCCTTATTAGGCCCTGAAAAAACCAAATTTACAAAACTATTTCTTGTCACATAAGCCTCACCGTCTAGGATTTTGTTTTGGTTTGTAACCTACTTTCACAAATGACAACTCAGTGCCTTGCAAGTCTGAGTTGAATAGATGCACCATGGGGGGTGATCATATGTAATATTTGTAGTCTTCTCTTTGCTTTTCTTAACAGATGAGCATCTGCCAAAAAAATCTCAAGCCTCAAAGTCAGCTGTGCATTGTACAATTACTCAGCTCTACAAAAGAAATATTACTACACTGGTCAGTCTCCATGCAGACTGGCTCTTACTTTGCAGAAAGAACCTAGAAATAAGTAACTTCCAAGATGGTATCTTTTCTGCAGTAGTTATCAACCTGAGGTCTGCAAAACTCAGAGAGAACTCTAAAGGATGTGCAAAAGGAAACTCAAAGAAGCAAATTTATTCTAAGTAGGTTAAATCTGCCATACACCTACACTGGAAATCAAAAAGGATTAAAAAGCACTGATTTATGTGAGATACAGCTTTACATTCTTACATCCATCCTAAATATTTCCCTTAGCAGTTTTTTCCATGTCTTACTTGCCTTCTATCCAATACCCTATAGTTTTCTATTTCAGCTGGAAACTGAGACCATGCTTTAAGGTTTTTTCCTACCACGGAAACAAATTATGCAGTAAGTCTCTGTAGAACCTGTCACAACTCTTTCCTTGAATTCCAGGATGGCCAAGAATGCCTCCAATAAAAGACCATTTAAACATAAAAAAACATTCTCTGGGGTAAATCCAATGATCCAGTCCGCCTGGTATTGTGTTTCTGACAGCAGGGAGAAGAATGAGGAGGAGGGGGTGTTCTGGCAGCTCTTTCCATTTTTTCCATCTCTGGTGCACCCAGGAGTAGTAGGTACACCTGGGTGCTTTTCTCTGTGTTTCCCTCCACTTCATTAATAACCTGACCCTTTCACCTCTTCCCCCTTTTTCAGCTGTTGGACCTGGAGTTGTTTTTGCCTTTTCTTTTTTTAAAAAAACCAACTTTTTCCTTAGATCTTTCTCCCTGGGAACTTTTGGAGGGGAAGGGAGGGAGGATGGGGCTCGCTAATGCCTGGTCCACAAGAGAAAAGCCAGAGGGATAACAACAAAAGGAAAAACTATTTCAGGTGAGCATATGAATTTGGCAACTATTGGCAATGCATTCCTCTTCTCCTGCTCCAGCACCCACTGTTGCAGAGATTTGAGAGGTTACCTTCCTGCACAATCATCCTAGTATCCTTTTGTGCACATCCTGTCCATGAAGTCATCTAATTCCTTTCTCACTTTTCTGATACTAGGAAGGTTTAGCTAATCCATCACATCTCCAATTTTGTAAACCTTTATCACATCTCCCCTCACCCTTCTCTCCAAGCTGAAGTATATCAGCTTTTTTGTGTCTCCTCACAAGGCTGTTGCTCCATCATCACAAGTTTGTGGGGTTTTTATGGACGACATCATTTTCACATTCAGCCATACAGAACATTTTTGGACTGCTTTGTTACCTTTTTGAATTGTGGCAAAATTTTTACCTAGGTTTTTAACACAGCTTTCAACAGCCTTTAGGTTTCTTACTTTTCAGACTGCTCCTCACAAGTTTTCTTTTTCTTTGAAGAGTGTGCCTTACTTTTATATAGTTCCCTGTCCTTAAACTGAAAATCTATGTACTGAATTTATTTAGCTTGCTCTCTGTCATGATAGTTTTACGTCTGATTATATTGTGACTGCAGCAATCCCACTATTACTTCTTGAATTAAGTGTTGTATACATCCAGAAATGAATCCAGAATGGAGCCTTTTCATTGCTTTCTGCTCTATTGTTTTAAATTCAGCTTCCTGTACCTTGAACATATGTTAAATGATTGAGCTGAAATTTTCTATGTCAGATGACCAACTTGTTCAGTTCTTTCTGACAATGAGAGCTGAAAAAAATGTATGACAAAATACGTTTGATATATTCTATATCCCCAGGCTCTCGAAAAGGAACTCATTTGCAAGAGAGAACTTTAAGAACTTAGATACCTAAAATCTCAGAAATTCCAAAGTCAATGCATACTTGGGCTTAGAGAGCTGACTGAACAGCTCATATTATGGAGTATGTGGTCACAGTGCAGCCTCAACACCTCTGGCACTCAAAAGGACAATCTTTATAATGTCTCCTTTCAGCTTGCTGGACACTGGGAGTTAAAAAGAGTCCTGGACACATCACTAACTTGTAAGAATCCATGCAATAGAGAAATCCATCTAGTTAAAACAGCAAAAACTACATCCAACAAAAGATGGGGAGTAGATTGGGAGAAATATGCCTGGGTGTGAAAAACAAGTGAGTGAATTTCAGGAGCAGATGCTGAAAAGAGACACAGAAGACAAACTAGGTCTGCCTTGACAAAGAGACTGGGATTAGGATGAGAAGCCTCCACCGTGTGTGTGAGTGTGTGTTACAGTTCAGCAAAAAGAATAGGAAAGGAGGCCATGAATGAAAAAGTGACAAGATTGGAACAAGGCCAATGTGCAGAGGGTGAGACAAGCAGGGGCTGAAGTTTGTTAAAGACAGGTCAGAGTACCTGTGTGCCCTTTGGAATGCTGCTGGCCACTGCCCAGAGGTGAACTCGGGTTTCCACTGATGTATCGGTGTTCCTCTGCTGTGTCCCACTGCAAAAATTAACAATCACAACACTGAAGATAAGGCATGCATTCCCAAAGGACTGAGGTCAGGAGCAGCATTGCTCTGGAACTTCCTAAATCCTGAAGGCTCCATTCCATAATGGAGTAAAAGTTTTAAGGAACAATTAGGCTTCCTGCCAAAGTGGCAGCATAACTACTGGACTTCAAGAAGTCCCTGTAATTACACCAGTGCTTGCGATTTGGTTTGTTTTTTTCCCCCTACATGTCTTGAGCTAGCTGTTTTCTCCATGTTCACCTTCATTTACTTTAATTATTAATATAATTTTAAAATTAAACTATATTATAAATATAAGTTGCCACCGTTTTTTTTCTTCTTTCTTTGGCATGATAAGTGAATATCTGTGTGGATATGACATTTTTACTGAGATCTTGAGTAATCTGTTGGAGGGTTTTTTCTTTTTATTTTTGTATTAGAAATAAATTAAAGTGAGAAATCTCCAGAGGTTAGTTACATAGTTTGGAGGATTCATATGCATGCACATACTACCTTTTGTAAGTTCTGTTATAAATTCAGTGCATTTTAAAGATTCAGTGATGTAAATTTTACTGATGTGTATAAATTTGAGGCAATGCACATTAAAATGGGATGTCTCCTCAGTGAAGACTTCAGAGAAATAAAGTAGCAGCAATGGTTCCTTGACCTTTTTTCTTATTTAAAGATTAAATAGGAACTATATTGCTCTTTTGAAAGCCTTTCTGCATCTTTCCCAGTGGCATAAGAGGTCAGTACAATCACCAGGACCATGACATCCTTTCCTCTGTTATGAAAAATCCTTAATAATATCTATAGTTAATAAAATCTAATTGCATAATTCAACTGTAATCTCAGTCATAGTACTTGTCAGTGTGTCAAGCACATCTTTCATAATATATGCTTCTGTGACATAAGCCCCCCCAACGCTATTCAGCTTCCTCATGAGTAAGAATGTAGACTTTTAAATATTCAGTAATTGTAGCTTCTTGTCTAAACCCAACCAAATTTGGCACACTGTAATAAAGTGAAAGGTCATTTCTCAGTTGCTGCTTCTCTGAAGGTGACATTTCTTTGGTTGAGCTTCCTGACACTGTGTAATTCCTTTTTCTGTTTATTTTACCACTCTGGTACCTCATTAGCCATTGCAGAAATGGGATTTCTTTGACTGTGGTTTGCACAGAGGACAGAACATATCAATATGCACTTAAAGAGTGTTAAAATGCAGACTATGTAAAAGCCAATGTTTAGGGACAACCTGTAAATGTAACTAAATGAACCAGCAGACCATAGCAGCTTCAAAGCACTGAAAATATAAGAACAGAATCAATACTGTGACACGGGATTGTTAGTAGGTTGCTTTCATTCTTCTGCAAGGAACACAGTTGATTTCATTAAGTCTAAATTCTTCTTAATAGAGAGATACCAAATCTCTCCTCAGCCATACCTAGGACAGCCATTTCCACGCTCCCCAACAACCTCTTCTAGTTCTCCAGGAATAAAGTGGGGTCAGAGTTCAGCTGTACTTGCCAGTCCTTGTGAAAACTGTCTCACTCTCCTTCTTATGGATTCATAAGAACAAAACAGAGGTAATCAGATTTTGCTGGCTTGGGATAACTTTGGGGTATCAGCACAAAAATTCCATGGCATGAGTGTTCCCATCCTGCCCTGCAAGGTGAACTCCTGGTGCCTCCTCTGCCTGCTTGAGTTGACAGACAGAAGGTGTCTGACACCACAAAATCCTCCCCCCAACATCCAACATTCAACTTGGTTTTCTCTGGCACAACCCTCAGACGGAGTCAATTACATTTTACCTAAATCTACACTTTAGACTGGACTTCTTTTTTTCTTCTTCATTGGTAAGTCTGAGCCCTGTTTTCCTTACAACATCCTTTCTTAGTTATTTGTAAAGTTATTGTGTCTCCCTCCAGCCATTTTTTTTCTAACCAGACCAGGTCAAAATTTCTTAGTCTCTCTTCATAGGCCTAGTTTTTCAACTTTTTGGAATTTTTGTTGCCGTCCACTGAACTCTTTCCAACATTCTGTGGTAATTTTCAAACTTGGCTCCCAGCACTGAACCAAACCTTGCAAATGAGGCTTGCACAGGACTGTCAAATAGAATAATTAGCCTCCTTGTTTCTGCATCTAATTAATTATCATAACTTGTACAATTCTAAGCTTTTAATGACAGTGTCTTCTTCTTAAGTCATGGTTGGACTGTGCCTCGTGTGCAGCATACAAGTTGCTTAGCTTGCTTTTGCTTAGGTAAGATTTTAAAAGCTGAAGAGGTAGCAGCAATACCTCCCTGTGAAAAACAGTTCAAGGCATTGGAAAAGTGGGCCAGAATGAGATGTCACTGCCTGCTTCAGCAACGTCGAGGAGTGAAGCTGGTCAAGGAACACACAGATCTGGGGGGGACCAGTGCTCAGTGGGAATCTCACAGCCTCCTGCAGGAAAAGGCATAGGCCTTACACTAGGGGGTGTTGATTTATAAAAAATACTTTTTCTTTTTGGATTTAGTGTCTAATTTCATTTAATTTTATCCTACGTTTTTTGTCTCAGTTTCTTTCCAAGACATGTCAAGTAGTAACAAAACAATCATATCTTTAGCACTTTTCTTCAAGGATTTTCTTTTCTTCTAATTTTACTGTCATCTGCTGCCCCCCCCGTTAAGCTTCCCTCATGTCTAACACTTAATATTTACATTAATTTCACCTCCTAAAAAAGTGCAAGGTCACAGGTAGTCTTCAGTGAAAAACACTGAACAGGGAAGGAAAGCACAGTGGACAGGAGTGAATAAAAATCACTATCATTTCCCTTAAATTTTCTGTAAAACAAAAACTCTTTTACATTTCAAAACTGAGCAGGAGAGATAATTGAAAAAAATATTACACTTTCTTTTACTTGTACTTACTTTTATTCAGAAAAGCAGATCCTTTATAACTCTCCAGTGGGGAGAAAAAGCTAAAAAATCAAGCAAGACACCATGAGGTTAAAAAAAATCTCTCATGCTTTCATTAGAGAGAAACTCAAATCACAATTTTTAAAACTAGACACTGGTAACCTCTAATTTTTATTTTTTTTTCAATTTTCAAGACACATTAAAGAGAAAATAGAAGGTTTTCATAATGCACACCTTTTCCCTTCCAAAACGGGCAAGGCATAAAAACCCAAACTAAACAAAAAACACCATTGCTACATTGCAGGTCAAAGCTGAAGACTACTGTGTATCGCTGCCTTTAAAATAAAAGCGGGCCCTGTAAATATGCAATGTAATTAGAAGGCTCAGCTCTCCCTATCTTGACTTCCATGACCTGTCTATCATTGCAGACACCAGTGGAATGCCCAAACAAGACACGCCGCCTGAGAGGCTCTCCTATTGCTTTCTGTGCTTGGCAATAAGTAAAGGTTAATTGTGATCCTTTGGATTTCCCAAGAGAGACCAAAAAAATATAGAGAGGTTCAGGTGTCTCTAAACACAGCGACGTTTGGAAACCTGTGCCAAAGGTGGTTATTTTGCTGGCCTCACCCTTTGTGTCCTGTCGTTCTCAGCACTGTCCTTCTGACAACATCCCCTGAAGTATCCATAAAATTATTTCAAAGGACTATGGAGTGTCACAAAGGCTAATTGACTTGTGCTGCTGCAATGATCCATGGCTGTATACATACAGACTGCATGGTTTCCAGCCAAATGTATACACGCATCTGCAAGTGGAAACTGGGACTTGAATTCATAACCTTTAGCTCCCAAAATTCAGGTCTTTATCCAGAGAGTTAAAAGAGCAGCTGTAGTCACCTAAAAATATTGCTATTCATGAGGATGTTTATCCTGTTGAGGCAAAGAGTAGCAGAGCGTGTTCACTTTGGCCACAGTGACGTATTTCCCAGGGAAATTTACTCCTGGAAAAATGCCACGGTTCCTTTATGGTGTTTTGGGTATCTGTGCCTGGCTACTACTGAACAGCACACACTGGATCTTCTGCTTCTGTGCCTCAGTTCCTGGTCTTCTCCTTGTACACCCTATTCTTTCTTTCCCCCATGTTTTGTCTGGCTTGTCTGCTAGACAGAAATACAGTTTACAAGTATATTAAAGCTGCTTAAATTTAAGTACGAGGTGCACTACTCACAATACCATTACCAATATTTAGTTAATAAAGTGAACATGTTCATAATTGTTGTAATGAATCAGGCCTTAGTACAACTCATTTCTAAGCTCTCTATCTCATGTAATACTCAGTCTAAGGAGATCCTTTAGGATTTAAGTAAGTATTTAGAAGGATTTTCAATGCTTATACTTATTAATTATATAATTAGGGATGTGGAAGACGTGTTTGCAAAAACTTTCTGAAGGATTATGTTAACACACTCCCTGTCGAGTCAAGATAGCCTCACCTGCCACACCACCTGAATTAGGAAACCCCTGTAGTTACAGAAGCAATGCTGACTACCTTCATTAACTTTCTCAGAAACCAGAAGAGCTATTTGTACAGGGCAAAAAATATGCAAGAAGCATTTCAAGCATCCTTTAAAGAACTATTCAAAGCATTTACTCTGGTTTAGCACATCTACTCTTATGGTTTGGAGGAAAACAGGATTACCATAGAAAAACCTTACAGGACTAACTGGCTGAGGTCCAAGGATCCAGGTCTCCATCCCAGGAGCAAACAAGAGGCAACCTGCTTATACATTCACTCATTTCCACACATTTTTACCTCTGTGCACAGCCCAGGAATCACACTTGGAAACAAGATGTCCCCATTTGTTCACATGGAGGCACAGAGATGCCTGCTTTCAGTGACCTGAATGACATCAGTCGGGGTGACATGACACAAGGTAAAACAAAATCCTACAGCCAGCACAAGACAGGTGGTGCCATTTCTTTCATGATGCCCTCAATATGGTAGTTAGGGACTCAGTGGGAAAGAAAAGGATTTAATGTGTCTTTCTGATGTGGAATATTGCACAGGCAAACCAGAAGACAGGTTATGACACTGTAACATGACATAGGGATGTCAGAAATGAAACATGAATCCGTATCTTACTAACACTGCTGATACAGCTAGAGCTGTGCAAGACTGGTGCTGAACAAAAGCAAGAGAGAAGAAAATGAGAAAGGTAATAATCAGCATAAATACAGACCTGCCCCAAATAATCACATCTTTTAAATGTAAAAAATGGATTGTATACTGATTTTTGTATTTTGCAAACACAGAACAGCTACTCTGCTTTTAAAATCATTCAAGGACATGAGTCAGATGCCTTCAGCGTTGTTATTCCTTTTTTTAATAAAAATGCCACGGTGTGAAATGCACATATCTTAGTTTTGCTTTCTCATAGTATAAGTGCAGAATAACAATCATTAAATCAAATTGTGCTTACTAGCTTTTATTGCCTTTCACATCTAAATAACCCAAAGCATTTTATACATCAGAAGGGTCAGTAAGACCAGGCACTCGGCAACTGTCAGTGTGAAGCTGCCTGTAGTGACATCAACCTGCTCAGGACAGGAAGCCAAATGATACTGAAATTTATGAAGATAGAATTTAATTACCTAAAAAGGTTTGGGAAAGGGTAGGACTGCTACTCCTACAAAGAACCTTATCTGCCCAAAATGGCACCTTGAGCAGCATAACCCATTTTCAGAGCTAAGGCTGCCAGGTACTTGTTAACTCCTTTTATTTCCTGTTGCACATGTATATCTTGTGATGATTTACCATTCAAATACAACCTTCTTACAGCTTAATGAAATCCAGACTGGTTATAGCATAAAGATGGTCAGCATATAAAACTTAATTCTGGTTCTTTTTTCTTCAAATATAGGGCAAAAGGCTCTACCTGCACCAAACACCAAACACTGTATAAGGTACTGAATGAATTACGTTGCTGAGGTATTTTCTGAATGGAAAGGCTGTCCCCATTGCATAGTGAGTTTGACTTTTGCCTGTCTGTTGTTTACAAGTAATGGTACTAATGTATCCTATAGCTCTTATATAAGCACTAGTGTAGCTAAATACCAGCAAAAAGGGTGCGATGAAGTTAGAAATGGGGAGGAGGGGGGGAAGAAATTGCAAAAAGAAAAACAATAATCATTTTTAATAATAACTTGACAATTACAATTAACTAATCCAAAGCTCATCTGAGCATTTTTGTTACACACTGCATGAATTATGTTTGTACTTTGAAACCTTTAAAATATTTAAGCAGAGAAGAAATGAAATGAACTGCAACCAGTTAAGGTCATCCATTTAGGACAAAATTGATAAAATATTAAAATGAAAGAAATAAATTTTCAAACAGAGATACTGAGTCTTCACAGAGATGTATTATTCAAAGCAGAGGAACATGTGTGACCTCTAGGCTGTTACATAATGGAGAAAGGATACGACAGTTCAAATGAGCAGGAACTATAGGCAGAGAGACAGAGAGGGAAGATGGATTAACCATTCCGTAAGCCAGTGCTTTGCTTCCAGGGTACTTTAACTGGACCCCTGTGTTAAAGCATTACATTGTCAGAGCCAGCTCTTGGACCCCACTATTATATTGGGCTTAAAAAGCTTTGGAAAGATCATGGATTTTAACTAAAGATTGATTTTGTGTCTAGCTGAGCTTGTTTGTTTCCAGAGGCTGGCATTTAAAGCAGGGCTGGTCCTGGGCTGCTGAGTTTCAGTGCCTCAGCTTCTTCAAAATCCTCACTCTGTCCTTACATGTCTTTCATACAATGGCCTGGAGTCAGGACAGCACAGGCTGGCCAAAACATAATGCATCATACTTCTCCCTTGCTGTGGTCAGCTTTGCTGGCCAAGAGCCAGCCTTGTCCTCATTCATCTCTGTCCTAACAAGCCTTGAGGATGTCCAGTTTATGCCTTGGACAACTTCAAGGAAAGTAGTCAAACTCTAGCAATAAATTATTACTTTTTAATTTAAGGCCAGAGTCAATATTTATTATACAGGTTTTATGACAAAATGGAGCTTTGCAAGGATCTCTGCCCAAAACAAGAAGCATCTTTAAAATGCAGCCAAATCTGTGTAAGAGTAGAAACTACGCGCCTTTGAAAAATTAATTTCCACCTCGCAGAGGGCTCTTTCCTTCAAACTCAACGTTCTGAGGCAGCTCCACTGCCCTCCTGTTGGTCAAAGTTACTCAATATTCACACAGGCAGGAATGCTGTGCCTAACAGAAGGTTTGGAACTGCATGTCAGTGGCCAGGCATCAAAAAGTTAGGGTACGTAATGCCAAAGCTTTTTCTTGGCCATATATTAGCCTCTCTAGAGGGCATGCAAAAGCACCTAAGACATTAGGAAAACTGGTGTCATCAACAGTCATTTGTGATTTTGAGTCTTCCAACATGTTTTTGATCCTCTTCCCATTTTTACTCAGTTGCAATCACTCTGTGTGAAAAATAAATCTTTGCATTTGCAGTGTAAGCATTTATTTCTAGCTCTCAAAGCTCCTTTCAAAGCTAAGTAAAAACACTATTAGCTTGATTTTATAGCTGTCCTAAGGGGAGAGATAGGGACCGTTTACAAATGAGGCTCTATCAAGGATGTCGATGTAACATATGACACTTCTTTTCTGCTCCTGGCACTGCAGGACACTTCTCTAGTGACCCTTGGCAAGATGTCCAGTTACCTCACTGGCAAACAGGCATAATGGAATGGGTCTGACCTTTTGGAAGTGCTGTGAACACCCTCCTTGCAAGGCCTATGGAGGGTGGAGAATTTCAGGGGAAGAACTGAGGCCTGGCCCTGGACTTCAGGAACATTTTGGAAGAGAATGGCCATCAGTAACATCCTAGAGGTCTCTTTCAAGTTTTAAAGGTACTTTTAAAACAGTTTCGTTTTCTTTTTTTTTTTTTTTAAAAAAAAAGTATTAAAAGAGCTCAAAATCTCAATAACAAAACCTAAATTTTTTGACCAGTTTTGCATAAATGAACAGACACCTACCTATAAAAATAGTGACAATTTCTTAAAAAATCACTAACCTTGCCCTTCATGGATTCTTACATTTCAATCTGTAGTGGTACAATTTTCAGCAATACAAAGAAATAGGAAGTGCTTAATAAACAAAGTAAACCAGGAATCTTCAGGCTTTTATTCTGACAAAGTATTCCCTCAAATAATGCAAAAGTTTCAAATCACATCTTAGCTGTCCATATATTTTATCACAGAAGCTGAAATTGGACCATGTTCCTTTTCCTTATGATTGTCAAAAGTGATCATAGAATGTGACCCTTTGAGTCAAAGAGAATTTTTTGTTGACATACCTTAGACTGACCATATTGATCAAATCAAAGGTCCAGGCCACCAGGTACCTTTCCTCCAGCAGAAGCCAACAGCAAATGCCTAAGGAAGCGAATAAAAAGTCAAACATTCAGTGACACATCCTCAGTAAAGACCTATATTTTCTAGTGATGTAAGATTCAGGGATTATTTTTTTTTAAGTAGGGTTACTATCTGCGTATTTGAAAGTCCCTAATGGGTTTTCTTCTCATTACGTTGCCTGATTCCATTTTCAATATATATAAAAAAGTGAAATTCACAAAATCCTGTAGTATCACAGTCTAATTACAGGTTGTGTGAAAAAACCCCCACCTTCTCATGATCTCTTCCTGCTAAATCCAGCAGAAAAAATCCCATTGATATTGGTATGTGGGAGACTGGTCTCAGAACTTAGAATGAAAACAAGAAATATATTTTAATTGAAGCCAATCTGTCTTCCTCAAAGATCTGGTAAAAGAGATTTATGTGGCAAGACTGAAGAAGAAGTGAGCTACCCCTTGCAGGTAACAGAGGAACAAAACGACAATCAGATAACTCGGGAAACTCACACTAACTTCCTTGAAATTTTGCCTAAACAATCTGCTATGCCTTCAGTGCACAAAGGGACTTTGTAGCCAACATAATTTTTAAAACTGAGCTAAGTATGTGTGTTGGAGGAGGGAATAATAAAGCTTTCTATTAATGGAAAGCAGTCCGGCTGCAGCCTGAACTGTGGTGTCTTCCCTCCCCATAATCATGGCATTAATTACTTCATAGGTCAAATTATGTTTCTGTTTGAAAGAGTTTGGCGTCTACGTGAATCAGGGCATGCATATTTAGATCTACTGTATCCTCTAGCACAGGCTTTTATTCTTGTTTGATGCACGTGGGCTACTAATTTAGTTTTTCATTGAAGAGGGCTCTTTTTTATCTCCTGCACAATGGCAGTCCAGTTCTAAAATATATAGAACAAGCACACATTAATTGAATCCGAGGGCAAGTATACTTCCTCCTTCAACCATATGGACAGGATTTTTCTTTAAAATAAAAAGGCCAAAAAGTGACTGGAACAATGCCCAAAGGGGAGAATAGAGACAGACATTTAAAGGTGAGCTCACTAGATTTATAATAGCAGGGGACACTCTCATCCTTGCCAGCCAGCTACCCAGTTAGCAGCAATGCTCATATCACAAGAAAGGCCCAGGAGATTCTTCTTTAGAAAATAATGGCTACAGCTATTAATATATGGTGGAAACTGTAGCAATCCGCTTCAGATATTGATAATAAATTACATTGTTCAGATATGAGATTACATACTCCAGGCAGGCAAACAGAAAAGCATTTTTTTTTTTTTTGTATCAGCGTTATTTAGAAAAGCAGCTTGGAAAAGTTTTAAGGAGTTAAGAGTTTTATGTCCAAAAAAAAAGAGCCAAAAGCTTTGAACAAAAATACTGCGCATTATTTAAGCATTTGAAGAGCCTGGATGAAGCAGTAGCTCAGGGCTCACAGGGAAGATGCTGTTTCTTATTTTAACTTGATCCCACTATTCATGGGAACAGCTTGTGAAATTATTTTGAATGTGTCAGAAGACATAGAGAAAACATCAGAATATCGTAACACATAGCAGGGCTTGTTCAATCAACGCAAGCCCTTTCACGGTAGCATTAGCACCACCTTTAAGTGGGCCAGTAGTGACCCAGCAAGCTACCCACTAAAAACCATATCAAGACAAGCAGTCTTGGTCTCAGAATTTTTGAGAGGATTAGCTTGCTCCTATGTGCAAACAGATGTAGCAATTTTGTTGTCCAAAACATAAAATAAGCAACACAACGGGGGAACGGAAAATAAGTCTGAAAACCCCAAGACTGATAACTCTAAACACATAAAAAACCACAAGCTTGTTTTAAGAATCACTATTTCAGAGTCCTGTGACATTTCAGTTGTCTGGCCAGTCTGCTGGTGCTGAGATAAATGGATTCAATGTTTTCACATTTTTCTCAGTTACAAAGGTTAGGCATTTGTTTGTTTGTATAATGATAGCAAACATGCTCATATTACCACAGCTATGGGAGCTGAGAGTTGTGGAAGCCCTTAAAAATCGTGACCTTGTGATAAGGTTGTGAGTGTTGTCATGAGTGAACTCCAAAGACATTTCTGAACTCCATTCAAGCTCCCTCTCTTCCTCTGATTTCTGACTGAGAATACAGTACAAGAACTCCCACTGAAGCCTACAGAAGTTAAAATCCCTTTTACTTGAGGAGCTCAGTGCTTTGTAGGATCAGAGCATAAGCAAGGCTTACAAATGAATACAATCAAAGTTTTTTTTTTTACTGTACCTTTTTAACTGTATCACAATCTTTAACACCATCTTTTAAAAAAAGGCAGACTGTAAGAGGATAAGCATAATACAGCAAGTTTGAAAAATTCCCTCACTCCCTGGCACCACAGATTCAAGGCTCGGGGTCACTGAACCCTTCACCTTTCTCAGATAGATAAGATGACTACTGCAATATTTAATACGAGATAAGCCACACAAGCATTTGACTGGATTTGACCTCTCAAACAGCTTACAATCCCAAGAGCTGGTGTAACCTGAACCTCTGCACGGATATTTCTGCATTCTCCTGTAACTCCAAGAACTGGAGACTTTGGAAACATCAAATATCCTAAGACTTGCTGAAGCTGTTAGCCAGCAATCCTGCTGGAGACATTTCTTTAGCTGTGTCCTCTATTAGCAATGGCCAAAGCTGCCGTTCACTGAGCTGAGCTCTGGGTATCCACACACGTGGAAAGTTCCATTCCAGAGGCAGCTGCACATCAGAGATAAACACTAGGTACATAAGAACACCAGGCAACTCCACTAGGTCAGACCAAGGGCCACCTCGCCCAGGGCAGTGGCCAAGGGCAGATGCCCAGAAAGCACAGTACTAAGAGAGCTCTCTGGTCCTTGTTAAGGTGTGCATGCTGCCAGAGACCACTCTGGCCCCTGACAATTTATGGTTCAGCCAATCCTGGAGCCAAGGGTGCTTTCTGCCTGTGTAACATGCACCACGCTGCAGTACCAAGCATGTGTTCAGAAATTACTTTGCATTCCCCACTTGTATTGTAACAACTTCACCCACAACACTTCTAACAATCCCCATGCGTAATTTGCCTTCTCTTTTGTTTTTCATTTGCTGCTTGGCATTAAGCTGATATTTTCACTAATGACATATGATAACCCTGAGATCCTGCTCCTCAGTGACAACAGGCTCTTTGTATGGGAAGCCTGGATGGGTTCTCTGTTGTCCCAGGTTCACCACTCTTATTTGCATATAACTTGGTGGTGTGGCAAACACCCTGTATGGTCAGACAGACACACAAATCTAAAGTTATTTCCTTCACAAACAGTGGCAAAACCCAGATAGCCAAGAACATCTGTCTCACACGATTTTGCTGTCCAAGCATGGTCCTGGTGGTAGAAGCTCTGATCCACCAGAGAAGTGGGGCAGGAGAAGACAGAAGGCTGAAGCAAGGACACACTCCACTAACTCTCCCATTCTCCCTTAACCAGTTGGTCAGGAGTCCTCAGATTTTTCATATGGCTTCTGTTCAAGTATTTCTGTTCACAAGAAATACATACAGTTTTGGAGTACAATAACCCTGTCTTCCCACGTGATGAGGCTTCTTATAGTGGCTACTGTCACAGAAGAAAGCAAGGCCTGAGGAAGGTACTTAGAGCTTGCCTGCCAGCTTAGCTCAGGCTACAGCCCCTCTGATGTACCAGCAGATGCTGTCATTCATGTTACTGTGCCATCCAGATCTGCTCTGAGAAGAGGTGCTATCTGTTGGTAAGGACACAAATGGCTTGTCTACACTTGAGGTTCTAGCAGTGTTACATGCAGACTAGTAATAGTGGAAAATTCCCAACTGCAGACAACCTAAGACAGACACAAATAATCCACCAAATGTCAACAAACTTATGCAAAGCATTCCTGTTTCAGAAGCAGTAATTCCTTATGAGAGTATTTCCATTTCTTCTTTCATACTTCAGGGTGCACTTCAAATGCCTCTGAAAGTCCAGGACAAAGATTCTTGTCTTAATCTAAATGTCCTCTAAATAGCAATGGAATTTTGAAATTGTCTGTAAAATGTCAGAAACCTGGGGATTTTTTCCCCCTTCTATTGTGCCATTAGCAGAAACAATAGATGACAAAAATTCAAACTGCACAGTTGGAACTAACATTTTCTTCCTGAAAGAGTTTTAAATAAGAAAGCTACGTGTCTTGTTTAGCATGCTTTATGAAGGCTTATGGGAAAGCCAGGACCACCTCAATCCACTTTGACTAAGAAGAGATAAACAAAATCATTGCCAAAAAAAAAAATTAGGAAAAATTACTAAATGTAAGTTAATGAAGAACTTGGATATGTTATTAATGCTATACTTATTTGGTAAAAGGAAAAAAATAATTAGAAAATCTATCATTTCCACTATAATTGCATTTGTCTGTACAAATACATTAATTCCTGTTCCTATTTGGTCCTGACACAGCACTGTTTGTACTAGCAGAAAAATACATGTTACTGTTTGTGACTGAGCTATCTAATCAAGGACATATTTTTGGTACTGAGAACAAGTACAGCAACACGATTTTATCTAGCCCACAAATTTTTTTTAAGAATGGGAACTATGGTACACTATAGACCACATCTGGTTATGATGAACTGAAATAAACTTCTATTCAGGTGTTTTTCTTTTTACTAAATGATTTTGATGTGGGACATTTTTCCTCATTCTGACTGATGTTGCATGAACTCTTCCGTGCATTGTCACAAGTTGATTCAAACATTTTTGTCCAAACTACTTCACATTACACAATTCAACATTTAAAAGATCCAGGATCAAGCTAATCTATTGCTTTTGTAATACTAAAGGTGGCGCTAACCAGCACAGCCCCAAATCTGAAAACACTTGCCTTAAGTGATGCGAATAGCCACAATTACTTCAGTAGGTCTACTGTCATACTTAACTATGTGTGGTTTCAGGTTCAGGAACCTGGAGAGTCTTCAGCAGCTCTTTGCCTGTGCATCCTACAGGTGTATATTGGCTGCAAAATGCTCCTGCAGAGTAAGAGATGAAATCCACAGGCTGGGCAACTGCTCGCAAGATGGATAAATACAATCAACTTGCCAGAGGTACTTCTTTTGTGTCAGATTGTTGTGGACAAAAAGACTTGACAATCTGTGCCTTCAAAAGCAAAAATTCAACATGGCTAAGATCAGTTTCCTCTATCTGACAAAATCAGGTATTAGGCATTATTTTCATGGCAGAGACAATGAGCTGACCTAGATTCAGATGCAAAGGTTACTTATGTGTAAATGTTACATGTATTACTAAAGTTGCAGGACGTTTTTAAAATTAATATTGCATGGTAATGGCTCTAAACGTGTGTAATGGACAGTGAGTTGCCCACAAGATCTGCTGACCCTGATGGCAGTGACAGTAAACTGCTGCTGCTATAGTCCAGGCTGACAAAGGGACAAATATGACATTGTTAGGAGCAAGTCACCTGCTCACTTTCTTCTTGCCACCTGTAAGTCAGCGTTAACTAGGTTTTACTGCGGAGTATGCAAATGCTGTGCTTTCAATATAAACACACAAACATATATATTTCACATATATAATACACGCACACATAATTAAATGAAAAAAAAATATTCTAAATGAGGATTCTTTGGCCTTCTAGAATTTGCAGAGACCTCTCATTGCCTTCTTTCAAAGTGCACAGCTCTGAGTTAATTGGTTTCATTAATTTTACCCAAGCAGAACTTGTCTTTCACTTCTGCTTGGGTGACTTTTTGAACTGAGCTTCTAGGTAAGATTTGTTCCAGCCATGGATCAACCAGTTGCAGTTTAATGCCATCCTTTCCATGAGCCCCTATTATATGGACTACTCGCCACATTAATTTGGTAAAGTCCAGTATGATGACCATGTTCCTGTGACAGCAGAAGACGTGGCGTTACTGAGTTAATTTCTACTGCATTCCCTTCTGGAGAGTGGCAAACTCATGTCTGAGCTGATGGTGGGATAGACTCCAGCTCTTTCTCCTGTAAACATATTTCAAATGGCAAGAGAGAAGGTTTCCAACCCTTGTGGTTGTGATAGGCTTCTTACACCAAGGTTTCATTTGGAAGTCTTTCATGCTAACTCAGTGACTGACATACTAGACCTCTTATTGTGTGACACTGGGGACTTTGTATTCTGTGGTGTCCTATATTCAACTTTTTTCTCTTTTGAGCAAGTTGCTTATACTAATGTTAACCAAGTGATGATACCACAGAGCTGTGCCTCTTGTCCATATATTACTTAGTTTGCTTGCAACAAATGGTATATATTAAAAACAAAGCAGAAATCTACTTTTAAATATTGTCTTAGGATGTTCATCAAAAACCATGTTTGTTTGGATAAATGGATGATGTTAATTTTAATATAATGGCAAGATCTGAGCAAGTTAGTGATAATTGTTTTTATAGTGGCTGAATATTTCAATCTAGACGTTAAATAGACATGCTCTCTGTCCTAAGGTCATAAAACAGAAAAGGGAAAGATAATTATGAAGGAGATTTCAAAATTTCAGACTGACATTTAGGTGAGCAGCTTCTGTGCATGTTGAGTATTTTTGTACCTTTAGAAATTCTGCCCTTCATAAAATAATTGTGATTTTTTTTTCAGATATCTTAATAATGATTCTCATTCTGATACATTTAATAATATGCTCTGGGGAAGAAAGTGAAGGAGGCAAGGGTATGTGCAAAAGATTCTTTAGGCCAAGCTGAACTTAAGCCAGGGCTGAATACAGCTGCTTTTCATGGGTGAGTCCAAACGTCTTTTGAGATTTCTTGAAGAGATTGCTGAAATATTTTTTAAAAACTTCAAGTGGATTTGGATCAGGCCTATCAGAATCACAGCAGCAGAGGTAAGAGGGGGTGTCTGTCACTCCCGAATCCTGTTCATACAGTCCTGCTGATATTGCTCTCTGTAAAGCATTGTATAGATGTAGGAGAAGGAAAAATACTCATGAGTACTTCTGCATAGAAAAGAGTAGTTTTATGGTGAATAAAGGACTGATACGAGGCAAGATAAACACTTCTTGGATCACAGTAAAGGTTACACTTAGCAAAACAAATCTAGCTGTCAGCTTTGTACTTTTTCTAGCGTTACACAACATAATCATAACAAGCTTGACACCACTGTTACAAAATAACTAAAAGCACGGCCCGCTAGTTTTGACAAACAATTGCATTCTATCCTCCTAAAACTGGAAGCCATCTTACTCGCTAGCCCAGGAGCTGCCCACTCAGGACACAGCATTGCTGCTGGCAAGAGGCCCTTTGTGGTAGGATACACAACCCTCTTGTGTTATGGATTTCTTCTACTATTGACAGCTCTGTCCGGGTGGCATCGATCAGGGCCAGTTTCTCCCTGACCTCGGGCCCACAGCTTGAACAGGAGGTGTGGTTATACTTGATGCCAATCACTCTGTCCCTCAAGCAGTTCAAAGGCACATTCTTTTCTCGGATCTGACTGATTAAGAAGAGCATCTGAAATACAGCTATTGGTGCCGCTGCACTCCAGAAGGGTGGCAATGTAATGCAATGCTTTTATGCAGCAGAAACCATTCTATCACTATAAAAAAAAGGTAGGCGCATTTATTCAAATGCCTAAAATCAATCATCAGCTACCAAGAATAGATCATGTCTGAAAAGCTACTGCTTACCCTCAGTTTCAATACTGACTTCACCGCAGGTCTGTCTCTAACACGTGTAAGTGAATGGGAGGGTCACAATACAGACTGTTTAGAGCATCAGCATATTTTGCTTGCTGTGGACCTCTGTTCACTAACTGAAACTTCTTTCAAGCTCTCTCAGCAGGCCTTTGGGCTCCACATGGATCTACTGCAGCCCTTTCCATTCCACCAGATGCAAAAAGATGACTGAGACTTGCAACACATTTTTAATTTAATAGAACACATGGTTATTAATAATATTTAATTGTAGAGGATATAATTGAAATTACATTAGCTCTAGAAAAATGCACAAATATAAAACCAGGGCAACATTTTAGCACTGACACACTACTACTCCACTCTTCTTTTAGTATGATCAATAGGACACTGATTGATGGGCCTGCACTGGACTGTTCTCTAGGTCCTGGCACATTTGTGCTGTGGCTGCTGCTGTAATTTTGATCTACACACCAGGGAGCGTCCCAAATGATTTTAGAGGGTGCAAGAGGGGCTCATTCATTAGTCTGGCCTCATAAAAGCTTACTCTACTGCAAACACCTAACTGGCTACACCTATTTTAATGCAATTAAAACACTGCATAAATCAATGTCTCAACAAGTATTCCCTTTTAGATACCCATTAATGATCTTGGCTCTTAGGAGAGAGCTTTCCTTTCTCCTTTCCTCTTTCCTTTCCTTTCTGTTAGGTCACTACATCTAGGTGGCCTTCCAGAGGCAGCAGAAGGCCAGTCTCCTGGACAGGCCCATGGCTACAGGTACTCTCTGGCATCACCAGGCTTTTGTAGCCTTGGCTGCTGCTCAACAGACTTGCTTGTCTCCTTGCTCCTGGCAGGAGTGCTGGATTTAGCTTGGGTGGACTTAATTTTTTTCATAGTTAGCTGGTATGGGCCCATGTTTTGGATTTGTGCCGGAAAGTGCTGATAACACAGAGCTGTTTTCATTGCTGCAGAGCAGGGCTTACACAGAGTCAGGGCTTCTGCCTCTCACCCCACCCCACCAGCAAGGAGGCTGGGGGGGCACAAGGAGTTGGGAGGGGACACAGCTGGGACAAGTGACCTCAACTGATCCAAAGGATATCCCATACCATATGGTGTCATGGTCAGCACATAAAACTGGGGGAAGAAGAAGCAAGGGAGGGATGTTTGGAGTGATTTGTCTCCCCAAGTCACCAATACACATGATGGAGCCCAGCTTTCCTGGGGATGGCTGAACACCTGCCTGCCCTTGGGAAGTGTTGAAAGACAGCCTTGTTTCGCTCTGCTTGCACGTGGGCCTTTTGCTTTACCTATTAAAGTATTTTTATCTCAACCCATGAATTTTCTCACTCTTACCCTTCCAGTTCTCCCTCCCCTCCCACCAGAAGGGAGTAAGCAAGGCACTGTGTGGGGCTTAGTTGGTGGCAGGGGTTAAACCAGGACAGCAGACAAAGCTGACACATCTGCATTTCACTGCTGTCCTGCCTCAAAGATCACTGCCATTGTTACTGTAGCAAAGAGGCTCTGTTGCTGCCTCCAAACACTTTATGATGACAATATATGTCCCATTTTGCACATTTTATAAAAGGGGAAGCTGAGTCACAAAATGTTTAGGTGGCTTATCCAAGATTCAAAGTGGTAATTCTGGGGGAAAGCAGCATATTTCACTGAATCATGCTGCCTCCCAGCCATAAATAATGATACTTGGATTCAGCACTTTGAGATCTATGAGCTGTTATGTCCCTGACTGATGGCTAATGAAATCAATGGCTTTTATCCTCCAAAACCAGAAGAGAAAAAGGGTATATTTCAAGCTTATTTTATGACTGAGCCCATTGTGGAACAGATAGCAAGGTGGTGGTTCCCAGGAAACTTTTCATTCTAATTCTTAAATAGGCAATTTTCTGGACACATGCACGTAATATTTAAAAACAGAAACTCCAAGGGAACACAGACTGATAGAATCACACCATGCAGAAAAGGACTAAGTCAAATTCGTATATCCCCATCCACAACCAACAGCCCCCCTCCAAAATCCTATGAGCTTGCACTTAGGTAGGGCAAGATTGCTGAGGCTTTTGAAGGTGGTCTGTCAGACACAAACAGGTGGACCCCAAAGTGCACTCCAGGTTTCATCCCTTACCTCTTCACCATCAGCACTCCCTTCTGCAGTTCACAGAGGTGAACAAGGAGAAGGGAACAAAGCCCACTGTACGCCTTCATAAGGTTTATATTTATCTGAACATGGTTTCTGTTATTGTTTTATAGTCTGAAGCATGTCAACAGGAGATAAAGAGGAAAGATGACTGAGGAATTAAATTATCTACAGTGCTGAGCAAGCCTTTTTCAGCCCACTGTGGTCTGAATTTGCCACCTGACATGATAAGGTAGAAAAGGTTATGTTACTCTTCAGCTCAAGATGCACCTGTCTGGGAAGGCCTAACATCCCTCATTAAAGGTGGTGGTGTGTGACCTAGCATGGAGGTTAATACTAATGTGCTCCTCTGGAGCCATGACTGTGTTCCCTCATTACCGTCATCCTCTGGATGTAGTTCTAAACACTGGCACCCTAATTGATAAACAGAATCAGCCATCTCAGATCTCAGAAACAAGTGGCTAAATTTGAGATAGCTATCCTTTGATACAGGCAAGGAGGGCAATTTTTATTTCTTTTATTTTGCAGTAAGTGTTGGCAGAACTTTAATCAATCTTCATGTGATGCCTGTAGTTCCAGACAGAGCTACAGCGCTTGAAGGAAATAGGTTATTTTTTCCCATTGTGAACTGCTATTTCTAAGGAGTGTTTGATGCAAGTCTGAAGTGATCATGCAATCTGAACTTGAAAGGACCATTAACCAGGAAAAATTAACAAAATACTTAGAAATGACTGGGCTCGGATGGCCAGTGTTCCAGCTATAACCTTTAATTCTCCGTAAAGAGAAGGTGCTTTAAAAAGTCAAACATTCTCACCAATTTGGTTAATTAACCAGAATGGCAAATGATGCCACATGTGGGGAAAGAATACAAAAACAGTTTGGGTGAAAGAAAAAAATTGCAGTCATAACCCAACTCTTTTTAAAGAAAAAAAATTTAAGCATATGGTATATTATTTCACAAACCTTATACTGTGAGAGTAGTGCAAATATGCAATTGCACTGAACATACATATAAATAAAAAGAAACTGTGAATTAAATATATACTTTTTTTCCTAAAAGGTCTCTCGGAACACTCAGCATATACCTATAAATATTTAGGGACAGAGTGTAAGCCTGCTAGTCAAGTCTTGTAACTTGTAAGCCATACTAAGTTACTTATATAAGACTCAGACTGATTAGTGCAGATTAGTTGGCCACATCTGACTGTCCTGGTCCAGCAAGGATGTTGTTTGACTGTGCAGCCCAAGAACAAATGAAACAATAGGCATTGCCAAGTGAAGATGTCAACATCAGATTCTCTTGGTAGCTTGCTGTCTCTAGAAGTGCAATCTGGGAATTAAATATTCAAAAAAATGAAGCTTTTGTACAGGAAAACCATGTAGTTGATGTTGAAAATAAGTGGCCACCATCCTATTGATCCTACTGATTATAGGCTCAGGTACAGACTGAGTGCCCCTTTCCCTTACTGCTTTAACAACTGAAGGATAACAGGAATACAGTAGGAGAAGTGATCGAAATTGGCCTATTTCCAGTCATTGCCCTGAAACCTGACAGCAATCTGGAGGTCCTGTGACAAATCAGAAATCTCTAAGTTGTTACATCAGTCAGCTGTATCCTGTAGTAGCCAAACGTGGATAGTGTTATTCAATAATCAGTTCCATTTGTGGAATGTAATTTCTATTAAGATTATTTAAGAAATCTCACAAAAACTGATAACTTCAGACAGGACATGATCTACTGCCGAGCTGTGAAAAATAAGGTCCACTCCTGACTGTACCCTCACACTGTCATGGCATTATTCTGCTAATCCTTCCAGTGGTAAATCCAACTTTAGGCTTGAAGAATTAGGTCATTCTTCCTAAGTCTAGTTACACTCGAAGGTGTGTCTTGCCTACCTAAGTACTTGGTTAGATATCTGCTGGCTGTTGTGCAAAGGCAGTTGGCAAAGCTATTTAGCCCTTAAGCTTTCTTTCATCAGAAGGATATTATGAGTTCCTGGTCCAATATACAATTACTTGAAAATGGTATTATCACAGCACCTAATGATCCCAGTCACAGACCATCACCCTCTTGCACCTGGCACTGGATAAGAATGCAGAGAGGCAAAGCACATTCCCCAGATAGTTTACAATCCAGTTATGAACAAAGATATAATAGAGGGATACAGAATGGAAAGTACAAACAATGAGATTGGTTGATGTAATGCAGGAGATTGAAAAATGTTGCTTTGATGTGGCTCTTCTTACACATTTTTACTTTCCAAGAGCTGTTAAAAACAGCTAAAATCCCTTAATTTCTTCCCTAATAATACTTTCCCAGGTGACCATATGCCACAGGGATGCTACACAATCACAAATGGGAAAAATACCAAAGATCGTAAGGGGAATGAGTCATGAAGCAGCGAGACATGTTCTAAAAATATTTACAAATCCTTAGTTAGAAGACAAAAAATAAAAAGGCAGCTGCAAATAGCACTTCTTGGGCAATAGGATTCTTTGTATGGACAAACGGCACATGTAACAACAAATGGCAAGCTTTTCATGCGAGACCAATTTTCAAAGAGCTTATGAATGTCTCTCTCCTGAATTTCTTCTTCAATTTTGGCTTAAACTACCTTGAGTCTTACATATGGAGAAAGAACAAGCTTAATCGGGGCAACTGTAAGCCTTTCATCAATTCAATTATCCGTTAAAGGCCTCACTCGTTGAACCTGGCCATAAAATGTTAGAGTTGCAGTGCTGCTCCTGTCCATCAGCTCGCATCCCTGAATTCTTTGTACCCTCGGGGAGGTTTCATCTTTTGAGAAATGTGACAGTCTGCCTTTTGAGACTGGCCTCGGCACAGCGCCATAACCAATACATTGACACATATAAGGTAGCATGGAAAGTGAAGCAGTTCATGACTTGTGTCTGCCAAGCTGCTTTCCTCTGCAGACACAGGATGTTTAAAACCTGTTACAGGACCTTTCAAACCATTACCTTACATTAATGGCATCCGATTTATTTACTTTTTTTCCAGGGATCTATGCATCTACAGCAGTTATCGCATTGTATCTCATTTCCCAGTATTTTTACTTTTTGGAAAATACAATAAAAAATACTATCATGTCTCTAAGCATACACAGGGCTTATCTTTGAAATGTTTCTTTGCTGTTGGAAGAAGAGGCTTAAAATGGGGAGAATAATTCACTGATACTGCCAGTATTTTTCACATTTCCTACTGAAATGTGAGTTGATTATTTTCATATGTAAACTTGAAACTGCAGTTTCTCTTCCCTCCATTTTGAAGAGGGATGAAGAGAGACACCTGTTTCAAACTAAATCAAAACCAATCATATCACCTCTAAGAATATACTCATAAAAATTTAATTCAAAACAATACAGGACTAGCTGTGGAATATTACATGCATCTTCAAGAGGCCAACCATGATTTCTGATTTTTTAAGACACACAGATATGCAGCTGTATTAACATTGATGCTTCATTTTTGGGCTAATGCTATACAGATTGGCCAACACTGAATTGCTCCTCATTTTACCTTACCTGAATATCACTGCTTCTGTGCCCCAGCACCCCAGCTAGGAGAACAAGATGGTTCAGATCCTCCTGAAAATCATTTTCATTTAACATTCAGATTTCTGAAAAGATAATAGAAAACAACGGAATTAGTTCTTCTGTTATTCTTTTCCTCCTTATTACAATGCCTCCAAGATCAAACTGCCAAAATACTGAAAGACATGATATCCAAAGCTGATTTTCTGAAATTTTAGAGGAAACAACTCCCTTTAGGAGATATCTATATATATGACAGTGTATTTTAATTTCCTGTCTTTAACCAAAGTCACCAGCCTTATGCTAACACAACATCATTCTTGGACTTTGAGATTTCTTGCTATTTTATGGACTTTAAATCTTACATCCTTGTACGTGATGTTTAAGAATGGTTCATCTTCAGAATGACATGATAAAATCCTTGAGTCAGGAGCTGGAAGTGCATTTAAGAGAGGACTTAAGAAAGGCATATTTTAAATCAGCCTTTAAAATCACTGGCAAATATTCAATGGACAAAACAGTAAATTCACTGGTCTAATGTAGAATGAAATACTTGGGTTTTGGTACTGGGTTCTGTCCTTTCTCTGAGTGAAATAATCATGTGTCCACTTAGTGGTGGACTATATTGCTGTCAATATCACTTTCCAGTTATTAAGTCCAATCAATGCTGGATAAAAGGAAAAAAGGTGGTCAACAGGCAATCTAGCTTTCAGTTTAACACTCCCTTGAGGATTTTCATTATCCGTTCCTTTTCTGTTCTCAAGGTTAGCTCTAGCCAGACTATTTGTAGCTTCAACTTCCTGGAGATAATGCACATCCACAATAGCCTTGCTCCTCCAACATCAGTGTGCCCTTCCACCTGAGTAAGCAGAGTCCTGTCTTTTTTCTATTATTTGCGACCTTTTCCTGGGTTAAAAGGTGACTCCTGAAGCAGACAGGTTTCACTTCTTATGGTGATTGCAGTGCAAAAAGCACGCTTCTACCTTGTTAGAAGTGACATCACTGTACATTAAAGACATCATATCTCCTTTCATATTAAAATGCCTGTCAGTTCTGCTGCTTGCAGGCTGTAAATCTGCCACAGTATCCTGTGCTTGGGAGATTTCATTATGAAAATATGGAAGATAAGCACTCTGCTTCACTGTCAAAAGGAAAAAGTAGTCTGATAGTAATGAGGTTACTTTAAAAATAAATACCTGATTCCTTAAACATGGATTACTTAATGTGGGGCAATTTCTGAAAGCAATCTTTTTTATTTTAATTCCTAAAAAATATCAAGCTTAAAAAATAATAAGCGTAAAGCACAACTACACAATCCTGCAGAATTTATTAATGCATAGATTTTGCACTTGCTCATGCAGTAAATCATTAGATCTTCCCTTTGACTTTGGCCCTCCAGCCTTGAGAGAAATGACATACTAGAATTTAACCTGTTTTTCATCTTTATATCATATAGATACAAAAAGACTTGTATGTTCTGCAAGAAAGTGACAACATTCAGCTGCTGTGCATGTGACTTTAGAAAATATAGAATAATACCTCCTAAACAGTGAAGAAAAATACAAATATTTATTCATCATTTTCTCTCATGGCATCATTAGGATATTAATAATACCTTGCTATTGCATAAAGTTTTCATCCATTGATCTGAGAGCACTTTAGATATATCATTCTTCTTGTTTTACAGAAGAGGAAGTGAGACACAGAGGTGAGATGACCTATCTTAACATTTGAGAGCAGCTCAGCAAGAAAAGTAAGAACAGATCCTCCATCTCTAGACTAGGCTGTCTGACACTGGACTTGTGCATTTAAAACTGGAAATTTGCATTGTTTGCTGATGTAACCTGAGCTGTTTACATGGCACATGATTATTAATTTATTATTCATTACTCAATAATGGGCTAAAATTATCCTACATACTTCTTTATTATTAAAAAAAATAAGTAAAAAAATCTCCTTATCCATTTTGTGTGAAAATACTAACTCACTGCTATTCTCCATTTCCATTAGAATTCCCTCCAATTGAGGAAGCTTCAGCATATGGGCATAGCACATGTATTTTCCAGTTTCATCTTCCAAATGACATACTCCATTGTTGATACTCTGTTTCAGCTGAAATGAGGAGCTCGGGAGTTATTTATGGACGATGAAGCCTTTCATCTCCAAGGCATTGATTTTAATGACTGAACCCTGCATCCACAGACAGAAATATATATTTAGGCTGTCCTGTGTGCATTATGTGAAATCAATTGCTAATGTCACTTCCAAGTAGACTTACACTCAAGTGAAAGCCATGGGAAAAAAACCAAACCAAACCCACCCACCAAGAAAACAGGAAAAAAGTGACAAAAATTATTTAGATGAGGAAGGTGAATGCTTAGGAAAAACATAGTAGCTGAGGAGATGACATGGTTGGGAAAGAGTCTGATAAGGTGAGACCAGAGGACTGCACATATGCCATGGAAGAAACCAAGATCATGCGTCACTCAGTGGAGCTGGAAGTGAAATGAAACAAGAACCTGAAGAACAGCGATGCACGGTATGAACACAGCTTGCTTCTTTACCTTCCAGTTTCTTCTGAATGCAGAGGGGATTTTCTTTCTCTGCTTTGTAGAGTGAAGTCCTCTGTTGATGTAGAGCAGAGCAGAGGGAAGTAATGAGAGCTGTAGTTCTTTAATGATCCAAATCATTAGGATTTATAACCCATTTTACAGCAATGTTACCAACACCTTGCTAGCCACAAAAGCCTGCAAGGTCTGATCAGGCTTCTGTATCATGTGTCTTCTGCTCAGAGGAGCCTTTTGAATCTTTGCATTTCCACAGTCACAGACTTTGTCTATTCTGAGAGCTTTCCTAGCATTCTCCACTGTTTTCAACATCCATGCAGGTCCAGCAGCAGCAGCAAGGGTGCAATTTTTAATGCCAGGTGGTCTGGATCGCTACAGGCACTTCACTGGCCTTTAAAGTTTCAAAGTAGGAACAGGTGAGTGAGAAAAGGTGGGTGTTGGTTTTGCCCTAAAGCTCCTCCAATTCCTAGGCCTAGTGGAGCTGCACTGATGGCACAGATGGCAGTTTTGCCTGAAAGGCGTAAACCAGACTGTGGAATTGTGAGTCAGTCGTCCTGCATCCTTCCCCTCTCCTAGAAGATAATATTCCTTCATACCTGTTATTGCAGATCTGACAGTTGGTACCTAACCTTCAGTATTGTTTGGCATCATTTTTCCAGTAATATATTTTGCCTTGTAAAAGCAGACAAAACTAAAGTGTACAGGAATATTTTCTTGCACGTGTGAACACCAGGGGAATCAGATCTGAATGCAGTGTTTGAGGTTATGCTACCTGTTACCTGTGAAACTGCAGGCCCTGGGGACTGGGTCACAGGCAGTCACACCAGATTGACAGATCTGTATCTCTAGATAGCATCTTTATTTTCACTAGTGTATCCACTGAATTCATAATAAAGTTAAAAAGATAAGAGAGCTGTATAATGTACTGTTAAAAATTAACTTTTGACTTAATATGAAACTTTATGCTTTTGTTCTATTACTAGCAAAACTGATTATTTCATATACCTACGGTTTCTAGTCCTCCCTTTTGACTTCACCTATTTTTGTTTTTACATTACAAAAGAATCACATTCGATTTCATTCCCTCAACCTCAGAAATAATGACTTTTTTCAGTCAATGGCCAAAAATTTGGGCCAGCTCACAAATGCTCTAAGAGTGACGTAACATTGACATCAAATTACATTTTATTTCTAAAGAAATTGAGCTCTCTGTTAGTAAAGGCATAGAAAGAACGCAGTGATTATACCGTAATCTCCATTATTTCAAATACTTAATTGTTTCATATCATGGATTAACAGTAAATATTTAATATCACTGAAGCTAGGAATATTTGAGATTTTTCTGCACATATCTTCCCTATTTTCCCTCCACTTCAAAAATAATTTATACTAGCAAAAATAGCTGCTTCCATCTAATCAAATTTCTGTGGGAACCGAGCCACTGAGGATTTGATTCACCCAAGGTCACACTGGAAGCCTCTGCCAGAGACATATGAGAACCCAGGTATTTTGAGTTACAGCAAACACTATTTTTGCCTGTTTCCAGTATTCACACACAGTGATGTGTATCAGCAGAGTAAGCATGGACTTGGTAGCCTCCACACGTGCCTTCCAGTCTGGCTAATATCCAGGAAGGTGCTCCTCACATAGACAAACTGCATTATCTTTGTATACTTATTTTTCTCTCTAACATGTGATTATTATTTTTTAGTTGCATTTCAGTAATGTCTAAGTGGGTTTTATGTACTGGACAAATATATCACAGCAACAAACCTAAAGGCTCGCAAGTCCAGAGCTTGAGACTTTGATCTCTTTTTTCATGTCTTCATTTTCTAGTATTTTTTTTCTTGGTATGTGTCAGCAAATGCTTTGGATTTCCCAGTTATCTATACTTTTTTTAATATATATATGTGCCATAGTCTGTCTCATTAAAACTCCATTTGCTCTTATTACAACTATTAAACTGTGCTGGCTGCTCCATACAGGGAAGTGGCATTGCTGGGTTCAGGCTTAAGTCTTAAAATTTCTGAAATCTTAAGACTGAAATGCATGGATGGAAAAAAAACCCACTCAATTTATTTTAGGCTTGATCCTTAATCCACTGCTTGCAGAAATCCATGGAAAGGCTCTTGGGATCTTTCTGAGGAGAGGCAAACACAAATTTTCCCCACATATGAAATACTTGTGGAGATAAATGGAAAAATTGAGTTGAGAGGCTGGAAGAAGTTGAGTGATGGCAGATCCAGTCACTTCCCATGAAGAGACCTAATTATCCTAGGAGTCTGATGATGCTTCTTCCCTAGAGTAACAGCTGGGCCCTTAAGTGGAAAGGGTCAGAGAAAGAGACAGAAAGGTGGCTAAACACTTTCTTCTCCACTGAATTTCAGGACATGGTATGGATTGGTTTTACCACAATACAAATTAGAACTGCCTCATGTTTACTTCATATCCCCAAGTCTGTGTCAGAAGCATTTCTGGGGAGCTGGGAACTAACCTTGCAGATGGCTTTACACCAGCAGGTTAGTTTAAAGTAATCACTTCAGTTCACGTCTCTGCTTAAACTTGACACAGTTTTCAACCTAAAGTACTGAATTAGCAACACTGAACTGGCTATGGGGAAGTTTACAGTGAAATGTCTTCTGGAATTGATATACCACACTGGAAAAAAAATAGAGAACATGCATTTACTTTGATGTAAATATTTTAGAAAGTCTAAGCACAAAAGGCTTTGTTCCAATTCCATCACATTTTAGGAAAAAATCTAGCTAAGTGGTGGAAAAAGCAACCAAGTGGAACTTCCAGCCTTTACTTAATAGAAAATACAATTTTGACAGAATCTGTCAAACTATATTTTAACTGGACAGAAAATAGGAGAGACAAACATGTGGCAAAAGGTCAGCAGGTCACTTAATCCATATAGGAGTAGATGAACATCCCAAGGTGGTAATCACAGTGCAAGAACTTGAAGACGACATAATTTTGTGAGGTGGTTCTATCTAAAAATCTGCAGCACAAACATAAACCTTTTTGACTAAGAGTCAATTTAAAAATGCATCAACTTATTAGTTGAGAACATGGCAGGAAATCACAGTTCTGATGATCTTAGCATGGCATGGAAAATAATGTTGGATAACTAGGCCTTCACTTATGGGGAAAAAAAACTATCTTTGGTCTTTTACTGTATAGGCAGAGATAGACTATCATTCAAATGCTGAAAAGGCTTGAACTCTCCCATCCAAATGCATGCAAAGGGGAATATCAAACCTTGTGAAAAAGCTGATCCCTCAGGAACCCAGGAACTTGGAGGCAGTTAAGTGAACTCTAAAACTTTCTAAGGATCTTCCCTTTCTTTTGTAGAGAAGTGAAAGTCTAAGACAGAGAGAAAGCCTCAGGCTGAGTTCTCACATTACTCCCACCAGCTCCCTGAAGACCTTCTGACAGTTCCTTGTTCACCAGGAAGTTTGCAGAGGAGGAAAAAGAGAGAGGTCCCAATACTTCCTTTCTGTTGTTTCTTCTTGCACCCTTCAGTTCCTTAATGTCCTATTCCTCGGCCCCAGAGCATCAGAAGACTACTTCTAAGAAGCACAAATCATAGCAAATCACAGCTCCAGAAGGAAAAAGGAAGGGACAGAGGGGCATGGAGGCTGTGACAACTCCTTTCAAACCCAGGAAACCCTGCAACAGCAGTGCTAATCTTGAATTGTAGAGCTCCTCCACCTTGACAGTATCTCATGGAGCCTGATATTCCCTTCTGTTCCCTCACTCTCAGAGGCTCTGAACAAGAAATGTTTCCCTGGATTTGAAACTCAATCCTGACCTCTTATTTTATTGCATGATTTTCAATAATTTTTTTAATCCTTTTTTTCTAGTAAAAAAAGGCACTGAATTTGATTGTTAAATTCCTGGGGTATGCTGTGATTGCATCCAGAATGGGTTTGTCCTCTCTGACACAAGTTTCAGGTGAGAATTGTTTAAAGACTGTTTTTTTTTCATCTATTGGTTGTAGCTGGGGATTGTGTAGGCTGAATTCAAAATCTGCCACAGACATTCTTTTGTCATCTGGATTGTTTTTCTTCTGCATTTAACTTACATAAACAATGTGCAATTCACAACAAAAATTGGGCACTCCTGACACATTCTGTGTTTGTAGCCACCTCGCTCTATGGAAATGTTTTTTAATTCAAGTAGCTGGCAGAGAAAAACCTTCCTAACTTTGAAGTGGGTTTTATTGCACTGATGAATGAGAGAGACTGTCAAATCCCATTTAATTTTTAAAGTTTTAATTAGGTCCTCTGAACAAGGATTCCACGACTCTTTATGTTTAAGAGTTAGCAATAGTACATGATCCACTGACTTCCATCATTGAGCTCAGTTGACAGAGGCCAACACAACTCTTTTCTTTGTAACTTTGTAACCATTTATGTTGGAGGTGAAGATGTTAATATGGAAATTTTGTGAGCTGGGAACGGCTACGAACTCTATCATTGTAATTTATGACCTTTCATCTGAGGCCAAATGTAAAGGCAATTGCAATTGTTCCATATCTCAAGGCCAGCACATAGCAGATGTGTGAAATTTGGAGTGCTAGACATAAACTTTTATTACCAAATTATAAATAATTTCTACCACTTACAACGTTCACCTTTCAAGTTCATCTTGATTAAAATGCAAGGGCAGTATCTCACTGATTTCCATGAGTTACACAGCTGAAAAAGTTCTGTCATAGTACACTAGGAAGGATAAAGCAATGCAGTATTTAAAAGAATCTACTGATAGCCAGGCACGCAACATTTTAGATCAAAATCCTTTTTCATCCAGATGACAGACAAACAAAAGATAATAATTAGCCAATGATATCTGATTTTCACTCTTGAAGCTTTGGAATCCTTAAGGAGTCCACTGAGTGCAGATTACCTAAATCCTTTGAAGGCCACCTTAGTGAGGTCGCTGGGGGTTCGTGACTCAGGAAATAACACATTCTTTAGGTTGCCTAATAACTGATGGGATGACATGATCTTCCTGAATGTACAAGGTGGGAATTGTCTTCCCAGGTGCAAATCACACTACCCCCAGTGCTCAGCAACAAACGCCTTACTGCAGGAAGCTTAATTTACCTCTAGGAACAGCACGTGAAACTGCTTTGAGACCTATGGCAAATCAAGGAAAATTACCTAAGCTTTGGCTTCGGGACTTGGTCTCAAACTATGAAAAAGGGGAACTAAGGATAAAAAATTTGCCAATCCCAGTATCAGTGATTTAAATTAGCTGTGTTTGTGAGGTTAATAGGGTATTAAGCTGGAAAGCAGAAGGATTTTGTTGAAACCAAAATATCCACATACATAGAAACCATAACTAAGGATATGCCTCAGCTACCTAGAAAGAGGACTATTGAGCAGAAGGCAAAACAACTCATCAGGTTCTAATGGCTAAGAAAAAAAAAGAAATAAAAGCTCTGAAGACAAACTCGTAAGAAATAAAACAAAGAGGAAGGCTCACAAAACATAAAAGGTCCCTGTTTGGATTTGCAAAATTGCCACGAAAATTTACCAGCCCAGGCATGAAAACTCTATTTGCCCAATCTTTATACTGGAGATCAATAACAATGAAACCCAGAATACTTCCTTATCAAAACATTACTCACTGAAGCCAGGCAGCCGAATGAAACTTTGCAAGTGTGCTCCCTGGAGTAACTATTTTATGTTCCTTTTCTGCTTCAAGGACTAGATATAATCAAGCACAGTTGGATGCTCCTGATTAACATGAGGGTTGCCTGGAAACACGGGCATGGCGTGGCCCAACTTTGCCTGGGCTTGAACTTTGGGACGGGCAGGTGAATGAGGTCAGGCTGGCAGCCCTTGCCTCTTAAAGCCTTTTGGTCCAAGCTTTGGTGGGGGGGAAACTGGGCACGTGTTCAAAAAGAGAAGGTAGCTTTGGAAGGAAGGGAGAACACAAATTTGTATTCTGAAAAGCCACGGTATGTTTTCTTCGTATCACAAGAATCGAGAGTTTTGGCAAGATACGAAATCAATAATGGAAGAATGCAAAAAAAAAAAAAAAAATAAAAAATCCATCCCAGAAGCTTTCACAGACAATTAGCTCCTGTCGCAGTAAGAAAATAGCTAAAAAAAAATAGCTGGGGGAAAGGAGACAAATACAGGTGAGAAGATGGGGAGAAGCAGGAGATGAGTTCAGCTTCTTGTGCCACATTCTGCCCAGGTGATATTTGAAAAAAGCCCGAAACAACACAGACCACCTTGGTCTCTGAGGTCAGGAGTTGCCCTGCGGAAGGAGCCCGGCAGCACCGCCGGCCCGGCCCCGGGGGGGACCCTGCCAGGTGCCCATCCCTGCGGCCCGGGCGGGACAGGGCCAGGCCGGAATTAACAGGGTCACACCGGAGGGCAGCACAGGGACATGCCGGCTCACACCGGGCATTCGGGGGGATTCCCTCCCCAGCAAAGGGAGACAGGACACCGGGAAGGGCTGCCCAGGGCGCTGTTGGAGGGTTTAATCCCTGAGGGTGCTTAAGGAAAGCTGGGTGTGGCACTCAGTGCCGCGGCCCGCTCCACACGGGGGGTTCCCTCACAGGACCCCCACTTAATTAGGTCTTTCCCAACCCAATCAATTCCTTGTTCCCCCTCAAGCAATCTTTTCCCCCCCCTCTAAGGTTTCTGCCCACTCGGGACCCCCGGGCCGCCCCCAGCCGGACGCGAGGGGTGCGGTGTGAGGGACACACGGGCGCTGCTCCCGGGGCCGGCCCGGGCTCCCACCCACGGCATTCCCAAAAACCCAAACCCACCAGCAGCCTGCTCTGTCCCTCACGGGGCGCCGTAGCGGGGCGGGGCAGGAGCAGGGGCGGGGCAGGAGCAGGGCCGGGCAGCGGCGGGAGCGGTGAGTGCGGGGCCGGCTGTGTGCGGGGCGCTCCGGGCCCCGCCGTGTCCCTGCCCTGTCCCCCCTCTCCTTATCCAGGGTCCCCCCGGGAACGGGAGGGCTTGGGGAAGCCGGAGGGGATCCCGCAGTGCCCCCTGGGCCCCATCCCCTCCACGTCTGTCCGTGTAGAGAGGGACAGACTCCTGCCCCCAGACATTAAGCAGTGCTGTGGGCTAGCTCTCTAATTTCAGCAAAACACTGGAGCAGAAGGTGTTGGAGATGAGGCCTTGGGAGTTTAAAGATGCAAGCAAAGGTTCTTAATAACAATTTCAGGGGTTACAGAAACGCCAGAGATAAGTTTTAATGCAGTGGCTTTAGGAGCTCTGTCTCTCCACCTCAGCCCTTAAGGTTTTGCTTTTATCTCCTTTGATACTCTCTCCTACTTTTAATTCTCTCCTACAGATTGTTAATTCTGGAAGTATTAAGAATCAGGGCTCTGCCTGTCTGTACTGAGTATTGAAACCAATGTGGGAACGTGTTGCTTAGCCAAATATTTTCCCTTAACTTCCTAGCTTACCAGAGGAGATCAAGATGAGTCTACGGAAGCAAACCCCGAGTGACTTCCTAAAACAAATCATCGGCAGGCCAGTTGTCGTAAAATTAAATTCTGGAGTTGATTATCGAGGTAAGTTCTCCGTCTGTCTCTCACAGTGAGTAAAGTAATTGATTGGGGAGGCTGGAGTAGATGCATTGATTTTAAAAAGCAGAACAGTGCGATCCAGAATGTTGGAGTATGTGAGTACAGATCTCAGGATGGTGACATTAAAAATGGAAAGAATCAGCTCTGGAGAAACTGATGAAAAGGATGCTAATGGTGGATTTAGAGATTAAATTGCTAATCTGCATCATTACTGTCCTCAGTCACAGGTGACTAAACTGGAGTTATGGGGTAATTCTGAGTTTCTAAACTCAGAATCTCAGGTAATTCTGAGATTTGTAAAGACTGTCCGGAGTTACAACTCCTAAAATGGCCAGGCAGCCCTTTTCAGTGCTCTGATAGTAACTCTTGCTGGAACTACCCTTTTCTTCACCCTTCTGTTCTCTAATTCCTAGTAGAGATCTTGGTCCAGAAAAGCTTCAAAGTTAACTGTGCTGTCAGTCATAAGGTGGCTTTTACACAAGGGATGAAAGTTACATTCTTGGTTAAACACCTGTGTTGGACCAAGACTCACACGGATATAGGAGAAAGCTTTGTGTGCCTTTTGCTGCTATATGCCCTCTTCATTTTAACACAGTCCAGCAGTTTTCTTCCAGAACTCTTCAGCCTACCTGTATTCCTTCACACACTGTATATAGGATTACAGATGTTTTTAACTAGTAAATTAAAAACTTTTCTGTGCAATGAAGCATCCTGGTCCTACTCCCGTTATTGACCTGTCCAATTTTTCTAGTAATATCCAGACTTAATTAAATCTTGTATTGTGCACAGTTTAGAGATTTCATTCCGTAATAACTTAAACATTATGGTTCTGCTACAGAGCACTGCTTCAGATAGGTTTACTTCAATTGGCTTAGCCTGGGACCTGTGAGAAGAGGCTCATTTGTGCTGTGACAAGGAGTCCATGTTATGACAGTTCTAAATTGTTATTGTTCACTGACAGAGCCAGCAGCACCTCCTTTTCCCTTGCTGTTTCTCTTTAGTGTCGCTCAGATGACAAAATTTGCAGTCTCGTTTCTCTGAGAAACGCATTGAGCATTTCAGGTGGGTTTGGTGGCTTAAAAACTTCACTGCATCTCTGTGAATGCTTTCTTGCAGGGGAATGTTGAAAGAGCTCATTAAAGTCAATTAAAGCAAGTAATTTACCTGAAGGTACACACAAGACAGGGCTAAACCAGATTTGGGTTTTTTTATGTACTTCCTGTTTGCTTTGAGACCATTGCTATCTCCTACTTGCTAAGATCCATTTGTAAATGCTGTAGATGAACTACTCCACTTTTCACTCCACAGAGCTAGTTTAGCATGCCTGCAGTCAGACCTACCAGGAACTGAACCACAGCTCCTTGAACACCATTATTGTACTGGATTTTTTTTCCCCCCTTTTCCCTTATTTCCCTACACTCTCCATCCTTCCCACTTGATGTCATCTTGTGGTTGAAAATCTGTATACTTTTTTTCAAAAGAAAACAATACACACTGTTTTGTTTTCTGCAGAAATGTGACCAGCACTTGGAAAAGCCAAACATTTAAGAAACAACGTCTCAGGCTTTTGTTGCAGATCTGTTTAGATTCTCCCCCAGGCTGTGCTGTTAATTTTATGTTTGTACCTCCACCCTCTGAGCTACCACATACACAAGCCTAATGCAAGTGTTGATCTGTAACCAAAATGTCTTGATTCATTGCCAAGTGCTGCACATGCCCTGGGAAAGTAATCAGTGGTATATTAATGTACAATTTCTGTGTGTAGATATGGATTTGTACGTTACAACATCTCTACATACAGAGGGATGGGCAGTCATAGTATTTGATGCCATTACTGGGCTAAGAGTAAGCACAAAGAAAAGGAAGAAGAGAATGAACCAACCATGAACTAGGAACCAAGCAGTTTGAAAATACAGCATTTGTGACCTACTGAGTGACAGCTTAGGTAAATCCACACAGTACAATTTTAATTTGGACAAACATTTTTGTTTTCCGTTGTTGCACGGAGCACTCAGGATTACTGGAAAAGAGTTTTAACCCTTGTTTGGTTTGGGGTTTTTGGTGTATTAAGTGATACTTTGTGAGTAATCAGTTTTACTTTTGTCTGTGGAAACAGGAAAGAAAAACAGAAAGGAAAATAATCTTTAAACCATGAGAAGTTAGCAGAACTTGAATTCCTATTTATTATATGGACAATACTACAGTAACACTTCTGAAAAGTGAGAATTTGTCCTAGAGGAGGATTCTCAGAATGGAGTTTTCTCCCTCTCCCCAAGTACAGCCAATATACTATATTTTGAGTTTTACTGCCAGGTAAATAGCTAAGTGTTTTTCAAACAGAAAAAAATAATTTTTGTAGTATTGTGTGCTGCAAGGTTGAAGTCAGGACACATGGCAAGAGGGACATAAAACACCTTGTAAAAAGCTGTATTATGTGCACTATTAACAAATCAGATGGCATTCTCTGAGAAATTCTTTACATCTGCTAATCCTCACATTCAGTTCCTTACACAAGTAATCTGTTGGTCAGATGAGTTAAATTTGTAGATGCTCATAGTTCTGATTTTAAGAGTGAGTGTAGACAGAGAGGAGCAATTTTGAATGAAAAAATGCCACCATGCTGCCAGCACTTAGCAAGTATTGTGTGAACAGGGTACAGCCTTCAACAGGAGCTATGAGAAGTGAGGACATAAATACAGTGTAATTTTATTTCTGTGGGACGATTTCAGTGCCCTTAGAAAGCCCTTTGTCAAAAAATACCTAGAATTTTGTTTACATCAAAAGAGACTTGCAGTCAATGTTCTTCTAGGTCTGTAAGCATGAAAATAAATATGAAAGTATGTATCGTGTCCTGTAATAAAAGGGTTTTGTCAGCTATATCCTTCACAAGGGTTTAGTGATAACTCAATTTACCAAGTCTTGTCCTTAGCTTATCCATTTATTCTTAATGTCACATGTTCTTTTTAAGTGTGTGGCTTAAAACAAAAGTGAGAAGGGGCAGCTCAAACTCTTAAAGTGGAAATTGTCCATCTTTTGAAAGTCATGCCTTAATGACTTTTTTTACCCCCACAACTCTTCAATTGATAACATTCCTACCCGAGTGCCTGGCATTCTCCTCTCCCAGCTGAATCATTTGAAGAATACATCTGGCCGAGCTTGGGCTTTTGGTTTGTAATAAAGATACAGATTTGGGTTTTCCCCCTGTACTATTCAAACACAATGCATTTTTCTTTATTTTAAAATAAGTTTCAAGCTGCTTCTCTCAAACTCTCACTTTTTTTTTAGGTGTCCTGGCTTGTCTGGATGGGTATATGAATATAGCTCTGGAACAGACTGAAGAGTATGTAAATGGCCAATTAAAGAACAAGTATGGGGACGCATTTATCCGAGGAAATAATGGTAATTCCTACTCCTTCTGTTCTTGCTCATTAGAACACTGTGGTTTGATATTTACTTCTGAATTTGAGCAGTGGCTGAGGTATAAATAAAAATATTATTTTTAGGCCCTCTTGGAAACCTTCACATAGTCACTTTTTACAGTTTCACTTTCCAGTGTCTGTGCTTTCCTGTGGCCCTTTTTTGCCTCTGAACCTGAGGTTCATTTGGAGAAGCACATTCTTTTCTAGCCTTCCTCAGAGCTTATTTTCTGTCATTTGACAGGCTTACTCTTTTGCACTTACTGCTTGCTTAGATGGCCTCTGCACTACAGAAGTTTGTGTTTTGCTAGACAAGCTACTGCATAAATTTGTGATACAGTGCAGATGTTACAGGGACACTGTAATATTCTCTGGTGAGGCAGTTGTCCAGAACTGAAGGAATGGTGCTCATTGGTACTGGAGGCTACTTTCATCTTTGAGTAAAGATTTTACCACCAGTCGAGAAAATCCCTCATGCTTTACTGCTGAGCCTTTGAATATTCCAGTGCAGTAGGTGGATTTTAATGCACTTCAAGGACAATCCCAGGCTCCTGGAATGACTCTCTGATATCAGTTAGGCTGTAATAGCAGGACATGCCAGGGAGGAGAGTATCTAAAAATAGAAAAGGTTCACAAGTCAGATGTGAAGAGACATGTAGAGACGGTAGATGAAGCAAAGTTTGACCAAGTTACTTGGGAAGAAAATGGAGGTCAGCAAGGAGGGAGGGAATAAAAAGAAATAAGCACTGAATTCCATGTCGCAAAAAAAGTGACATGGCGCCACAGTGACACCACAAAAAAGAGAACGTGGCACCACAGTGTAAAGGAGTATTTTGGGTGGAGAAATAATCCTTGAAGTGAGGCCAAGTGCTTCTTGCAAGGCATTTGAACTGTTATGCTAAGGAGCAAAGTGACATTATAGCTGGAGAATTAAAGAAATAATCTATTATGAAAGTTAAATGGATGAGAGGCAGAAGGCTGAAGGACAGGCTGAACAGAGAACTAAAGACATCCCAGGTTTATGAGCACAATATCATTTCCTGTGGTGCATGGATCTGTTCTGGGGATATCTCCAGCCATGCAGGTGGAAGATATCTGCTGCTTCAGAGCTTGTCATTAGCTTTGCCTTAAGTGCTTGAGATTTACAGCTTTTGTTGAAAGATCACAGCATTAGTGTCTGACACCTGTAATTCTGCTGCTTAGGAACTCTCTCATGCTCCCCTCAGTAATACTGCAGGGTACTGGCTTTGTTGTTCCTCTGTTCAGCCTCTATCTGCTGGAGTCCATGTTGGCTATGAATTTAGCAATTACTGAACCAAAGTAGTACATAATGTTTAAGTCTGATAGCGTTTTTCAAAACCTGGACTTCACTGACTGTTCATTCTGAACAGGATTCATCATAGTGTTGATTTACAAGCCATGGAAATAAGATGTTTTAAATCAACAGGCTTCTGCACATTATTTACCAGGGCTCTCTTACATGTGCCACTTTCTATTTTCCAGTGTTGTACATAAGCACACAGAAGAGGAGGATGTGAAGATGCCAGAAGAAGGCTGTTTTGTACTTGTGAACCTCTTTGAAGTGATGAGCCCTATTTGATTTGTAGTTCATAATCTACAGGTGAAATACAGAAGTGTTTAAGTATTTTTTTAAATAAATGTAAACTAGTGTAAACTTCTGGATTTTTTTTTTTAAAAATTTACTTTGTTTCTACTGTACAGAAAAAAATAAAAGAGAAGCATGTAACAGTGCCACAAGACTAATTTGAAGTAACAGCTCCTTTAATTATGCTAACAGTTACAAAAATACTGATTGGAAGGTAAGCAGGCATGGAGTACTTGCAAATCACAGCCTTGCCTTGATGGCAAAACAATAGTTTGACTGATGCTGGGAAGAGAAATGCTAATGTTTTGGTGACAATGACCTGTCCCTCTTGGAAAACACAGGGTCAGCTTTAAATGCCAGTCTAGTAAGAGTCATCGGGTAAAAAGTTCAGCTGTCTGAAAAATCTTGAATTGTGGATTGAATCAAGGGATGTAACAGTGACACTTCAACAGTTAGGGGTGGGGAAAGAATTGAATCAAATGGAAGAAAAGCCTTAAGGGTGAAAAGAAAGCACTGTGCCAGCTGGGGAAGTCAGTCAGAGGTGAAGAGCTCTCTGTTGGTGTGTCAGTACAGCTAGTAGCTGCTTCACCTCCTGCCTGTGTACCCCCCACCCTACCTCTGCTTGGAGTGACCTTTTCTCGTGCTCCTCTACCAAACACAATGGACTTCTTCAGTAAAAAGCAATTTTAACTAATACATAAAGCTACTCTGGAAACAGACTAGGAATCTAAAAGCTTTTGTAAACATGCCATATGTATCCTCTTCAGACAGTTCACTCTTTCTCCCATCCACTCCCCTCCAAACTGGGTACCATCTATATATTCTCTTTTTTTATGTGCTAGCCAGAAATAAGAACAACTGCATTAAGCTTATAGCACAGGGTATGCAATAGGGAGGGGAAAGCTCTTAGCAGACAGTGGAGTCAGAACATGTTTGTGTGTATTTTTCAGCAATGTTCCCAGATAATCAAAGCACAGTGAGTAAATCCAGCTCAGTTTTACATGGATACTTAATCCCATTTATAAAATATATTTTCTCCCTTTATATGCAGTCAGCCAAGAAAAAAAACATCTGGAGATTCAGATATTTCTTTACTTGAGTGTTCCTGCACTGAACAGCCACATACTCAGAACTTCCTGTTCTTCATGACAAAGTCTTAAGTTAGGGTACTGTACCTCATGGTGAGGTAATTGAGGCAGTTTTTTTAATTGAGTTTCTGAAGTCCTGCTTTATTCTTTGGACAGTTTATAGTGCCTCCAGGAACAAAAAAACTTCTGGTTGTGGATGGATTAACACAAGAGAAATGTGTGAACGCAACATTTGCCCATTCTTCCCAGGTACCAGTAGCTCTAATGCAAGCAGGGAATAACAACATCTCAATTACCAAAGGGAAAGAATTTAGGTTAAAAATTTTTAATTTTACTGGGTTTTAAGATCAGGAAATATTTCTAAATTATTTTGCAGTTGGTAGTTAACCTTTCCACATGAAGTGCTTCAGAAGCCACAACAGAACATACAGAGTTGCTACTGTACAATATGCTTCAACAATTTATCATTTTCTGACAAGGGTTGAAAAAGGTCCGGGATATAAGACAAATCACCAACCTGCTCTTCTGTAAGTGACTTCTTTTTTCAAAATGAAGGTGTATCTCCAAGTGGGGCATGCAATTTCTCATTTGCTTTGTCATCTGTATCTAGCTGGCAGGTTGCTGTCTGCTTTCAGTCCTGGAGACTGACTGAGTTTTGTTGTTTTGAGGTTTCTTATTTTAATACAGGGTTAATTCCTCCCCTCCCCCTTCTTTCTCCACCTTTCTCTCCCCACATATACCTGCCCATCTCTAGCAACACATTTTGCACAGATTTTGATTTACTCTCAAGAGTTTTCATTGCCAACTTTTTAACTGCAGTTCTGTTTCTCCAAGTCTAGCTATAGAACACAATTCAGTGTAATCTCTGCTTCTGATGGCTCGATCACATACTAAACAGAAAATACTGTATAGCTTACGTGGTGAGGGGTTTTTTTTAATGTATTCTAGATCATGAAGTCACTATTTACTATGTGAGGTGGACAGGAAAATTTGCATTGAAGATCACCTGTTGTAATTACCATTCAAATTTCAAAAGTAGCAAAATAAATTAAGCATTTAATTCCCACAGTCACTGCCCTTTATATATTTCATGCCCTTTAATTCAATTTTTAACCCCTGAGTTTAAATCAAGGAGATAATTAAACTTGACTTCAATTAGGCAGTCCAATTCTTTATCCAACCAAAACCAGATTATGTCCAAATATTCACACTGGATTTATTCTACTTATCTTTTAGATTTATTTTGACTTACATTTTCTGTAGGACAATACTCCATTTGCAAGTAAATCAACAGCTTTTACAAAGGGACATAGAATGCTATCCAGAATTGCATGTATGTAATATGGATGTATGCACATAAACATCAAAGTAGAATGGTATATTTCACAAGCTCCTGATAACTCAATCTAATTTGTAAGATATTTATCCCCTTGGACGATACAAAGGCACTCTTACAAAGGCAATATACCTTCACACATAGCAGACAGTATGAGATACTAGTGCTCACCCATATTGTTCCTGTTAACCTCATTTACCATGCCCTGATGCTCTTGCCCTAGTACCTGTATAAAACAGCTTTGCTGGGAAATCAAGCTCAACTAGAGCATAACTGACAATGAAACATTCTTTAAACAACTTGCAAGCATTTGTCCATCACTGTTCTTAGAAGAATGTACCCAAAATTAAGTAATCCAAAACTATCAAAGAAAAGTGACTGAACTTCCAAGGCTAAAGCGCATCACCACACAGATAGTCAGTACTTTTACGCAATAAAGACACATCATGAAGCAAAGGCCATTCAACCACTACCCCACCCTCAGCTGTCCATTCAGTTCACAGACAGACTCTAGGAAGAGCAGTAACTGTGAATTTGCTACATCTCCACATCCAGCATAAACTTCTTGCACTTGAAAAGACAAACTGAGCCACAATTCCTTAAACAAAAGCCTGGCTGGGACCATATCCTATGAAAATTAAAGAAAGCAAGTCTGGAAGAAGGGGGTAAGTACTTACTGCGTGATGAGACGGCCAAAAGTCAGATTCCTACTAAAGCCTACAGTGCCCTTGAGTGCCCCTATATAAAGGGGGAGGCTTTGCCTTAAGGGTATACAATCATGACCAATTAGCTGCCACCTGATTACAATTTGTTGCCACCTGGTTCTTAGGTCAAAGGGACTCTAATGCAACCCACTCTATCATTTATTTGAGTTCTGTCTCTTTCATGATATTACAATGACAAAACAGCTACTCAGAGCCCTTCTGGGTATGCCCCATTAAGTCCTGAGGCTCCTTCCCAGCTCTGAAAGCCACAGCTGCAGGTTTCAGCTGTAGGTGGAACATGGTAGGCAAGAAAGCTTGAAAGTGTTTGCAAAGTGACAGCCTTCCTACTTTTGACTGATGGTACCAAAGCAATGCCTGACCTTTAATATGCCAACTCACACCTGTGGCCTTCCAGGTCTGCACGGCCCTCTTGGCCACAGGATATCTCAGCTACCCCAAACCATGGATCTCACAGGCAGCTCCCACCTGCCTGGCCTTGCCTTGAGCAAACAGAGCAGCAACAAGTTCTCATGAGAACATCCTTCAGAACAGAGGGTTGTTTTGGTGGACAGAAATTACAAAATAGCTCAAGTGATGGAGAGCAGCTCTCCATGGACAGGTTTGCATCTGCCCTGTGCTGTGGGAAAATCCAACTGGGCTCTGACTGATGCTACAGGAATGTGGGGTGCCCAGCATCCGAAGGGATGGTCATTTCACTTGCTGTCTGTATTCATCATCTTACTCTGTCTTATTAAAGCAATCATTAAGCTATTTGCTGCCAGGCCTTTCTCTAGTGCAGAACAGCTGCCCAGGCTGCAGTAGTTACCAAATAAAATAAAGGGTTATTTCTTTAATAAATTACTCAACTTTGGTTTTTCTCTAGGCTGAATTTGTAAGGGAGTCTCACATTATATGTTGCATGCATGTCAGTTCATTCCCAATAGTAACATTTTAATCACTGTCACACTGCACTGTGATAGAGGAACAGCAACAATAGTCATCCAAATAAAAGGGGAAGAACCTGCCAGTACTTCTGCCAGCCCTCCACCAAACTAGTGTCAGAAAAACAGCCTCTTTTCCCTGTTTTCCCCAAATACAGAGCCACAGACATGCCCCAGTCAGTCAGACATGCCTGAGATGCCAGTTTGTAGACATTGTTCTCCATTTTCCCTGTGGGGTTACCATGGATTTTTACCACTACCATTCTGTGGGTTTTTAACCACTCATCTTGCAGTTGGCCACTGCTTTTTGTTTTAAAGATGACTTGAAATATTCTTAAATAAGGTGGTACTGCCAACTTTGTTGGTTTAATGATCAGTTTCTTGTGATCTGGACTCAGCTGTTGCCACCTTCAAGATCTCTTCTTGATCAACCTGCCCATTCTTCTCAAAGCCCCCTGAAACTTTGTTCACAGGACTCAGGTGTGCTCTAGCTGACTGGGAGGGACTTCTGACTTGTTGAAACTATTATTATCCTGCAGTAGCAAAGCATTTCTCAATCTGTCAAGCAACCAGTTTGCTGTTCAGTGTCAGCTCTGAATTTCTTACACCCATGTCCATATTACATCTCCTCCGCATCTGCCACCCCTGTTATACCCTGGTGATGTGGAGATGTGGAAGCAATCTGCAAGAATGACCAAGTTTCTGCATCAAAGAGCCTGGGATGTTCATGGGCTTATAATCCTTCTGTGTACTTTGTCAATGAAATTTCAAGTTATATCATTTTATAGTCTGTCTTTAATTACCAAGCTATTAAAATGCTGCTGAGAAAACAACAGTTGAGGGGAAGTTGTCTTATGTCCCCCTCTCCTTGCCAGCTTCCTACTAACAAAGACATTGATGCCAGGAAAAAGGCAACCCCCTCTCTGCAGTTACAGCAGTGCCACGGGGTCTGTCTGGGTCCCCTCGTCAGAGCGATGTGCAGAGCCCGGCTGAGCTCAAGTGGCTCCTGCAGGTCAGAGCTCTGGCCACAGAAGGCTGAGGCAATGCTGTGCTGGTGGGTGATGCAACCAGAGGCTCTGGAAGGGCTGTATTTCTTAACTGCAAACATCTGCCTGTCACTTGGCATTTGAACGTGCACTTGGAGGCTGCTGGCCGGTGCTTGTGTCCCGGTAATGACTGTGACAGGCTTTTTCCATCTCTGAGGAGGAGAAGGTTCTGACACTTGGGTTGAGTGAGGCTTTGAAGCCACTGAGTTCCTCTGCTTGAGAGCAGGCAGTGAGCCTGAACGCTGTGTAAGGCTGTGTTTCAGAGCAGCCCAGCAATTAACCAGGCAGTGTTGTGCAGCTCTGCTGGCTGGTGCTGCTAAACCTGTGTACAGCAGCACGTCCTGCCCTGCCAGAGGCTGCTGCAGCCTTGGAAGTGAGCAGAGACAGTTCAGCACTGCTGTACATCCCCTGCTATTACAGAGGGGATGGATCTGGGTCTCATTTCTTTGAGCCTCTTCTCCCCATACCTTTGCATGGAGCTCCAGGAAACACGCAACACTGCTATTTCAGTGTCTGCTCTTTGCTGCTTTTCCTCCCTTTTCAGATGGAAGCCAGTGGAGAAATGATCTTCACTGGAGCTGGCATAAAGAAAACATGTGCCTGATCTGGGACAGCAACTGAAGAAGACAGTGCAATGCTGTAACACTGTCCCATGATGCAAAGACCCACACTCACAGAGAATACTGTTTTCAGACCTGGCCACGGTGCCAAATGGCTGTAATGTGTTTGGCATTTCTCCTGCAGACTGTCAGAGGTCTGGAGCTACTGCTTTATTATAAGCAAGGGATGGTTTAGCTTAGGAACAAGTTAGTAAGGAAAAGCCATAAGAGACCGGATGGTTTCAGGAACAGATTAGTCACTGACACAGCATAAAGGTATTCTCTTCTGTGTAAGAAGTGTGGGCAATTACAAACTGGAGCAGAAGCATTAATGCAAACCTTTCCCCCTTCTCTGAATGATGCTCTGCTTCCACTGACAAAAGGAAAGAAAAGTACTAGACAGACATTACATCTTGACATTTTTCAGTGACTTTAAGGCCTCTTTCAAGCGCAGAGGAGAGCAGGCTGGTGAGAGCCCAGTGCCACCAGTTGCCATACTTTCCAACCAGTTAAAAGCTGAGAGCTGGGCTGTCAGCAGCAGCACCTCAGTGCCAGCCCAGCATCTTGTGTCACTTCCAAAGGACAGGCTGTAGAGCAGGGCAGGCTGATGGGAACAGTGCTAGTAAGTGGAGCATCTGCAAGCTTGCCTCCAGGTTTTCGGGGGTGCCCTCTCTGTACAGACTCCCACACTAGTCAGACCCCAAGCAAGACTAAATATAAGGCACTGCTGGCACTGCAGAAACAAACCCAGTGGTGTCACCTATGTGTTGGTGTATCCCCTTTAGTCATGGCACGGGACAGAGCTTTGTGGTGTCCTGCTGGACAGCAGCCCAAGCACCAGCACGAACTCCTTCAGCCATCAGACACATATTTATCCAGGGAGGAGGAGGAGGACTAAAGGGTCCCAAGCACTCTTTTGCCCATCCGTCTTAAATAAAGCCAGCTAGCTGATGGGGGTGTAACTCCGTTCATCCAGCCCTACTCACAGCCACAAGCTGCCAGCAGTTTGTTCAGCACCTCCCGATGGCAGCTCTGATGATGAACTGGACACTAATTTCCATCTGTTGTGAGCAATGAGCCACTGTCAGTGAGTGGGGCAGGCCTGGTGACCAGGGTCAGCTGAGAGGGTCACCAGAGGAGTGTGCAGTGACGAGGTGGATCCCAGGAGGAGCTGGGAAGTCCAGGGACAGGACTGACTGCCAGCACAGCTGCAGCATAGGAGCTGGGAGCAAGGAGCAGGGCTGACAGCCTGGACTTAAATACAGCTCTTGTGTGGGGGGACAGTCACACATAGCAGATGTTTAGTCCCCTGTGCCAGCTTTAGGGGATTTGTGGGGTGTTGATGGCTCCCTCTGGAAGGGCTGGCACATGGGATGCGACTTCCCAGCCTTTCCAGCAAAATTTGGCTTTTACTGCCAAAATTCATCCCATGTAAGCATGACAGACAGGGCATACTTCTCCGGGGTTGTGGAGGGAGCTGATGTGGCTTTGCTTTGCTTTGGCATGGAAGGGGGGATGTGTGTGTGGAGAGGGTAATGGCAAAGCAAAAGTCCAACCATCCTGCACCTCTGCAAAGGAGTTCCAGGGTGTCCCACACAAACCCCATGACTTTGCTGTGGCCCCTGCCCCCCACTAGTTGCCTTTGTTTTCATTGCAGAAGCTTGGAGATTTGGAAAAGAAAAAAAAGAAAAAAAAGAAAGAAAGAAAAGGAAAGAAAAGGGGTGGGATGTGACGAGAAAAACTAATATGATTAAAGGAGGATTTGGGCCCTGGCAGAGAGCTGCTGTGGGTGGTGGGTATTAGCAGTAACAGCTGCTGCGCTTCCCATTAGAGGAGGAAGGGAAGAAGGTCCCTGAAAGGATGGGTCTCTGGCAGGCTGGGAGGGCAGTAGTGGCAGCGAGCCCAGCAAGGATCGTGTCCCAAGGTAAGCGATGGCGGCGCCGGGCAGCCCTGGGGAGCAGGGCACTGCTCCCCTGCCGTGATGGGCACAGCAGGGCAGCTGGGGGTGGCATAGGGAGCAGTGGCACAGCCTGGGAAACACCCGAGGGAAAGGGATGCTGCTCTGGGATACTTCTATAAGCTCCTGTGAGAAATCGTATCCAGCAAGGGAGGTTTATGTGTGCCCAGAGGAGAGGCTGGCTCCAGGAGTGGGAGGCATCCTGCCGCTGGTCCAACAGGTGCTGGGATAGTTAGCAAAGGCTCCTGAGACTTCCACAGGCATCTCCTGGCACATAACTGGTTGGAGTGGCAGGATGCTTGGCTGTGGAAGGTTAAACTGCATCCATCTGCTTGCCGCTTCAGTCTGGGTATGGACTGTTTCATGTGCAGTGGTGGTTTGTTAGTCAGCTGGAGAGTTTCAAAAGTGCTAGAAAGGGAGGTGTAAGAGACCTCCTCAGCCTCTGGTTTCCTCTGATTCATTTACATCTACCTGTTGACTAAGTGTAATGATATCTAAGGCAGGAAAAGGTGCATTTTGGAAAGAAGATGTTAAAAAGCACTGCATTAAAATCAGAACCACCTGCCTTACGATATCCATTGCAATAAATACTCCAAACTCATCTTTCAGCTTCACTTTCAAAAATCAGAATAACATAATACTCCAGTTAATCTGGAAATGTGTCTTGTGCCACCCACCAAAGCTGTGAGGTACTAAAGACGCAGCACAGTAAATATTAAAGCTGAACTGTGTCGAGAAAAAAAAATGCTTGCTTGGATTAAAGACTGGAGAATAAGGAGAAATCTTGGCAATAGCCAAAACAGCCACCAGTTAATCTCAGGGTCCCAACTCTGACTTCAAAGACAGCATCACTACCACCTTGTCAGCTACAGCAAGCCCTGACTGAGAGGGACAAGCCTAGATGCTGCTGGGTGCCCAGACAGGGGTCCCATGGCCACAAGGAGCCCAGCATGAGGGGCATCCATGTGCTGTCACTGCAGTGACATGGCTCTGGGACAGCAGGCAGAGAGAGGCTTTGCTCTGGGCACCAGCCCCACATGCAATGGGGGCCTGCAGTAGCTCTGCAGGTCTAGGGGCAGATGTTTCCCCGATTGATCAGGTTGTATATTTGGACTGGGAATTGTGGAAGGTGCTGAGCGTGGCCATACAGAGCCTTCTCCTCCTAAAGCCCACAAGACTTTTTAGAGCAAATCTTCCCCGACTGCTCCCTCCATGGGCAACTTCTCAAGAAATATATCCTCTTGTGGGGCCTCTTCCCTCCCAGCCTCAACAATTGCTTCAGAATGTGAACGCTGTGGAATCCCAAAGTCGCTCCTGGGGCCACAGAGCTCATTTACTCTCCCCTGTTCAAAGCCTGTGGAAAGGGTGGCTCTGGAGATCAGCTAAATCAACGGCACCAAAGGGGCTCACAGGCTGCTGAATCCACTGGTTTCCACATTGTTTCCTGCCGTAGGATGGAGGGCGGCAGGAGAGCCCACACTGCCATTGCTGGCTGGGCATGCATCACCCTGTGCTTGGTCTCCTACGTGGCCGCCTTCTCGCATGGCGCGAGCCTTTCTGCCTGCACCGACATGATGCCCAGGCACCTCAGAGTGCAGCTGCACAGCCCCAACAGCAACTACGTTACTGTCCACACCAACGTGTCCTTCTACTTCCCGGGGGACAAGGTTCCAGGTAAGGAACAGCTTCTCATTCCCGCACCTGAAAAATACACAATAACTCATCTCAAGTGATGGAAGAGGGATAGCTGTTCTGAGCGAGCTACACCACCTCTCTCATCATGAGGAAATGAACGTAGTTACAGAGGAATTCTGTCAGCAGCACTTGGTCTAAGGTTTCTCAGGTGACGACTAACTCCAGGTTTTCACCATTTTTTGCAAACCAACTGTTTGCTGGAGGCAGCTGGTAGGTTTGGGTGCTTTGGTGGGGGCGATTTATTTATCTCGGCTGTTTCTCAACTATACCAGACCTCATCAAATGCAACAGCACAAGAGGGGCACCTCCAGAGGGTAAACTGACCTTCCCATCTCCTCTGCACCACACAGGAAGGGGTCTGGGTGACTCAGCTGACTCTTAGGCATGGTTGGTGTCATGCCCCACCCCCTGAGGTTTTATCAGTGTTCTTGCCCAAGGTTTTCTTTTGGTTTCAGTGCTGTCACTCAAAAACCCATTGCAGACAATTCACTCCACAACTACAAGGCAAATCCTTTCTGTCCCGTGTTTTGCCTTCCAGTGACAGTGAGGAGCACCAGGGATTACATGGGCTTTATGCTCCAAGCTCGCAAAGTGTCCAACAACGAAATCGCTGGCACGTTCATCTTCATGCCTCCTGGTTCCAAGCTGCTGGCTTGTTTTGAAGATGGGGACACTGTCACCCACTCGGATAAGTCACTGAAGAGAAACCTGTCCTTCGTATGGAAAGCACCAGACCAACCCGTTGGAGACATCAAGTTTTTGTAAGGACATGCTGGTTCCTAACCAGAATTTGTGTCTTTTCAGTTTAAAGGCTTGGCTTTACTTTTCCATCGTACTTGTCCAGCGAAGTGGTTTATCTGTCTTGAACCCAGTATAGCTAAATACTCCCCAAATGCTGCAACAGTATCCCAGCTGGTACATAAATCATCATTAATACCTCCTGGGTAGTGCTGCTCTTTATTTACATGGTCACTGTTTTCTCAGAATAAGTACACTGGAAGATGACAGCCTAGGCATTTAGGAAATGGAAATATTAAGGCACAAAGGTAGAACTGTGATAGTGTTGCCTGCCTTTGTCAATAACACAGCCCATAGGACTTCCCTGCCTACAGGATAATCTTGTATATAACTTCTTAAAAAATAATTAAAAATTAGTAGCTTTAAAAGAAGTAAAATGTAAATAAAATTGGTCACAGTAGAAAGAGAGTGAGCACTGTGTCAAAACTTGACATCTCTGTTTTGCACCAAAGTCCCAAACTATTCAAATAGTTTGGTTCTGATTTGGAATGAAATTAAAAATCTTATAACTGACTGTCTTAGAGAAAGCACTAAGGCTTTTCATTTTGAAAGAGATTAAATTGTTATTTTTTGACTTTAGAAAACCACTTAGAAGCTGCTTGGCCAGATCTTTGGCTGCCTCCCAAAACATAAGCGTCTTGGTGAGTGCTGTGGCTTGTGCATCTTATCACAATCCAATAAAAATTCATTGAGACAGAAATATTGCTGCTTGGAATTTCCAATTTTTAGCCATTGTTTTAGATCAGAAAATACTATTAAAGCCACAGAAAGCTCAAGCAACCAAATAAACCCAAACAAAACCCAACGACACCTAGTCCTAGCCACCTGCTTTGACATTTCCTTCACCTTCTGGCTTTTGACCCTCCGAGAGGACTTCTCATGGCCTCTCCCTTTTGCCCTATCACAGCATCTGGAAAATCTCCTTGTTAGGCTTAAAAATACCTTCTAAGAGTCATCTGGCACAGGAAAACTGAGGTTGGTTTCCCTTTAGCCAACTCTCAGAAGCAGCTGAGCAATCTGAGCTGAAATTCTCCCGAAATCTCCAGCTTAAATAAGGCTCTCTGGGTGAACAGTTAAAGGTTGGCCAATGCAGTTTTGGCACCTGACAAAAAGCAGAGGATTAGGCAGGCTCAAATATCAGAGGGCTGAGAAGGGAGACTTTTTTCCCCCCTTACCTATTCTGCTGTTTGTACAAGTTACATTGACTTGTTTTAATTAGTAAATACCACTGTTGTTTCCCTGCCTACAGAAGATTATAAGCAGAGCTAGTCCAAGTTTTACAAATGTGCTTCTATCAACATGGTGAATGTAATACAGCTTTTCTTCTTGAAGTTCCCACACATTTTTTTGGCTGATCTTAATTATGAGTGGTGATTCTACACTCCAAATCTTTCTTATGGGACCTGGTATCTTTTATTTGTAATAGAAAACATATACAGGCTAATCCTTTAAAATACTTTTGCATCACTTCTCTCTCCAGATTAAAGCAGTCTTTGTGATTAGCTAAACAGTCAGACGTTTTATTAATGCTACAGAGCCAGTAAATTCTTGCCTAATTATGTTTTAACAGCATCTCCATAGTCCAGTCATACTTTGTTTACTGGGCAAAGATTGAATCTGCTGTCGTGGCTCAGGGAGGGCAAAACAAGACGCTTGCTGGCAGCAGCAAGAAGCCGCACGCCGTGGCCCCCACACCCTCACAGGGACCAGCTGATCCACACCACACAGGTACAGTGAGCATAGGCACGGGTTTTCTTCCTCAGAGTACCTTCACAGCTTATTCTGGGCACCTGTGGCACACAAGTGACCCAAAGAAGCTGCAGGGACCAGTTTAACTCCTGTGGCCATTGGAGAGATCAGTGATGGCCATGGTGAGCTCTTTGAAGGGCATGGGCCATCACTTGAGGTGATGGAGCCAGTTCCAAGGAGGGTACCAGACAATTTAACAGGGTGGCCAGATCTTATGATTCAATGCAAGCCCTAAAATACAACATCCTTTACCGAAAATCTCAGCTCTTGAAGACAAGGAAGTGCAATTAGCAATGTTGTCTCTAAATGTGATTTTGCCCTTCAGATATATTTAGTCATATTTATGTGGCCTTTGGTCAGTAAGATGCTCTAAGAATTTACTTGTACCCAAACCAGATGTATTTGTGCCATGGCTCCAAGACTGAGTTTTAATTATTTTACTTGACCATAACACAGGCAGCAAACCTTTCTTCTTTAATTTCCATCTGGGCTCCTTCTTAAAATTAAGGGACGTGTAAATAAAAGAGTCACTATTACGAACCTTCCTGGCAAATGCTGGCTCTGAGTGGGATTTGAAATAAACAAACCCAAGACAATAGACTTCTCCTCTCTCCCTGCTTTTTGTTTTGTTTCCCTGCTGGACAAGGTCCCATCTCTCCTGCAGGCTCCCCTCTGCACACCCTGGCACTCTCTGCCAGCCCCACTGGCATCATGGCAACACCAGCACTGGAGCCAGGTTTTGGTGTCGGGTCAGATGCCCATCCCATCGCTGAGCCAAAGCAGCCAGCCCGGACTTCACGGGCTGTGTCTGGTGGGAGCATCAGGTCCAGAAGTCAGGGGCTGGAGCCATCCCTTCCCACCCAAGGAGCTGGCACGGTGGACGCCTTGCAAGCTTTCCTCTCCCAGGACAATGCCTCCAGCTTCAGCACCTCCAATGGGTAAACTAGGTGGTGGGAAGAGCTATTTCTCCAGTCCTTACAGGGAAGGAAAATAGTACTAGTTTCCCTGCAGATGAACAAGGGTCTTGTAGGAAGGTGTCTGCATCTGGGGGAGAGGTGAGAAGGTGTTTGCTTGCTGAGATTTTGAGAAATAATCCTTTGGAGATTGCACATGACAGACAGTGACAGGGAGAAAATCTGAAACTCCTAAGAACCCAGTGCTGCACTGCTCAGCCCAGTGGAGCCCTGGGCAGGTGGTGGAAAAATGTGATAAAAACTATTGACTGTTACAATATTTTTCTAAAAGTGCATGCAGATATTCAATGAAACAGTGAACTCAGCAGACCTATTTCTCCATCTGCAGGGAAAAGGAAAAAAGGATGCAAAGCAATTATGAAATTTGGCCTTGAGGTTGTCTGCTCCGAAGTCTTAGAGGGTTTGGGCTACATGAGCTTTCATGCAACATTTCATCCTGTGGGTGAAAATGATGGGGCTAGGAAAAAATGATGAGGCATGATTAAAAATGCAGCGCTGACTGCATGTGTCCCAAAAATGCTGTACGGAGGGGCGAGCTTCTTGGTGGTGTGAGAAACAGGGATTCCCACATGAGCCACAGTGACAGGTCTCACTTACTAACCCTGCCTTTCCTCTGTCCATACCTTAGAGCAGGAAGCAATGCCAGCGTTGCCACCCCACGCTTGTGTTTGACCTGTACAGATGACAAGCAGGTAAGCAGTGGGGTTGGGGAGGACAGAAAGGTCTAACAGAAGATGAGGATAAAACTTCTCTGCTGCATCACAGCACCAAGCAGCCCACAGAGCTAAGTGGCTAAAACTATGCTGAGACTGTTAAAAGTTTTATTTTTTTCACTTTAACTGGAAATCAGTTTTTATATCTCTTTTCAGGGTTTTTTTTTTTTTTGAGCCTGCTGCCTGGGTTTTTAAGAGTTCCACTGTAAAAACAATTTAAAACAGCCTTCCCATATGTCGACATGACTACTGGGTGTTACTGGGCTGGAAATGTGTGTTTCATCCCTGTGGAAGGCTGAGATTCTCCTTTCCGGGTTGCTGGATAGATACCACCCAAGAAACTCGCTGGAGCTCAAAGACTTCATTTTTCCCAGGGATGGCCAAAGGAGCTCTGTGTTTTCTGGGGCTGGATGGATCAGAAAGGCAGACATGGTGGTGGGGGTTAGCCACAGGCACTCCCCAGACACAGCTGGAAGTGCAGGAGCTGGCAGGCAGGATAAGACCACCTTTCAGGAAGGGGTGATCTCAGGACAGGAAGCCTAGAAAGGGGTGAAAGGACTGAAACCTCAGTGGAGTGGGGCAACTGTATGCGTGGAAGGAGATGTGGGAACAAGGAGGGCATCTGAGGAATTAAGTGGAGAACAGAGGAGAGAGAGAAACTGAAGAATACCAGGGCTGTGGAGGAGAGAGAGGATGCTCAGATGGGAACTAGTGGAGAAGGTGGAAAGCAGGAAGAGCTTAGAGACACAGGGTACAATGTTAACAGGGGAAGTCCTGTATGCAGGGGATGGAGAGAAATAAAATACAAAGAAAATAAAGAACTAGAACTGGGTTGCAGGATGCCACAGGAAGAAGAGAAATACTCACACAGAAAATAAACGAGGAAGGGGACATACAGCAGAGAATGAGGGAGAAATATTTAGGAAGGAGCAGAGGACAGAGAACAAGTAAAGAAAAGATGTGTCCCATGAGCAGCTGGCATAGCCATGGAGAGAAGTGGAGAAATGGCAGAAGATGGAAACAAAGGAAAGGGAGAATTACTTCACAAGGCAAGACCAGAAGAGCAAAATGAGATAAAAATACTGAGAAATGAGGCAAGAATGGAGAACAGGAGTCTGAAAAGAAAGCAGAAATGAGGTGAGATAGGGCAAGAACTTGAGAGGCAACTACATTTTCTATCCAAAGTCCCAAATCCTGCACTGTATTTTTACAGCATGCTGTTTGCATTTTGAGGGCAAGTGATCCACACACATGCAATCCTAACTTGGCCAGCCTGCTACTTTACAGTTTGCAGTTCAGCCACTGAAAGTCTGCTATTTACCACTGTATTTTGTAGCACCTTCAGAAACCGTCTCTTCCACAAAGGATGCTCTGACCCTCCACTACTTTGCTTCACAGCTTGCCAGGGCTCCTACCTCAGCTTTGTGCTCCTGTCACACTGTCTTCCCAGGAAGCTTTAGAAATCGCTAATGATGGTAGAGGGTGAGAGTTTTTCTGGTGTAATTAATGGATGTGTGAAAAAGCCTGCTGGGCTGGACAGGCTGGAGAGGTGCCAGCTGCTGAGGGCCAGATCCAAATCTCAGCAGAGCCAAAGTAAAAACTCCAGTACGTTTTGCAGGTTTTGGATGGGGGCTCAGATGCACAGTGGGAATGGAAAAATTCATTGGGGGCCTCCTAAATTGTGTGATTGTTTCCCAGTTAGTCTTGGATGACACCTGCAGCAAGGCCTGGGCTGCAGAACTGGCATGGAGCGGCCGTCATTTTGTGACAGATAAAATAAGGTGCATGGAACTAGCCAATCCCTAGAAACAGGAGCAGGCAAGAAAAGTCATTCCCACTAAAAGGGGTGGTTAAGCAACACAGAGAGGCAGACTTCAAACTGGCTCTGTACACAGAGAAAGTAAGGCAGGCTTTGGGAAGAGTTCACAGGTTGTATGTGACTGCCCCAAAATCACTGATGTCAAAGGCTGTCCCAAGTCTCCGGTGTCCCTCGGCTCCATGGTTCAATCCACAGCCTCAGAAGGGTGATACTGAATCCCAGTAGGCCCATGTGACTCTAAACATGAAGCTTGGCTGGGAAGATCACACCTGCATGGCCCTGGCATCACTCAAGGTGGGAATTGTTTAACAAGTGATTATTTTTTTTCTGTGATAACTATGACAGTGAAAATTACCACAACAACAATGGGAACCTCCTCTTCACCTGTGCCCCTCACCTTTGCCCCTTCAATCCACTCTGCTTTTGCCCCTGGACCAACTCCTTTCCATGGCAATTCTGACATGGATGGAGCAGCATCACATCTGCCTCATTTTCTAAAAGCTACTGGATAACCAGGGCATGGAGAAGGATTATGTTAAGGCCAGAGGGACACATGGGTGTCAAAAACAGTTGAACTGTACTATGATGTAGGTAGTAAGAACTTAATCATCCCCCTTTGTTTTCCCTCACTGCACATTTTGGTGTGTTTTTGCTTTCAAAGGCCACTACAGAGAGCGGGGCCATCTTGAAAGCCTCCCTTCATGTGACAGCGTCTCCCTCTGCCCTGCACGTACACACTCACCTGGGTGGCAGTGCTGCAACCACAGCCTGGTTTGGGGACGCCAACAATTCATCCTCGGCTTCAAGGCAAATGGCAGAAAGAGAGCTGGCACCACAGCCAGAGGAGACAGGCACCCAGGGTGAGGAAGAGGAGGAGGAGGAGGGAGGTGGGAATGCCCTGCCGTGGGTGACCAGACCAGCTTCCAAATCTGCTGTTCCCGGGAAAGGAGAAGACCCTGGCAGAGGGAGCCGACTCCTTGCAGCCCAACTTGGCACCCTGCTGGTGTGCAGCGTGGCCCTGGGCCTGGCGCTGGCAGCTGCCACACGCTGTGTCTGTGCCCAGCACTGCCACAAGCGGACCGAGGTGTCCTTCGGAGAGCCGAGCCCCGGCATCACCGCCGGGGACAACGGGCAGGGCGTGCACTTCCGAAAGATCCGGGAGAACAGCTTCGTGCTGGTGCAGGCCGAGTACAAATGGGTCAGCCCCTCGAGCAGCGGGAAGAAGACAATCATCTGAACCCCTGCAACACCAAGAGCAGCGCCACAGCAGCAAGTGTGGGTGAAAACAGCCCGGGCTGAGCAGCATGGGGTATAGGAAGTGGTGGTTTAGGTCCTCTGTGTGCTGCTGTATAGGTAAACAAGCTCAAAGCAGCCAGTTCAGACACAGGTGTTAGTCAAAAGTATCTAAGATACAGCTGCTGAGAAAATAGAAGTTGATAGATTGCTCAGTGTGCTACACTTACTGCAATTAATATTGTATATCTGCTCATTAGCTGTCACTGCAACCATGACATACATTTCCTCTGTTGCCTTAAGGGTGCAGCCAAAAATAGAAATTCTTCTCTGCACTGTGGTATTGACTCCTGTTTAATCTCAGCAAAAGTTTCTAGTGTTAAATTTCTTTCTAGGAACTACAAACCCGTGATATAAACCCAACCATTCTCATTTAGGAGCTTACAGGTTTGATTCTGTGCACTTGGTATCGCTTGGATGACAAAATATTTGCAGGTAGATTTTAAGTTTCAGTTTGAAAAAAAAAAGCACTAACTCATTAGCGGAGAACATTGATTCGAAGAACGCTGAATTGATCCATGGGAGCGAAACACAGGGTGGCAGACACCAGCTTTTGGGGCAGAAACATGCCTCCTCATCAGGTGCAAATGGAAGAAAATCTTTGCTGTCCATTTGCACCTGATGAGGAAGCTTGTTGCAGCCTGACAGCCAGCATTTACTGAGTCTTTTACTTTGAGTCAGCTCAGTAACACTCTGTGCAGAAACACGGACTGAGAAGCACCCTTCCCAGGTCACTCTGGAGATCCCCAGCAAAGGCTGCATGGGAAGTTGACAGCATCCTTGTGCTCTGAGTTTGTATGAACTTTTCTCTGACCATGTGGTTTTCTGCAGGATGCCACTAAAACAGCCCTTGGAAAACATCACGATCCTGGACACTTTCTAAGAAAGAGGTGACAAGGGTAAAGGTTTATTTTTTTTCAGCTTTCAAAGAGTCAGAAATAGTCCTGGTAATGATCCTCTTGAGACACATTTTAGAGCCTTTCAGAGAGCAGGAATTGGCCCTTCTGGTGTCCTTTTCTAGAGTGGATCAGCTCAGATGGTCCCCAAGCTGTGTAATGGGGGACACATTTTGGTGCTGCAGCTTAATGCATAGCCCACAGCAAACCCCCTGAGCTAATCAGATAATGATGGGACCCTGATGGCTCACACAGCCTTCCTGGTGACAACTTGCCCCTCTGCCAGGAGGGTGCTGTAGCCACCTCCAACTAGTTGGCCACCTTCATGCTGGATAGTCAGCCAAAGCCCTGCACTCACATCCTTCCTTACCTGGCCATTGACTTCGGAGGAGACAGGTGGGACAGAGATGATTTCTCTACTCCCACCCTAGTGTGACACACACAGTGCATCTTTTGCTAATAGTGCCTTCTATCATGTTCAGAGAGAGCTGGTTTCTGACCATATTACTGTACTGTCATCGGTGACATGATGTTCTGTGCTACACACATGGCCAAATTTCTGTCAAGTTAACTTCTAGGCCTAGTGAACCCTGGGCAAAATAAATGAGTAAGAAGAGATGTGTACTCACAAATGCAGCTTGCAGAGATTAGCTTCAGGGTCTTAACCACTGTACTTTGAAGAGAAGGGTGACTGCACCATGGCCCTTCTGCTGCGGAAAAACCAAGGGTAGTGCTGAAATTGAAAAGACATTTGTTTTAGGACTCAAAAGGATGCCAGGTGAATGGTTTTATATTCAATAAGTTGAGCTTATGCCCTACCTACTAGTAAGTCTACAGGTTTTTAAGTACAAGTCTAGACACTTACAATGGCATTTCTCTCCTGTGTCATGTGCCTTAGAAAGAAATCATGTTTCTGTAACCCAGTGTAGCTGAACTGTGTAGCAACTAAAGCAGACGGCATTGAAGTCATTGTTAATGCAGCAAAAAAAAAAAATCCTAATTAACTGAGAAAATAGGTCAACAAACTCTTAAATATTTTAAGAACTATCACATATTATTTTAAAAAGTTTCTTATGATGGCATAGCTGTTTATGAATAAATTACAAATACCTATGGCCTCTTCCACTGTCTCTCTAGGTTTACTGTTACCAGACTGCTATAGCTATAAAACCATAACCTTCCCCTCCCCAGCTCTTTCCCCACAACCCAGCACTGCTTCTTGACAGGCTGGCCCCAGCAAGTGAAGACCTCAAGGAGGTGTTTGATTAGGCTAGTGGCACTTCAACACCACGCTGCCTTTTGCCAAACTCTGCCTTCTGTCAAATTTATGCTGCTCCAGTATTATTAGTAGTAAAACCAGTAATGGTGAGCTCCGAGGGACACAGCTCCTTTGAATTAGTAATGAGTTTTGCTACTTTGTGGACTTGGCTGAGACCTAAAGTGCTTGTGTTTTTTTTCTTGACTTCTGCATGATGTTTCGTTTATTGTAGTTGCCATGACAAGAGGAGTGGAGGTTTTATCTCTTCTTAAGGCTGTTAAAAACATAGGCACTGATTAATTTATTAAAAGGCAAACCATTCACCACCCCCTATTCTTAAGTGGCCTGCCTTATATGAAAATTAATCTGTCCTCACACTTGAAACAGACTTCAGAGAAAAATAAATGACAAAATTAGGAAAAGAAAGGCACAAACAATTCTAATATTTACTGGAGAGACAAGTGAAAGACCTGCCTTGTTTCCCTCTCTAGGTACATGACCGTGTTGGTCACATGTGCTGCTGGAACTGGGCATTTCAGTTCCTCCAGTGCAGGTCAGCCTGCGGCCCTCTGTGGCCCATGTCAGGCTGCCATCCCTCAGCAAAGTGACATGGGCTTGGGTCAGAATTACTGACCAAGGGTGTGGAAAGCAGCTAATGAACACTTATCCTGAGCCTACCTCTCCACCAGCCAACCAGGCATCAAACACAATGTCTATGGCTTAAATACATCTTACAGATGCCATTACAATGCTTGAGCTATCCTAACTCTAAAAAATTAAAAAAAAAGAAGTAACTTGCATATAGACATGCCCATTCATCACACCCTTACTTGCATATTCATTGTCCCATCCCATGTCGCTGTGATTCCTGCATTTTCTGTGCTGCACAGAAAATGTAAACTACTGTCCCTAAGCCATCAGACGTGCATGTTGAGCACGGACCACCAGCACTGCCTCTTACTGCTTTTCCATGGTATCTGAAAACAGTCAGGTTTTTCCCATCCTCCAGCCTGTCCATAAATCTGTTCCCCCTCTGCATCAGAGAAGATTCTGCCTCATTCAGTGCTGCCCCTGCTCCATTAAAGATGCCCACCCTGACAGCAACTGGCAGAGGATAGCAGCCCTCCAACACATTAGTGGCACTAAGTGTAATGTGGAGAGGTTGCATTAAGCAAACACAGTTGGCCCAAACCTTGGGCAAATCATTGTGGACATTTTCTGCATTGGTTGAATTGTCACTAATAAGCAAAAGAAAGCCAAACATGCAGGGATTTGGCCTGCTCCAAAAGGGGTGACAGGACTCACAGGAGCAGCCCCAGGGCCCTGTGGGCCCAGCTGTCACGCTCAGCAGGGATGTGTGAGCTCAGGCACCCGGAGCAGAGCAGGACCAGCCCAGGGCATTGAGGAGATCCGGCTGAGTGGCTCGGCCAGCCCTTTTGGCACAGTTTCTGCAACTACTTAAGGCCACACAAACCAGGGGAGGTAAAGCAGCAAGACCAGGAAGCCAGAGAGTAAAACTTTCAGCATGTGCCCCAGCAAACTGAGCATGGGGAGCTCCTGCCTGGGCTGCCTTCCTCAGGGGTAAGGATTTGTCCTTTCCGTCACCCCTGAGGGTTTGCCCCTGCTTCAGCCAGTTCCTTGGCAGAGCTATGGATGCATGGGTTATTTATTCACTCAGATTTAAATAACAATGAAAATGCCTGTAAAAAAGAAGAGGAGACGCTCTAACAGTTCCTGCAACATTCAGCTGCAAAAAGAGAGCTGCTTAGCAGCAAAAACAAATGACAAAGTAGTGACCTGACCTGCAAAGCTGGTGAGCAGCAGAACAAACCCCGCACTCCTCCTGGCAAGCTGGACACCTCCACTGCCCGAGCCAGAGTCTCAAGGCTCATTGTGTCTGGACAGCTCTGCAGGGCTCCCTTCCTTCCTTTCCCTTCCCCTCTTTCTTGCCAGCTATTCCAAGGCACCCATGTCGACTATGGGATGGCAGAGAAGGACCTGGCAAGTCACAACTGCCCTTGGACCGGGAGCTGCTCAGGGATCTCTCCTGGTTCCCTCCTGCCACCGAGTCTCTTCCCCTTTGCAGGTCTTGTCTCAGCAGCCCTCTTTCCTCATTAGTGCGTATGTGACTCTCTCAATAAAGCATTTTGTTATATGATGTATGAAGGACGGTGTCTCAAACCACATTTTACTGTATATTTAAGTGCATGTTTTGCTGATTTACTGCTGTTCCAGAGAACGTCTCCCTTCCTGAGCAGGGCAGGCCTGCAATGGATATATCAGCTCTGACTAATGATTATTAGTACATCCCAAGGTTATGTCCCACAATCAAATAACGTGTAGGAGGGAAGAGAGACTCCAGCTTACTCGGCTGAGGACAAAGATCACAGATAGTCTCTTTCAATCTTCAGATTGCAATATCCATTACAGATTGCCACCTTCTAATGTCAAAGTATAATTTGTTGCTGAGAAAATGTGTCGCTGTTTCAGAGGCGAGTCAAAGATCAGCCTGGCTGTATATCAGCGCATGTTGATGTACATTAAGAACCCACGGCCAGGTACCAAGGACATCAGGCTGCCGGTGCGGGGGGAAAGGCAGCACATGTGACTTGCTGATCTTTGCTGTGCAAACACGCGGCCCGAAGTGGAAAGAAGTATTTAACCCAGTCAAGCTGGGTGTCAGCGCTGATTCCCGGTGTCTAAGGCAGCGCACCAACACGACGTGCCAAGCGGGCGACCGGAGGCAGGCGCTGCCTGCAGGGCAGGAATGGGCACGGGGCAGGAATGGCCCTGTCACCTTTTCCCGGGCAGATGCAGGTGGGCGGCACGCCAAAGCCACAGGCTCAGGCACAGGCACAGGCACAGGCACAGGCACCACCCCTCGGCATTCCCGAAGGGCAGAGCCGGCCGCCAGGGGGCAGCGTTGTCCCGGCGATGGAGCGCGGGCTGGCCCAAGGGGAGCGCTCCCCATCCATCCATCCATCCATCCATCCAGCGCTCCCCACCCATCCACCCACCCACCCATCCATCGCTCCGGCAGACACATCCGCTCACGGCAGCCACGGGGCAGGGGCGGCCCGACCCCATCCATGAGCAGGTGAAAGTTTCTGCATGAAAGAGCCCGGGATGTTAACTGCGTTTATAATCCCCTGTGCTTCATCAGTGAAGTTTCGAGTTATATGGTTTACAGTCCATCTGAATTAGCAAGCTTTTACTACATTTTTCCTATTTTTACTATATTTCCGCTAGTGCTGTTTTACATTCCCAAGTGTGGCTTGGTTTTTTGGATTTTCTTTTCTCTTTTCTTTTTTCTTTTCTCTTCTCTTTTCTCCTTCCACTTTTCTCTTTTTTCTTTCCACTTTTCTCTTTCCACTTTTCTCTTTTCACTTTTCCCTTTTCACTTTTCTTTTCCTCTCCTCTCTCCTCTCCTCTCCCCTCCCCTTCCCTCTCTTTTTTCTTTTTCCTTTTTTCTTTTTTCTTTTTTTTCTCTTCTAGAAATGCATCACACAAATGCTGCTGAGAAAACAACAGTCGGGGGGAAGTTGTCTTATGTCCCCCTCTCCTTGCCAGCTTCCTACTAACAAAGACATTGATGCCAGGAAAAAGGCAACCCCCTCTCTGCAGTTACAGCAGTGCCACGGGGTCTGTCTGGGTCCCCTCGTCAGAGCGATGTGCAGAGCCCGGCTGAGCTCAAGTGGCTCCTGCAGGTCAGAGCTCTGGCCACAGAAGGCTGAGGCAATGCTGTGCTGGTGGGTGATGCAACCAGAGGCTCTGGAAGGGCTGTATTTCTTAACTGCAAACATCTGCCTGTCACTTGGCATTTGAACGTGCACTTGGAGGCTGCTGGCCGGTGCTTGTGTCCCGGTAATGACTGTGACAGGCTTTTTCCATCTCTGAGGAGGAGAAGGTTCTGACACTTGGGTTGAGTGAGGCTTTGAAGCCACTGAGTTCCTCTGCTTGAGAATTTCTTCCTAGTATCTATTCTAAACCTGCAATCACTTTAAAGCCATTCCCTCTTGTCCTATCAGTGCTTGCCCTTGTAAAAAGTCCCGCTCCAGCATTCTTGTAGCCCCTCTCCATGTGGGATGAGGGTGTGCACTGCCTGCTAACAGCTCACAGGAGAATACCCCTTGTGGCATCACCGCCTCTTTGGGAAGTTCACTGCCACCCTGCTCTCTGCAACCATTTGCCACCAGCTTCTTCCCCCAAAACGCACCAGAGCACATGGCTCCTGCAGGCAGCATGTGCATGTCTGGTTGTGGAGGAGCCCATCTGGTCACAGAGGTGGCAGGTAAACAGTGAAGTGCAAGCCAAGCATTCCCAAGCAACGTCACCCTTCCCATGCAAAGCACAGGGAAAGGCAGATGCAGCACAGTCCATGCTGGCCACATCAACCACAGCAACCCACTCTGGCAGGGTCCCTGTCCTTGCTGGCTGTGAGATCTATTGCTGCTCCAGGTGCAGTTGTGGCACCTGGGATGCATGGACAGAGATTGGAATTGGAAGCTGTAGACAGAGTAAGATGCTTCTGCTCTCAGCCCCACATGCCATTCACCAGGAACTTGACCTTGGAGATTCTGCTGCAGGAAGTCTAGGATGAAGAACCTTCCCATCCCGTGGTGATCAGGTACAGGGCTCAAACAAGCAAACCCATCACCAGCTTGTGTCTGTGCAACTGGTTCCTTGATCCTCCTTTCTCTCCATTTGCCATGTTTACACATTCCCTTCATCTTCCTTGACTCTTGCCTTTGTCTTCCCTTGTCTCCTTCTAAATGGGACCAACCTCTGCTATTTTTCCCCCCTGGCTCCAAGGTTTGCCCCACCGGCGAACAGCCTTGGTGTTGCAGGTGCTGTTAGCTAGCTCACCTTGGCCTTCCATGGTGTTACTGATGCAGTTTCCGGGGTCCCGCTGGTTCTGCCAGGTTCTCCTTCCCAAAACGGCCCCAAATCTTCCTTCAAGCGTCTGTGAAGTGTGACCACCTCACACATCAACCCGCCTTTGTTACCTGTGAAATCTGGCTCTTCCTTAGGGCACTGTAGCTCCTGTCAGCTGCTCCCTCTTTGTGACAGTCAGCAATTTTGCTTGTCATGCTTAGGAGTTTCCCAGGCCTGTTCCACTAGCTAAGGCTTATGCCAGGCCCTAGGCACCAGCTCATGTGCCTTAATGCATCCCCCCCAAGGTGCTGCATGCGGCATCGTTTTTTCCTGTCCTCTTCCTAGCCTCAATGTGCCAGTCTTCTCTATCCTGTGGTGGCTCTGAGTACCCTTCCTTTCTGACAGGGTACAGTTCCAGCCCTTTGGAATGACTCTTGCCCTTTGTGCCCAACTGCTCTGCCCAGAGCCTCATTTTAGAGGTTCTGGGCAAGGAGCTCCTTGCCTTGCCCACAAGACTAAACTGGACTGAAAACATGGTGAACTGTGAAAATAGGGAACTTTATTTCAGCAACTAAATCAATGTTAGCATTTGTGTGCACACAGAGGAGCAGTGTGGGCAGGATAGAGCAGGCCTTTGGCACTAAGGCTGCCTTCGGATCAGCAGGCATTGCCCTGGCAGGAAAGGGTTGTGGTCCCATGCAGCCTGAACTGGATCCTGTTCATCCTGCTGCTCAAGCTGATTTTTCCTGTAGTTTCTGCAGGAGCTTCTCCATCCTAGTGAAGAATGCCACAAGCTTTTTGACTGGAAACGGGCAGGACTTGTCTGCTGGTTTTGGTGGCGGCGTTGGTGGCAGCGTTGGCTTCTGAGTGGGGATGGGTGGTGGCCTTGGCTTCGGAGTGGCGGTTGGTCTTGTCCATGGTTTGTGAGTTGTGATTGGTTTTGGCCATGGATTCTGAGTGGCAGGGGGTCTCGTCCATGGATTCTGAGTGGCAGGAGGTCTCGTCCATGGATTCTGAGTGGCAGGAGGTCTCGTCCATGGATTCTGAGTGGCAGGGGGTCTCGTCCA
>JAWWTY010000123.1:14509121-14716905 GCA_035222235.1 Margarornis squamiger | reverse complement strand
GGCTTCTGAGTGGCAGGGGGTCTCGTCCATGGCTTCTGAGTGGCAGGGGGTCTCGTCCATGGCTTCTGAGTGGCAGGGGGTCTCGTCCATGGCTTCTGAGTGGCAGGGGGTCTCGTCCATGGCTTCTGAGTGGCAGGGGGTCTCGTCCATGGCTTCTGAGTGGCAGGGGGTCTCGTCCATGGCTTCTGAGTGGCAGGTGGTCTTGGCCATGGACTGTGAGTGGCGGGTGGTCTTGGCCATGGATTGTGAGTGGGTTGTGCCGCAGTCGGAAAATGACCCCAGGGTTGTGTGGCACTTGGAAAATAATCCCATGTCCGTCCTGTTGTAGCAGGGCTTACTTGTGGGGGCAGGTCCATCTGGACCACAATCCAGTCGTAAAAGTGCTGAGTGGAGGTATAGATTCCAGGCCGTTTTGCTCTTGCACAGCCTCTTCCCCAGCTGGTCACTCCAACAACCCAAAAGTAGTCAGCATCATTGTCTTTGCACATGAGAGGACCACCGCTGTCACCCTGCAGCGGAGCAGAGAGGATTAAGGTGGTGTTGGGAGGCCCCTGTCAGCACTAGTGCTGTCTCCTTCTCTCTCAGAGCCCCTGCCAGAGCTATATTCCCAGCACAGAAAGGCTCTGCTCAGGAGCTGGAGCCTCCAGAAGCCTGGCTGGGAGTGGGCTGGGGGCTTGTGAGGTTGGGCTCTCATCTCTGCACAGTGATCCTGGAAGTGCAGAGGACGGATATTCCAGGGTCAGCATCTGGACCTCTGGGCTGCCAAGAGCATTAGCTGGGCTTTCTGGGCAGAGTGTCAGCCCTCTGGGACAAGGAGGGGCACCACAGATGGGGAAGGGGAGGAAAGCCCCAGCAACAGTGGGGAACCAGGGCTGGGAGAGTGACTGACTGGCCAGGCAAAGTCTGCACTGGGCTGTGTTTGGGCAGTGATGGGGCTGCCTGTGCAGCTGGGGACCGAGTGGCCCATCACATGCTCCTACCTGGCAGGTGTCAATGCCTCCCTCTGGATAGCCAGCACACAAGTTGTGGGTGTGGACATCCCCTGCGTACCAATCGCTGCTGTTACAGACCTTGACATCGATGAGGTGGACCTGGGCCTCCTGCAGGACATCGCTTGTTTGTTGAGCTGCGACCACAGAAAGGAATGAGCATCCAGCAGCTAACTGTCAGTTCTCTGTCTCTGGGTGACTCCCCTCCCTATGGCCTGGCTTTGCCTCTGGAGAGGCATAGGAGCACTGTGTCCCTTCTGTCTGCCTTTAGGGAGCGGGCAGCCTGACTCTGGCTTTGGCCTCTGCCGTCAGGAAGCCCAACTCCTCTCCCCAGTATGCTGAGCCCCTCCCCCTTTTTGGGAGACCCACCTCTTGCAGTGGTGGCACCCCAGCCAGCAACATAGCAGGCGTGCAGCTCTGGCACGTTGACCGTGGGGTTGGGCACACAGCCCAGCTGGACGTAGCGGTTGCAGTGGGCGGGCCGGTCCAGCTCCAGCAGGGCGATGTCGTTGCTCTGGTCGGCAGCGCTGTACTCCTCGTGAACCAGCAGCCGCTTGATGTGGCGCACCTCGACCCCAGGGCCCGGCTCAGTCAGCTGGGTGGCCCCGATCACCAAGCGCCAACTGCTGACGTTCCTAGGAGGAAGGTGGAAGAGGGGTGAAAGAGAGTAGAGCCTTGGGTTGTGGCAGCCCAGCAGCTGACAGGCTTCTGCTTCTCAAGGCAGAGAGGAAAGCAGCACTACAGAGGCTGTGACAGCTCTAGCATGTCTTTGGCTCTGGAAATGTCAGCTGGAGGCTGCCAGGAAGCAGTTGCATGATCCCAGCCTTTTCCTGAGCAATCTCTCAGCTGGGCTCTGTAGTGCCCAGGCACTGGGTGCAAAGCACGGAAATGAGATGGGAGAAGCATGTGGTGCTCCCCACAGATCACCTGCTTGTGTTGTGGGGATATCCCTGTTCCTTGACCCTCCTTACTTGGCATCCACGAAGCAGTGGGCTGCTGTGAGGACCCACTGTATGCTGATGAGGGACCCTCCGCACAGATGCCCCGTGCCTGGAGTCGCAGGATCCTGGATGCTGACGAGCCAGGGCCAGGCCCCTGTCTGGGCATTTGTGCCACCCACAACACGTGTCTTGCCTTGGTCGTCATCAGAAGCCATGGGCCGGAGCCCACAGGTTCCTCTGTAAGCAGAAAGTCATTATGCCCTGCTCCGTGGCTTGCTCAGGCTGAAGCTCAGCCTGCTGCCCTCCCCACAAGGCATTGCATGGACAGCAGGCCAGGGAAACCTGTGGGCTGTCTGTCTGTCCACCCCAGCACCTGGCTGAGGGTCCCCCACGGGGCTCGGGAAGCTGTGGTGTGGCCACAGGGGACAAGGGGGCCCCACTCCAGGGAGCGCCCACCACTTACCCACAGGTGTTCCACATGCCCAAGGTGGGCGCACAGGCAGCCAGCAGGACGAGGAGGCAAAGCAAAAGCATGGCTGCTAGCCGCTCGTTCCAGCTGCCAGAAGTGAGGGCTCCTTGCACCAGTGCAGCACCAATGCAGTGCCCACAGTGCCATGGCCCCGGGGCTGATGTCACAGAGCGGCCGGTTCTGTGTTCTGGGCACTGGGGCTGCTGGCACGGGGCAGGAGCAACACAGAATCATAGAATGGTTTGGTTGGAAGGGACCTTAGCAACCATCCTGTTCCACCCTTCCTGCCATGGGCAGGAACTCCTTCCACTAGACCAGATTGCTCAAAGCCCCATCCAACACTGCCAGGGATGGGGCATCCAAAACTTCTCTGGGCAAGAGGCTGTTCCAGTGCCTCACCACCCCCACAGTAAAGAATTTCTTTCTAATATTTAATCTAAATCTACTCTCTTTCACTTTTAAGCCATTCTCCCTTGTCCTATCACTACTTGCCCTTGTAAAAAGTCCCTCTCCAGCTTTCTTGCAGGATGAGGGTGTGCAGGTTCTGGGGCACAGGGAAGCGCAGGTCCATTTGCCAACAAGATGGATAATTTTGCTTTTATTTTTTAAAGTATGAAAATCTGACTGACTTGTCCTATAATGTAGTACCTGAGTGTAAGTTAATTTGGTCATGTGTGTGCAGTATTTGGGTTGAAGTAGCTAAAGTGGAAGATACCTGTGCCACTGCTCTCTAGGATTACTTCTCAGCTGCAGTCAGTACTGTTTCTGAAGGACTATCAACTGCTAAGTACTGCTCACAAAGAACAAGGCATAGAGAAAACACTGATGGAAAGCACATGATTAAGAAGCATTGAGATATATGTGCATGCTTTCCATGCCTGCTGCACATAATTAAACAGATGAAATTAGGCTGCCCTGAGCTCTAGGCAGCCACACCAGGGTGCTTCTGATACCCGAGCTGCTTGCTTAAAGGCAGCTTGGAAATTTCTACAGCTTATTGCAGTTTTCAGTCTGCAGTGCTGTCCCACAGACTGCTAATATTGTCCCTGTGAATAAATCTGCTTGCAATCCCTGCTCTTCATTACAGTAAGATTAGAGTACGAAAATGTCAAAGATCCCTTTTCCAGCTTCTTCAATGTGCCTTCCAACACAGCTCTTGGAAGACAACACGAGCTCTTGATAACTTATTTCCATCCTACTTTCTATCTAGTTTACAGTTCGAATTTTGGAGACTATGCAAGTTAAGGCAAATCGTCATAGGCTTTTTCAATTCACTGTCTGCGTGAGACTCAATCTGCTGCTGGAATGTACAGAGCGAGGCAAAATTTGCAAAAAATATGGTACAAAATCCTCTCTTTCCCTCATCCAGGATATTTTTGGCCACTGTTAATGCCCATCCAGCTCCAGCGACCCAGAGCTCTCAGTCCTCTACAGTCATCTTTCATCCTTCCTGGAGCCAAAAAATAACACGATCCGGTGTTTAGAGATGTGGACAGAAACAGAGTTACAGCTTTCTCCACTGGAAAGCATCTTTGCTCTTCATTTCACTACTGTCTCTCTCGCCAGGGCAAAAGGAAGCATTTTGGTGTGTGGCCAGAACAACAGGGCAGAATCAAAGTTGCATTTTCCACTCACAGTGCCTCTGCAATGTGTAAATGTATATTCTGAACATCTCCTGAAGATCTTTAACCAACCAACCAACCAACCAACCAACCAAAGAAAAGATGTAATCAAAGTGGCATCTAAAAATTAACCTGCTGACTGATATGGACATATACAACTAATATGTGAATATACCCATTATTCTAGTCCCACAGTGTTTTTTAACCTTTTTTTTTTTTTTTTAATTTCAGACAGAGCAAGGAAGAAAAGACACAAAGAAGAAAGAATGAGAGACTTGAGAAAGAGGCAAAATCTGTAGTTGCAAACCAAATGAATTTTTGGACATCTCAGTGTTTGAGTGTTCTTTTCTATCTTTTCAAAAATGCCCAGTTTTGAGAGAGCACCTGTCCTCCCAGAGTGATGGTTACCTGATGTGTCAGTGCCAGCTGAGCATCTGCCATCACTTCTTATTTTGAGAAGTGTAGGCCCCATGGGTTTACATTTATGCAGATTGTCAATCTCTTTCAAGGAGTTGGCAAAAGGTTTGCATTTGCATTGGTCTTACTTGTCTGAATGGTATTTCCATTCTCACGATCACCTTTTTTCTCAGTGAGACATTGAATTTCTGGTGTTCTAATATCCATCCACATAAAAATAAGAGCTCAATACATATTAAAAGGGAGAGACACTTAATCATTTATGAAGGTACAATATTCTGAGTAGGTCTTAAAACCAGCAAAGGCCACACATGGATTTCTTCCGTCCTCCTCTCCTCTCCTGGATTTTTTTTGTTTGTTGTATGTTTGTTTTCTGGTGTCTGTACAGCTGGGTTTTCGTATTATGAGGTAGCTAAACTCCACGGATGGAAGATACTGAAAGATAACACCACTTACTGTTCAAACAGCCCTGGTGTTTCCAAACACATTTTTTCCTGTGAAAATTTATGGTGTGCCCAGAATATGAAATGCTGTGGGTTTGCATGACTTGGCAAATTTATAATGCATCATTTTAATGACAAACAGGCGAAATTAAAAGTACGTGGTCCTTTCTCTCTCTCTTTTTTTTTTTTTTTTTTTTTTTAAGATGGATATAGTATTTAAAGCGTTTGGAGAAATACCTCACACTCAATGTTAATTGAGAAGTATCAGCTAGAACCACAACCTTTGCTGGCATAAGGGTCATCTAGAAAGTGCTGTTATTAGTGAAGATGCTGAACAGCCAGTCTGAATGGGATATATGCCTCGTGCTGATTTGAATTCTACCAGTGAAATACAGACTTTGGATAAACTATACTGCTGCTCTCTTCTAATTTCAGCCTGTAGCAGCATCCTCTGTGTGTGTGTGTATAAACATTGGTAACTCAGACAGATGCTAAGTACATATTAATATTTGTTAATTCATACAGCTTTGTGGAATTATGTCTTGCAATTAGTTGAGACATGTTTCAACTCTAAATCGATTCCCAAACAAAAAAATAATTGAGGGTACTTAAAAACTAGTTGGAAGTGGGTGATCAGACTCTCAATTAATTAGGAAAAAATCAAAGAGATGATGGAGCGTGTGTTGCAGAATCACAAGTGACTGTACCAACTAAGCTCAAATCAACAAAAAGCTAATGAGTTCTCACATAATTACCTACAATGTACTCTTGAAAGACAAGTGGAACACAAAGTATCTCCTACTTTCAAAAGAGAAGAACTGAAACAGCGGAAGATACTTGAATACTTCAGGAGCTGGGCCGGCCCTGGGCCATGACACAGACAGAAACACGGAAACAGGCTGACAAAGGCGGTGTGAAGGAGTTCAACTCTGCAGGTGGCTTCTGGCTCCTCAGAGGACTTGGGGCACTCCATAATACTGGTCAGGGATAAATAACTGAACCGTTCATTAACACACACCAGTTACCTCCAGTCTCCATGAATGGTCGAGTCTCCTGCAAGCTGAGAATCCACACTCCCCAGGAATCCATGCTCACCAGCTCTCTCATTTTCCAAACTGCAAAAAACCCCCAAAAATAGTAAGGCCAAGATAACCATTGGTCCAAAATTTTCACTTCAAGTCAAAGGACTGATTTGACTCTTGATTTTTAAAGGACAACTATCATGGCTTTTAAGCAATAATCTGCAGAAGAGATGAATAGCACACTTAGTGATCGGCATGATTTATTTGGCAAAGCCTATTAGTTCTTTCAGGAGCAAATTAATAATAATTCTCATCTGTTTGTCAGTGGGGATTTAACGTAGGCTAAAAAGTCATTGAGAGTTTTCTTCAGATGGAAGTCTGTTCAAAACAGAACAAAAAAGATGAATTTGAGAAAAAAGCTTAATAAAGTCTTCTTTAAATGAAAACCACTCAAGGCTTGACTGTTAATCAAAAGAACATTACTTACCTTACTCAGCATTGCTGAAACCAGAATCTGGCAGCAGGTTTTAAAAAGGAACCCTTTTCTCTTTCTTTACAGTCATAATTTATAACAGCTGAATTATTGGCTATAAATACTGTTTTCCTTCTGCTAATGTATTATGCTTCTGGGATTGTTCAGAGCAAGTATTTTGTTACTAAGACAATAAACTCCTAAACTGGGGCTTCTGAAAAAAAAAAAATTCAGCACATTCAAAGCAGCAGCTATTCAAAGAATACCTCTGTGCCATCTTAACAGGCTAAATTTTATTTTCCCTAATATTGAAAAAGAGTGAAATTTCTCACTAAATTTCTCCTTTAAACATAGAAAGCTGCTGCTTGCATTACAACGAAGCACATCTATGCATATACCAAAGCTAAACATTCAAATGGGATGAGTTAGCAGAGGGAGTTTGCTGTTGAAAGTAGTGTTAGATAAGCAAAATACATTCCTAAATATTTGTAAAATATTAAGCTATAGAACATAGAAGCTAATGGTTTAATACACATTGTGATACACGTGGAAAAGAGTTTTTCTACACGTACTATGCACCTTACTTTAAAAAAAAAAAAAGACTACCTAAAAATCTTCCAAAAAACTGATACCAGAAAGATTCGAGTTTGTTTTTTGAACAGTGTCCCAACAGATCTTTAAAATGAGATTATTTGGGAACATTGATATGTGACAGTATAGCTGTATACAGCTCTTTATGCCTTTTATAATCAGAGAGGTCACATGTTAACATTTCGTATCGCAAATACATGCTACCTGAACAGAAACACGAGTCAGGCTCCACAGAAAGCAACACTTCTTTTCTCTTCCCGACTCACACAAAATCTCCTGCATCCCAGTGCCACTCTGTTGGTACATCTGGAGAGGCCAGAAAGCAGGGATTTTGTGAGCACAGGGTGGCACGGTGCTGCTCATGCCGCTGGGGGATTGGGGGCGGCTCACCGAGAGATCCGTGCGCGATGCTCGCACACAGCCGAGCTGGGAAGGTACAGGCTTCTCACATTAACACTCCGTGAGCTGCAGCAAACACAGTTACCCTGCTAGCTGCCTGAGATTGTGTCATGCTCTTATTTTTAGTAGGTTATTATGCCTCTGGGATATCTTTTATTTAGCGGGGAATTGGACCTAAGCAGATGTTGGTGGTGTTTTCTGAAAAGGGCTTTAGGCAACTCGCTGTGAGGTACCTGAAAGCCTGTATGGTTTGAGGAAGGGGCAAAGTGAATGTGTGAAGCAAACAGTGTACATGTACCTTTTTTTGTCCCGAGCCACTACTTGGAAATTACAGTTAATTTTTCAGAAAAAAACAGTGACCTAAAATAGATTTTAAAAAAATTTTTTGCAATTTTTATAGAGAAAAATAGGGGTTGTCCCAAAATGTCTCTGATTTAAAGCAATATTATGAGACAGAACAAGTACAAATTTGCTGGAGAACTTGGCAGAATGTATCAACAGTAGTATGGGGTTGCCCAAAGGACTGAGAGGGATTATGATGGATACAGCAGTGAGCTGCACGTCTGTGTGCATGTGGGTGTATCCTTCCAGGGGAGCTGCGAGTCCTAACAAAGAACACAAAAATCATAATTTGCATGGGTAAAGTTCTTGTTCTTCAGTGTCAGCACAAAAAGCTGAGTTCTGCTTCCCCAAGCAGCATCTTGGAAAGCTGCCCTGGTTTCTTGGCTACAGGATGGAGTCTTTAAGAGGGCTTGGAGAGCAGATGAGAGCATCCCCTTGGTGAGACACCAGGAGGTTCAGTTAGGGACAGCTAACTGGAAGAAGTTAAAGAAAAAAGGTGGTGAGGGGGGTGGGATTTATATTGAAGATAGGGGAAAAAAGACATTTTATCACTTATCTTATCAATGTTGACAAGAAGTGGCAAAACAACACAGGGAAGGCACCAGGAAATAACATAATTTTCTAACATCTTGGGCTGTGCAGCAGACAAAGGATACCAACAGGGAAGGACTGCAGCCACAATGCTAAAAAACAGAGGGAGCACAGAACTGCAAAAGCTTTTGTCAATAGAATTTCATACCCAATTATTGTCAGAGGTCTCAGAAATTTTATTTCCTGCATTTATTTTGGCAAAAGGCCAGCTCTCACATGACCTCTATAATTTTTTTTAATCCTATCAATGAAATTGTTTTTCCTTCAAGAAAGCCCATTTAAGGCAGCTGATTTCCCTTACAGTTTGGAACCATTTCATAAGAAAACTGGCCACAAATATTAAGTTTTCTCTTACACAGATGAACCAACACTGCCATGCTAACATCCGCAAGCCCCTGATTTTCTTTCTATTATACTAGATGGAGCCCACCCACAGGATACCACCCAAAGGCTTTTTCCCTCCTTGTTAATTGGGTGAAAAACAGTTGTGCCAGGTGGCAGTTCTGAACACAGGTAAAGAGTGGACAATAAATACGCACCAGCACGGGATCCTCAGGAGATGTGTGGTCTCTTCTGTGCGGCTGCAGCTGCTTGGGTGTTGGTTATCTCAGAGCACGGATCACAATCAGTTTCTAATCTCATGCCTGCTTCTGGTCCGGGCAAGCAACACAGTCAGGGTTCATCTGACCCTACCAGACAGCCCAAGAGGGCAGTGTATTTTGTTACTGCACAAATCCAGGTGTTGGGATCAGGTCAGCAGGGCTCTTTTCTTTTTACCTGCCCTCCCTGCCCAAAACTGTGGTCAGTAGGGTAGGTGGCAGGGAGCAGAGGCTGATTCAGCAGCAGCTATTGCTCATTTTCTTGTCACTCTACAGGTCACTGCCTGGCAGAAATCTCTGTGGAAATGCGTCTAAAAATATTTTGAAAACTTGGCCTCCACTGATGAGAAAATTAAGTGGTGACTCATGCTCCCATCAGCTCCAGACTTGATTACTGCAATTTGATGGACTGAGAAGCTGATATTCCACCGAGACTGCAATGTGCTTAGGGAAGCAGCCCAGAGGCCTCATTGGCACCAGTTGTTTCCAACACAGGCATCTCTCTTGTCCTTTTGATCACCAACAAATTTGATTTCACTTCTCACTGAAGATCTCACTCTCCACCTTTCTGTCAAGAGAACAATCCAGAGGCTGCTTCCATGACCTCTGCTACAGCTCTAGATTCCAGCACGAAGCAGACCTGCCTGGAGCAATGTCTTGCACCTGCATTTCCTGGCATTGCTTTCTCTAGTCCTGCTAAAGCTGTCAGAAAGTCCTTGTCCATGTGACTTCAGAAGATTATTTACCATTATTTACCACAGGGTGCTCTCTGTTGAATGAGACACACAAACTTTGAACACTTTACATCAGAATGCCTCCTCAAAGAAGCCACAGTCTAATGAGCACAAGGGATAATGTGGTTGAAGCAAGAAAATGGCAAAGAGGAGACAATGTCCCTCTTATGACACTGCCCTGACAGGATGCTCTAAGTTTTGGTTTGGGAGTCAGAAATAGGGATTCGGTTTGCAAGATGCTGGAAGGGGCAGGCCATCAAATCTAGACTAAAATACTCTTCATTTACTCTTATCATGTGCTACATTATCCCTGAGCTTTGTTAGAACAATGGCAGGGCTCTTCAAACAGCTTCCCTGGGGAGACTGCTCTGCAGCTTAACAACCTTGCACTGGAGATGTGCAAGTGTAACCAAGGGCAGAATTTAGTCTCTTGTCTATTTAACATGTTTGCCAGGGACTGCATGTGTTTCTGGCACTTTATAATAATAGTAATAAAAATGCATTTGGATTATAACTATGATTTAGCCCTTTACTGAGTTGTAATTCCCAAATGCATCAACATCTATTTAAGTGCAAAATAGTCTACAGTTTACAAATACAAAGCTGCGATTGTCTGCTGTAAAGGCTCTGTATGAGATTATGATTCAATACAAAACACAACTCAGTGTCTGAAATTTCATTTTTAATGGCAGAATAACATCAAAAAAAAGTAGCTCTTTCTCCATATGCAGTCTTGCAAAAAAATGTATACCAGGGACTTGGTCCTTTCTAGTCATTTCTACATATATAACTGCTCATCTCTTATGCACGTATGCACTTGCACATAAATCAATGTGCTTGCAGACAGACCATATTTCATCTTGCCTTCTAACCTCCTGCTGTCAAGATATTTCCACAGAAAACCATACACAAATAAAACTAACAGCTCCTTTTTCCCTGACTGCCAGAGTAACATAGGGGACTACTTCTGTAAAATCAAGCTGCTGGATTACTCTCCTTCTGCTCTGTGAACAAGCACAACTGTGCAGCTTCTGCTGAGATTGCCTTTCTGTCATATAACTTATTCACACTCACTTGACTAAAGGATCTATAAGAAAAAACACAGCCACGCTTTTGATTTTAACTACATTAAAAATTATTTATCTTGATAAGATAAATTACTGGAGTCATCAAAAGCTTTCCAATTTAGTGCACAAAAAGGAAAATAACATGTTTGAGTAACTCAACACGAAGTGCTAACATCCCTGTGACCTCTGAAGTGCTGTTTTATTGTTTGGGTGGGTTTTTTTACCTCTGCTATCATTAGATGGGATTATAGAAATGCAGAAATAAGAAGTGTTGATGATCAAGAAAATCCTCATGTTTTAACATCAGCAAAGTTCTCATTTGCAGTCAATTTTCCCTGATTATGTTTAATATCGGTTAAATTTAAAGCCAAGAAGTTGATTTCAGAACTGTTCTAACTCTTTATTGAAAAATTGTCTGGATTCAATTAATTAAGTTTCAGCTGATGACAACTGGCAGTATTCTGAGGACTTTCTTTCCCCAAATTTAGTTCATAAAATATTTCCACACAGTTTATGGAATTTTTTTTTTAAAAAAACCAACCAAACAGTTTAAAAGCTGACCCACAAAGGATTAAAACCTAGATAACAGAGGTAAAATTTGACCTAGAGGATAAATAATTTTATCTTGTTTTCCTATTAACAAAATCAAATTCAAACCCATTCTGTTTATTAAAGATATATAACAATTCATAAAGCAAACAACAGTCTTTAAACATAACAAAATTGATGTGCATAATTAAGTTCCATTAAGTATGGATTTAAAATACATATTTCAGTTTTGCTTTGTATTCCCTTTAGATCAACACCTCCAGCACTCATACACAATATTTAGGCTGCTCCAAGCAATCAACAAGGACTTTGTAAAGGCTCTAACAAAGCTACATTGTAAAACAGTTTGAAATATTCTTAAAGGTGGGAAAAAAAGAACAAAACCCAAAGGATGTGTTCAGTGGAAAATAAGCAAGTTGTTGGATGTACTGAAAGTCAGAGATTCAGTACGCAGAGGTAGCTCAGTAAGGGTACCTGCAGTGTTCTGACTATTTAGCAACGACACAACCACAGCCAGTTACTGTCTGCTTGAACTCTTCCTATATATCTGGAAAAAGTCAGCACTCTTCCTGGGCCTGTTGTTCTGCCATTCAAAACCAACAGAAAGAGTCACGGATTTCAGTGGGATTGGGATCAAGTCTTCATATACTCTGGAAATTCAGGTTTATGGAAACAGAACAAAAGGAAACTGTCCTGAGTCTGGAAGCAGTTCCCTGCTCCAAGCAGGGTTTTTAAGCCCAAGGGAATTTTTTCCCATATGGAGCCAGTTACTACTTAGCATGCCTAAGGAAGGAGAACATTGAATTTGGCCCAAGAACATGCATGCTATTCTGTCCAGCTCCTCACAGGGGGATCTGCCTGTGCTATCTAGGGATGCACTGGCCAGTGACCTCATCCCTCTCACCTGCTCAGGGGAGAGAGCTCAGTCCCCCTCCAGGGAATGAAAGAATTCAGCATTTTGCCACCTCCCACACCTTCATCATATGGTTGTTTTATTGGTGATGACAATTCTGGACAAGGTGATGCTGTTCAGGTCCCTGTGGTTTCTCACACAGACGGCAACAGAGACTGACTGTGAGGTAAAGCACCAACAACTGGTACCAGATTACTTGCCTGCTTTTCACAGGAATAACGGACTAGAAATAACAGACTAGGTAAACCAAGCACATTTTTTTTTCACTAAGGCAAAAGGATATGAATTTCACATGCCTGTAGTCACACAGAAGATCCTTAGCTTGTGCAAACAGCGACAGCCATATCAGAGTTACAATAATTTACGTTTGCTAAAGATCTGCTCTGAGGTGTCTGCACTCAGTCACACCATTAGCTGCAATGTTAACCATGACACACGTGAAACTTCTGCTTTTAAATCGATCCAAGTTTGACCTATTTCTTTAATTCCTTTTAATATTTTAATGCATAATTGCCAGCACAGGTTTTGCAGATTGATGCACCTCCCAGTCTGGACTACGTACGATTCTGAAATCTTAATCTCCCAGACAAGATGCATTGCTGGCTATATGTTTAAATATATGCCTGCATTCCTTTCTCTTCAACACTTCTCTTATAAATAGTATTTTGTATTCTTTTGTTATATAAGTTTATTAAAAAGAGTACTATTATATTTTAAAAAGTTGCGGCTGATTGTCAAATGAGCTAAGATAGCGTTTCTGTTACACTAAGGATCCTTTCAATTAGAAAAAAAAAATAAAAATTGTCAAGTTTCGTGTCCTCACCAGGTATTATTCATTACCAACGCAGCAATAAAGAAAGCATAGCTTGGCTTACTACAATAAAGGCTCTGTTTCAATATTAGCATCCTAAATTCTGTCACTGCAGGTCTCCGGGCATTGCACCAGGGGAAGGAATAGAAAAAAAAGGAAACCAAAAATTTGTGTTCTTCTGGGGTAAATTATAAAAAGATCTCCTAGCTGCAAACACAAATACTTCACTCATAACCCAAGCACCAGACCATTTCTTTGAAGAAGCTTATGAGGCATTTAAGATATACAATGGCACAATATCATACAATGGAATTGAAAGAATTTTCTTGAGAAACCATTAACTTTGAAGGAATGTCTAGACAACTATGTCAACAAATGCAAATGATTCATGCTTCTCAGCTTCTATCCAATGGATGGCCCCATGCTGAGTATACACAAACTCAGAAGAAAAAGGCATGTCACAGTCATATGACTAGGGAGTGTAACAGAGTCACACAGAAATTCAAGTCAGTCTCAGAAAAAAACCTTCAGAAAGCTCTTCCCCGGGGTAAGCCAGCAGTGGGATAGGCTTCTGGTCATTTTGGCTAGTTTAAAACAGAGACTTCCAGCTGGTGCACCCTGGCTTCAAAGCAGGGGCAATGGAAGAAACAGCTGTCAGTCATGACCATCACTTGGTTAGAAAAATAAAAAGCTAAAGGATTCCAAAATACTGTACAACCTCTTGCAGTAACCAACAAAGTGGCTTCTGGAAACAATGTTTTTGCCAAAAATGCATCTGTAAGGCACTTAACAGGTATCTTTTAATATATATATATATATATAAAAATAAAATATGCACTGAAGCAACATTCACAAAACCCAGTTGTCTCAATTGTCCGTGTGTACAGTATAGTACATATATACATTCACTGTGACACTGGTCATCTCCACAATTATACCTTCACGGGTGCTTTGGGCTGCCTCGTTAACTTCAGTGCCTGTGAAAAGCAAACAAAACAGTCACTTTTTTATACTCTTAAAGGACAACCAACTGCACAAGGTAAGATTTCTATTTATAAGGGGCAACAAAACGCTGTGCTTACTTCTGTGAGGCTGAGAGAGGAGTCAGCAAGGAGCTGACAGGCCACTTTGGGTTCTGTGATGATGTTTTTGCCTCTGATAGCCCATCACAAGCTCCACATACACAGACACCCTTCACAGAGGAACCACAGGCACTATGGCTCTAGTGCTAGTGATGGAAGCACAGATGGGTCTCAGATGCCTTTTGGAAAGGAACTATTTGGACCCCACTCAAACCACTTGAGGCACGGACAGAAGAGCTTCCGACCCACTTAGAGAAAGCGTGCAGAGAACATTTCTGCCAAGACCTTTGTGTTCTCTGGCTTCCTTCCACATGGCTCAAAGCCTGCTCAAAGGATAGTCACTGCTGCAGTGGTGGCTGTCATGCACCACGATGTTTCTACCTTCCTTTCTGAGAAAAGGTAAGACTAAGCCAAGGTCCATCAGTCCAGAGGTGACACCTGGCATTTTTGTAGCTCTGGTCTACTCCTGCTGTAGAAGAGAGAAACCCCCCACCTTTGTTTGATGGCAGGGTCCAGCTCTGTTTTCCCCGCAGAGTTAACCACTGTGGTAGTTGAGCTAGTTATTCAGGGTGTGACAGAAGTTCAACTCAATGACAGGTGATCACGGTTGCAGTTTGGAGGAAGCAGCCTCTCTTAGGAGGAAGGTGTTAATGTTTCAGCTGCTCCTGTATACCGACATTGTCACTGTGAAGGATGCCGGCTGTCGGTGTGCTCTGCAACAAAAAAGCTCAGTGCTTTCAGGTGCAGGATGAATTGGCCTTAGTGAGAGGGAAATCAGTGACATTTGCAAATTCCCACAATTTGGGACTTCCATTTTCCTGAAGTCTTTCAGGTGAAGAGCCCTGGCATTTTTCTGTCGAGGGCAAGAATTCTCGTTTCCAGTGGGTCGGGCAAAACAAGCAACTTTCAGTCGGAGAGATGCCTGATGGGGCTCCTTATTGTAGATATTAACCTTTAATATTGTACATTTAAAGCTTGTAAGCATTGTTTAAAAATCATTCCAGCACAAATGTAAATCCTTAAAAAAATCTTCACAAATAAATAGGCTATATTCCCCTCAGAAACACCAGCATTTAACTATTGTTAAATCTAGCCATTTGAGATTAGTCTTTTGGATATTATTCAGCAAGAGACTTTGGAGAGAGACATCATTCCACATTTTGTTTGGGGAAACAATTTTTTAACTTTGTCGTTTGGCAGATTCTGCTGCCATATTTACAAACTAGAAATACCTTAGTGTAGATGAACCTCTAAATATTTAAATTCAATTTCATACAACCAGATCACATGTACTATCATAATTAAGTAAGAATGTCACTGCAGTTGAGTACTGTGACTGGATAACCGTCTCCCCCTGCAAGAGAGATGCCAAAATGAAGCCAAGGTGTTTGTAGAAAATAAACATCAAGGGTGATGATGACATGTTTATTTTCAAAGCGGGAGACCATTATCCAGTCAAAACATTCACTTCTATTATACTTATTGCAACTGTACCAGACCCAACCTCATTGATTTTTTTCAAAGAGTAATTAAAATAACATTTGTGAATAATACAGAAGACCAACTGAAGAAACTGCTGCAACAGAACAATAATCCCCCAAAGTGGTTCCACAGTAGCATTACAGTCTGATTAGCACAGGAGGTTTATTTGATGCTTAATGAATAAGAAACTAGTGCTGGTGAACTGTAAATCTCTGCAGTGCTGGTTGACTGTTCTGATGCTCTGTTTAAAGGCTGTTTTAACTTGCAGCAGCTGACAGCAGCCCCTAAAGGCCATTACTACCCTGAGGATCAGCGGGGTCTGGATGAGTTCCAGCGCCACTCCTGGTCTTGGCAGCAGAGAGCAGTGACATGAGGAAGGGAAGTCAGCATTCCAGGTATCATTCTGACATCGAATTAACTTTAGGCTCTCTTTCTGCAGGAATGGCACGGAATTTTCTTTACAGAACCTGTAATGTGTCTTGATAATTCTGATTAAAAGAAAAACCATGACTTTCAATCTGTTGGATAAATGACATTTACTCTCAAATTTTCATTTTTGGAGGCTAAGATCACTATATCTTGAAAAGGATTGATTTCTGAACTCAGTTCCTGAACACAGGGAGTTTTCCTGCTTTTTACAGTTCAGGTAACACATGAAAATCACTGATTTTTAGAATTCTAGCATACAGGTTAGCAAGGCTACTACAGTGCAGTGAAGCTAGTAAAATGACAGCCTGTTGGGTTTTGCTGCAAATTGGAAATATGAGAGTTATAAACAAAATTTCTACACTCCTAAGTGGAGAATGCCGGGTACTGGAGGAGCTGGGCTTCCCACAGCATGAAGCATCACCAAAACCAGCTGCAAGGCTACTTCAGTTGCCACAGCTTCTTGATCTTTATTATCTCAGAACATTAAAAGACAGCATTAAAATCTATTTCATAGACTGGCTTTTTGCAAGGAGGTTACTACTGAGAACCCAACTAAAACCACTATATTTAATACAAATCACAGAAGGGCTGTCAGATGTCAGTACCTTCAATTTGTACTGAAATAAGCATAATTTGAATAGGTGATGTTGATGCCAAGCCCTCTAGGTTACAGTCTATAATCCTACAAGCAATCCCACGCCATAATTTTGGCAGGAAATGTGATGCACCAGACTGCTGTAGACTTCCTGTTATTTCTTCCAAGTAGGAAAAAAAAAAGTTTTCATCCTGCTTCAATCCACTTCAGAAAGTGCCCTCATTTTATCTGATTTCCCCAGCTCCCATGCCAGTGGACACATTTTTGTCACTTCTCCATAATGGAGATCCAAAGCTGTGACGATTAGCTAAAGATGGATCCATTTTTATGGAACATACTCTGAATTCATAATCTGAATTAACTGTAGAGGTCTAACTTCAAGCTTTGAACTTTTTCAGAGTCTTTTCAGCCCCCTTTCCATGGGGGGATAAAGTTCATCACTTTTAATTTGATACTGCTCTGATTATCACTGTCATAAAGGAAGCAAAGAAACAGAAAAATCCCTACCACAGGATCACCAAGAAGGAACTTGAGGAGTTTAGGATATGTGTTTAGGTACTTTTTTCCTCACACCAAACTTTCCATTATAAATCAAATCCAGCAAGTCTTACCTTTTGCCTAGAAACCATCCACGATTTTATCGTCGGTACCAACAGGCTGCCAAGAAGAATCTGAGCAGGATGATAGATGAGCAAGGGGACGGAAATTAAGGACAGGTGCTCATAACCTGCAAATACTATCTTCAGCATGGGAATCCCTGCAGGCAGAAAAACAGCAGAGACACTCTCACCTCAGACTTTGAGCTCCAGATAAAAGCAAAGCATTTTATGTTACATTGACATTTCACAAAAAAAGAAAGAAACCCAAAAGAGACAAAACAAAGACTCAGAAGTTCTATATATTAAAAAATCCAACCCAAACCAGCAAGAACATGAACACAAAAAATACGCAGGAGAGGAAGTTCTGTGGCAGAAAGGGAGGAGTAGGGGACGCCTAAAAGATCTTTTCTAATTGTGCTAATAGTTGTCAAACTGCTGCTGAAGGCTTCATATACAATCCGTTCCGCTCCAGCATGGCTGTTCAAGTTGCTGAGCATAGTTCTGTACTGCTTATTTACTACTTCCTCTCACTGAGCTGCTTTGTGTTTGCAGGACTGTCCTCCATCCAACCTGCCCGACTCCTGCTTGTGACATTTACTCACTCTGGTCACCACCAGAGGAGGGTTGGGTTTTCCAGGCACACTCCCTGCCAGCTGGTGAGCACCCAAATGACAACTTCCCCTGCTTTGACTGATCTCTGCAGTCCAGGCAGAGAGTCAAGTATTCTGTGTGTGAGCACTCATGTGTTAGAGAACAAAACTGTCTGCTCTACCTGTGTGTTTCAGAAGAGACAAAGGATGAGAGATAAAAGGTTTAGTGAACTGAGTGAGCAGTAAGAAGTGGTCATGCCTATGAAGAGTTAGACAGCAACTGGAGTACAAGAGTTGGTAGATGCAGGGAGAAGTGAGTGTTGAGAGCTACAGATGGACCATTTTCCCTCACAGCTTGAATTTGTGCTCAACAGTGCTAATTTTTTTAGACATCTCCATGCCTGATCTTCCCACTTGATATGATAAGTAAAATTAAATTTCAGTTAGTTTGGCAGTAATGAAACTGATTCTGTTTACTTTGAGCACGTTCTTGTTCAAAATTCTGTTTAAATCTTGGAACTTTGCTACTATGCTCTACAAAGTGTGGACAAAACCTGAAACTGGCTGTCCTGCCTAACCAGGTATTTGTATCATCACCAACAAGAGCAGTTGGGACTCCTCATGAGCCTGAGAACATACCTTATTTTCCCTCCCATCCTAAATGTCATTCTAGGAATCTTCCACCAACATTAACCACGCAGCAAAGCAGACTACATAGAGTTTTCACAGAGCTCATCTGAATGTTCCATGGAATGACAGAATGGTTTGTGTTGGAAGGGACCTTAAAGATCATCCAGTTCCAAACCCCCTGCCAAGGGGACAATCTTCCACTACATCAGGTTGCTCCAATCCCCATCCAACCTGGCCTTGCCTTGTCTCCTTTCTTAGCAATAACAAAAAGCTGAGCTTTGTGCCACATGTCCCTTCCATTTCCCCACCAGTAGACGTTTCAGGTGAGCCAAAAATTGGCATGTTTATGTATACTTTATATATCGGATAAATTCCCATTCTTAACACCCTTTCAGGTTTCCCTTAACAAAAGTTGCCAACTCCCTGTGTAAGCAAACAGCTTATTTGTTGAATGTTACCACTTCACCAGTGCAGACACATGACTAGGCTTGCTGAAATCTTCATGGTGTTTCCACAGCACCATTTCTTGTAATTAATTTTACTAGGTTCATCACATTACACCACTAAAAATCTCATCTCCATGCTGGTAGCCTTTATTTATGTGGATATTTCCCGGGAATAATCAAATCAAATAAATAAAGGCTTGCATGCTTAATTTCAGTATTATAATCACCTTCAAAACAACATCAAGGACCTATCACACCATAGGGCTTCTTATTATTAACAGTAATTTCTGGAGCTTGGGAATGGATAGTATTTGGATAGAAATTAAATGGGCATTTTCATTATACTAAGACATGCAATTTACTTCATATGCCCATCACACTGTTTTTGTAAACAGATAAAAGTTTTATTGCCTCTTTGCAAGTCTCGACCCTTGTGGGCCCTTTCCTATTCTCTAATCTCAGAAAAATAGACTAGAGTCTCAAGCTATGAACTCACTATATTTATGTGTGTTTTGGTAGTGCAATTTCATCCACAGATCCAAAAACACTTTAGTAAGCTGAGCAGGGCTCCTACAGAGAGTCAGAAACACTAAAATAACCAGCCTAAGATCACACAGAAAACTAATGGCAGAGATGTGAACAGAACTGCCCCAAAGTGACTGAGACATGCTTTAAATTACTGTACATTTTCTGAAAGAAAAGATGAGAAATTCCAGCCTAAAAGGTAAACTCTCTAGAGGAAAGCTATTTCAGTAAACTAGGAAAAGAAAATTAAAGTTGTCAAATATAAATACAAAATACTATAATTAGCGTGACAGTATAATTAGATCACTGGGTGGAAAGAGGTTCTTAATTCACAGCTTGTTTAAATACATGTCACAACAATAGGTTCCTGTAAGCTACTAATGTGCAATTAAAGTTCCTGTTATTTACCAGGAAATGCTAAGTGGTGAGAAGAAGAAATAATAATAATTTTTGCATCTAATGAATAGTTCAATGGAAAGAAAAAAGAAAAAAAAAGCCTCACTGCCTTTTTATGCACTTTCTGATTTTTATAATTCCAACTCTGCCAGTCTGCAGCTGTCTCAGAAAATATTTCATGACAGAGATCCACACAGTACAGTCACAAATGCTTGTGTCAGTAACATTATCATAAAGCTAAACAAAACAGTGTGGGTTTTATTTATTTTTTAAAATTTTGAAAATGTTGTCTAAACGTTTTAGTAGCAATATGTAGTAACTGCAAGCATCAGTATGACTGCTAATGTTTTCCAAAAATATAAAAATCATGCAAACATCTAATTAGGAAAAGTATGCTTCAACAGTTGCTTTTCCCTCTCTTAAGAAACCCAAACCTATATTTTTCTTACACACACACACACACACATATGAAACACTTGGGAAAGAAACAAAACACCAAAAACCTCCAAACCAAATCCCAGCCAAAGGAAGCACAGTGACATTGTAATGCCTGGGCTGATGCTGTATGCTGAATTATGCTTTTTCCAGTTGACATTATGAGCCATCACTCAGACAAACAAAACTAGCACTAACAAAAACACTGACCGAAACAGCAGTAACATGAACAGGTATGGCTATAACAGAACTAACAAAGTAAATGAAATTTGTTTAACTCTTTCAGATGGATAGCAAGGAATGAAGGTGCTAAGCAAAATGGCGATCTTTATTTTGGTCTGCCTACTGCTCTTTCCCTCATCTTTTATAGTATATTGCTTCCAGTGCCAATAGTTTGATAGCTACACTGAGTCTATGGTAAGTAAAATCCTGCACGGGATCAAGTTACATATATCAAAAAATCCAGACCACTACTTTAGACTTCAGTTTCCTCAAAAGTACACAGCGGCTCCTCCCTCTCCCTATGGCTCAGTACTACTCAGGTATTTATTTGTCATCTGGAGCATTAAGGCTCCATTCACATGTACAAAGAATAATGCCTGTAAGGACTTTTCATTTTGTTTTCACAGAGCCATTAATCATGCTTATCTGCATTTGGGGGTAAGTGCACTGACTTCTGTGGGTCTTCATCTTGACTGGCACTGGAGGAGGAACAGTGGCATTATCAGTTTATAGACTATCTTTTCCTTAGGTTTTAATACTGCTGCCATGGTCTGAAGGCTCATGTCACAAACATCCATTCATGCTGCTGGGCTTTATGAAGTTCCAGGCTTCCAGCAGCTCGGTACCATTCCTCTGCCAAAGACCCTCACTCACTACGTATCAGGAGACCCAAGTGACAAGGTTCTCTTCTGTGGTTTGGTGCCAACTTGGGCAGCTTTGCTCAAAGTAGGGGTTTAACAAGCTATTGAGTTGCTAAAATCTTTTAAAGAGCTTTATTGCATGAATGTGTGTCCAACTCCTGAATCAGAGCTGACCAAACACAATGACAGGCATATGTGAGGGCTGTATCCCATTCTCCTCCAAAGAAATGTGGTATCCAGCTGGATGAGAAAGCACCACTCCACCTGACCAGCACTACAGAGAGCAGAAGCAGAAGGGAGGAAGCATGGAGATCATTCTACAGATATACCTTTCAAACAAGTTCATTTTTAACCCAAATTTCCCTCTTCCCCTTAGCCTGGCTATGTTTCTCCTACCAGTGCATGTTCCCACCTTCCTCCTTGCTTTTTGGCTCTTCTTCTGTTTGTGTTTTCTCCCTTCCTCCTTTTCCCTCCTCTTCTCTACTCGCATGCTTCTAGCCTCCTTGGGTTTGCTTCCCAAGACCTTGGATTCTGCTCATTGCAGCAGTGTACATTTTGGGTACTTCCACTAAAATCACTAAGCTCCACTAAGAGCCGGGGGCACTGCAGCCAAGAGAAGAAGACAGGCCTGTGATATGGAGTACATTTCATTCTTCTCCCTGTTTGTGTCCTCGCTCAGCTCTTTTTTTTCACATAAGCCCCTCGCAAACCTGAGGAACAATTAGCAAGAGAAAGGCTGTTTATCCATGACCTTCAACCAGGGCAGGGGAGAGTGAGAGGACTGTTCTTATAGTTCAATACAGAAGAACCCTCTTTGCTCTCCATTGCTCCAGGGCATTCCAGTTTGGCTCCAAGGCTGGGGTTATCAGCCCTGACCAAAGGCCACTGTTTCTTTAGGAACCTGCACAACTGAGAGATACTTAATCCTTCCTCCAACTCTGCACACAGAATAGCCTCCCATATCTGCCCCTTTCCCCTTTGCTACTTTCACATTTCTTAGTCGCCTTCTTAAAAGGCCCATGAAAATATTATGCTGCACTTCACTACATTTAGTTAACTGTAAAATAATAATAATAAAAAACCCTAAAAGATTTGAAGGTATTTTTAAGATAATTTAAATATAGGACTCTTTTCATCTAGCTATCACTGCAGTAATATAAATGAAGCAAATTAATTTTAATGCTCCAAGGTACTGATTCTGTGTCACTGTCACTGACAGGATCCAACCAGACTTTATGAGATGGCATTTGACTTTATGGAAGTGAGCACTATGCACGCATTTACAATTTTACAGGGACTTTAAGCTGTCATGCTGAAAAATGTTTATAAAACATTAATCAAAAAATGCCTCTTTAATACAATGCATTGTCTGAAAGATGTTAGAAGGCACATATTGTAAATGGATTCTTTTTCTGACTAAAGTAATTTCTACCAAAAGCCTTTCCCCACTGCTATACAAGTACACAGTGTGGAGAGATAAAGAGCACTTTCTCAGCACATTACTACCTGATCCAAACACTTGGGAAATCACTAATGTACAGCATGCCATATTTCCATGTCACACATGACACATTTGTCTAAAATTACCCAACAGAGTTTGACATTGCAGCATATTCCTTAGCAGAGCTTTCAACTGACATCTGCCAAGTAAGAACTTCAAGTAGGAGCTTTCTTCTTCTAACAAGCAAGTAAGAGTTTTCTTTTATCCTATACCCATGACGGAAGTGATAAAACAATAAGTACTGGAAATCAGGGGTTTTTTTTCTATATTAATATGTTTATTTTATGCTCGCTGGATGTGTAAGCTCCCCTTAAAGCAGTGTTTCATCATTTGCTGTTTTCTATCGCATTGCAATGGGTTCAGAGAACTTAATAGAACACTTTTATTACCACCGAAACACAGGCCATTATCTCACACCTGAAGCAGAATTATTGCTAGATGCTCTACTTACATACTTCACTGTATAGGTTTTTTCCCTTCAATGCCTTCATAACAAACAATTTATCCTAAAACTTTACTGCTTACATTACTGACACACATTCCACACCACAAAATGCTGCAGCATTTTCTGCTCAGGAAGAGAGATTTGAGGCAAAGCAAAGAGGTCATCACTAGGGCTGTGGAACCATCAGGCATTCAGGAATCAGAATGCCAAAGAACCCTCACAGAGAGGCAGTGGGAATACTTGCAAGCAAAGCCTTAGCCTCTGGATTTTCACCTCTCCCTTCCACTCGCCTATGCATTTCAGAACTCTCAATTGCCACAATCTTCAAGTGCAATACACAAAATGAATCAAGTGTACAATGGCAGCTTCTCTGACGCTCTCCAGGCTACTCTCTTTCTGAAGGATCCTCTCAGGGGTTGATGTGAAGAGAACATTATTGGTCAAATAGCTATTTCTTTTTTCAAGTGAGAAAAGGCCTGTAAAGAGGGCCATATATTGCATTAAACCACTCCTAAGCTGTCAGAGCAGGGGGTTCTGAATTTACACTGCAAAGACAGTGCCAAATGAGCATCTGAAATGTTACTGCCAAGTTTCAGAATGGCACTACATGCAGCCCAGTGACTGCCTGGTGGGCAAGGGTGGTGAGATTCAGGCAAAGTCCACTTTAGAGGATTAGAAAAAGGTTGTTTATGCAGGGAGCTACCACAACGGCAAGGTGCTGCTGATCTCATTTTAAAACTTCCTTAAGGGCTTCCCTGGTTTCTTCCCAGACAAATCATTCCTATGGTTAGTTTTGAGAAGACAGAAGTTCATATACTATTCCTGCCCTCAGTGAAGGCTAATTAGGGATAAAAGGTGTTTCTTGCCCCTGTTCTGACTCTGTTACGACATACTGAGATCACAATAGGAGAAGATGCTTTTGACAAATTAACTGATTAAGCATTCTTTTTGCTCCATCCATACCCTCCCCAAAGCATGCCCTGAACTCAAGTTAAATGCTCTTCCCTCAGGACCAGTTTCTTTCAGGTATGGGAATGTTTGATAACACACAACAATACAAATATTTGTTTTCTACTGACTATTCTCATTTCAGCCAAAGTACCTTCCAATGTAATAGGAAATCACATTACATTGGAGGGAGAATTGTGTCTTTTTGCCCACACGCATGCTGTAGGAAGACTTGTGCTTAAAATACTTTCAGGGAATAAAGACCTTCTTTTCAGTACATTTTCATATTTCAGGTCAGTGACAAGTGTAATGGAAAGCAAAAAACAGGCTCACAAAGTGGTAAAAACAAACATCTGAGGGGGAGAATTCACAAGAGACTGTGAGACATTAAAGGAGCCTGGAACAAATTCAGGGGAAAACTGCAAAATGGAAGCTGTGCCAGCCCATTTTGGAGGTCTGCATGGACCCTAATCTTCAAAAACATTTTCAACTTCATCCCTCTCCTTGGGAAAGAATAATGATTAAGTGAATATGCAACATGCCCTTGCATTACATTAAATGATTTACCTGTTCTGCAGGACTGGATTTACTGGGCAGGCTCTGCACTGAATCAGTAATGTGGTCACATATTGGCCATACAGTTATGCTGGGATGCCAGAATTTACACTATGTTATAAGAGACTGGACTGGTCTAATAATTAAGTGAAGAAGGAGAAGGAGGAAGAGAAATTAATGATAAAGATATTTCTTTGTCTATTAACTCTAGCAAGATTTTTTTTTTTAAAAAAAGGAAATCTAATATGCTTTGAATGCTTTCACTAATTCTTTTCTTCATGTGACTGGCTCACTGTACTCAGCACAGAAATCAGTAATTCAAGTGCAATGTAAGTACAGTTACTAGGGAACAGCACATCTTGATACTATCAAAGTTTTAAGTAAATAAAACTGTAAAAGCTGGGAGGAAGAGAGAGAAAGTGCAGTTTGTCTATTTCTGGGTTTTCAACGGGTGCATTCAGATTGGAAGTGATGCTTAATGAACAACAGAGGCAACCTCACCAGCTGCTAACAATGAAACATTTAACACCAACAACTGAAGACTAGTGCCTCAGACTCCAAACACCTCCACCTGTCTGGCAATATGGTAGGAGTAATTAGTTAACAGGGAATTCAAGAATGATTTGAACCACCCTAAGTCATATTTTATATGTGACTTATCCTTAATTTGGCACCACAGTGTGGGCATAGCAACATTGTAAGCTGATACATTTCAGTGGTTTTTTTAACTGCTTGGATATCAGCTCACTCTTCATACATATCATCTGCTCAAGGCACAAGGTAAATTAAAATTCACTATCAAAGTTTAAATGAACAACATTTAAACGCTTCATTCCCTTCTCTGTAATTCTTGTAGACAACACTTTTTGAAGCTTTAATAGGTGAGACCTCCTAATAAAAGGCATTCTGGAAAAAGATTGACAAGTGGCCTAAAAACACAAAGTTGAGATATGATTAATTTGATTATTTCTTTGAACATTACTGCCCTCTCCACGTCCAGCTGAGGCTAAGATTTCTCAGCATTAAAGTTTTGATGATATGGATTTTATTTACACGTATTATTAAAAAAGCCATTAAAACCATGCTTTATAGTTGTTCTTATTGTATTTGTAAGGAGGAAAGCATTATGCTGCAACCTATTTCATACTATCTTTTAATTAGATTCTTTAAATCTTTTTTCCACCTAAAACCTTGTTGCAAAGGAAAACATGATAAAAAATTGCATTATAAGTCGTAAACCAAGAAAACACTTACAGAAAAAAAAATTTGTTATGAATATCAGTATAATTTTTCCCTTCTTCATCTGATTTCTGTGGCCAAGAAAAGAAGATATGAGGCCAGAAAAACTTAATGCTCCATTTAGGAAGGCATTTTAAGAAAACAGCTCCCTACCTAAAAATGATGAGGGATACTATTTCCAACTCTAAAACTCTGTGGACTCTTCTATGCTTGCAGTGGTCATGGCAGCTTTTGGAGGCGGATCCCTCTTCCAGACTCCCAAAGTGTCCTGTAACAAGAGATTTCTACATCTTACTGCTGTTGATTTCTCACATCTTTGCACCCACTGCTTTAGAAGTGTCTGGAGTCAGCAGCTCAGCCTGGCTGCCAGAAGGTGCACTGAGAGTAGCAAATGTAGATGCAACTCTCTCAGGGAGACTCAACATCATCTTCAATACTCGCCAGCTTTAGTATGGGTGACACTTGTAGCCTCTGCCAGCTTGAGGTAAAAAAAATAAATCTTGAGTCATGTCCAAACAAGGATCTTCCCAAGGGTAACCTGTCAGCTGTCTGCTGAATATAATGTAGTTTCTTAAAGTAGATAAATTAACTTTAACTGGTTTTGGTGGGGAGGGAGAGCTCCTGTGTCATTATCATTTTACAGATGAATATGTGTGTTTATTTTTTTTTATTTCATTATAAAGAGGTATGAGCTTGCTGTCATTAAAAACCTGCAATCTGGTTTTTAGTGTCTGATCCAATTACGTGTACATCTGGAAAGACACACAACCAAATAAATAATTGGAGAGGTGCACCTCTGAAATGACAATTGTTATTCATCGATCTCTTTCTGCAAGTCGAGATTGAGAGATGTAAACTTCAAGTGAATGAGATCTCCTGGGTGAGATTCTTCAGTTCAAACACAGTAAACAACTGTTGTCCTCTGATGCACATTTTAGTACTGCTGGAGGCAAACTTTCTAAATATTAATAAAAAACCTATACAGATGAAAAGGAAGCCCTGGGAGCTGGTACAGAATTTCTTGCCACATTCCAAGGCTAATCAAAGAAACATACGTTTCAGGTCAGAAAGAAAAGGAGATTCCCTAATTTACTCCAGTATTTCCCCTTCTGGAATCACAGAGAGGTCAAAATTGAGTAAAGTGCAACAGATTAGGTATACTAGGCTGTGATATTTGTGGTTAAAAAAAGCAAAGGAGAATCAGGCATTCTATGCCATATCCTACTTTCAGACTGGCCTGCCAGCACATTCCTCTCCTGAAAGAACAGTCCCTAGGGATGCTCTGGTCTGAAGGAGGCAAATGGGGGTGCATGGCCAACCATGTATGAGAAAAAAGAAAAATAAAAGAGATGCTCTGGCACAGACTATCCCAGCAACCCCAGCCTGCTCAGAACTGTAAGTCTGACTTCTTGTGAAAAGAGCCCCCCCAGGTAAGTGGTGGATTATTACAGTGGAGTAAGTGGGGGTATTACAGAAATGCTTGCACATGTAAGATGGCACCTCAGCTCGGGGGGGATTTGTCTGTGAAGAACACTCACCCTATCTCAAGTTACAGAAATCCTCTGTCTATATTTCCATTTCCTGATATTCTGATATATATCTACATAAACATATTTATATAACACCTTATATAGCACATATATATAACCATGGTTTTGCAGCTGTATTGGAAATAGGTAACAGCATTTCCCAGGCATTCTTTGGGGTCTACTGAGAAAGAATACATGCCAATTACTTGGTAATAACCTGATTAACAATACTGTTTGGTAAGAACCAAACATTGGTTCAAGAAGAGTGCCAAGCTAGGAAATGTGATCCACCTGCCCTCAAGCTGGCCTGCAAAAGAAAGATGTTAAAACAAGAGAAGTGCAGTAGATCTGGGTGCTTCTGCTCTCCCCACTGTACATCTCGTGTAACACAAATCCCTTGGCTCCTATTTTCCCAAGACAGAGAGGGGAATCACAGAGCTGAGGGAAAAGCTCAGCCAATCACTTGCTGCTCCTTATGAACAAATGCTGGGCAAAGACTGAAGTGATGAGAAAAAGTCTTCATTTTGGCCCAAAGAATCCCTTGTGAAAGGCTCTAGCAGTCACTAAGCCCACTTCTGAGAGATCTCACAAGCAGGAATGAGAGAATTTCTAACTCTGGCAGTGGGGAGGGGTCCAGACATGGCCTTCAGAAGACACTCATTCCTTGAAGCATATTCCTCCCATCAGCTTCACTTCTGCCCCAAGGGACAGCAATTCTAGGCAGAGGAGTAGCCAGACAACTTTTACTTACACCACCCTATCAGACATCTGGGGAAGCAATCAGATTGCAAGTCTGTAAAAGATACAATCTGCAAATTCAAACACCAGTAACACCAAGAAATACAACAGGATGCCAGCAGTAACATCTCCTGTTCAACAATCCTAGGAAAACTTTAAAAGTAAAAGGCAGCATCAACAGTCTTACTCTTGAAAACTTTCAGAGAGAAATTAATCAGGATTATTTTCTCTATCTCCATGTAAAAGTCAGAGGAATTATTCACACTTTTATAGCTAGTCACAATTAGTACCTTGATGAATAACCGCCTCAGAGGACAGTTCTTTGCCAGGAGCAGAGAAAAACTACCACATTTCAAGAATACTAGAGAATAGCCTGAATAATCACTTAGGGCAATGCACCCAGTTTTGCCATCTCACTTTCTATTATAGAATTATTAAGAGATGCCTCCTTTTTGCAATCAACATTATCCACCTTTTATCTTAAAAGAAGTTAGAACAATTTGGCATTTTTCCATTCAAAGAAAAAATGTGATTATCACCACACAATAAGGAGAGCCCGCACTTCATTAGAACAGCATTTCAATATATTACTGAACCTGAAAAATCTTATAAGGAGCTATCTGTAGAAAGCATGAGCAAACTATAGGTAACTGTGAGCAGGTTGGAGATATATGTGAGTATGATGCACTCTGTCACACTGTGCAGCTGGGGAGCTCGGGGGAAGGCACAGGCTGATTAATCCACAGCCTCGATGATCCCCTCACACCCAACTGAGTTGTCTCTGAACCTACTTGTGCACTACACCAGGCTTTTAGGAGTTCTTCAAATGCTATTGGTGGTCTACTCATGCAGAAAGAAGCCGAGTATTTAAAAAATAAATCTGAATTAAATTAAAACAATACAAAAGAAAGTTGGTGCTTGGCTTTTATTTCTAAAAGGAACTCTAGTCTTTTCCTGAAAGTATTTTGTAGCCTAGAAACTTTGATTGCATTCCTTTCAGAATTCCATGGTGAAAGAACTGCTACATTGCTAATTCCAAAATAGCAATTTTATAGTAGGAGGAAAAATACACTCCATCACAAACAATACCCCGATTTTATTACAAGGTGGGGTTATTTTCATTGCTTTGTTTTGTTTTACCAATCTGCTGTTTATCATACCTACCATATTAATATTTGCCCTTGTAATAGCCAAAATAGGTAGCAGTACTCTGATATTTGCTGATAATATAATTTTACATAATAAGTACCAAGAATTGAAGTGAATATATTTTTGACAATCCTGCATTTTACTTTTGGAGTTGTAACTGCTAGCTAGCAATTCACTCTCTGAAAAAATAAAACAACATTCTGCATTTGGCTGCAACTTTTTTTGTAAGTGCAAGCAACAACTGCAGTATTTTTTTAAATGAGCCACAGTGATAACTTTGCACTTCCTTGAGGCCTCTTCTCTTCTCACTGAATGAACTCCAGGGAATGGCATCATGTCGGGCTTTCCAGATGGATTATGTGAAGCCATAGCTCAATGTCATTTTCAATAGCAAGGCTCATAATTAAAGGTCAAATAGTCACTTCATCTGCAATCAATCAATAGAAGAAGTACTAATACTAAGTACTAATCAATCACTGGCAAATGCACTAATAAAAGCCATGCATCAAATGTCCGCATATGTGTGTGCTCACATGTACTGTGCATACATGTGAGCAGGGAGGAGAGAAAGAGAACAAAGTGTGGGTGAAAATGCTGGAGGGCATTGTGAATACTGTATTTATTTTTGCTCCTTGTAAGTTTATATCCTGCTTCATTCAATAGGTGAAATACAAATAAACACTAGTTTTTCTGCATATGTGTATGAATATACAAAAACCCGTATACAAAAACCTGCCAAAGCACCCACCTCTATGCAGAAATACAGCTTGTGTTCCTAACTAAGAAACACAAAGGCACCTACCCTGTGTAATTTGTCCTTACACAAACACGCCCTGCACTCTGATCTTTGAGACAAAAAGTGTGTCAACTCTTCTGTCTACAAAATAAAACCCAGCATATGGGAACAGCACTCATCTCCGTGCAGAGCAAGCACTTATTCATGGATTCAACAGTGGAAGTGGCAGTTGGCCTCATGAGCATGCACTGCATGGGAATTAGCTGGTTTCATAATATGGTGTGGGAGAAAGTGACTTACAAAAGTCTTCTCATGCCTCTCCTATTACCACTTCTAAAGCTTTAAAGCTGTCAGCTCTTCTCCCACTTTAGTCGGTGCCATTCTAAGCTCCCCAGGGAATGGGCCAGACGTACCTATTTGGAGTTTCACCTGCCAAGCTGAGAGAAATCAGTTTCAAAGTGAAAGAACAAGTGTTGGGGGGTCATTTATACACTACCACTAGAATCTTGAAGACAAACAAAGCAGAGCACCACAGCGGATGTGAAATGAGACCCCGAGCCATGTTTGTGCTTTCAGGCATTGTAATGACAGAGGGAGAGGGAAAAGCTCTCTCCGCTATAAGCAAAGAGAAGAACTCTCCTTGCTCGGTTTATACTAAACACTAGGGACAAGCAGAAATGTACCAGAACAACAAAAGAGTAGGGGCCAAAATGCCTATGCCTGCCTTGTTGCTGGTAAGATCAGGGTGGACAAGAGTGTTCTGTGAAAAGATTCAAGTGTCATTCTAGAAATGGCTAATCCTTAAAACCAAATCAGATCTACCCTGCTTCCACCGTCAGTGAAGGAAAAAACGCAATCTGCTCTGGTTAACATTCCTGTCCACATCATCAGCTCGAGGGCACATCTCATCACTCTGCAGCTCTGTAAAACCCAATCCTCCTTATTTTCATACAAATGTGGTTTTATACAGCTCTACCTTATCTGCAACTGGTACTAGCACCAAACAGAGTAAACTGTCAATGGTCCCCAAATCAGCTGGCTCAAACCTGATACACAGTGGGCACATCTACACAGCACACACAAGAGCAGTGGGGACCTCAGGCTTACAAAGGATGGGCTCCCAGGGACTGCATTTCCCCATCTCTTCCAGGATGACTGTAAAGCAGTCTGTCCTGAAGCTGACAAACAGAACAGTCTGGAGCCAAGAAACAGCCCCACAGTACTGCGTTCCACCATTTACTTGTTTCATTTCAACTTGCACACTTAGTCATGAGATATTTGTATTAGGGGAAAAAAGTAAGTATGGCTGGGGAGAAGGTGCAGGAGTCAAAGTCAAGGTGGCCACAGTATTTTTGCTGGTGTACTTGGGGAAAGATACAAAACCTACAAAACCTGCAAAATACAAAACCTGACTCATGGGACTACGCTAATGAGAGCAGTAACTTGGAATTGGGAAAATGTGAGCCAAAAAGTCAAGGGAGCTAGGAACCTCAAACTAAATTCTTCTAAAGGAGAAAATAAAATATGAAATTGAGAGTGCAGTAGCATAAAAAAAGTGAGTTGACTCGGCTCTGTGCACAGAGTCCAGGTCAAGACAGGTGGCATGAGGATGTTTGGTAGAGTGAGTAAAAGAAATGAACAGTCCGCTTTTGTTTCTGGGTGATGACAAGCTCCTCCAGGACTTAAATACTTAAAAAAGGCTTTGTGCTTATTTTCTTAGTGTCATGGCAAGCTGGAGAAATACTCAATAGACCATATGTACAACTATTTCCACTGGAGAGGGAAAGGGAAACTTACACATTTGTGCTGTTGGACACAACTGGCTTCTCCAGTTTTTCTTCTGTAGCATCACAGTTGTGTCCTAAGTTTACACACACCTCCAAATACCAAGCATGGTAACATGTTATGACTTAAATTTACAGTTGCTTTCTACAAATACAGGTGTAACTGTCCTGAATACAAGCTCATTTATTAGTGGAAGCTTCAGTTTGGCTGAAAAAGACCTAATGTCATTTAATCTATGTTCTGCTCCAAGCAAGGATCGACTCTATTTAATTTCCATCTGAGGCTTGTCTACAATGATAGGAGATTGAAAACATCAATAGGCAACAAGTTCCCAATCTAAACTGTTTTGCATTAGACAGGTTTCCCTGATGGTTAACTTAAATCATCATTGTAACAAAGTCCTTCCCTTTACAAAGTCCACTGTGACAGAGTTACTTTCTTCCTTCTTTGCATTAACCGTTAATGCATTTGAAGATCACTACTGTATTTCAGCTGTCTTCTCTCAACAATCCCAATCCCAAGTCTTCCTCTGGGCTCACATTTTTGAGGTCTACAATCACTCATGGCACTCTCCTCTGATCTCTTTCCAGTTAGCCCACATAATTTTTGAATTGTGGAGCTCAAAACATCGTGCACATGTCAAAAGCTGTAACACTCTAAAGCCATGCAACTTTTGCTACTTGTCTGCAACCCACAGGACCTTGTGTGAAGGGAAATTAGGTTAGTTTAGCATGATATGTATTTGACAAGCTACAGGGCTGTTACTCATTTCCTTGTTCTTCCTACACTGTTAGAATAATTTATTTAAGTATTTGTTTCAGTGGTTTTCTACAAAACGAAGTTAAACTCACTGATCTATAATTCCTCATCCCCTCCTTGTTTCCATCGTGAAAGAGGCATTATGTTTGACTCGTCTTCCAGGAACTCATCACTTCCCAGAGACTTTGAAGGTCACTTGCTAACAGTTCTGCAACACAGGCCTGGCTAAAGCAAAGAACCCTGAGGTGAGTTTTGCCATATCAAACTGGCTTGGAAAACATTTTCCCTAAGTCCCAGCTTGTTCTTCTTCTGTTTCTACCTTTGTTATTGACACTTAGCTGTGTTTCTCTTTGCCAGATACAGTCCTGAAAAGGTATATATTCAGTCCTACATGCTTTACCAAATGTTTATTTTTATATTTTGAAAACATTCTAGTCATTTCACTGACTGAACATAACAGATGAACCAGCAGTGAGTGGCTGTAAGTGTATCTGACTTAACAGTATTTTGTGAATATCCATCAGAACATCTTATTATCACTAAGGGGTCATAAGTGACACATATCTCAAGGATGTTTTGATAAATGAATTCTAAGAAATACAACTATCTAAAATATCTGCAGACCTGGACACATACATTTTGCTCATGTTAAGCAGGAGTATTGTCTATTTGTAGTTTCTGAATACACTGTATCCTTTGATATTCACTTGTACATCCCAGCTTTTAGGTGTAAGATTTTATTGTGAAAATGGGCAGATACACCTCACAGTCTTTTCAGTTACAAATCTGAAATTTTATCAATATTGGATTAGACAACAGAATCGAATTAAGAACAGAAAGAAAAATCCAGCCTCCACAAATAAGATGGTCTTACTATATAACCACTAAAATCTCAGCTGAGAAGACTATGTTCTCTGCCGCGTAATAAGCATTTATTTTATCTGTGCAAGAATATTATCCTACTATTAATATCATACTGGTAGCATTACTTGTCACACTAAAACCAAAACCATTTAAGCAGAAAAAGCAGTGACTAAAACCTTATTTTTTTTCAACAACGCAAGGTATGAATGTTATTGTGTTTTGCTCATAAGCTTATCTCCTGACTTACCCAGGGTGAGGGATTTGTGTGTGGAACAGAAAACGATAGCCACTGTGTCTGCTGGTGTGAAAGTAGAGTTATTCCTAGAAAATAAAAGAGTTTTAATAACCTCTGATAACAAAAATCTTCTTAAAACAACATCGATCAAATATATTACTTTGAGGATCTATATACACGTTCACATCACTTTGATCAGGTCTAGTGACAGAAATAATTCTACCCATAAATGAAGAGTAGTGTTTGATTTACTTTTTTTTTTTTTAAAGTAGAATTGTTTCTCAGTTGTGGCAAACTCTCTAATGAATATGCTCCCATGTGAAGGAAAGGAATTTTGAACACATGGTATGTAGGACACAACTTTATTCCAGCCAAGGTCATGCCGGATCACAGCAGTGGCCAGCTTGCCTCCACAAAACAAAACAAAAAGAGAATGACCCACAATTTCTTTTATTACGTAATGTTAATAAAATGCTCAGTTTAGATAGTATATTGAGTCTACACTATGAGCACTGCTTAGAATATGGAGTTAGTGTCTACTTCAGAGAAAAACTGCATCTAAGAGTTTACACACTGGGATTAAGGCCAGGAAGGGTGGGAAAATGACAGAAAGAGAAAGAGAAAAAGATCTGTATGACTGGCCAACAGATCACCCTTTGGTCCACATTAGGAGGAATTTGATGAGATTCTAAATATCTCCCATACCGAGTTGGTTACTAGTCACGGCATTTTGGATTTCACAGCTGGGATATAACTTCCGCCCAGGTTATGTCTAGCAGTTCAAAGCTTATTTAAAAGTGCCTTTTAAGGCCAGGATATGATCTTGACACAGAAAAATTTTCTTGTGGCACTAAAAAAGCCCAAGTAGCTCTAAGACATCATACTCTTACTTGTGGTTCTCCCCTACAAATATTGTATAATTTATATAAAGCATATGTCTGGATTGTGGCACTTTCCATTCAGCAGAGTGCTGCTAAGACAAATACTCCAGTAAATCTAAGTAAGAGGACAACAGTGGAGACTCCAACTAGCTCAAGCAATGCACTGAGCCACTGGCTAATATCATTCTCACAGTACTATTTTTTGAAAAGTGAATGTACAACAGTCCTTCCTGGTTGATATTTAAAAAGAAAAGAAAAAAAAATAGCTCTACCAAACATTAGTTCAGGACAACTGTCTTTTAAGAACCACCACATAAATGTAACAAATTTGACATATACAGAGAAGAGTGAATTGCTAGGCCAGCAAATGTATCTTGAGATGTAAAAAGTCAAACTGAGTTCTCTCTCTCATATGTCATCAGCATGTCTGCAGGGCAAATTATACCTTCAGTGACATCTGTGCAAATCCATTTTTTTCAGTGGATGAGGTATAGCAGTGATTGATTGAGATTTAACAACTCTGTAATTAACACACGAGAAAGGACAGAATTCAGGCCCTGCTCTCTCGGTCTATGAAACTCTAAGAGAGCAAATGCAGTAAGGACAATATGAAACACCAAAATGAGGTCACCCCTATTAAGAAACCTGCCTTTACACATGTGCATAGATTGTACCACCCAAACTAAAGACATCACACAGAAGAAATATTCAGGGGTTGTCATTCAGCTCATTCAATTACCTTGTGGAGAAGAGGAAAGTCAAAAACATGAAGCTCATCTGAATGGAAAATACTGAAAAAGAAACAAGTTAAAATTAGAGCACAATTGCAATTGCTGTGCACATGCCTTTTGTCCCCATAGCACAGGTCAGAAGCCAGGTAGGACCAAGTCTAGTCCAGAGAAATCCAATGATGGACAGTCTTTAAAGACTGCCTGGAAGAACAGTATGAATCATTACATCCAGGAAAGCCAGAGCTAATGCTGTGGCTGCACAAGTTCTTCCTGGGCTAACTCTTCTGAATCAAGTATTTTTTGACACAGTGAATAGCAGGAAAGGTCACTGCTGCAATGCTGCACTAGCTTTGCTTAATGGGTTGACAACAAAAAAATCTGTCAGGCATGCTCTGGTTGCTGGGTATTTAGACTTTCTGTTTTACAGGAGGAAGTACAGCGTGTAAGCACAATCAAAATAAATATTCTCAACCCTGGGTATATTAATCATGATCATTCACAGGGAGAGGAAGAGAAGATCAGCATAGATGTCTTAATTCTGAGACAAAGGCTAATTCCTGAACTGGGCAGTGCATATCAGACAAAGCAGCTTTCATTCACGCTCAGTCAGCTTTTTAAGTGTGGATAGCTTTGAGTGTTCTGGAGGCAGCTCTCCTGACACCCACAGGGGCTGTGGGATGCACAGGGCGCACCCTTGGGCTGTGGAGATGTGGGGAGAAGCTGGTGGCTTCCCCGGCGTGCAGCTGGGACTGCAGAGACCAAGCACCATGCCAGAGCATGGGAACTCCCTGCAGAGCTGGAGCAGAAACCTGTGACCTGCACAGACCTTTCCTGGGTGTTTGTGGGTTATGGGGGAAGGGCTTTTACTTGCAGGAGAATCTGGGGTGGTCCTCTCCCTTTCCCATGCAAAACTCGTGAATGCAATAAGGCTAACATGTCCCAGAGGGCAGTGCAAGTCAAGACAATACATTTGATTTTGAACCCAGTTTACAACTGGGAAACGTGGCAGGGATATTAGCTATTAGAAGTGATATTTTCTATTCTCTTACATACATTTCCTAGAATGTATAAATGTCACCTCAGCATGCACTTAATTCTTCCTTCATGAACCAAGGAAGCAATTCATTGTTTCCAAATTACAATTTTTCTGCAACTAATTTTTCTGTTAGTTTAATAAGCACAGAAAAAGCCAATCCCTTAATGCATATGATTTTGTAAAGCAATAAACATGCTTTGCTACCAATTATTCCTTGTGCATAATTTGCCTTGTGCATATTAACATGAAAATTACACAAAAACATTAATTGGCAGACTAAAAAATGCAGTTTCATCTCAAACTCCTCATGTTAATTTCACTTCCTGGTGCAACAAAATACATGCATCCAGCCATCACATCCAAAGGGGATACAGAATTTTTTTCTAGAATACAACGTGCATAACCCATCTCCAAAACTTCCTCAGTTTTTGGTTTTATAAATATTTTAGGGAAAAAAACCCCAATTGTCTAATATGTTCTAAGCAGTTACAATGCTTATGTTAATAGTCTTACTAAGAAATTCCAGTTATGCACATTGGCAATGTAAATGTATACACAGTGATTTTCAGTGCATTACATGGCAAATGGTACATATAAATTACACATGGCACAAGTACAGAGTTGTCTCAAAGAGAAATAAAGACCAAAAAGGGCAGCAAAAGCAACCACTCGACACCAATTGCTCAAGAAACAACATGTCTTTTTAACTAAAAAAGAACCTTTCCTTTCAAAGTAGTGGTCAGCACAGTAATATAAAATTACTTCATTCTGAGTTTCTCTTCATGTTAAGTCAGGGCTGAAAATTTCCATATTGTTCTTTTTTGCTGACCACTCTGCCCTGATTTAAGTGTATCTGGGATGTGGTCCTTCTCAGGTGCCTGTGCAATGCAGTATTTCATTCAATTTGAAAAAAGCTCCATAACATTGCTTCCTACTTATTTGCTTTCAGAACGAAGTATTTATATAGTACCATTTACAATTCTATGTGTTATTTTACACACTTCCAGTGTTTCATAATTCAAAAAATGACACAATTGGGAGAGAATTAAGAGCTGATGCACAAAGGGCAGGGGCAAATTCCCTACTGACTTCTGTGGAGGTTGGGTTTGTAGAAAACATTATTTTTATTAGGCAGAAGCATGTGCAAACACACACACTTCAAGGTAGGTGGTGCATTGATTTCTTGAAATCTAAGAGTTTTACAGTCTGAGATGTGATTTGTACTGCACTATACTATAGTTACCTTCCCTCCGTGCAAATTGAAACTCCTGTCTGTGGACAGTCTAAAGCGAGAGGGGAATTCCCTACTGGGAGAGGAGACAGAGCCTGTATTCCACTGCCTTTCCCTGGGAGGTGGTGATCTGCAAGTGTATTTTTAACTGATGGCAAGGATACCAGCAGGCTATTCTCATGTGGATGTTATTTAAGGCTGAATGACTAGAGTGCTTCTAAAACAAACTCTGTAAGAAATGCGTTCATCCACAGCAACAGAAACATATCAACACATTCAGACTCCCAACTAGTTTCTAGGTTTATAATATACTAAGGAAGAACTGTTTCAAAATTGTAATAGTGCTTCAGACTAACAGCTCAAACCCAAACCTTTCCTTTCTGTTTGGAACGCAACAACTGTGCATTTAAGGCTGTTTAACAGCAAAGAAGCCAAAACAGGATGCCAATAAATGCTTGTAAAATAACACTTTGCCCCTTTAGAAAGGGAGGACGAGCACTGGGCAATCTCAGGCACCCCTAAATAGCAGGGTTCATCCTTCTCTAAATGTTTACTCAATTCCCTAAAAGCATCCAGCCCCTCAGAAGTCTGGTAATCTGATTTACCAGATGCTTTAAAAGTGCAAGCTCTAGCCCTGTGCCAGTATCCTCACAGCTCCACCAGTACATACAGCTCATTAGACACCTGAAACACAGAGAGAAGAGATGCCTTAAGGCTGAACTTACTTATGAACACTATTATAACCAAGCTAAATTTATCCAGGTCAATATTTGGATTGGCAAAAGTATCACAGAATGTGGTGTAAATGATCATGAGGAGCACACAGCTGCTGATAGCACCAAACGGAGGCTTCTTCCTTTCGAGCCAGTCCTTGATGTATCTTCGGACAATCTGAAACACAGAAACCAACAGGTTGCCTCTTTTCAAAGATGCAGGGAGCCAAGTTGGGCATCACAAAGTGAATCTGACAGCGGAAAGACACAAAGAGAAGAGAGTAATTTGGATGACGGCCACAGTGGATTTCAAAGCTTCCCTGCCACACAACTCTTCTTCTGGGGAATTTAACATTTGTAGTGCAACTTCCACTGGGCGTCCATAATGAGAGTATATTTTCAAGTACATTCAAATCCATCCTTAATCATGCCAAATGTTCTTTGCTAGCTGTCACTGAGACATGCCCATTAAGCCTCCCCAAAGTTTATCTCCTCTGCTGATACTAATGGATGTATGTAATTATCACAGTCCCCTCTGCATCAACAGACAATTCCAAGTGCAACTTTGGGAATCTTAAAAATCTGACATCTTCAGGAATTTCATGATGGTAGATAATCGAAAGTGATCCATGGAACATTTTAATATTTAAATAGCTAGCGATGCACCAGAAGTTTTTAATTAAATTATAACTCAAGCTTGAAAAGCAAAAGTGCATGTGTTGTGGGAGTTTAAATAATTCAAAGTCTGAATATCTAGAGTTTTTGTAAATCCAAAGACAAATGCCATTTGCACACTTTTAGAATACCAGAATTAACACATGAAAACAAGGAAACCTACTGTACTTAGCAGAACTCTTGCACTTTCAGGAAACAGAATGTGAAGCTGTTTTTCAAGAATTTTTTTAGAAACCACTATAAATTTTGAAGTAACTTCAACTTTCAAATTATGCTGAATAACACAGCACTAAGCCTCAGCAGATACAATGCATCTATTTCAGTCCTGCCTGGGGAGTTGCTTTTAGTTTTTCTGTTTACTTTATATGGTTTGAAAAAACTTTTTAAAGCTTTTATCATACAGCTGCAACTTGTGTTAATTTTTCAGTAATCACATTATCTTGCCTAATTTCTCCTGAGACCTCCTGATGTTCTCTGTTACTATGCTCTTTTGGAAATAATAGCACAAGATTCTAAAGCAGTTCTACCAGAGGGCTCCAAAGGTGTCTTGTTACCTTCCCTTAGCAGTACCACTAATAAACATCACCACCACTAGTTCAATGATACAGAGAGTCTTAATGGTATTGCAGATTAATATCAAAGCATCATCACCCATGCTACCACAGGATGCTTTCACACACTGGCTGCCAAAGCTGAGGGATTGACCTCATGGTTGTCATTCTTCCTCACTGCCTTCTCAGCTTGTTTGCAAGTCTCTCATTAGGGAAGTCCTGGAAGCAGCTATCCCAGTCACCACAGAAAACAGACTTCATCGACCACAGGGCACACCCCAAAAATTTGGCACACGGGGTTCACACAAAGTTAGGCAGGCTAAAGACCACCACTCACCTCCCAGCACTCCTAGGCTTCCTGCTGGTGGAAAATAACAGATTTGCAGGAAACCATGTAAGGAAATGCTCAACGCCCCAGTGAAAACACTGAACTTTAAAACTTCACACTTGCCAGATGGTAAAGAGAGAATGAACTGAAAATATAAGGCCAAATTTCTGAAAGAGTTCCTTTCAGAAGGAGTGGAGCTCCTTCAGCCATCTCCTGCAAGCCACTGGGTAGCAATAAGACACTGCATTGATGAAAGAGAGGCAAGAAAGCTGAGTGAAGACATGCAACGAGCAGTGTGAAAGACATCAAATGGGAAGTCCAGATTAGTCTAAACTGAGCAGATGTGGGACTCTGTAATTATCAGAAGCAAAAAGCAAAGTCTTTCACTTCTAAAGTGAGTAGGGTTTTTTTAAGAAAGCGGAAAAAAAAATAAATCCTATTATCCCTTCAATTGTCACATTGAGGAAAAAGAAAAGCTACTTAAGACCATCTATTAATTTATGGTCCTTCCACAAGATTTATACTCAAAGTAATGAGATGTTGAAAAAGAAAAGCGATGGCTCATTATGCCATGGTACAACTTATACTAGAGATATTTATTAAGAAAACTATAACCTTGTGCCTGTACAAGGTCTAATAATAACAAACATGACAATAACACTATACACATAATTATCAGGGAGTGATATATAAGAGAAAGAAAAGGAAAACATTTAAAAAATGAAACTGCAAGTATTTCCTTAAAATGTTCAATTGGGTGATATCTTCTTTAAATATCCACCTCAATCTAGTCTGGAATTACTGTGAATCAACAATGATAAATATCAGTACAGCTTCTTACTGCACGTTGTATTTTTTTTTTTTAAATTACACAGTCAGACTCTGAAGAACTAAATTGTGGCTTCAGGAAATCATCTAATCAACCCAGTGTCACGGTAAATGTGTACAAATCACAGACAAAACATACCCTCTCTAACACAGAATCCCATACATTTTGATCTTCTCACAAGGTTCAACAGGATCTGTAATTCCAGAGGTCTGTAATCACTGATTTGAGGTAACCTAAATTCTTGCATAACTCGAGGGGAGAAATATAACCTTACAGAGGCTCATGGCAGCTGATTCATTTTGACTAAAAACCAATCCATTTGTTATTCATGCCCAACAGAGTTGCTTCAGGACAAGGATGCTTTGAAAGCCTTTTAATTCTTAACCCAATTCTATAACTTTTCAGGGTAATCACGGAACTAAAAAAAAATTGTATTTGTAGTGAATTAACAATAAATCCCACCAATACAATAAAGACAACAGACCCTCCGAGCCTGGGCTGAGATATTAAAGCAAGATAATAATTTCTGGATGGTAAGGCCACACCAGTGTGACACCTCTCAGCTGAAATAATGAAGTCCAGTAGTTTGAGGTACATACCAGTACAGTGGGAAGCAAGGGAGGGAAAAGCACCAGAGAAACTAGCAGCTGATGAAACACCTGAACTAATGCTTCCGTGGAAAGATGAACTAACAGCCTGGGGTAGAAATGTGAATGACTGGCATCCAAACTAGATGCCATCACACTGATGGAAAAGAGCAAAAAGGGGATGTATTGTGTTCATGTGGGAAGGTTTTGGTATTGGGGGCAACAGGGATGGCTTATGTGAGGAGCTGCCAGAAGCTTCCTTTCTGTCTGATGAAGCCCATGCCAGCCAGCTCCAAGACAGACGCTGGCCAAGGTCAAGCCCAACAACAGTGGGAGTGCCTCTGGGACAACCTTTAAGTTCTTTGCTCAGAGGGTGGTGAGACACTGTGGATGCTCCATCCCTGGAAGTGTTCAAGGCCTATTGGGTGGGGCCCTGAGCAACCTGGTCTAGTGGGTGGCATCACTGCCCATGGCAGGAGGGTTGAAACTAGATGATCTTTAAAGTCTACGAATAATCAGTATATGAAACATAAAACCATTTAAAAATGTGCTCCAGGGGGGAAATGCTGCAGACTGCTATCATCCTGCAGACCAATGCACTGTTTTTATGGTACAAAGTCCCTCCAAACTGTATCCCTGCTGAGGCTCCTGCAGAATTATTTCTGTGAGGAGAGCTTTGAGCTTCTGGTTCTATAGCAGTGATCGCATTAGGTATGATGAACTGTAAAGATTTTTGTGCAATTTCAAATGCCAGCCCCAAAGAGCAGGCAATGACTGACCCAGAGGTTGCTCAGGAAAGAACAGGGCATGGTGATCCTTCCCTCAAACTGCAGTTTATTGGAGAGAAGAGCGTGAGAGAAGAGTGGAAGAGAAGCAAAACTTTGTAGTAGCAGGTTTTGTATAAATAACTTGCCTGACAAAAGATGCTGATAAACTCACAGAAAAGTTAAAACAATAAAAGAAAATAAACGTGACAACTACCTCCTGGTGACTGCGTTCTGGCAATCTCCGAAGGTTTTGGAAAGGCATCAGCTCAAATTTCCTTCAAAACACAGTTTCAGGCTCAAACTTTCCTATTGCCCTTGATTTAATTTTTAACAACAAAGAAATGTAATTACACATGAATTAACAGTAGTGTCCCCATTTCAGTTTAGCTCTTCTACCAGAATAGTTACATCCACAGTATTTTTCCTCCAGACTGCTCTGTATCCTGCCATAACCTCCCTGTCTAAACACCAGCCTCCCTAAGCAAATGGGCTTACTGCTCATACACTTAATTCACTTAATTCCTTGTACAAAGAAACACGATCTGCTGTTCCAGGAAAGCAGGTAAACACTGCTCATCTGTTATAAGAACAAACATGAAAATAGCAGAAGATACATTATAGAAAAACAATTCACTTATCTAATTGTGCCTTCATAACAGTCATACTGTTTACCCAGAGAAATTTGTCAGTAAAATACAGCTAGGCTGTTTCCACCTCTCTGCTCAAGTGCTGGGCATACAAAATAAAAAATGCAATAAACAATGTAATTCATTGATGTTCATTATTAATTGAACTAAATAGGGCAAGGAGTTCCCCCTCCTTACATGGAATGGAACAATTTCTGACATTCATAATAGAGTAAAATTATCTAGGTCTTCAACTTAATTTTTTTAGGTTTTTTTTAAACCCGTGAGATGAACAAACCCAAACTGGAGGAAACGGTTAGGAAATCGCATTTTCTGTTTCCTTTATACACACAAGAGTGTCTCTTGGTATTTACATCATTACATAAAATAGATTCTTCCTGTTTTTATAAACCCTTTTGGACTGACTTAACCTCTAGCAGAATTTACAATGTTTTTACTGCATTTCTGCTCATTTTGTTTATTATGTATTGGTGTGTACTTCTAAATACCCGGGAACAACATCCAGGGCTTTACCATTTCAACAAAGAAACACAAGTCACTTTTTTCTTGTGTTGAAACACACAAGAAAACAAGCTGAAACCATACTGGATTGTCACCATATCAAAGTGCCAGCGTTACCTTATTTACTTTGTTTTCTAAGGTAAGACTGTTAACTCATCTAAATATTATTACTACTTACAGCAACAGACTTTTGCAATAAACTCTAAAATCAAAATCTTCTTTTGAAAATCTTTGAGTCAGATTATGTATTTTCAACAGTTCAATAATTTTTCAATATCTCTTCTTATATAACGATGGCACACCAAGAACACTGACTGCATGGAATATTGGGAACTACGTCAGTGAAGCCTGGAAGACACAGAAGGTGGGAAAAATGAAAATAAAATCAACTAATATGATGGTGATTATGAAAACCAGTAGAAAGAATCAGATACTAGAATTGAAGGGAGATTAACTGGGTTGCATAAATGAAGTAAGAAGGTAAGATGCAACATCCTTCACAGATTTCTACATAGCACAGCCACCCTCCACATATACAAGGTCTGCACCGCAGTCCAAATGCACTGACCCTTTTCCAAAGCAGAACTGGTATCACTTCAGCCCAGTAGTGATAATTTTAGAGGCACTGTACCTGTGTGAAAGCACAAATTCTCACCTGCTCCTGAATACTGCTATAAAGTCTCAAACTTTGTGATGGTTCACCCCCTACTCTATACCTTCTAGGACATCAATAAATGTCAAATCTATCCTTATGCTACGGAGTATGCAATCTAATGTTTCTTTTCTGAAGACGAGATGGAAAAAGCCATTTTTGCAATCTGGGATAAAAAGAATCTGTTTTTACAAGCATCTTGTTTTCTTCCCTGAGCTTACCAAACTCCCCTAAAAGCTATCTTACTCCATTATGTCAGCCAGTTTACCCCCAAGAGACAGCTCCTGACACATATCTGCCTTTAAAGCAAGCTTTATAAAAACCACACGAGGCCATTTTCAAAATTAGCTTTCACGTTTTGGGGTAATTTACAAGTGTTGCTTTAAAATCTTACGAACAGGTGCAACATGGCAAAAATGTAAAGGGTGCCTGCAGCAGCAGTACATGTTTTCTTCCTGTTTTGTATTCAGTGGAGATTAGGCTCTGTTCCCTGTTTGAGTCAAGCATCAGAATGGAGCAAACTGTGGTCTGAAGGCTGTTTATCTGCCTTCTCAGTCTTCTGCAACAAGCTCCTAGAAGAACTCATTCCCAGGGTACCACTCCTCCCTGCAGCTCTCCTGGACTTCAGAGAGAAAGCAGGGCTACTTCCATGTGGATCTAATTTATAGGAACAAAAAGATTTGACACTGTTCCCTTCTTGATAACAGCTTCTTTAACTGCTGTTTTCCCCACCTCTATAAACCAACATCAGGTTTAGTTAAATAGTACCTTCTACTCCCTATCATCTGCCACCTACCCTTCCCTTTCCATTTCTTATTCTTTAAAAATAAATACCTTACTAAGCTTTTTAGTTTCAATTTCACTGACAACTTGTATTGCAACATAGCACCCTTCTAGACTCGTGTTCATAAGCACACCTCTCAAATGCTGATAGGGTTTCTCTGGAACATCTTGGGCAACGATGCAGAAGGCACTTAAAATCCTTTACTTGTAGGATATCCACATTTTTTTGTGTGTGTGACCAGATTCAGTGAGGATTTTTGTACAACTGGCTTCATTTTATAGATTTGGGAAGAAGAACTACATAGAATCATAACATTAATTTTAGCTTTTGTTAAGGTCTGTTTAACGTGAAGTGCCCACTTTACGCTGGCAGACAAATTACCAATGGGGCAACTAGAGAATGCATGAATGATAATGTACAGACAAGCTTTTTATTATTTATTCATAGAAAACAGTGGGTTTTGGTGTGCTGCTTTGAAAAATGTTCAAACTAGTAGAATATAATGAAAGCACAGTGAAAATTCTATTTCATTAACATTTAATCATAAATTGCTCTTTAATATAAAACATAAAATAAAAGTCTGTCATAAGCACTTAGGTGTAGGGAATGGAGAAAGTCTGCAAAAAGGGGAAAGGAAACATTGCAGTGGGCTTCACGGTTCCTGTTATCTGTCACTTCAGAAGAAAAAAATAAGCCAAGAAACAATAGTCTTCAGCTAAATCTCACAACAGGTCATGAAGAAACGGCTTAGACATTTCTCAAAACCTTACATTTTGCTGGCTAAAAGTATTACTAACATCTATAGACAGGGAAACAATGATTTTAGCAAAACCACAACAGCTCAAGAGCAGAAATCTTTACCAGGACTCTGCTAGCCAGATAAAAAATAATCACAACTTCAAGCTGCCAGAGCAAATTCAAAAATCTTTTCCATGAAATATCTATTACCATGTTTATCATATAACAAGTATTCTCAAATTCCCCTTAGAGGTATACAAGAGTGATGCACAAATAACAAGCTCTTACCCACTACAGATCTTCAAGGCTTATAGAAAATTAGATCTTCATAAAATACTATAGATTATGTCTCTTTTCGAGACCTCTTGTCAGAGAGGTCTTATTCGTTACTCTATAAATACAAATGCAATATTATACTATCAATACTGATTTGAGTAACATCATACTGTCAATTAGCAAAACACATCTGCAGACACAGAGGATACAGGCTACAACATTTTTTAAGTTTATTCAACCTGCACATCTCTGACAAAGAATTGAGCAATTCTCCTTATTGAAGACCATCTATCAGTCACCGCTCTCTGTAAGACTCGGTGCCTCTCTGATGACATAATATCTCCCTCCTCCTTGAACAGTTCTGTCTTTCCCTAACAAATGGCAGCCACCACCTGAGCAGAGTCTGTACCTGCAGCCTCTTACACATTTCACTGTCAGAAGCTAGAAAAGCGTGTTTGACTCCTGTCAATAGTAGTCTTGCAATGCTGAAAAAACTGTTCAAGAAATAGTAGAAAATAAGCATCAATTACACTATTGTGATTTCTTTGTCGCAGCCATCATTAAGAATTCTGACAAGTCAGCCAAGAAACCAAAACTCTTCATACATTCTGCCATAAAGCAAACAAAAAACCCCAAACAAAACAAATCTAAAAGCACCTTCTCATCTGCTTTGCTTATATCCCAGGGGCTGCTCAAACAGCCAGCTTTGCAGCCTGCTCAGGAAATGAGCGTTTAGGCAACACAGGTTTTCCCAGAGGCAAGATTTTTTTTAAAGGAAAATAGAGCCCTTGGAGAATGCTTCCTTTAAGCAGCCTTCTCAGTTTTGCACTGCTGTGGTTTGAGCATAAAGCCTCCCTTGATCACAGATGAGTCAGGAAGGCTGAAGAGAGGCAATCCTCTAAGCAGGCATGTTTCAAGCTTATTTTTTCCCCCAGTCAAGCTCTTTGCTACCAGGTAATCTTACCAGGCATTCTTTCACTGACTTTTCTGCTGGACAGTATGACTGTGCGTGGTAAGGAATTGACACTCGGGGCAGGAAATGATAAATTAGAAGTAATTGCTGAAACCATCATTCATGAATTGTGGGCCATTCTCTCTTAACACATCTGGAATGCCAGAGTGAGCAACCTGCCATCCACAGAGCAGCACTAGGCTCCTGTGCCACAGGAGCAGTGCAACAGGTCAGGAATGAGCGAGCAGTGGTCTACAAACAAAGGGCAGAACTTCCCATTTGCTTGGAACAGATCCGTGCCACCTCCAGATGAAGGGCAAGCAGACCTGTTACTGGATCTCTTGATATCAGTCCTTTTCTTGCCTATTGTTTTTCCCCTTTCTACTGACTGTTATTTTTGGATATTCATCTTCAAAAATGACTTCTACTCCTATCTAAGACGGTTGGTTTACCTTCATGCAGCTCTACCCAATCAAGACAATCAATGTAAACTACCCGTGGCATTCCTGATCTGTAGCTATCATTAGCAGTTTCTCTCTTTCATACCCTCTGAACAGATACAGTCAAGTGCAATAACTTTAGAAACAAACTCTCTATGATTACAGGAATACAAGCTATTTCTGTTCACCATTCATTTCCAGAAACTGCTTCAAACACTTTTAAAGAAGAATCATCCTGTTTCTTGTTGAAGCATGTTTATAAAAAACCAAACTCTTAATTCATCATTGGGTTACGTGAGCTGTAAGATTCTCTATTTTTTCTTTCAGTCTTTATCAGAACTCGTAATGCCAATCTCTTCTCATTAAAGTCTCACCACAATTCTGATTTTGAACTTTTGCGCTCATGCAGAGCACTTATTTCACATGCCTACAGCTCAATTCATGATACTTAGCCTTACCATCTCATACAGTTGAAAGAACACCCAAAACTCCACAGTTAGCTCACATACCAATTTCTTGTAACATCTCTCCAGTGCAGCATTCTTTATATATACACACGAAAGTCCTCTTGAAACTTTGCAATCACTTTGTCTAGCAACCTACCACCATCTTCAGGCTTATTGCTTTGCAGTGCAGATGCTGACACTCCGTTGCTATAGGTTACCTCATTGCTAAATCTGCTGCCATGATATTTGTTTCCTGGACATTTCCAACTAAGTCTGCCAAGTAATAGCTTCCAGTTTTTGGACCTTTCAGGACAAAAGGATTCAAGTACTTTTGCATGTTTGCTTTCTGGGGACGCTTGATTTAAAGAGGTAAGAATGTGATACACAGGTAGGCTCATCAGCAACCTCTTGTCCTATTTCATGAGGAGACTCTTAGGCATTTAATTCAAAGCACGTGAGCAGTTCAGTAGCGTTCAGGGACACAGGTAATGTCCATTTTCCACCTGATGTGGTTACAGCCAGGTTACAGAGGTACTCATGCTGGTGGCTACTGTCATGTTTATCGAGCTCATCCTCTTACTAGACTTCAACAGGGGTTTTTCATCAAAAGAAACAAACTCTGATAGGAATTCAGCGAATTACAGCACATGCCAGTTTTGAAATGTGCAATTATAGTTTGATACAAGACTGACTGTTCTATATAGCAGAGGCAATGACAGATAATTCTTAACCTTGTCCAGGGTGCTCCTTTATAGACTCCACTGTCATTTGCCCACATTTTAACCATGCTTTCCATTTCAAAGTCTGCTTCAAGCTGACAAAATTCAGAAAGTTCCAGCTGAACCCAGAGTGAAACTGGATGCTAGAATGAACTGTAAATACCACTGATATTCCCTTCGTGCATTCTCCATGCCTGAGAACAATGAATACTTACAAGAATGTAAGATTTAGACTTTAGGTATTTTAGTGTCCAAGGATAGTGGACGCTTCTGATAACTTTTGGTCTTACTATTGTGACATGGGAGAAAAAATAACTGATATTAACCTTTGTGAAAAAACAGACACTACAGAGATAAAGGCCATAGAAAACCCTATATGAGCAATTCAGTGGAAGCTTTCTATCATATGCCATGAAAAATAAGGTTTTGTGTTACAAGACAAGCAATGAGTATAAAATGAGACACTGAACAACTGCCCATTCCACAAATATCTTCCACTCAGTGTAACACGACAGAGGAGTCATGCAGAAAGAATAGTTTGCAATTGTGCAACTAAACCCCTTATTTTAAAACATATGCAAAATGGCTCCAGCTGCCTTAGTTTTATGATTTCTTAACTTCTGACTGCTTAGCCTTTATATGTTTATTAACGCTGAGAATTTTTTATTCCTGTAATTACTAGTAGATACTACACAGGGAGAACTTCCCCCATCACCCAGGCAAAGGGCATGTGACAAAAGGCCTATATAGTATTCTCAAAGCTCATTTGTATGGGGCTGGAATTTCTCACAGCCTGGGCTGCCATTTTTCCCACTTTATGTTCACAAACTCCCTCCTCGATGTGCAGCAGCGTATGTTTGCAGGAGTGAGGGACAGATGCTCAATCTCAACAAAGATCAATGTGGCTCCAGGGAGCACTGTAGCATCTTTTCTCTGATATTAGACTTCACTATCCTGAGGCTGTTCCTATGTGGCAGCTTATCAGGTTGCCAGTCTGTCTTTAAGATAGCTCTCTTTATCTTATTTTTTTAAATAAGAATGTATATTTAAAAGACATACCTGTCCAATAATAAGAGGGACTACAACAGTCATAAACAGCTGTGAGAATATAGATGTGAAAGGCACAGATGAGGATGATCCAAGCTACAAAACAAAAATACACCATTAACATTAAACTTTTTCTTAGAATTTGCAAATTTCATACACAGATATCACACATTAGTATGCATTTTATTTTACACATAAAAACTGGGGAGTGAGTGGCCTGACTTGGAAGTAGGGGCACACATGTTTAATTGTTAAGTCACAATAAAGCATTTGTTTTTCCACAAGAACAAAAATAAACCAATCTCTGATAGATTATTTTATAACCTAAGGTAATACTTCCATCAATATTCATTTAACGGAAAACCTACTACACAAATATGCCAAGTAAATTATAACAGCCTTTGTAGGATGATAGCCTAAAGAGACAGAGAGTGAATCTTCCTAACTAAACAGTTAGCTCAACTCACTTAACCATTTATACAAGCAGGAGCAACAAAAACTGGTGTAGTTATTTCAATAAATAAATGAAAATAATGAAATAGTGAAGACATGCAAATGTTTTATTTCAGTGTTGTCAAACAGAGGTCTACTGGAAGCATATAACATTCTTTTATTAAGACAACTGAACTGTGACAGGCTTAGTCTTCAAATAGGGGATCTCTAATTACAACTGTAAATACTAAAAGTATTTTTTTAAGATGCAGGTAGGAAACATGAACACACAGTCAGTGGGATTTTTGCAACCTACTTCAGAATGCTTAGAAAAACACAGTATTTTTTACTTTCTGATCGGACTTGCTTTAGTCTAGGCCATTGAAAGGCTACATTAAACATCATTTAACATCTCTTTAACAGCAATAGAATATGCATTAAGAATACATATCAAGAAGACAATAGCATTGTCAGAGTTTCCATAGACAACCACTGGCTTCATGGTGAGGGAAATAACACAACACTGAGGATTTCACAGATCCACATTATATTTTGCACTTCATTTTAGAGATCCTCAAAACAATGAAAGAATTCAGAATCTTTTCAGCTCCATCTAAATGATGCTGATTTCCTAAATATCCTGATTTCTCACAATACAGCATTCTCATAATTTACACTCAGATTGCAATATACTTTTGACATTTATCTTCCTTCCAAAGCTACCTGCAGGCATGACAAACAAGGTGATCATGCAATCTAGTAACTTTCTATAATTCTGCCTTGAAAAATTCACATATGGCCATAAAAGTGGGTTTGGCATAAAACAACTTTCTTCATAAATCCAAAAAACAGAAAAATCAGAGATTTCATATACTGAACTATTTTACTTTATGCAGAAATACACAACTACCACCTTTACCTACAGAAAATAGCCTGATGACAAAACACCAATTATACATACCACTTCTGGAGTGGTCTACTTATGTAAGCACTGCTCTTTTGTTACATGCACTGCTTGAGGAATCTGTGAACATGCCTTTCTGAATATACTCTAGGTAGAGAGTCTTGGGAGGAATGTATAGGATATGGCTGTTTCCCACGTGCTACCTTAACAGGCAACACCTGGTAATAGTGTGGACACTGAATAAATAAATTACAGCATCTCAAGCATCTCATCACCATCACCTCCAGTTTTAACAATGTGGGCAGTTAGAGGGGACCTAAAGATGATGCCACAACTGAGAATTTTGGTCTTCAAGTAAGGTGCAAGTGAGAGCACTGAGATTAAGGAGCCTAAATTTCCCATCGAGTCAAGAGGGAGAAGTAAAAGCTTGCAGGGGAAGACTCAGATCACCCACATGAGTACCCAAAGTCAGGCAGTGCAGCTACATTCTCCAGGGACATGGGGCTCTCCACGTGATCCCTTGCAGAAAGCACAAAACTCCATCATACCACTCACGATCTCCTTGTTGTCTGAATTCTTGTAAGGAGCTTCTGAAATTTTAAAAGGTTCACATTTTTTCAAACTGTATTTGGACTTAATCTTTGTTATGTGCTGAGGAGCTAAAAGCATTACTTACTGTGTATTCAAGGAAGCCTTTTCAAGTGAAAGTGAAGACTTTTAAACTTTAAAATCTGCCTGGGCCACAGAGGACTGAATGTAACCAAGCAGTCTGTATACCACTCTGCTCTGCATAGCTTCACAAAACTGTGACACTTTGGCAGTGGCTCCTGTGCATTTTTATGACAACACTGGTTGGACTTTGCTCGTGACTTTTAAGTTTTATGCTCAGTGGATGCATAATCAGTTTCTAAGTTGTGTTCAACAACATAACACATTGCTGAAAAAGGCATAGTCCTGTCAGCTCTTTAAAATATTACTTCAAATGCAGTGTCTTCAAACTGTGGATTTTTAAGCACTTGATGTATACACAAGCATATATTCTGGTTTGGGTGTGGGGAGGTGGGTTTTGTTTTATTGAGATTTTTACATAATTAGAAACTGAATTAGAGATACTGTTCTGGGATGCTAAACCAATTTAAGTAGGAAAAGTAAAATTATTTTATTAAAAAAAAACACTTCTCTGTATCAAGATATCAACCTATGGTTCTTCACCCTGTTAACTCCACTCCACCCATTCAGGCTCATCTCACTGTCGTCTGGGCCATGAAAAGGCAGACGTTTCAGGTAACTCTCTCGCCCTGACTACATTTTAAATGAAACAAAAATCCACATTTCGGTCCAAAATGCCATAATTAATAATTAAAAAAAAATGATCCAACCTTCCTTTTGCCCAGAGAAAATGAGATCTGCAAGATATCCTCTGAACATATCCTTTGGATATATTTGTCATGTCCATTTTGAGAAAATAAAGTGACTACTGAGGAAACAAAAAGCTTGATATAATGTTAATCAAACCTTCCTACACATTTACAAATGCAAATATTTGGCCTGAATGAATAAAAATGATTTTCACAGAATCATAGAATGCACTGAGTTGGAAGGACCCATCAGAATCTTCAAGTCCAGTTCCTGGCCCTTCACAGGACACCCCAAGAGTCACACCATGTGTCTGAGAGCATTGCCCAAATGCTTTTTGGACTCAGACAGGCTTGGTGCTGTGACCATTTTCCTAGGGAGCCTGTTCCAGTGCTCAGGTTTTAATTGGATCAAGCTAAGTTCTGTGCCCCATTTGCTGTCATGAAACAATGTTCTTTCTTAAAAAAACCCCACCTAAATCTGCATTGCACCAAAATTAGCATTATGTTAAAATTGCTGATTATATTTGGCTGCCCTCCTTGTTATACTAATCTCCTAAAAATGAACCTTTTTCCACTGGCAAACAGAAACACTATAAAAAGTGGCACAAAAACATCCTAGACTCAAACTGCTGATTTATAGCTGAAAAAAACCCACAACAAACAAATACCTGACTGGAATGACTTATGAAAGATAAAATGCATCACTTAATTAAAAAGGAATCACAAATCTTCATGCCTCCATATTGTCTATGCTTATTTTAAACATTTTTTTAAAAGAAGTTTGATATTGTAAAGAAATAGTTACATGCTATTCTGGATAGCAACATTTCAATTAAAGGTTTATTAATAAGCCAGCCCTGCTTTAATAGACTCACTATTCAAAAAAAGACCCTGAAAATTCTTGCTTGGGAAAAGGCACTTTTCACTTAAATAATCAGAGTGATTTCAAGAGGACAACTCAGACAAGCAGAAAGAGAATTCCAGGCAAATCTTCCCAAACAATTCTGTCACCATGCAGTACTTCAAACCTGACCTGCAGCATTCTTGCTAATTTAGTCCTAGACCTTTCTTCTCAAGAGAAAAAAAACTCTGACAAATTATTTAGTGGGTTTCTTTACGAGTTTGTGGTAGAAACATTGGCTTCTCCTTAATTGCAAGGCTATATTTAACTGGATATGGTAAAAAACAAAGAGCAAAAACCAACCTTCCTTGTATAAAAACAAGACCTAGGCTGCCTCCACAAGCCAGATGCTCTGTTCTTATGTTTCTGGCCCACCAGGCAGGTATCACATCGGGTGTTCCCAACATCTCCACTGCCACTGACTCAGAAGAAACACGTGTGCTACCAGTCGCACCAAATTACAGCCCAGTGACACACTGAGTCCACTTTGGAGGCAGTTGTCCTTTGGGGGTGGCTTTTACTCTTCCAGTGTTCTCCTGCAATTAGCTCAGGCTTCCTCAGGTTGTGTCTCTGTGCACTTCACACACCATCAGCCAGCTTCAGCCTCACCAGCTGTTGAGCACAGAGCAGCAAGGAGTGAAAACAGGGCAGAATCAATGGGGAGAGGCACCGGCTGCTCTCTTCGGTGAGATGTTCAATTTAAGCTTTTCTTTTCCACCTTCAGGTCTGGCTGCTCTGACATCCATCCTGAAATCTGGCGTTCAGTGCTATGCTGCTTCTGGTTACTCCCATCCAGTCCAGATCCAGCTGCCTTAGAGGCCTGTCTGGATCACCCCATGGCCTAATACCTTTACATCCTGTTGTGGATGGCAGACTCATTACAAAAAGGACACAGAATGTGATGCACGTCTGGAAAAGATGTGGATGGGATCCAGTTCAGTAATGAAGGACAATGGACAAGAGTGACCAGCTGAACTGAGACTTCCCTTGCTTTGGACTCTTTCCAGAGCCATTGGTACTGAAATAGTTCACCTTGAATGGGTGGAGAGGGAAGGAGAGGGGAAACATATCACTGAGAATGGAGTTTATACAGAATGTGTTTAAAATTGAAAATAAAGCTTTTAATTATGCCTATCAAAAACTGCAAGTTGTGTCTTCCCTCAGAAAGGGGTTATGGTACATCAGAGATCGCAACCAATGGTTTGACTGACGAGTATTTTAACAAATACACCTTTCACTGTTATTCTTAAAAACTAAACACAACTTCCTAGCTCTGCTAAAGAACTAGATATCTTCTGCAAATTCTTGCATATTCTATATGCTTGTGTGGCTGTGGGAATTGATTTGGCACAAACATAAAAGAATCTAGCTGTCTACATATACCCTCCAGTTCTGTTTCCAAATTAAAAAAAAAACAAAACAAAAAATTCAAAGTTTCATAATCAGAAGTATGGAACAGTTGACAATCTCTTTTTCTTTTCCCCTGGCTTGGGCAATGAGACTGTATATTTTGGGGTTCCCTTGTTAAAGTCATCACAGATGCTTGATCCCATCTGCGTTCCCCTATGACACATTAAATACCAAGACAATCCAAACATACCTGTCGATTTTAAAGCCTTTTACAGAGCTGTAAAAATAGCCATGGGTATTCTTCATCTGAAATACACCAGAGCTACTCTTCCACTTTACTGTCGTACAATGATCCTGACGGCTAATACAAAGAAACAAGATCAAGTTTACAACCCAAAAGCACCAGAATGGGAATCAGATGATTAATACTCCTGGAGAGCTGAGACTTAAGGACCAGTATCTGAAGATTCTGCTGCAAACAAGGGGATGACTAACAGAAAAGGCACAGATTAAAAAATACAGGGTAATTAAGAACCATAAATATTGTGTATACATGAAAAAGGCAGCTGTGGTGTACTAGAAGAGATAAATCAGTCAAGGTAGAGGATACTTGTGACATTGCACAATGCCTGGATATGACGTTGTGAAGAACATTGTGCAGCTGTGCAGGATTCGTTTTACCTGGGCTAAAGAAGGAATTAAAACTGGAGTAGGTGCACAAAATACCTCAGAACAAGGGATTTGTTTCATTAATTTCTTTTCTGTATTTACACTTTAAAGATTAGAAATGCATGGCTTGTTCAGTCTGACTGCAGACTGAGCAAGAGAAAGTCTGAGCCAGGGTGATAAACTTCAGAAAAATGGATAAAACACCTTCCACCAATACTTACTGGAAATTAGTTTTATGTTGGTCAGAGACACAAGTTTCTAGTGTTGCAAGGAGGGAGGAGAACAAACATCCTTACTTTCAAGTTGGTTAATGTTCAGTTTAGATTGAATTGCACAGCATGGGAAATAGACTGGCAGAGGGAGGATGGGATTCTCCTGGTAACCTGGTTCTGTGATCCTATTAAGATGTGTGGTTAGCTTCTGCTGCGTGGAACCAGGTTGTGTACTTGAAAGGCTCCCCTAGCATTGTATAGATGAAAATTTCAAGAGCAATAACAAGTAGAAGAGCAAAGTCCTCCACAGAAACATTACTTATTTAGAGTCTTCTACCTGGACAAACTTACAATATTTTGTGTGCGTGTCAGGAACAGAGAAGGTCTCTACTATTCTCTGTGGTTTCCAATTTAAATAACAAACCCATAAAAGATGAATGAGAAAAAAGAAATAAAATGATTAAGCAAATATTTCACAGCAGTCATTAAAAAGTTCTGGTTAATTGTAAAAATTTCGCATTAGATCAGAGAATTTTGTTTTCCCAATGAGTAAAGAAGAAAGGAAACTGTGAGGTAAATAATCAGATAGAAATAATGACGCACTTTGAATCTTCCACATGAACGAGTTGATCTGTTAACAGCTAATGCACTATGCTGCTTCCCCTCCCTCCCCCCTCACTGTAATCAGCCTTTTGTCACATACCAGTGAAATCCATTAGCTGCAACTTCCTTATCAACTTCCAAGGCTTTCCAGCTACTGAAATATTTGCATATTTAACGATTCATTTGACTGGTATCAACTCTCATTTACCAAGTGCTTGAGAGGACAAACAAGGGAGTGTGTAGCAATCCAGTTTACAAACAAAAAGTAGTGACAGTGCCTTTCAATAAACAGATTAATCTGAATTACATGGGATTAGAGAAGACTTGGAAAAAAATTTCAGAAGTATCAACAACTTTTAAACCCACATTTTAAATTAAAGATTGTGAGCACAGGGGAAAGCTTTTCAGTATTTCTATCAGCCTCTAATTTCACTCACATCCTTATTCACTCAATTTATTTCACTTTTCTCTCTGATATTTGCACTGAATTTCCTTCACCTGTCCACTCAATTCTTTCAGCAGTGATATTTGCTAGTATTTACAGCATCACCACTACAATGCCAACATAAAAATACCCACTATAAAATTCAGGAATTTGAGAGGGAATCAGAAAAGAAAACATCACTGAATAATCAAGAGCAGGAGCAAGCTGATAAAGCCTTGGGAAGATCTGCTTTGACACAAATGTCATGGTAGTCTTTACTGGTAAAACAGCTAACAGGGGAATAATCCCTGACAGTTACATGGAGGTTATGCCAAAAGTATTTTTAAAAATACACATGAATTTTCCACTTGCTCTTTAGCACTTCGCATTAACTGGCACGCTTCTGAAGAATGTAAAGTACATAAAAATGTAAAACACTGACTTATCTCTAACATTCTTTGACGTGTTTCAAAAAATATACATAGATTCACACATTTGGACTTTTGTTACTTTGATAGCTAACTGGGAACTGAAGAGACCCACATCTGTCAGACACTGAGTGAGTGTCATCAGTAGGGGTAATACCAAGAAGGTGGCAGAGTCGGGATATGCCAAAAAAACCACAGCACCACATGTGGCTCCAACAGGTGCAGATGACTGACTGTTTGTGTTTCGATACCCATAACAATCAACAAAATGATAAGCTTGTGTGACTTGGTAAAATTGCCAGTCCACGTGTGTGCTCAGCCAACCTTAAGGACAGACAGGACAACTCTATCCCAATGTGGCTGGAAAGCCACAAGCCACATGCACATGAGAAAGGTAACTGCATCATTCTCTTACATGTTGGTACAATATCTGTGTTCACACTGTCTCCAAGGCAAATTGCCATGCAGTACAAAGGCATGTGAAATCCCTCAATGAAAATAAACCTCCATTCATCCATATTCCTGTCTGCCATGACTCAAGTTACAATCTAAGGGCATAAAGGTGAGATGATACAGCTACAACTGTTGCAGAGTTCAGTGCTCCTGATATTATGTATTTCAAATGAGATGTCATAAAAAGGTGTTGACAGCTGGAGGTTATCAAAGAGATTCCACCACTATTATCTTCAGAGTATGATGACACCGCTCGTTTAATTGTCTTTTAGTAATGTAAATGGGCCCAAATGCAGCACACTTAAGAATTCCAAGCATAAACTGTTATTAAGGATCATATAATGTTATTACAAATATTGAAGGAAATAACTAAACTGAACACAGAGACAAGTCATATGGTAAGTAAAGATGGACAGTAATACCCAAGTGCCTGACTCTCCTGGTCATTACTTAACCAATTCTTAGTCATTATTTATTGAAAGTAATATAGTTATTTTCAAAAGCAAAATTTAATCTACATTATAATTCTAGTTGGTGGGGGATTTTTTCCCCATATGTCTTTCAGAAAATAAAACTCATTTCTCTGCTTTAAACAATTTCATGATCAATGTGTTAGCTCTGGCTTCAGCTAAGTACACGACCTGACAAGAGGAAGACAGACACCACCCCTCTGTGACTGCTTTGGTATGCAGCCTTCTAACCATCTTTAATGAAACATTGCAAAATGCTGCAAAGAAATGTGAACAGCGTAACCTCAAGTTAACTTGAAACCCATGTAACTTACAGCACTGTGTTTCAACACTCCTGCTCACCACATATATGAACTGCAATCAATTATATATAGTTTATGGGATGTTGCCCATTTGTCACATCTTTGCCAGGAATATGACATATTAGCTGTAAATAACAAGGGTTAACAGAGGAGGATGAGACTGCCCATTAATTAGCTGGAAGCCAAATTCAATAGCTTCTTATTAGGCAAAATGTTAATCAGAGGTATCTGTGGCAAAGTCAGCTGTTCTTTATAAAGTTTAGCTAAGCATCCTCACAAGGATACAGTTCAGTAATTACAGGCACAGTATTTAAGGTTTCATTAAATTAATCAGAACCTCTTTGAATGTTAATTTTGAGTAAGCTTTACACCAGAAGTTCCACAGTAGAAATACCCTTTTCAGAAATGTAACTGACGATCTTATGCTCAACACCATTCATTTAAGATGATATTTGTATTAAATGATTTATTTATTATAGCTTCAATATGCCTTTATCAATGTTGTTTAGAGAGTTTATATTTACATTGCTAGGCAATTATGAACAGAAAAGGTACTTCAGAACATTATACTCCCTGGCACACACAGGGAACAATATAAATGATAACTGCTATGGTAGGTTAAGCTATATAACAAAAACAAGCTAATATGTATTTTATTTCTGGCAGCACTAGGCGTATTTTATGTACTGTAGACTGGGAGACTAACAAATATGATCAGCAATGCAATATAGCATTCAGACTATCATAGCATGACTCTGTGGAAGAGTTAATGCTCATGAGTACCAGACCGAGGAATTAAAATTCATTGATGACATTGACTTCAAAGGTCCATGAAGAGTATTCAGAAGCCCAGCCCAGTTACTGCCGAGGTAAATGGGAACTTTATTTTGAAATTTGAAAATTCCACCCTTTATTAATTAAGTACTAAGGCTAAGTTGCATGACTAAACTGAATGGCCCAGCAAAGATAATCAGGAGATTACTAGCCACTGTCATTCTGCAGTAACTCCAAAGTAGCACATGAAATGATTGAGCTGCAGGTTATAAGCAAGAGAACAGAAGCCTGTGAACTGTGTGACTGAATCCACTACATGTCAACCAGGCCAGGTGCATCAAGGAAACCCAAAGGAAAACTAGAGAGGTTCGTGAGAAAGAAAATGTTTCAGCAATCCAGACTATCAGGGTACAGGAACAGTGTGTCAGGGTGGGCAGGTTTAGTTTGCTGTCCTAAATATTTACTGCTGGATAAACTGAACCTTCAGAGAAGGCAGATCTCACCTAACCAAAATGTGCTGTTGGGCTGACCTGAATGCTGTGCTCTTCAAGTCTGAAACTCTCAGCAAAGATCTCAAGAAGCTTTTAAATATTTATAAACTGCAAGAGAAGTGCTTGAGTTTTGGGCCTTGTGACAAAAAAATGCAGTTTTTGTAACTCCCCTCATCCCCAGACTAGTTTGTTTATCACTCTGATGAAAAAATAATTCATGTGCATATCTTCCTCAAGAAAAACAACTCCTGAACCATGTTACAAACCGCCCAACAGTTATTGTGCATTTTACACAACTCATACAAATGTCTCCAGGGCTGGTAGGAAGAACAGACACATATGCTTTGCCTTCCCATTCTTACACAAATGAAGTTTTACCACCTCTTCTGAGAACTAACAGTGAAAACTGCAATTTATGGGACAGGATATCTTGTTATCTGTCTATAAAGACACCAAAGGAAAGATCTTTATCTTGCTTGAAGAGATACGCAGATCTTCCCTTAACATTTCCATTTCTACAGAAAATATCCCTTTTCACTACTAAAACTCGGTGAGGTAAAGCATGGTGAAAGCTGTCAGTGAGCAAAAGTAAAAACGGCTGAAGTTTTGGTCACTTAGAAACAAAGGCACAGGTCTCTGGATGAATGCCCATGGAAGAAGCACATTCCATACAAGAGGGAAGAGGATTGTAAAACACTGAGTCAGACCATCCAGTGCAAGAACAACAAAATACTCACTTTTTTTAAGAGCAGTTGTATTTTTTAATATCCTGTAACTCTATGGTCCCAGGCATATTAGAAAGCTTTCCTGGTGTGTATCTATATATACAATAGTCAAAGCAGTTTGTGTGTAAACACAGCTACTTCAGATGAATCACAATGTGCTGCAGGAAAATAAAAACCTTCCCACACAGTTTTACCGAGGCAGTAGTTGATAATGTTACAGCCACTCTCACGATATTTATCCCAGTTTACACTGCTATATTTGTATACAGTACATATGCTGTTTAAGCATCCCTACCATAAACAGTGCAACACTTGCATGCCACTTACAAATTGTTTCTCCCCCTTTCCAGTGTGTTGGCTCACATACAGAGCCATTAGTAAGATAAACATAACAGACCATGTATACATCTCCTGAAATCCTTTAAGTGCTTCAGCTTATTTTCCCTGCTCTTCACAAAGCCACAGTCCTCAGTAACTTGCACCACACCACACCATTTGTGCCAGCAAATCCTCAAGCACCAAGACTTCCTAAACTGACAAGGGATTTACTAAAGCACCACTACGCATCTGTGAAAGCCTCTTCATTGTATGCTGTCTAATATCCATTCCTTTATAAACATTAAGAAAAAACTTGCTTTTCTCCCTTGTCTTCTGTCACGAACTGTAAGGATCCAAGGCCCTGACTGAAGACTAACGATCGGAAAAGAAATCCTGAACGAAGAGGAATGAAGCAGCATCACGTTTAGTGATGCACAGAGGCTCCAGTAATTTGTCTTGCTAACCTCTACCACAAAAATACCCATGGGCTTAGTTGCCCAAAAGCAAGTCTCTGATTATCTGAACAGTGCTTTTCCAATTGGCCTGTCATCCATTTCAGATCAGTACGATCTTGCCCAGCTCCTGCATGTGAAAGCTCTCCAAGAGATCTCCTAACCAAGTTATCCTATCTAGCAAGTGTTTGATTTTATCCAGCCTGACTGAAAACATATGGGTTTGCAATTCTGCAAGAACAACAGGCTTTGGTCCTTTGAGAATCAGGTGCAGGTAGTGTTTGCATTCATTGTGATACATTTTGATGGTCTTCCTGGGAGGCAGCTTATTTCAAATACTGACCAGAAAAATCTTCATTATTTCAGCAGAGTGAAAGTCATCCAAATTTCTATCTTAAATATACTGTCTAATAGGTGCAAGATTACCCAGTAAGAAGACATATTAAAATCACAATACTTACAAAAAGCAAAAGCAGAAGTGGAGTTATAACAATGCCCTGGAAGAAACAAATGAAAACAGTTGGTTAGTCAGGGAAGCAGAAGAGTCTTTACTTTCTTGTACCTTAGTGCATGGAAATACACATACATCATTCCACATAACAGCAATTAAGTAACACAAAGCTCAACTTTGCCCTTCACCGTGTATGTTCTTTAACATTTGTACGCCAATCATTCTATAAGCTACACTCAGCACAAAGTGCCTTTTTTTATCTCTAGCTTTCCCCATTTTACACCTAAGCCCCTCTATTCTGAAAGATCTCATATACGGAAGTATAGATCATTTATTTCAAAAAACATATTAAAGCTCCCCGCTCGCTGTGCTGTATCTTAACTTCACTAAGCGGCTCCTCCTTAGGGGGAGACTTGTGATCAAGTCCCCTGCCACCCAGTCCCAGGTCGTCTTCTGAGCAAAAGCTGCATCAACTGTGATGAATTAGGTGTCGTGACTGTGTAATGTAAGCAGATATTCCCCAAGGAAACGAGCTGAGATCTCAAAACTCATTTCACTTGATTAGACTTCATGTCTCACTGGTAGAAGGCAAGTCTTTCATCTAATTTAATCACACAGGACCACCTCGGCTTTCCACATCCCCCAGGCAGACGCAAGCAAAAAGATTTGTTGTCTTCGCTGACAAGGAACAGGTTTAAAGCTGATGATTGGACAAAATAGAGGATTTTAAGTTTCATGAGAGCAAATCTTAGAATGAGTTGTTTGGGTTGGGAGTTAACATGACATGCATCACTTTCATAGCTGCAAATAGCAATTCCCCATCATCCTTCCATCTGACTTCAATATTTTATTATTGCTCAATAAAACGATTCTATCATTTAATGCATGCTAATTTACAGAGCTTGCTTGGAACTTCTCTATTCTTCATACAGATAGGTCTCAAGAACAGCTACTTTTTCAGCTATTCACAAACTTCATTTTTAAAAGACAAAGGTCCAAAGCTTTATCTAAAAGGGTGCTTGTTTCATTTTTGTTTTTAGCTACAAGTGAAAAACAATGGAACAAAAAAGGCAGTTGTCCCCTACTTTTCATTTAACCTTGAATAACACAGCTTTACTTCTGTCTTTGGGAAGCTAATATTAAGAAAAACCTTAAATGACTAGTTTTGTGTTTGCTTTCTGGGTTCACAAAAAATCATGGATCAAGACAGACCATTAGCCACAGAGAGTTCCCATTCTGTTCCTAAAACAAAATGCAACAAATAAATGCCACAAATTATAGCAGACAGAAAGGATCAAGGAGGCAACAGTCAAGCTGTGCAACTTGAAGGCTCTGCAGAATTTAAAAATGTATTTTGAAATAAATAATATATGCCATACCCGACTGCCCCACAGCCTAGCTCTCCATAATAATTTATCTTTTTACAAATGTCACAATTGAGACAGATCATAAGAGACTAAAAAGAGAAGAAGCAGTAAGAATTGCTTCAGGGAGTCACTCACTGTTTACAGAAGCTCCAGACCAAAATGCAGGTAACAGATATGAAGAAATATAGGTGCTTGAGAATCCTGGCCGGAGAGGCAGACACAAAAGTTGGGGAAGGGAGGAGACAGCAAAAGCTGAACTGACACTGTGTACAGCAGCATCTACGATGCTCAGAATGCAGAATCAACAGTAAGGTCTGTATAATGAAGGTACAACACAGTCACTGCATCAGAACGACCAAACTCCAGCTTTTATGAACTACTGAGAATACATGAGCCAGACTTTCCCCATGTTCCCCTTGCCCTATTGACACCTCAAACACTACCAAGTGCCTGAGTATTCCCTTAGCCTCCTCTGATTTTGGGTTCCACCCAGGGTTCCACCTTCGGGCCTCTGCATGAGCGAAAAGGAGCATGGATGGAGCGGGAGGTGAACACACCAGAAGCATTCCATACTCCAACTGAGCATGGAGAGCAGGGAGAGGAGAGCACACTGCCAGCTGGAGAGTACAGCCAGCTCTCCTCTAGATCTGAAGGAACTCATTGATTCTGCACTATCAGTAATTTCTTACGTGCTTCACACCTCAGTGCTCTTTTATACAAAAACAAAAGGTCAAAAACCAAACCAACTTTCCCCTTTATTTTGTTGATAAATAAAGATGGTGTTCTTACTCTTTAGGATAGGAGCTGTGACTTACTACATATTTACTTTAGAAGCTTGGTGATACTGCCACATTGGGCAACAGCCACTGCTAATTCAAAGCTTGTGTCACAAAAGGACATGGCATGCCTGTGACAGTAACACTTCTTAATTCTGTAAGTGGAGAGAAAGAGTATACTGCTGTGTATCATAAAGAGATTCCTGTCTGAGCATGTTGAAAATCTAGCGTTCAAAAGGTCAATTCTAGCAATTTGTTGCTAAATTTTGCTATTAAACCCGGTGATCTTAGTAATCAGAAGTGAGTTTCCTGTTGCCTCACCACAGAAGGATTTACAAGGTTGAACTTTCCCATTTGCAACAGATACGCAATTCCCTGGGAAGCTAAACAATTACCTGACAGAGCAGACAAGTTCATATTAAAAAATAGATGCTGTTGCTGAATCAGAGTAATTTGATGTTAATGTTTTATTTTGATAAGGAGGGCCAGTTTGAAAGACCACAGGGATTACATCAAAACCAAAGGGGTTTTTTTCAGTCAGTAGTGCTGAGGTGACTGTGATAGTTTAGGGGTGCAAACAAGGCAAGATTTATCAGGGGTGGGAACCTCTGTTACCCAGCTGACTGATGGAGCTGGTAAAGAACAAACTCTGGGCACATAAAGCCCATTTATATTTTACCTAAAAACAGTGATGTGCCTTTTTTTGTGCAAAAGCCCTTCCCCTCAGATTTCTGCCCCAGATTTGAAGAAGAGTTTACATACTATGGTGTACTTGTCTAACAGAAAGCATTACCTTTCCCTGCACACACCATCTTGCTTCAACACATTACCTCTTCATTAGAAACATGCTCATAAGAATTATGTGGTGCACCTCAATTCATGCCCACTAAATAATAAACAGAGCACTTCGAGCCTAAAGCCTATTGACAGAAAATACAGGTGACAATTTACATTTTGAACCTGAAACCAAAGTCTGATTCACTAAGAATAAAGAAAAGGTGGGAGAAAACAGTTATTCCACATGGTGCAGCTCACACTCCAGCAGAGGCTTCACAAAGATGAGCATATCCTGACAGTGGCAGTGTGGCTGCTCTCTAAGATTATGACTAGCTGAGAAGCACGAAGGAACCTAAAAATTAAAATTAAGATTATCGTCTCTAAGTCCATTGGACACCAACACCATCAGAGAGCAAAAAGTAACTAAATTTGATGACGCTTTTCCCTGCCTTGCTTCCCAAGCAAGTGCTGTCAAATACATAGTGTATGGAGATAAACAGATTGTAGATTAGCACTTCCAGCAGAAGCTGAGCATCTGCCCTTGAGAATGCAAGGTCATTACACAGTTTTAGCATCTTCAAAGTTCGGGTGGAGTGTTAAGCTTTCCGACTGCTGCCCACAACGGAGTCGGAGTTGTAAAGTGACTGCTGTTTGCTATCTGCAGAAAAACTTTCAAGAAATCCATTTACACCTCTGATGTGAAAGACTGACTGAATATATTTCAATGATTTTAGTGGAAAGGGCAGAAAAAAATCTCAGCCTGACCTGAGACACTGACACAGCATAGGAATCTGAATAGTCAGATACCTGTAAACACATCTTATTTTACAGTAATGAACCCTATATTAATTAACAGAGTTTAAATACAGGTTTGTGTGTGCAAGCATGTACATAAACATACATTTTAACAGCAAGGATGTACTTGGAAATCCATTTAACTGTTATTTGCTTTGTAGAGATAAAGAAGTTTTCTATAGGTTTCATCCAGTATAATATTGCCATAGAGCAGATATTAAGAGGTGTTTATTCTCCTAAAAATATATAGAATCAATGCAAGGAATTGGCTGCCAAATCAGACAGTAAGGGAAAGTCACATAATGAATTTGAAACTGTGGTGGCAAATCATTAAGAACGTAATTATGCAAATAGAACGAGGAAGGTGGGCACAGATCCAGAGGGACACATGGTAGAAGACAAGTAGGGATTATTGTAATGAGGCATGAAATACATGTGAACTTTCCTTCCTTTCCTTTACACACAAATTTCCCATGCAATTTTTCTTAATTCTTACAGGTCATCAGTATGACACGCATGTGGCAATTACTAGTGAGAAAAACCTTAACCAAAGTCACATCTGATTTGTCTTAAGAAACAGGGCTAGAAAGAAAAAAACACAAGGCTTTTGGAATCAAGGTTCTGAACAAATGTGTATTTTCTGAAATCAATTATCTCCCCACATCTAATGCTACAGATGTTCCTGAATGCTTTATCGGAGCAGGATACAAAAGAAGCAAAAGTGTAGCAGTGCTATATCATAAGCTCAACAGAGGTTAGTAAAAAGTTACCTGGCAGCATTTCCATTGCTACTGATAGGGTAAGGTGCAAGAAAAATGGCTCTGAACTCAGGAGAATTTCATCAGAGAACAAGCATAAATGAAAATGGAAACTCAGTCTTCATCTGTGTACAAGAGTCTTTCTCATGGGTTTTATTTCAAGAGTCACTGGCCCTTTTTGAAAAAGAAAGGGCAACCAAAAAAACCCAGTCAGCACTCCCCATCCCACCCCCAAACAAACAAACAAGAACCCCAAACACAAACCTGCAGGTTGTCTGATTACAATATGAGAGACTTTACCTCAACATACGTATTATTTCTATTTTCTATGCATTTTGTTTCCTTGATTTTGTGCTTAGAATTGTATTTTTAAATTTTTTTCTTTCTTTTTAAGAAGTTTGCAGACAACTTTACGTTTTACATTTCAAAAAGAGAACCCTGCCTCTAGGAAAGTGCTTCTAGGTCTGAATTAGGTATGTTTGTGACTACTAAGAGAGCTAGTACCAAAGTTCTGACAGAATACAGATAAATGGATGTTCTCAAAAAATCTTGTACCATCCCAAAGGAGAAAAAGGGAGCACTCCTAAAGGTCAAAAGGCTTATTGTTCAATGTTTCCAAGAACACGACAGAGAGTGTAAAGACCATGGCAGCACTCAAAGCCAACCCTCAGTCTATTCAAATGAAGGAGCACAAGACTCTCAGTATCCTCACCCCTCAGACTGCCACAGCTCCACAAGTCCACTTCAAGGCACGCCACCTGACTAAAATATTGCTTAGTAACTGTGATGCCAAGTTATTAATCCTCCTGAACAAACTGATTTATAGTCCTACACCGAACTGCTTTGCAGTACTGTTAATTTTAGACATTATATACAGAATTACTCCTTCTGAAATACAGCTTTCACATACCAAAATCCTCAGAAATTAGTTGCCTTCTCCCATTTTCCATCTGTCCCCACATAACTTTGGAACTATATAGAACCCCTTGACAGACACCACAGAACAAGATAAAAGCCCCTATTCTAAATATACACACTTGGTTCCAAAGCAGAAAGGCAAAACCACTAAAAATCAGGATGGGACTAGGAAAGTTCTTATGAAACTACCAGTAGGCTCTGAATGCAGAGGGAGAAAAACACAAAAGGGTCTGATAACAGGGTTGCAAAGGCAACCGAATTTTGCATATCTCAGTTTTCAAGTACTAAACCATTTGAACATGATGATTTCAAGGCTGGAACAAATTATTTAAAAAGTATTTCAGTGCATTATTTGTATCCTTGAGACAAACTTTTTAGAGGTTCTTTGAACAGCTCTTAATATATTTAATATTTTTGTAAGCATGGCTGTACAAACTACACTATTAATTTGACCTACTTAAAGATGATAATGGAGATGACAAATTTTATTGAATAAGATGCTGAAATTGATTTCCACAATAAGACATGTTTCCCCCCCATCACATTCAGACTTCGTGTTTCCATAAGTGACATAAATGTTTGGTTTTAACTCTTGCAACCTCAGAGATTAAGTTAGAACTTTTTGGTGTGCTTGTAATTTCAGTCATTGCCCCATGATGCAACTTCAGCATCCCTGTATTACTTCCCCACAGACATCACAGAAGCTCCTGGTGCCAAATAATCACTGGCCTCTTGTTTTCCAATTTAATTATTTTCAAAATAAATTCAAGTGTAAAACTCCTATACATCCCTTTTCCGTCAGCTACTCCAATGACATTGTTGGTACTGAGGGGGCTCATACAACTGCAGGACTTCAAAATAAAATACGTAATTTGGCTCTTTATTGTCCTGTTTTACATCAAATGACTGTTCTGAAAGCTGGGAAGAACAAAGGCTTATGAATTGATGTTTTTTAAGATTCTAAATACACCCATCCTCCCCATAATAAATAACGGGAAAATCTGAAAAGATATTGAAAAGAGCATGACGTTAAGTTCACACATTTCTGTTAAACTGATAATAATTTTTCAACACCAAGACAGTGAACAACAATACAAAATCTAAAATGTAATTCTACATAGCCCTAATTCAACTATAATTATAAATAAATACTGCAGCAATAGCTACAACTCATCCAATTAGGCCAATACTGTATTTTAATAACAAAACTGTAAAATTAGAAGCACTATATCAATATGGCTTTTGATTTATCAGAGGGGACAAAATTAACCAGATTTCATATGAACTCTGAGATAATGCATGGAGTTTTGTGAATTGTTCCAGCCATTGTACTACCTTTGTTATGTTTTATCAACCTAGTGGCCTCTACTGTGGGAAGGGACATTAATTTAAAAAAAACACAACAAAATAACTGAGATAATGTTAAAAAAATTACCAGCATCAGGTAACAGTAGAAATCAAAAGCATTTCCACTATTTATTAATAATTACTATTTGCAGATGTTCCTCTTGCATACATTTTATGCAAGCGTGAAAAAAACAAAATCAAAAGGAACACGAGCAGCCAGAATTCATTTTTTTCAACAAAACAGAACAGAGAAACAAGAAATACATGAACTGCTGGCAGTAACACTACTACACTTGACAGAGGTAGAGTGTAAAGAATAAAACCAAAAAGAAAAAGCATTTTTTTCAGTAAGATTGAGGGGTGAGTTTTTGCTATCAGACTGAGAGTTAAGCCAAGAGTAAGAAAGGAGTATTTTAGAAAGGTGAAATTTGATACAAGCCCAGTTTGCCTGGCTTCCCAGCAGAGGGCATCTTCAACACGTTAGAAATTTGCTTTTTACACAGCAATTGAACAGTTCAGAACACAAGGACCTCAAAGTTTTAAAGCAACTATAAAACTTCTCGGTGCTTTGTAGATGATACAAGATAGCATCTGGAATGATGCACAAAATACACCACCAGTCTGAATTGGGAGTAAATGCTTCCATCAAATATCCTGAAACTACCAGTGAGATGGCATCATTCCCGGCCTCAAAGACCTGTTTCCTTCCCTTCACCTCCCACCTCAGTCAAACCTTTTAAAACTTCCTCATACACAAATACTTTACCTGATTCCAGCTCATTAAACCCTGTCTGTTCCTATTCAAATTCAATTTTCTTGCAGTGTCAGCAGAGAGCAAGATCACTAATTCTGTGTGTCAGCATAGTTTATACACTGGTTGTTAGGTGGGCTTTTGCTAGAGGAGGCATAAAATGGAGAAAGGAACTTTGCAACCATCCGCACCCATCCACTTTTCCAAGTGATCCCCTTTGTCTTTGCAAAAATCACTTAGACACAATCCTGTAATTTCTACAATGGAAGCAGGTTCCCACACCTCATTGCATGACTCAGTGGGACTGAGGAGGAAAGGCACATTACTTACAGGTGTAAGCATGGCCCTTCCTTGAAAAAGAGTTTAATGTGTAATAAGGATATAACAAACTTAGTTACATGTGTTGGGGTGTATGTTAAGTGCAAGGTATGTTAGTGCAGTGTTAAAAATGCACCACAATTTCCCCTCTGTTTTGTACAGAGAAAACAAATGCAGTCACATGCATGGTTTACAAGAAAAGTTATTTTTCCACAAAATTTTTCAGTCTCTTTTCTTGCAGAAGAAAGTAAAAAAGGATCTAAATTTCTCCTGTATTTGGCTCTCTGCCGAGTAATCAGCAAATCCTACTTTAAATTACTAAGGAGCCATTCCCAGCAAAGCGTGCCAGCCTCAGCACCTCTGCTCACACAAACCCTTGTGGCACTAGGACAGGATGGCACACTAGATGGTGCTGTGGGACCTTCCAGGGAAAACAATCTCCTAAAACACAAGTTGTATTGTTCAATTAGCCACATAGCTGATTCCGTATTTTGAGACACATTAAAGAGTACTAAGTCCCAACAAGAGAAACCAGGATCACAGAAATGGAAGGAGTACACCAAGCAAACATTTTGCTTAAACTGACAGTGTTGTTTCACTCCACTTGCCTCTCCTTCCCAAAGCAAGATAATGCAGTTTTTATGCTCTACAGCAGTCTTACTTTAAAGGGTTCTATATGTAAAACAGAACTGAAAGAGTCTGAAGTCAGAGATCCAACAGAGCAAGGTCCCTGCAAGCCTTTTCTGTCCTTCCTTGGGAGCTGGACCTAACCACTCCCGAGTATTCACTATTTTATTCCATTCAATGCTTTAAAAATAATTTAATACAATAAGCTCTGAATTACCTAAACTGTGAATTAACTTTGCCTGCCCTGATGATCAGTTATGTGAAAGAAAACAGAAGCCTAAGGGAAAAATTACAGAAACCTGAGAGAAAAGTTATCAGAAATTCTACAGAAATGACCAGTTGCAAGCAGTTATCCAAATTGATTCTACTTCTTTCTATAGCTTTCCAGGTAACTATTTAAGTAGAACAGTTTTTCTATAAAGACATCATCAATATATGAACCAAAACAAGTTACATTTTGTTAACATAAATGCTATGTTTAAATAAACTGCTGTCTCCACTCTTCTTCTTCAAGCCAAGAACCTCAAACAGTGCAAGTATAAAATACTGTACCAACCTCTCTTTGACATACACAAGAAAATAAAAACTTTACATACTGGGTGGGAGTCTTGTGCCAATTATAACCTGTAAGGATTAATTATGCATCAATAGTAGTAAAACACTTTCTTAGCATTGCAAAGATCTCTTGGTGACCTGCTATTCAGAAATACCACTTAAAACATAACTGAAGGGCTGGCATAATTCTCACCCTCACCCAAACTGTGGGTTTGGTCTGTGGTATCCATGAAATGAGATACTATCCCCCCCACCCCAAATCAAACCAACAGTAGAGTCTGTCTATAATTATTGTTATAAATTAGTTTACATTGGTTTTGTCAGGAAAAAGTCTAGTCAGCCAAGGTGCTAACTGCACTCTGTAAGGTGAGAAATGCCCTCCATATCCCCCAGGATTCCTCAGGATCATTTCCAAGTCTGCTACAAAGTTAAGCTATTAATAATTAGTTTGAGAATGAGCTCACTCATGCATTGTTTTTTTTACCTTTAGTCTAAGAGGCCTGAGTTGTTTTAGTAAAATGTATCACACAACTCATTCGGTCTGTTTCCACTATTATTCTCAGATATGATTTCCACTCAGAACTGAGTATTTCAAAGGCCAAACCCAACCAGAAAGCACACAAGCGCATGTGTATACACAAACCCCCAAACCCAGCCCCCAATATGGTAATCTATATTGCCTGTGTTCTGTGCTGCCTGCCTGGCCCCAAGTCATCAATAATGAATAGAAATGTACAGCTACAGCAGTAGCCTGTGTCATGGGCTTGTCAGGGATTTTTGAAAAGGAACAAAAACACAGGTTTGCCATTTGATTGTGTCTTCTTTTGCAAACCCAGGAAGGGCAAAACAAAGCGGTATTTTAAAAAGGGTAATATGATTAACCCTTTTTGTACTAATTGAACAGTTTCTTCCACCATGCAGAATGGAAAATTCTTTTCTGGCAATGCAACCAGTATTCTCCTAGGCCTGGGAATTCAACAATAATGTTGATTCTGAGCACAGGGAGAAGAGGTTGTTTCTATTTTAAGACAATGAATACATACTCAAGAGAAGGCAAATATAGGTTTACATGCAGGGAGAAAAAAAGGATTTGTTTTCCTAGGAATGCAGCAAGTTCAGTCTCAAATACATTTTTTTTCTTGATGAAGAATCTTAATGCATGCAAACACATATGCACACACAGTCAATGAAAGCAATGGCATTATTAAAAATATGCAGATGCTCATAAATTAGACAATGTTTTTTAAAAAAAGGTGATTCTTATATCTATTATTTCTTTTCAATGTTCCCAAACAGATTTGTACAGACATTAGGACTGGAGTCTTACAGGAATGATTATCTCACATTTTACACACAGAACACACCAGCTGGTACAATACCAATCCACCCCCTGGGGAGGGTGGGTGGCAGACTACAAAATGTCTACAGGACACACACAAACTAAACTGATTGAAAACCCAGTTGTAACCCCAAATTTCTTGCTTTCTACATCTGCATAAATTCCAGAATAAGTCCTGAATTAATATATTTAATTAATAAAAACATGAACTTCTGTAGTAGATAAGTAAGTATTCTCCACTTTGGAAGATGCACCCTTGTCTTTCAAAAAGTCTGGAAGGAGATAATTTGAGATAATTTGTATATGAAATGAAACTACATAAGCATGAGCTTCCAACAGGGCATAAAAAGCACGACATCTCAATTCAAATTATGTTGTCAGGCCTTCTTTTCCAGAAGGCAGCAGCCAATAAAAGTACATGGTTTAAACACAAGTGAGGAAAATCTTCAGAAAGCAGCAATCGATAATACAATTTAAGCAGCCTGCTCTGTGTTCTGACCTAACGTTATCTTGTGATAACTGTTTTTAATGGTTAGAGTGGGATATTATAGTGTTCAGCTGAACTGAACCGTGCATAAATCGCTGAACGTTCATGAGTTGAATATGTTATTAATGACTGTGAATAAGGAAAAAGGACCATAAACCACTTTTCTGTGCCAGATAATAAAATAACTGCCTCAAAAATCACAAGTACACACTCTAGCAGACTAAAGTTAAAAAATCCAAACCACAGAAATGTGATCCTGTTTTAAATTGAGATCATTTACTTACAAAAGAAACTTTATCCTGCTTAAAGAATTCCAAAATTATTTTACAGCAAAACAAGTTGGTTCTCAATTCTAACTCCATACGTACTTCGGCATGACTACTCTGAACACCTTTCATTTTGCAAATTCTACAGTCAATAAAAACTTTTCTCCTACTGACATGTTTTCTATGGTTTTGCCAGTGCTAAGACACCTGTCCTCCAGCCTCCTGCCCAAACACAGGGTTGGCAGCACAAAACTTCTGCCTTGTTTTGAATATCCCCACGGAGTACACAATCTACTTAATACCCATTTGAATGTGCTGAATATGCACTTCTGCAACAAGAAAACAAAAGGGTTTGTCCATATGTGGTAGAATGGGCCAAAACCCCATTCTTGTTATCAATACCGTATGACCCTTGGAATATTTTGTAACATACGGGGATTTTTTTAATCTATCTGCTTCAAAGATGGTTGGGGCTTTTTATATGTTATTCACAAGACAGGGATCTCACACTCAAGAGAAAAGACTGATGCATTTGTTCAGTATCACACAATTGCTCAAGTCACAGATGACCAACTGGGCTTGGAACAGCCTGTCTCGCTCAGCGCAGCATCCTAAATCGCTCATTCCACCTGCTGAAGCAACTGACAATCACTTTGAAGCACACAGGGAACTGGCTGAATCTACAGTGCTGTGACATCAAAAGAGCTCTGCCTGCACTGATTTGGAGATGGCAGGTCTGAGGAAAATTCACCTCCCTGGAACTCACCTCCACTAATCCATACTGCCTGGCTCACATCTACCTCCTGCCCGTTGCAAGGAGACAGGAGTACTGCCTAGGAAGGCTCTCCAGCTGCCACATCACCCAGGACACTTGGGCATTCTGGAGCAGGTAAACTGTAGAAAGGTAAAAATCCAGACAGAGGTATCCTAAAGAACTACCTGCTTAAAAAACAGAACAAAAAAAATGGGAAAAATAAAAAAGCAAAGGGGAGTGGGGGCAGCAAACAAAACTTGGCTTTGTACTTCAATTTCCTGTATGGGTTACGCTGCTCTAACTTGCCTTTCCCTTGTCTTAAACGAATACTGGTTTTGCATTTAAATCATCTGCCCTGAAACGTGGGTCTTTGATTCAGTAACATAACAGAATATTTCCAGAGGGAGAAAATTGTTTCTGAAAACAAAACAGTCCTAGTCTAGCAGACACTGTCTGGGCAGGGAAGGGAGCTGGTATGTGAGACTGGAACCAAATGAAGAGAAAATACTTCCCTCACAGCCCCCACAAGAAAGGCTTTTTTTTATTTCAGCTCCCAAGAGCTCAAATGGCAAGACAGTGTTAATTTGGAAGGTGTTTCCTGTTGTTCAGGAGGTAAAACAAGAGAACAACTAAAAGATATTATCTAAGATTTCTACTTTCCCCTTCTCACAGCAAGGGTTTTCAGTCTACTCTTTCCTCAGGGAAGTCAAACTCCAGAGGTGGCTCCTTTCTGACTCTGACTCCTCCTCAGGCTTTGCCCCAGTTCTTCCCAAAGAATCACTGCAAGGATGGAAGTTCACAGTATGAGATTAGACCGTTTGTGTATTTAAATTTACAAGGGCCCTAGTCCTCTGAATCTGGAATTATTCTCATTCTACACGTAGAGCACATTCCTTTTAACAGTGAAATCCCTTGTAATTACTCAGTTAAATGACATGCCACACACATTCACAGAAACCCATTAGCTGAAGGGACAAAACACACCCCTAAGGCCTTTGATTTTTTTCTAGGATTTTCTAACCAACAAGAGATTTATTTGTGTCTACTTTGTGTATCTAACACTTCTCATAAACTCTTTCACCTGGTGGGTGGCAGACAAGACTTCTCCACAGAAGCTGTAGAACAACCAAATCACCTGCTACCCCTACCCTGAACATGGGAATTGCAGAGAGAGCAGCAAGACATAATGCATCCTAAGATCCACAACTGACCTGATTTTCAAAGTAGTTCTCAGACGCACTGTTTGCCTCATTGAACTAACACAAATCAATGATAATGCAGCCTAATAATTAGCATTACACATCATTGCAAGCTACCAACTCTAAGTATTGTGAAAATCACAAAAAACAATCCATCATCCAGCTTAGCACTAGCTGTTAATAGCTCATAGTTATCCATTACAGGGCAGTTTCAACACTCATGACACAGAAGGGTTAAATAGCCTCACCTTGAACGAGAAATACACCACCTCCTGTCTGCCTAGGTATGAAAAGTATGTTTCTTCAGAGAGCAGTTTAATCACTAGCAGTTTATTATCAGCCCGTTTCATTTTAAGTGTAACTTCCACATGAAAAATACACAATTTCCTGCTTGTTTTTTTTTCTGAAGTTTTACTCCATACTCTCACACAGGTAACAGAGACAAAAAAATAACTGTTTTGGTTATTTACAATTACACCAACCATTTATTTTGCAAAGCAGTTTCAGGCAATGCAAATGCACGTAATGCAGGATTTCACAGCACCGCAATGGACAAATCAAGGCCCTGTGACTAAAAGGCATTTCTGGATCAGACGAAAAGGACATCAGCTTAGATCATACACACAGCAAAAACAACCATCCTGTAGGCTAAAAGTAACAATAACTTGGGGTGGTTGTTCCCAAGCTGCAAGCTATCTAAAGACTTAAAATAATTTAACTACATTTTTTTAGTGAGAAGGTACATGAAATTCAATACATGAGCAGGATTGCTTGTCAGATGCCTGCCTACAAGAGCTTTACATACACACACAACGTAAAACTGGAAGTAATTTTTTATATCTCTTATGTAACAGGGCTTTTTTAACGTAAATATTGTATTTAAACTAGCATTTTTGGTTTGCCTACAATCAAAAGCCCCTAACATCACAAATCGTGAGAACAAGGTGGCCTAGCAACCTAGACAGACAGACACAGGAAGTTCAGTCAGTCAGTAATAAAAAGCTTTGGCTGTCTGGCTTCAGGGAGAAGAAAATTGCTTGGATGATCACTTCAGTGCTCTACTAGGTGATGCACTATTTTATTCTTTCTGATAGCTGCAGTTTAAAAGAACTCAAAACAGGAAAACGCACATGTAAAGGCTGAGCAAAGATGTGGACTGAAGCTTTATTTTGTTTCGTTTCAGATTCACACTTTTGATAGAGCCTAGGGAGCCAGAGAGAGAAGAAAGGAAACTGTCCCCAGCGCCTGACAGTGACAAAAGCGAAAACAGCTGCTTAAGTTGCAAGCTACCTGTGGAGTGGTTTTAGGAGCAAGGGGCTCTGCTGGGGGAACGCAACAGCTTCTGCCATGTTAGCAGGTGTCACTGCAGCGGACTTGCCAGCAAAACATGTTTACCAAGACATGGTCACAATTTAATTTCTTACCAGGATTCACCACGATACGAGACAATACACTTGCATTGTGCTCACCAGCAAATCTGAGGTACATTTACAATGCTGCTCCATGATGGACCCAAGCTTGGCAGTGCTGAGTATATACAGCTTCTCTCAAAGAAAGAAGGCATTCTGCACCTTGCAGAAAGGTTTGTTTTTCAGAGCTGATGATTGATTCTCCATCCATCTTCACTCTAGTTACACCTAGGCAGGGACAGTGCTAAACTCTATGCTCTTGAGAAGCTTTAAATACGTCTGTCAACATGGCTGGCTTTTCCTTCCCTAGTCTTCTTGAGGCTCTTTCTATTCCTCTCCCTTCTTTTTCTCCTCTACTGAAAATCTCTTCCAAAAAGACTGAAAGTATAATCCTCCAAAGAGCTGACTTCCATGCATATCTAACACTTAAGCCTATACCCAGCAGGACACGGAGGTTCTCTGCATTTTATTTTTTTTTGACATACATATTTTTTTTCAAGAACTATTAATGATGAGACCAAGAAATGCCTTCTAACTCCATTTCTAGTATCAACATTGAAAAAACTCCAAACACTAGCTTGTCTTCAGTCCCTCACAACTACTGGCAATTCACTCAGACAAGTGGCAAATAAATCTGATTTGGTCATTTACCCAGCAAGCAGAGAGCACCAAGAGGAACATTTCCAGATTTGACAAGTAATTGCTGTATTAAATACCATCGGAGTACATTTTGCAGAAGTTGATGGCCCATCTGTAGAATACTTATTATTAGCAGCAATAACCATTCTGGGTAAGTGACTATTCTCTTCCAAGGATAATAGCATCTGCTTACATAAAGGGATAATTTTGGCACATTCTCAAGGTCTTCTTTCTTCTGCCCTGCTGTCAGAACTCTAATCAGGTATGCACAGCACCTACAGTGCTCCTGCATACTCCAGGTAATTAGCCTTTCCACTAATCAGAGAGCATCTCTCATCGCTGCAAACACACAGTACACTGCTTGTTCCTTAACCCTCAGGTTTCCTTAGCTCATTTCTTAAAGAACTGACTGAACAGCAGTTACCCTGAGCTACGCTTTCAATGCACACCATTTAGAGCTTTCCAAATAAAATCATTTCTGAGCATTTTGCTGGGAGCTGAATTTAAAGACGTGAATTATCGATGTTTCAGCTGAAATGTATCCCTGATCTTTCCCTTTTCTTCTAATAGTTGAGAAAATAAAAGCTCACAATGTGTTTCCCTGTGACCATCTTCACATGCCTTTCTGCTTGGAAAATGGATCACCTCAGATAAAAACTAATTTACACCTGTGATTTATTAAGACAAGAAACTGGTGTTTAGAAGGGAAAAGGCTGCAGTAAGAGTCTATACTCTGACAAATGGCAAAAAATACAGCTGATTTAACAAATGAGCGCCCAATCAATGATGCACTGAGGCACATGACAAAGGGAAGTCAAAATCCATTACATTCAAGAACCTCCTTTAAATTCCACTTCAGTGCACTGACCCTGTTGCTCAATGCTAAAGACTTTACAAGGTTTTCGGAAACATTTAGAAGAGCTTTTGTTTTGGCATTCACTCAGCTGCACCTCACAATTAACACTGCCAGACTCCTTTCTAATCAATTATTCATTACGATTACTAGCATATCTTTTGAGCGCCTTAACTTCACATCAGAAGTGTGCGACGGATGATACATGCATGTGTACTTTACAGAATAAAAGGCAGAGTCTAAGCAGGTTTTAACGTTAAATGAGAACAAGGCTAAAAGAAGCGAAATCAACACTTTTAGTCAAAGTTGAGCTTCAGGCGAGCTGCAGGCAGTGCACAGCGTGAGAGAATTTGGCTCCAGAAAGTGCCCATGTGTTGACAGCTGAATGAGAGTTTGAAGGCTTAATGGTAAGAAATGTTCCGTCAGTGGTAATGTTACACACTACTTACTCAGTTAACTACTCATCTTCTGCAGCCCTGACAGCTGATGACACAAACCCCATTCAGTGCAAGTTTTGCCATTTGCTATACAAACATGTTTATTGTGCTTACCGTGGCTAGTCTTTTTTCCAGTCAAACAAAAAGCAGGAAACAATTTTCAGGAAATAACTATGAAACACAACAGTGATGAGAAATCAAGAATGCAGAAAAATCTGAAAAGCTCCTCAAACTATAGAAAATACAAAAATTAATTTGAGCCTATTTCTACAACTCTAATTATATATGTGTAAGATCAAAGGTTATCAATTTATATTATGGTAGATCCTACTCTATTAAACACTCTGTGTGAGGGGAAGATATCTGACCCCTTAATATAACTAAAACATATAGATTAGGAAGGTTTGTATTTAAAGTCTATAAGAGATCTAACTTGGGCTCTGAAGTTAGATGGTGTAGATGGTTCTCCCCACAGCATACAGGACAACCATTTTTATCACAGAATCATTTAGGCTGGAAAAGACTTCAAGATCATAGAGTCCAACTGTAAAGTTGAAGTCATGAAGTTTTCAATCCCATTTGAATTCACCTTTTTTACCTGGGTCAGAACAGACAGCCAACTAGAACACCAGGCTAGATGAGCCTAGATGGTGTAACACAGCCAGAGCATGCAGAAGCACTGATTTCATAAAATTTCGTCATCTCTCTAAGTGTGAGCAAGTCTGTAGCTGCCAAATAATTTCAGTAAAATGACAGAGGTGCCTAATATTCCTCTATTCTGCATACTCACAGCTGCTGCCATCTTGACTGAGAAGAGCAGCTCAGTGTTTACTTTCTGCACATTGTGATGAGCACTTGTCTCATCAGGTCATTTACCAAAGGCTGGATATCATGTTCTGGAATCTGATCTTATACTACAGAAACAATAAATAAAAATAATCACTACTTGGAAGCAAAAGCCAGGCAATGCCTTTGAACTTCGGCCATAGATCCAAGCATTTCAAAGTGAAGCAAAATGATGCTCATCATGACCACACCTTGCTCCTTCGATTATCAAGTGGCTTAGATGTGTAACTCCCACCAACAGGATTTTTTGAAGCTACTCAATTCACTAAGGACAGATAGAGGTGCCTAGAAACAATTTAAACAAATAAAATTAAGAATAGAATAAGGAGCTAAGTGAAACTCCCACTGAAATCAAATTAGGTACTTTGAGAAGTTTTGCCTACCATGACTTTATAAAGCATAAAAAAACCCTACTAATGCATATTGTAACAGACAACCGTATTGCTGATATAATATTCATTACCTCACATGCTGCAAATATCTGCAAAAAGTCTCAGTGTATCAAGAAGTATGATTGAAATCTGACAGCAAAAGAACTTATTGTTATCAGACCAGCATTAGTGTCCCCAAACCAGCAACAAAGACATTTAAATTGTTCTTGGAAGAACCAACATTTTACAGAGTTATTTAACTGTTCAGTTCATTTTGAATATACTTCAGAAATAGAGTAAAAGCTAAATTTTGCCCAGGAATTACTATTCGAGTCTCTCACTGGACTCAGTAGGCACCATTCACATAAAGCTATGGACAAGCAAATGAAAATACATGTTTCAGTGTTGTGATGGCCCAGCTTACACCACTGTAGAAACGTTGATTCCAATGGATGTGGAAAAGGACTGTTTTTGAATCACAAAGTGCTGAAGTCAGTCCTGTCACCAGCTGTACCACTCTATCAAAAGTTATGAATTCACAGTATACAATACCAGTTTTTAAAATGCTTTCTGTTCCTGTTAAACTTTCAGTGATTTCATAGGATTTGGTGACTCAGAAATAATTGTTTGAAGCAGAAATAAAATGTTATAACATCTCCCAGCAAACAGACTGGTATTTCAGTTGAAGTACAGTCTAAATCCTTTGAGGATTTCCTTTAGTATCTTGACTTGCTCTTATCATTCAGAGATAGTACTTGCCTGTTATCTCTGCTTTTCAAAGACAAAATAATCATTTAGATCCATATGTAAATTCCATGTTCCTTCATGAGTCTTCACAGCAATACATGACAGACTGCACAATATTATGAACAAAAATATGGTATCTTAAACTATAAAAAAAGAGAACACAACAGGAAAAGAAACCCTCATAAAAGCATTACCAATTGTGCATTCAGCATCAGAGGCCTGAACACAAACTACAGCTCTGCAATGTAAAGCAACCAACTGACAGCCCTTTTGGACAGTTGGGTGTCAGGAATTTCTGCTGTATCACAGAGGTCTGTTTCAATGACCAGTTTAACAAACGCTCATTATGGAGCTCACCATCATTTGTAAAACAGACCAAATGGCACCACTAAACAGCCCCCCACTCTGTTTATAACTGTGTACATAACCCTGTCCTCAGGGTGTATATGAACAATGTTTAGAAGAAAGCAATATGCACAGCTGATCAGACCAGCAGCTGATCAGTATTTAATCACCAAATCCAATAAGGAAACAAATGAGGCAGAGCACAGGGGTGGAAAACAAAGGTAGGTGGGAAATGTTAAATAAGCCACCAATTTATGGAAGATAAAAACACTCTCAGAAACAATTTACAAAACAATTTTCTTTTTACACATTTAATAAACATTCTGTCAGAGTAAACGAAATCTCAGAAGCTGGAAGTTTAAAAAAAAAAAAAATCAATTAAAATGAAGTCACGGGGAATGGTGGGGAATTGTTCCTGGCAGTTATTTGATATAGTATGGTTAATATTTCTAGTCAGGCAAATTAACAGTTTTGCTGCTGTAGACTCACACTCACACAATACATAACCTCTGAGGGTTTGTTCTAAAAGTTACAGAAATACAAGCATAAATATTGTTATATAGCTACATTTGAGATATACAGTAAGGCATTTACTCTACAGACTAATACAGAGGAATTCCACATTGCTGAAATCAGCTGAAAAGAATGCCTGCATTTATAATAAAAGTAACACAATACACAGTTTATTTAATGGGGTTCCATTTCACTTGTAAAAAATACTTTGAAAGCTCTTAAATAAAAACCTGTTTCTCTAGCCAACTGTATCAATAGATAAGCTTTCCTTTAATACTATTCTACTGTATAATTTGTAGTGTGCCACACCATATTGATTGAAGAAAATTCGAGCGAGGCAGTGTCAGTTTCTGTTTCTACAGGGAAACCACTGAGCTGAACAGTGAGGCACGTAAGGTCAAATCAGGATGCAACTTGCTGTGTTGCTGCCTTAAAATTATAGAGGATTAAGGCAGAAAACAATGGTAGGTTTGCAGACACAATACAGATATCACTTTTCATTGTCCAATTAATGCATCTTGAATAACAACATAATTTAAGGTTTTACCTTTTCATACCCTTTCATGTATTAAGCAATTTGAATTTGCAAGCAGAAGCTGTAATTTTCTTCATATGCTCTCTAAACTCTGCTATCAAGCGTGGCCATAGAAAGAAGTTCAAGTTTAGTCAGTTCCCAGCTTATCTCGACATTCTGCTCAGGAGAAGCAGCTGTTTCTCAACTTCTGCAGCTTGTGTTTGCATTAGGGATTTACCCACCTGGCCTTGAGGTGCAGGAAGAGAGAAAGCAGCTTACCTTTATCACAGTGTGCTTTGCCAACACGTTCCACTGCACATGGACAGTGAAAGGACAGACAGAGAACTTGATGCAACCTTGCCTTGCTCAGAGGAATGAAAAGGGAAAGAAACACAAGTGTTTCACATGCAGAGTTCACATTTGCTTGTGTCTGACCTGTATAAGCTGAATAATTTACTCTCAGCTGTCATGGGCACCAGCCTGCAGACACCAGGTAGTGGAATACAGAGTATCTCTAGCTTATGGATTAGGACACCTGACTGAGTCAGCAAGTAATGAGACTTTTAGTCCTGCCCCTTCTTCAGAAAAACAAGACTCCCCCTACGCTGACCCTTGGACCCCTGAAGCCACAGCTCAACTCTGAGGCTTGGCCACCCCTTCATCCCAGTCCTTAGCCTGACTGCTCAGATGGTAGGTACCCACTCTTCTGGACCAAAACACTGTGCTGATATCACACTATGGGCTTTGCCCATATTTCCTGAGCCTGGCACTGCCTATCAGTGCCACACTTCCCTTAACCTGAAAGGATCACAGAACTACACCCCAGTTTGTAACACGTAACTCAGAGCCAGCCAACACCAGCAAAACACTGAAAAGCTTCCTCGCTCAGTGCAGTAAGGTATGACTACTCACATACCTCCAGACTTCCAAGATCTAATGTAAGGTAGTATTATGAAAATTGAGCTGACAACACAACAATACAAAGGAAATATATAAATAAAACCAGTTGCATTTGAACTACAGATTGTGCAGATTAAACAAACTTTATGTTGGTGTGCGGTTGTTTCAGATATGTCATCATTCTGACCACTCAGCCTCCTCAGATCACAAATGATACAAGTCCTGTTAACACACCTGTGCTCAAAACAGTGAGCACAAACTCAACGGACCAGCAATGATTTTTATATGCACTTGCTTAATTATGGCTTTTTTAGTGATTACTAGATCAAAATAAAACAGAAACACCCACCCTATTATCTCAGCTTCCTCAGAGTTCCACAAAAAGACTAAACAAGGATGAAACTGAAAGGCATCTTCCCAGCCCAACAACAGCATGAAGAATGTGAGAAGTAATACAATTAAAAGGTCCACCTATTAAAATAAAATCATCTCTCAACTAGTTAACTTGGATTTAAAAGAGGAAAATAATTTGGTAGAGAACAAGGCATACTTGCTAACCTCTCCTCCCGTGTTAACAGGTGGCAGTACATTTTGCTTTGATGTTTGTTGTGAAGTCAGATTCAAAGCGCCTGTTCATTTATTCTTTGTTACATTTGTATTCCCCTCTGCTATCAATAGCTACATTAAAAAACCAAAAGAAACCCCACACACATTTTTAACCTTATGAGATAAGCCTGTCAAAGAGTGCACACAAGCACCATGTGATCTTTTTTTTAAGTTATTGAAACTGCATGCTTTTTACTACTGAAAGATACTCTTCTGCACAGAGGTTTTGCTTGAAAAAATCAAGATATACAGCTGAAATTATCAAAACAACAAAGAGAAAAGCTAGAATAAGGTCAGGTTACATACAGAAAGCTTTGCCCAAACAGTTCCTGTTTGTTCCTTATCCCAAAAGCCAAACTTTAGACTAGTCTCCTGAAGTGAATGATCTCCCCAGTGAATGACAGTCCTAACCAAGCAGCAAACAAATGCAAGTTCCTCTGATGCCCCTCTCCATCGAGCTATTATAGCTGTGCCTTTATCCCGCAGGTAGTATTTCTTCATTTCCAAAAATTTGCATTCAAAGAGTTATCTGTTTTCCATTTAGTGCATGACCCACTGAGACACCAGTGCCCTACTATTTCAATAAAATACCCAAAGCAACAGCTAGTAAGCAGAGTCCACACACAAAGACATGGCGGAAACTTCTGGTTAAATCTAATAGAAGAATCCTCATCCCAGACTTTTCTTTCCTTAAAACTATTTTTCTCTTATAACTGGATGCACGTCCATAGCTTGAAGATAAAACAGAAATCTGTTGAATTTTTTTACATATTCAAAAGTTATAATTAGTTTAGGAAACACAGAGCTGGAGAGTATGAGAACTTTGGGGGAAAGTGACACATATGAATGCTCTGAACTTCAAACCAGTGTTCCTTAACTACCTGCTCTTAGCCACTGATAGAAAAGGAATATTCAATCAGTTCCAGTATGGCAGATATTATGTTTGCTGCCATCCATGTATAAACCTATTTTCATCAAAAGAATATATTCGATTCCAGCCAGGCTCATAATACAACTGAGCAACCACAGATTTTCTCCCTGTTGTTTTATTACCTACAGACTGGTAGAACTTTGGAAATTAAGAAGACAGATTAATTAGAGTCTACAATTTAATTAAGTCTTTGAAGAATAATGGATCCAACAGAAAGCTCCCTAATAGCCTGCAGACAGAGCCGTGGAAGAACAGTGGGTTCAAAAAAATAGGCTAAAAGGCCAGTGTGGCACAAAATCTCCCTTTCCACTGAAGTTCTCTTCCAAGTGAGACTCAGGCACAGATTCTAGAAATAAACCCTTGCACAGTACAAGCCTCTGTGAGCACACCTGCAGCTACAGCCTCTGGTCAGCATGAACATTACTGGAGATATGCAGTCTCTGTTAGCAATGAGATGCTTTCTGTGGACCTGCTGCCTCGACGGCCCCGCAATGGGCACGGAGAGAACATTCCCAGGCTACAGAGGAAACAAAGCCTACCCCTTCACTGTGTTCTAATGAATCAAGATGTACCGCTGGTGGCTGAGGGATGTAAAATGCCCAACAGCTGGGAGAATAGCCCCAAGCTCTTGCCAAATTATGCACTCCAGTATTACAGGCCTGCTAGCAAAATGTATCAGATTCTCCTGCAACGTGATAGTTATTCTTTTGGACAAAGAAGACAGATAAAAATAAATTGTTGAACAAAATCTGATACCCAATGGAATAATAAGGTGTTCAACAGGGAAAGGTTTTCAGGCACTGCAAAATTCTGCAGAAGCACAGAGGAGCAGGACACATGCACAATACATGCAAATTCACTTTCATAAGGAAGTGTGGAATACTTGGAAAAAGAAAATTCATTAATATAAGCATACTATCTTGTTCCAATTGGCCTGAAAAGCTAACTATCCAGTTAATGTGTACATACAAAGCAAAACACATGAACTGACATAATTTTTGAAACTGGCCTTGTGAATGAGACATGATAAAAAGTGTATATTGAAACTGTATGACCACCCATGGTCAACGAGACACAAAGAACTTGGCCATATGTATACTTAATTTGTTTATCCCCATCCTGGGACATGCTTAGTCTTAAAATTAAAGAGAATAATAACTTCTTGGATTGTTTTGGGTTTTTTTTTTAAATGCAAACAACCCCAATAGATGAATTATGGTATCAAGTAGTTCCACATTAGGGCATCTGGATTAGGTGAAATTCTGCAGATGGATGGATGTGCATTTGTCTCACTGGTATCAAGGTATTCCCATCCAAAAACAAGATTCCACTTATCATACACTTGCAATCCTTTGAAGGGAAAACCTGTGAAGAGTTCTCCAGTAGCCATCTGCCCTTCTTATGCCAATACAGTGTAGACAATTAGAGCAGTGTTCCTTTCAACCTCTTTAACAAAGTACATTAAAAAGGTCTGATCAAGTCCTCTTATGCAATATATGTCATATTCAGTGAATACAAATTGATGATCTTGCCCTTTACCCTGGCCAACTCTCTTTCTTCTATGAAATCGCACATTTGAACACAGTATTTTCTTAATTGTTGCCTTGATTGCATATGGAAAGAACACAGGTAGCTAAATGTTAATGAAACGAATGAATGAGGTTTCTTAAATGCTCTTCTTGGACACAACTTTAAGACTCACACACCTCAATTATTATCTGTATAATGAAATGCCAGATAGGAATATTATCCAAGTAAGTTAAAAAAAAAAATTGGCACAAGCTCAAATTACTTAACAGTACAGTGAAAATATAAATCCCCCTTTTTGTACCACAGCACCAACAAATTATCTTTAAAGGCAACACAATAAACTCTTTGAAAAAAACTCAAGCACAAATTATGTTTAATAACTTACATAGCTATGGACAATTCATTAGGCTGCTGTGACTGAAACAGACTAAAGAGCACCTCTCTTTTTCATTCAGTTTAGTATGCAAATGGTTGTCAAACTGCCAGAGTAGCTGGTTGCACTGATTTTTCTACACTGCCAGTTAATCAGTCTCCTATTTCATCTGTATTCAACCTTCATACACACAGACAGGAGAAACAAAACCTGGAAAAGGAAGATATAAGTGTTTACCTACAAATAAACAGGGGACTCTCAGGACTAGAACAGAGTTATTTACATTATTAGTTTTACTGTAGCACTAAATGGTTAGATGACCCAATGTGCAGTGAACTGTATGTATTTATCAGACAGTCTCTTCCTCCAAGTCTATAACTTGGCTTATGAGACACACATTAAAAAATCCCAGAGGACAGAAAAGGAAGCCAAGAGACAGATAGATATATGATGGGGTTTGTCTGGTTTCATTGGTGCCCCCCTACCACTGCTTTTTTTAATCTGGATTTTTAACAAAAATCCCTAGAGAGTCCCAGAAGTTAACAGTGATGGCACAAAGTGAACAAGCACACCTATCTGTGTGCTCCAGAAGAAGAACAGATGAAGTAGGTATTTCTATAGTGAGTACAAGGTATTGAGATAGAGTACAAAAAGAGAGTTTGCAAAGTGTACACCCAGAGCACTCTAAGCATTTACCATAAAATTACGTGTAACAAGCTGGCAAAAACAATGAAGCAAAAAGAAGCATTAAATATAAAATATTGCTTTTGTGCTGATTGTCGTTGCTTGATCAGCAGGAAGGCAAGAGGTGGCATTTGATAAAACAAGAAACAAAGAACACTTCTCTGTGTCACATGTATGTCACAGTTCATACAAACAATTAAAAATACAGAAAAGATTGTTTCTTTATCCACCTTTAGGGGGATAAGAAGACCAGTCTGTAAATAAATAAGGACTGGAGATTCTTCCACTTTGCTTCATTAAGCAGCAGATAAGACAGATAAGAGGCCCCCTCTGGAGCAGTGTACCCACACTCAACTGATACATCACTGGTACCCACAAAGGGCATTTCTTGTCTGATTTATTATACAAGACACAAAAGAGTTCAGGCTCCATCTGACTGGGGTACTCCAGCAGACTTTTGTCCACTTCTCTAACCACACTCAGATCTCAGCACTGGAAAAAAGTACCACAGAATCATTTAAGGTTGGGAAAAGACCTTTAAGATCATTGAGTCTAACTGTTAACCCAGCACTGTCAAGTCCACCACTAAACCATGTCGCCAAGTGCCACATCTACACATCTTTTAAATACCTCCAGGGATGGTGACTCCACCACTTCCTTTGGCAGCCTGTTCCAATACCCAACCACAACTTCCATGAAGAAATTTCTCACTTATATCCAATCTAAACCTCTCCTGATGCAGCTTGAGGCCATTTCTTCTCATCCTGTGGCTGAAGAGGCTCATCCTGGGAGAAGAGACCAACCCCCACCTTGCTCCAGCTCCCTTTCAGGTAATTGTAGAGAGAGAGAGAAGGTCAATATGAGAGCAATATGAAGCATGTTTGATTGGGTTTTTTTTTCTGACTATAGCTTGGAGCACTTCAATACTGACAAGATGAACTTCAAAATACGCTACCAAAAAAACCACAAAAGAACAACTCCACCAAAAAAGCAACTGCTCCTTCTAATCCTTCTGCTATGTAGCAAGGCATTAATTAAAGAAACCTTGCACTTTGACACCAGAACAGCCTTTTCTATTTATTTTCATGAGGGCAGAATTCTACCTTTAAAGTTTACACAAGGCACAGCTTCACTTCAGTCTCCTCTAGCAAAAATTGCTATCCTTAGCCTCCTGTCCTTTGGCCACAGTTAACCACCTCCTCTTCTTGAGGCATTCATGGGACTGTTTCTACAGCGGACCACAGACACAACCAAGTGGAGGAAACAAACCCCTGATTTTTGTTTTAAAACTCAGCTCATTTTACTTTTCTGGTCTGAAACACAGCCCAAGAAACCAACATGTTGGCACCTTTTTTTTGCAGCATGAGAGGAGCAGAAAACAGGGTTGTCACCTCTTAAACTGACTGTCACCAGAGAAGTCAGTGAGGAATTGCACCTCAGATTAAAAAAAGAAAGAAAAAGAAGAAAAAAATATTATACTTTGCTGGATCACACTTCCCTTCTGAAAGTGCTGTAAAAAAACCAAAAGTGTCTGTAAAAAAACTCTGACAGTTGCTGGACAAGAACATTTGATCTCAAATTCATCTTAAAGTGACTCTAGTTTGACTACCCAAAGTATCCCATGAAATACTCCTCTCCCAGTCATTTCATCGTTGTTCAGGGCAGTACAAAACAAAACATATACCACTCAAGCCTCCTGCAGGACCCCAGAGAAAGATCTTACCGTGGCAGGTGCCATAAAAACCAAGGATATCTGACCTAACAGTGTCCTGTTATACTAACAAACAAAAGATATACTGTCAAACCTCCCCGCCAACCTGCTTCCTGAAAAAGCTACTGTATCTTTGTCAGACAAAACCAACTTTGAATCACTCCAATGTTAGAGGGAAAGGTTTGACAGCTCTCTAACGAAGATATTAGACATCCGAGATGTCATTTCCATCAGGAAAGTTTAATAACTCCACTTAAGACTTAATTGAAAGTGTTTCTATCTGGTTACAGAGCAAACCCCTGCATACTTTTCACCCTCAGTTTTAATTTTTCAGATGTATTTTCATTGGTCCTTAAGAGTAAGAACATCTGTGAATCAAGAAAAAAAAAAAATTTCAAGCATATAAGCTTCAAAACCATATTTTCTCCCAAATTTTATGATGTTATAGACAATAATTCTTCTAGTAGTTCTGTAGTCCTTGTGATACACTTTCTTTTGCCTGCCCATTAGGGATAAGCTTCAATTCATGATCCGTAGTGCTACCGTGACCCCCACCACATTCTGCCAACATAACCAGAAACCTCCCCATGCTACAGAGGCCTGACACCAGGTGAAAAGTGTGCCCGCAGGACAAGTAAGACACACCAGTGCAGAGGGATTCCGGTACAACAGCATATTTTCCACTAATTGTGGGGTGGACTTTGAGGAAGACTTGGGAAGAGAATACTGGAAATGAAGAGACATGGGCTGGGACCTGCAATCACCACCCCATTTAGAGCACATAAAGAGACCCAGGAACCAGTCAGTTTTGAAAGGGCTGGTTCTTTTGTAATCAAGAGAAGTCAAACAATGCCAAAAATAGGGCCACTGAGCCACAAAAGCAGGAAAGATGGCTTGGCACAAACACAAGACTCACAAAAGCAGTGGCAGAACAAAGAACCCACGCTGCAATTTTCCAGGGGTAACTCTTGCTGCATAAGACTTGGGAAAAAGAAATTAATTTTCTGGAGTGCATGATTCTTTGCTTTCCTGATGAGTGGTTCCTGCTAAGAGTAATTAGAAAATTAAAGCCTTGACTCGCCACTAGAGGAGGGGAGGAAGTGTGTGTGAGAGACAGCCTAAAAATAACCACTGGGCTAAGCCTGGGCCAAAATCCTTTTTCTCTCAGGCTGCATTTCCCCTTTTGAAACTAAAGGCTAAGCTTGCTTGCACGATACAAGTCTGTTCAGAAATGGAGCAGTCCAGTTCTGTTCCTTCCCTATTTCTATATTAGGTTCTTGCAATTCCAGCTGATAGGGATTGTTACTGGGAGGCAGAAAGTGGGAGATGTCACTTTTCCCAGACAGCTCTCAAGATGTTGTTGTGCCTCCCTGCACTTGACCTTGTGCGTGCCACTCACATTCTTCTCTGGCACCCGTGTTGTTTCTTGTTGCTCTCTGGACTAAGATCCTGGTTCCATGGCCCAGGGCCCACGTTTCCTCCACTTAAGATCATCAAGCATAACCTAATGTGTACTCAAGTCATAAAGCATCTGTGTTTACTCAATACTTTCAGAAAGCAGACAGATTAAGCCTCTAATTTCACAAACTCCTCCTGAAAACCACGTCCCACACTAGAACAATTGGCTCCTTCTACTGAAGACCTGAACTGGCTTCATGAAAGCCTTTTGTTACCATATTAGCAGAATTAGCAAGTAAACGTGAAGTACATATTTGTTAGTAAAATACTGAGGCCAGATTTAAGGTCTCAGGGTTCACAGACCATAGAAATAAAGTAGTATACTGACAGTTTTTCTTATGGTCTGATTACATAAGTGCTGTCTTCACCTATAAATGAATTCCAAAAGTTGCCATTCCTTTTTCTCTTCCATCTAACCTTTTTCTTCTGTTCCCAGATCCTGGAATACCACCTCCTCACTAAGACATCTGTATAATAAACTAGACTACTGCCATGGTCAGGATTTAAAACATAAAGCGCAAGAAAGCCATGCAAATGTGGAAAAGGTGATATTAATACTCAGACCAGCTCCATTTTCCAGCCTAGTCCTATTGCTAGTTGTGTTAGGACAACAGAAGGCACAACAAGTTGTGTGGGAGTGAAAAGCCATCAGCACTGCTGAGGACAACAGGCAATTCTATTCTCTTTTGCTGCCCTGGAAGTAGAGGGAGACTTCACTTCCCATATCAAATCAAGACTGCCAGCAGCAGAAACCCAAACAAAGATATCCCTACATTCCCAAAAAACTAGCCAAATGAAAGTGAAAGGGAAAAAAACAACCAACCAAAATCTCCAAACTCTCTCTTCCTCACAAGTGTTAAACTGATCTTTCAATTATTGATATCTTGCTTTCTCAAGTGACCGCTAAACTGGAAGCTGCCCAAATCTTTATTTATATTTCAAGACAACAGTCAATGAGAAGCACACTCACAGCCTTAGCTAAAGCAAATGAGCAGGCCCTATGCAAAGCAGTGCCAGATTGCGAAGTTGCAAGTGGAATCACTGTTTTTCATAAAAATTAATTTAATTGAAATCTGGAACAAGGATAAAACCTACTCCTATTTAAAACTGACACCATCATATTAAAATGTCATTTATACCAGTACGTTAAATGAAGCTTTTGAAAATGGGTTTGCTTAACATGGCAGTGAAATATTCAGAGTGAAGTGGAGTTTCAACTTGTTATATAAAACAAATGCAACTTGTATAGCATCACTCCAAATACTAAACTGCTATGAAAAAGAACACGTGAATGCGCTGATTTGAATTCAGAAATAAAAAAGAGTGAAAAATTATATCTCCTGAAGTGAAATTAACTGAACAAAAATTCTCTATGGCAATACTTCAGCAGCTTCACCAGTCAGCCTATCAGTTGTGAAGGCTGGGGGGAGGAAGGAGAGATAATGCATAAAGTGAAAATAAAAGTCTTCTCTTATAAAAGTCAATACATCATCTTAAGCTAGAAAAAAATGGTCCCTAAACATCCGTAACTACAATCAGTAATTGTCATTAAAAGCTCTCATTATCTAGAGTAAGTGTAATTAGAGCATCTTGCCCACACAGGGTGCAGCACACAGAGAATGCTAGAAGGATTCATAAATTAGTGCCAAATCAGTCTCATTCCCAGCTACCACACAATCTGCTGTAAAACAGAAAAATTGTATTTACACACATTAAGGCAAAGCCCACTGGCCTCTACAAAATTAGCCTAAACATGAAATGCAGTTATTTGAGGGACTCCCTATTTCATTATGTGTCTTAGGAATAAAGGGATAAAGTTTGCCATCAATAACGCTGAACATATCTGCTGAACCCCGCAGATTCCAGGGCATTAATAATTTAAACTCTTATGGGAATTTTGTCATGGTGGAGATAGGACTTGTCTGCAAACGGAGCTCAGGGGATGTTCAATATGATCTATTCTAGTATACACACACAATTGCTACATTTATCATGATGCAGAGGAAAAGAACGGTTCTTTCTTAAGGACTTCAGGAATGTTTCTTCTGTAATTTACACAACAAAACCTCTGAGCATTTCTAATAAAAAAAAAATAAAATCCCAGGCTCTAAAAAGACATTATCATAAGAATTATACTGAAAAGGTTTCTTCTCTCCCTCTCTCTATTATTTGTGCATGTGCAGTGGTGTTTAGCACATTATAAAATGGGATAGGAAGTCAGCAATGCACCTCCTGATAGGAGTGTTGTCTATGTAACGTGCTACTGCCAGCACAGGCACTGTATGAAATTATGGCCTAAGCGGATAAAGCTCTTCACTCAAATATTTATACTCTCAAGTGCAAATCTAACAGTTCTGTAGTTAGAACAGTCAGTTATGTGCACAATTACTGGACCACAGTGCAAACATCCCCTTTGGTACATCTCAATGGAAAGCGCAGAAAGAACACATGCTTTTGAGACACTCTTGGTATTTGTGTAATACAGAGAAAATTCAGGCATTTCTGCAATAGCTAATTTAAGGGGACTCTAGGTGTGGACACATTCACACCGTAACAACTCTTATTTATGCTTTAATACAGCATAGTGATTTTCCACACTTTTGTTCTAGAACTAAAGTAAGCTCAGAATTAAAAAAAAAAAAAAAATAGACAAAAACATATCCTTTTATAACCAAGCCTTAATTTTTATAATATTTCCAGAAAAAAACTTCAAAAAAAATTTCTGTCCACATGCTTTTAATGCACCCACCCAATTGCACCACTGTGCCAAGCAAGCACGACTTAATCTGCACCATAGTTCCTGAGTGGCAGAAGGACCAATGCTCCCCTATAAAGCTCAAGGATGAAGGATGCTAATGCAGCATTTATAAATTCATGAAAATGCCTCCAAATAGTTAATTTGCTAAATCTCCAACGAAATAATATAAATATATAGGTGATCAGAAAGAATCTTAGTGGCACAAGGCATCTTGTCCAGCTGACTAGCTTTTCACCATGATTTAAGATACTTGCTGTAAAACCCAGAGTATAGTGTCCAAAACCTCAACAAGATTATTGCCTGATTATCCATGAAAACTGAACTCTGAGTTCAGCTCAAGAACTTCTTCATATAATGTCATAAAGCAATTATTTTTCTACTGGGATATTTGCGAACAGAATCAGTCTGGAAAATGTAATCGGGAAGTTCATCACTATAGCAGCTTTTCCTTGATGTTAACACCCCAAAGAGCCATGTTCCCATCTCAGCATAAACGTGTCACATTAGTGATGGTTCTTAAATGATTACTTGGGTGAAGCCTCCTGTATTTTGTGCTGACAAGAAGAAACCATGGGAGCGAGAACAACAGATAGGCAGAGGATGGCCAGCACTCATGCAGGGGGAACGTGTAGGATGGTTGTGGTGTGTGCACATCCCTGAAACAGGAGCTCCCAGGTAGGGGCTGCCTCAGGACAACCCCAGTCCAGCCTGTGCCAAAACTTGCTGTTCTTCCTTCTGCACGGAAGCCAGGCCAATCCAGGCACTCCCCAGAGAGCTGCCCATACTCTCTTGCTTATCCAGTATATCATCTTAATTTAGACCTCTTGCTCTCCAGGGTTCTCCTGTCCCAAAACCCTGGTCTGTCACAAACCTCTTTTTAATCTGCTTGGACATGTCAGTGCTTCACTGAACTCTCATGACCGATGGATCTTTCCCTTGCTACTTCTGCAAAGAGGAAGAAACTTCTCCTTACTCTGACAGGGCTTTAGGAAATCCATGCACCAAGTATAGAAAAAAAAAATTAACTGGCTAGCCTAGGGACAGTAACTACCCCTACAGAAAAACACACACCTAGAAGTCTTAAATCTTGCTATTCCAGGGTGTTTGAACAGCTTTATGAAACAGACTGATAAAATCACAGTGTTTTTTCTATCAGTGATGGCCTTCCCCTGCTCCTAAAAGAAAGCATAACAATTGGAAGAGACTGCAGAGGGTTTTTAACAGCTTATAAAATAATTCAAACAGCAAAAACAAATTATTCCTCTTCCCTTATATTACAGACTATATCATTTTCTGTATAATATTTGATAACACTGGCTTGGGATGTTCTCAATACAAGTTCAGCTGCCACTGGACTGTGCAGTTGTCTGAATTAGCATAATAATTTTAATCCCAAGAGTTAAGAGAAATCGGATTGAAAAATAAAAAAGGAGCCAGCATAATGCTTTGTAAGCATTTATAGTGTAATAATTATGCCACAGCTTGATATAGTACAACTCTCATCATATATTTCTCCAAATGTCTTTGGAGTGACATATCCCATTTTGACAGACCTTTCCGAGTGAGTGAGGGGAAGAACAGCCCTCCACTAACTCTGCTTCAGCATAAACCAACCGAGATAGTAAGGATGAAATTCTATTTTAGCTCTCTGATTTGAATTGATCAGATTTGGAAACTGGAAGACAAAATGGCAGACAGGCCAGCTTTGCTGGGAAGCCCACACAGTAATGAGGAGGGTGGGTGGGGGAGAGAAAAAAAAAGCATGCAGCAAAACCATTCTTATACTTTTATTAACTGAGTGACTAAGCTAAGCAAGAAGGCAGTACTCTATAAATATTAGGCCTCATCTGGATTTTATTATTTTGCAAGCTGTTTGTGTTACAGTGATGCTCTTAGCTTGTATTTTAACTACCTACTAAAAATATGGAAAGCAATAGTAATAAATATATTTTATGCATGAGTTCATGTAACAGTTTTTTGTTGGGGACACTACACAGTCTATAAAATGAATCTGTTCTACGTTAATTGGCCTGCAAAGCAAGGAAGAGGGATAGAAGCTGTTTCTCAAAGTCAATGGCCAGAAAAACCTTACTGAAATGCTACACATGAGTTAAGGCTAGAGTAAAATTGACACCACTATTTTACTAACTGCTTCGTTACAGTGCATTATCTGTATTATGAATGCACCCAGTGGTCTTTCTGGAGACTTTATACTGTAAGGAACTCAGTTCTGTAGCACAGGGAAAGATACAAAGATCGTCACTCAAGTGTCTCTAAACACGAGTTATCAGAAATAAGAGAGAAATTGAGCTAAATCTAGGTGCCTATGGGTAGAGGTGCATGGGGAACAGTGAAACATCTGGGATTTATTTGTTCTTATGGAAAAAAATAAAATAGAGGCATGCAAAACACTTAGAGTCATTTGTAGCCCTTTCAAATTCCAAAAACCTGGTTTGCTAGCTGCATGCCATCTATTTCCTGGGATGCACTGGACAGACACTTAAATATCTGTTTCACTTATTATAGCCAAGCTTTCACAGCCAGATACAGAATATTTACAGACCATGGACTAGCTCCTCCAGCAAGAGCAGAACTGCTGCCAATACAATACCATGTCCTGTGAGCTGATGGACAAAAGAGGATTGTCTACATTAAAAAAAAAGGAAGTTCTTGTACAACAAGATATTTTAGAACCAGCAGATCCAGGGACTACTTACTAAGAAAAAATCCTGCCAAAGCTATTCATCCTTTGCAGTCATTCTAGGTGATGGAGGACAGCACCATGTCCCTGTTACTGTCTCCCCCACCAGCCAGATATTGGGCTATTGTGGGGATCCCACCTCTTCTAACAACAGTCCAGAGCAAGAACAACACTGCCTGTCTCTCGTGCTGAGCAAGGTACTCAGTAGCGCACCTCACTTTCTTTAAGAGACTCCATCTTCCAATCCACTCCCAATTCTAATTTATCTGAGAATTAGACCTCCTACAGATTGATTACTAGCTCCAGGCACCTGATAAGTCATGACAAAATTAAATTCACAGGCTAGTACAGTTTATTAGCAGGTTACTGAGTTGCTGGAAGAAAATACCCTTGCTCCTCTGCCAATCCCTGCTTCCCAAGCTTCACACCACCTGTGCAAGTAAAGGGCCTGTACATCATGGAGCAAAATATCCACACAAAGCCTATGAAGTCCAGAAAAAACAGACCTGGAGATTAACACTTCATACCACTTTGACAGGAGTGTGCTGAAGGACCAGCCACAGATGCCTCACTGCCTGCAGACGTGTACAGCAACACTACTAATATCATGTCTCCTCCATTTATAGAAATGGTATTTACCCAGAATTGTGTGTTTGTACTGTGTGTTCCTGTAAAACACCTAACTGGCAAATGAATTTACACTGTGGGTATATCTATCCACATTACATATTCTGTTTCCACAGCAAAATTCACACAATGAAGCAAATTCTGTCAGCTGCTCATCACGTACTGTTAAAGAGATTACAGGAGGGGAAAAAAAATCATAAATGCACAAGGACCTTCCCCCCTAACTGCTGCACTATCTCATACAATAAAATTAATAATTTAACTATCTGAAACTTCACATGCGCAGGGCACTGCTAGTAGACCAGTGGCATTTTCACTTCAAATTTATATAGTCTTTAGTCAGTATACTTAATCTGCATTTCTAACACCTGCTTCAGTCAGCTGTGAAGTGCAATGTTATCTATAAAATTTTCTTTCATCTTTGTACTGTCCATCTAACAAAAAAATTTTATGATGGTGGATAATTATTTGACTTTTAAAAGGATACGAAACTTTTCACGTTTTTTGATCATTGCTTGAAAGACATGCTCATATATTTGACATTCCATTTTATTAAAAGGTTTGAGTTTTTTAGAACCCCTGGCTTTCAGATTATTCATGTTATCTAATCCTATGTAATATAGTTCTCCTTCAAATAGTTAACATTTGCTTTCCATACAGTAGTAAAAATGTGGGAAAGAAAGCAGACCACAATTAAGCAATGAGGCATGACAAGATGTGCATTTTCAGGCTATTAGCACTTGCCTTAAATGCACCAGGAGGAAGAAGTTGGAATGACTTTTCCACTCAGGTGGGCATCAACACTGCCACCTGGATCATACCACAGTACAAGGTGATATCTAAAGAGTATGCAGAGGGGGAGAAACCACATGCACCTTTCATATGGTGGGTTTATGTCAGGCAAAAAAGCTGCCCCAAGTCACGCATGGTCTTAGTCAAGTTAAACACTAGAGGAATAAAGATGTCCCATGAAAGAGTACAATGTTCAGCTTTCAGTACACTGGACAGAAGGTAACAAGAACATCCCATCTTCATACATTAACATACAAATTTTTCTATTTGCCATGGTCACCCAATTTAGATACAAGCAAATTATTATTGGGAAGTAAAAAATTGCAAGTTCTCAAAGGTTTTACCCTGTCAGAGATACAATCATCCAGTCTGACCTTCCACCAGCTATCAGAGAAAGAACATCACATAACCAACTGTCCTTGCAAAAAGACCTCATGCTGGAGTTGACCAAGAAGGCACCTTTAGAAAATATTTTAGAAAAGGAATTTTGTGATACTATCATTTTTAGAAAGTAGAAGCAACAAACAAACAATTCGCTTATTGCAGGACAGTAATCAGGGGTAGGTAAGTGGAGAATTGGAATGAAGGTGGAGGAAACAAGATGCTGGGGGGTGCATTTGCTCACATGTCATGGCAGAACGGTGATAAACTGTATAAGTAAGTCTGAGCCTCAAGAAATTATCTCCGAGATGGTTTGGATTTTGTTGGGCTGGGACTTTGGAGTGCCTTTTTTCTGGGTTTTGCTTGCTTCTTTTTACAAGAAATTAAAATGAAAAATCTATACCACTGACAGAACCGATTAAAGAAGCCAGGTAATGACAGATCATAAACTAAACCAGTTCCCTCCGTCCTTCACAATAACTGGGCTTTCCAGATTAGTGCCATTAAGGGCGAAAGCTGAGGGTTGTTCAAGAAAGAAGATAAAACAAAATAGTAATGAAGCAACAACACAAGTACAGCTACTAAAAAGAAATCCTGAACTACTCCTGTCTCATACTGTAGGGTCATGGTGGTTTCCTCAAACTGACTTTTAAATGGCCAATAATAAACAATAAACACAAATTTCCAAAGGTTTTATAACCATACCTTACTTGCAAAGACTTCATGAAAGCTTTTGACCTAACCTCTGGCACTTCCACGAAGACAGTATTTGTCACCCTGACAGCAAGGGGAATGATTTCCAGCCCCTCAACTTACAGTAATAATGACATCCCTCTTGTTTTCACCCCTAGAGACTGAGGACTGCCAATTCATGGACTGCTGAGTTTTGAACAGGCATTGTTAGGTCAGATAGAGAAGAACGGCAGGAAAAATCCAGGCAGAGCTTTAACCTGTTCTGTGCCAAAAAAGGCAAGAAGCTTAATAAATTAATGTGTTTAGGGTATTTTTGCTCCCCCAAAGAGGCAGCAAAGTGAAAATAAGGTTTGTATAGAACAATACAGCACTGGTATTGATGTCTGTGAAAGGCTGTCACAAAACACGCACACTGCTTGCTAGAATACAACTCTTGCTGCTACTGAATCCACATCTGGTGGACACAGAAGGAAAAAGAGCTCCATGCTCAATAATGGATTAGTGCACCCAGGGAGGTGACTCCTCAGCACACCAGTCTGTATTTTATAACCCACACACAGAGGTTCTGGGTGAAACAACTCTTCCTTGCAGCAGCACTAGTTCAAAGTGCTAATCCAGCAGAAGACAGAGGCTTAAATATCCCTGCCCCACAGAAGGGATGATTTCTCTCCACTCCCTCTCACCCCAACACACACTTTTCCTATGCAGGTGACTAAAAGCTGCAGCACAGAGGAAAGAACATCACTACATTTCAATAAGAAGCTAAAACTTTGCAGGAGAACATTAAGAGTAGATTCTAAAGACATTTTCATTTCCTTTTGATGAATTTTTTAAAAGTGAGGGAGAAAATTATATATTTTGCGCATTTCCAAATCTGTCTGCAGGGAACATTTACCCCTAAATCAGGTCAAATGACTACATGTTTGTGTACAACCACAGCCCTAGAGAAATGCAGAGGAATGCTTCTGCTAGTATTAAAAGATACTACAGAGAGGGCAAAACAAAAAACAAACGGTCTTTCATAATGCCTCCTTCCTCAATTTCTTCTTCATGTACCAATCTACCTAACATAAAGAACCAATAAATTCAGACATTTGGTTCCCACAGACAAAACCAAATATTTGCAGGAATTTTAGATCTTGTTTCACAAATAAATTGTTCAAAGTTTTGTAGCGTAAATTTTCACCTTCTTAAACAAATCACACAAATATTTCTCCAGGTATTTGTCAGAAACAAATAGAGCAGTTTTTCAATGTAAACTTTTTTTAAAACTAATTTAACGTGATATAACATGATACAAAGTTCAGTGACCTAACTGGAAGTCAGACATTCTTATCTCACTTTATAACAGAACAAGTGATATTTCTTCACCTTAATGTCACTTTCTCTGCTTTGGAGTGAAAACACAGGAAACTGTTGCAAAACAGAAGACAAGGAAACATCATAAACCAGTACCAGAACCTTTCAACATTATGATCTGCACACAAGTTCCACCCTAGGGCAATTGTTTGGAGTTTTTTTCAAGTCCTGACCATTAACAATAGAAAGTAGAACCAGAAAAAAAATAGCCCAAAACAAGTATATTCTTTTGACAAAAATGCTGTATTTTCACAGTAAAGAGGACAATGACAGATTTTGGTAATTATGACATAAGTAATTTTAGACAACAAACTGATTTTATGCTAAAACTGCATATCAGCACAGATTTGACTTACATACTGATCCAACAAATCACCTGATTATATAATATTAAACACATATATTTCATTCTCTAGATGTTATCCAAATGATAGTTACCAACAAAACACACTCTTTTGATTCTGTAATTCATTAGTTTTCATTTAAAATGGAATCAAGCTTTTTATAAATTCCCAGAATTCAATCTCCATTAGCAAAAGAGATGACTGTACCACAGTCACATAGGCACTTTCATTTCCAGTTTCCCCACACTATGATCTTAATTTAAGGTACTCTGAATGCCCAGTCTCAGCTCCCGAAATTTCACTCTCTTGTACTTTGCAATTCATAAGTGGCAATTGGACTGGAAGAATAAAGCTGCTTTGATTCTCACACTATCTTTTCAATTTGCAACTAACACCCTGAATTCTGCCTCTGAATTTTCTCCAGCAACTTCCACTCTTGCTGCTTGTTTTACTAACTCAAGAAATGCTACTGGCACATAGATCCTCAGCTCTTCCTTACCCTAAGAGCCTGTCAATCCATAAAAACAGCAATGATGAGGCAGGATTTAATGTACTTTCTCAAAAGCCATCACCAAGTACCACACCAAGCAAGAGCACTAGATGGGGTTGCTGACCCAAAAAGGAGGTGCAAGGAAAAAATCCTCCTTACTGTTAGCTGTCATATGGGGAAGCAGAAAAAGCAGAATACTCAAAAGTATTTACCTTTAGAAAGGTAGTAGTTAATTCTTTTTGGGCTCCAAAGATAATACAAAGAGATACATTCAATGGCCTACTTATTGCTACCTTTAAACAAACTTTTTTTGGCAGAACTGGCTGCTTGAGTCCCTTAAGACCAAGCAACATGAATTAAGCGATCAGCAGCAAAACCTAACGGGAAAACTAAGAAAGCCCTGGGCCCCACTACAGCCCACATAATTTATATACATTCGACAGTTAACGGTTTCATTTTTTGTTATTATGTAGATTTCAATGCACTTTGCTCTTTGCCACTGGAAAAAAACACAGGGACTAATCACTGGCCTTCTAGAGGACACTTTTTGAGTATCACATTTTTACACTTACTCACTTTGCGTTTTGGTTGTGTGTTGTTTATTTTTGCTTGTTTGTTTTGAAGGAGTTCAGCATTACTCATAGACAAGCAGGGCTTTGTTTATTTTGCAAAAAAATCTGCATCTCATTCTAAGTGACACCCACTCTGCTCAGAGAAAGTGAGGTCAATGAATGAATAGTGGGATGGGTGCACATGCCTAGCCATCCCTCAAAACAATCACCTGTGTCAAGGCTCTTCTTTTAAGCCCATGCTAAGGGCTGTCTTTCACAGTGAGATTTGTTACTCTGCCTTGATTGTACCAAATTAGTACAAACTAACTCAAGCTCAGATATTAAACTGAGCATGCTACACACTGGAAGCACAAGTACACAGTAAAAGTGAAGGCATACATGTTTTGAGAAGTTACTTGCCAAACCTGGAAACAGCCAGTGATGCCCAAACTTAGACTGAGATTTCAGACTGAGCTGCAGAAATCAAAATGAGGATGTTAAATAATGACAAGAGAACCGAGCACCAGCCACAAAATAAGCAAAAGATACAGTGAGGCAACACAAGTGGCTCCCAAGATTATTTAAATTCCATGGAATATAAATTCTTCCAGCCAGGTTCATAATGTCTGGTCCAAAGGCTTGCTCCTGCTGAGCTCTAACCACTCCTTTCCACCCATATGAAAACCCATCCTTCTAGGATGAGCTGGCTTCCCACGAGGCTGATGAACAGGGAGATCTTGCTCAGGAATTTGAGAACTACCCAAACCAAATTCAGAGCACAGACCAGCAGCACCACTGTACAGCTGTACAAGAAGAAGACACCACTTCCAAGAGTGTGGTGGCACACCATAAAGTGCTCCACTATGAAATTAAACAAGACTGAATCTAGAATTCACCACCTGTTGTGAACAGACTTCCTGGCAAGATTTTCTTGTAAACAGCTAGCACAGTAAAAAGGGAATCCCACATGACTGCTCTGTCCCTTTTCATACTGCAAAGACACAGTTAAGGGGGAACGAAGGGGTATACAAACATTTGCCTGATTTTAGAAAAATATTTACTATGTTGGTGATAGAAATCATTAAGCCAGATATTTATCCTAGAAGTACCTAGGATAAAAAAGCAATTGTAAAAAAAAAAACCCAAATAAACCTAAACCATTCAATATCCATTAAGGTAAAATAAAGTAAATAAATTCAGCCCATTGGTTATTTCCATATGGTTGGATTTCTTTAAATAGTAATGAAATCATTGCTAAAAAATCCATTGTTATTAAAATAAAAAAGTTGGCTCAGCCTACCAAAATTAGATTTGTAAGTTGCTGGTCATTCCCATAATTAAATCTGTGTCACAAATTTGCAAGAAAAATGGACACTATGACTAATGCATTTACTTGCTGCACTAGTGCTGTCAGGCTGTGTAAATCATTATGCCTGCTAAAGCAGACTAGATAAGAATTCCATACATTTTCATTAACTCACTAAGCTTTGTGTATATGTGAGAAGTGAAGATTCCCATTCTCTGCTAGCTATAGCTTTCATTTGGAAGAGAATGTAAATAAAAACACTAGCCTTGATTTGATTAGCCACGTGGCTGCTCCAGAAATTGAGTTCTTTTTAATAATATGAATCAGCTCTCTCCCCTCTGAAAGACAGTCAGATAAAAGAACAAAACCGTATCTACTTGGTTTGGACAAAGGAGATCAATGGAATGATGGGCACCTGAAACAGGTTTCTCCCTTCAGACTGAGTTATGTAGCCTGGACACGTGCCTTATTTCATCTAATACATTTCAACAGAGAAAGCAAAGCACTGGACAGCACTGGATGAAGTCCCAGCCAAGACTTGGATTTCTGAGGTGCCCTTTGTGCTGTTTGCTCAGGACTGCAATGGTCACCAGAGCAGAGTCCCCTGAATCCTCTTTTTTTCCTCTTGATTTCCTGTCACCACAGACCTTCAGATCCTGGTTAGTTCTTTGTTTGAGGTGAAGCTGATGGCTGTTCCCTTCACACTTACTGTTCATAACCCCAAGGCACCAAAGAATCAGACAGCACTGACTCACATCACAAGTTGGATATTCTCCTGGGTTTCCAAGCCCACTGCCTCAAGGGAAAAGGAGATTAAGGAGAGGTAGAAAGAGATTAGACAAGGCTAGTCTAGTCTAGTAGTGCAGAGCACTTTGTGAGGACACACTGTTCTGGACTTCTCCTTTTTCCATGCAACTGGCATTATACTGTCACTGCAAACTGAGGGTAACTCAACCAAGCTTGTGTCTCCACTTCAGTGCAAGAACAGCCTCAATGACAGCTTATGCCTTGGAGAACAAAGTTGCTGCAGCTCAGGCAAACACCATGGAACAACCATCAGCACAGCATGTTTTGCGGTCTCCTGCCTACTGTTCTGTGGTTTGGACAATAACAAGCATTTGTTTTCACCTTCTAGAAGCAGAATAGAAATGCTTAGGAAGGATGATAATGCACACAATATTAAGAATCTCAGCAGACCCATACTTAACATCCCAGGTAATTTCTTTAGCCTTTAGGTGCAAAAGCACCCTACAAATGGAAGCAGCTACCTCAGTGCTTTCCATCCCAGAGGATCTCAGCATGCATTTGTGTGCAACCTTGTGATAACCAGCCACCCAGTATTAGTAAAATGCTATCAGATTTTATTAAAACTCCATTAAGAGGAAAAACTGAAATCACTTATTATGTTACACAATTATTGTAAACCAAACTGTTTAAATGAGGGGAGGAGATAATGATATTAACTACCCAACTCAAAGCAATCCTCTGTGGTATGAGTCTAAATATTCTCTTGGCTGAAATTTATGTAAATTGAATTCATTTATCGTTAGTTATTACTAATCCAGCTATATAAAAACACTTTTCTGTAACAATCAGTTCTTTCAAACACTGTGTTTTAATTAGACCTGGGACATTATTAAGCTAAGTCAATAAAATAATGTAAATATGTATAGTATCATTCCACACATTGTTTTGTCTGCATATTTATAGGAATATGGGCTTTGGTAGAGTTTAAAAGGAATTACTTTGTGGTTGGTTGGTAGTTTTTGTAAATCTCTTTACCAGTGAAAACAACTCCAGATCCTTAATCTAGGTGTATTTCTGCTCATCAAGACATATTTGGCATTTTTACATTTTGCATACCACAATGTGCTCCGTTTCAGCTGAACAAGCTCATCTCAGTATCATTCTAACATTATGCTGAGTCTTTTCCTGCAGATATTTTGTTCCACAACTTAATGTAACTTCTCAAGGACCATTTCCTAGTCTTAAGGGGAAAAAAAAAAGGTGTGGGGAGAGGAAGAGTAAACAGCACAGCATGGCTTCTACCCTTTTAAATCAGCCTGTTTCACACTGTCATACACAGACACTGGCCCACATGGTGTAGTCTGCAAACAGACAGGATACTGTCCTGGCTTGGTCAGGGCTACATCCAAGTGCAGCAACCTGCCCATGTGCCACACATTGCAGGACAAGGAACATAAGAAAAATTTCAGCCTTGCCAACCTTAGAGCCTTCCAAATTATCTCCAGGACACATATAAAGCTATGGTCACAAAGCTATATAACTACATCTAAGCCTATCCACACACAGCTTATAATCAGACACTAGTAAAAAAATGCAAATGTAATTTTGATTCATTATGAATTAAAGGTATAGGAAATACGGGTTTGGCTATAGGTGGTCAACCTAAGTTAGGCACCAATATAAACTGATGGATTGCCAACACCACCAGCACCACTACAACCTTCTGTTATCCTCTCAGAAACAGGCCAATTATTTTTACATTTTATAGAGCAGTTTTGACTTCAAACAATTGTATATACATATACACATACACAAATCTATTTTATGCTTTGGCAGCTTTTCAATGGAAAACTTACTTTGCAAGTGACCACATGCTAGTGCTCCACATCTGGAGCCACTCAATCAAAGGCCATGTAGACCTACACCACCGTGAAAGTGCTAGACAACTCTGACTACTTATTACAGTCCCTGGCTAATTATCACCCCATTGCATTTTCAGTCATAAGGTTTAACCTTCCATGGCTGGAGAAGTCTGTAAGGCTAAAGCTTTTAGTAAACATATTTGTGATTTGTTTTCTGTCATAAATACATATTCCCTACATAACCCTGATTTCAAACCAGAATACCACAGCAAACATTTAAGTGTGTGTACATATTTGTAACTTAATAGCGGCCAGTGTCTGTACAATTTTATTTTTAAAAAATCAGGAACTAGAAAAAAATCAGCTGGTACTGTGGTTTCATTCTAGCTGATATTCCATATTTTAGAAAAGTCTTTCCTGGGAGTTTTTTTAAGAAGAATGTTTACTGTAATGCTGCTCCAAGATTTCCACAAAGGTTTGAAGTGAATGAAAAGTGAAATGAGGTAATCGTATGTAAGCGGAACTTTCCAACAATCATGAACTAAGATCAAAACCAAAATTAAGAGTATTAGAGGACCACACAAACTAGCTCAGCTTCTTTAACTGGAATTTCTTCAAAGAGCTAGAAACAGGTAGTAGAAATTCAAAATATGTCTCTGTTGCTTTACTAGGAGCCAGTATTGTAGTCAGATGCAGTGGAGCCTGAATTCTTACTGAAGTCAAAATACATCTCGTGGTGTCAGCTGAGCTGAGCCTTTGGGTATTCATGGAAACCTCCTGAACTGAAAGCCAAGGACAGCAGAGAAACTGCAGCTTGTGCCAAGCAACAAGAGGAAACATCATGCACACACCCAGACTGAAGAGCTGCTCCAACACTGGGATTCCACAGTTTGAGGCAGAAGGTGCCTTCTTCCCATTGGAGGAGGACATGAGAGGTGACAAAAAGGACAAGTACTTGGGAATTGATATTTTAAAAGTATGAACAGTCATCTATACCCAAAAAACTGACATCCACCCTCCTAACATTAACCTCGTCCCTCCAAAAAGCAGCAGCACAATGCACAACCTCAAAATGCCACATGACTTTCTCTCTTGACAGTACAGCTTTTTATACTTAAGCTCCTAAATGCCAGCTTTTCATTAAAAAAAAAAGGAAAATAAAAATGAGTTATTGTGTACTTGCAGTTTTGATTTTAATTTCCTAATTTGAATTCTTTACTCATTATTCATTTTATACATCACAATCCTCCTTCTGGAGACACCAGACTGGAATCACAGACACTTCTAAACATGTGTAAATTTTAGTAAATAAGAACAAATTCAATTATTAGCCGCCTAAATAAATAAAACAATCAGTCACAGTAGCTTGCCAACATATAAAATAATTTTTTATTTAATATTCATGAATATCTCTCTAAACAACATGTCAATAAGAGAAATCTATTCTTCCTTTCTTCATAAATATATTTACTGTTCTTTACAGTGTCCTTCACAAATGTTTGTAAGACCATGAGGACCACAAATACTGCTTTTGCTTTTTAAAGAAACAGTTATATTTCCAGCTAGATTGATTGCTTTCCCATATCTAGATATTTTAGTGTGTTCCTCAGAGACACCGAGTGGCTCCACTGACAGTAAAATATGCTAAACCAATGACAAGTCACTGAGTAAATTAGCATCTACTCTCTGATCAGCTGGGTCATGTTTTCTTTTCAAAATCCATGGCCTCTTGATAGAAAATAATGAGTATTTGATGGGCCTTATTAGAAAAATCAATATATTGATGCCCATGTCTGAAGCATCTGCATAATAATAGATACTGTTAACCCATTAAGGAGAAAATTAAGATGTGTTTACACATTATTAATTTACCATGAGCAGAGACAATTTATTCACTACTTTTCTCAAGAGTTTAACAAAAAGGAAATTTTAATATCTGTATTTAACGTCACAGTGACATAAGCTGAAAGATGTTTCAAATTTTTTTGCCATCTGAATGGCAGAATTCCACCAACAATAATGTGAAAAATACAAAGACACCAATGACACTGTTAAAAATAACACCATAAAGCATTTGCTGGAAATACTGTATTACTTACCAAAAAACTTCCAAAAGCAGAATTAAATATAGCAGCTGCCTGAAGAGAAAAAAAGATAAATATCACCAATGGTAAAATAGCTACAGTACAGGAACAAAATGTTATTCCCCTGCCCAACAAGCTATTAGATTCTCCAAATACACATACACAGAGACCATTAGGCAGTTAGCCACTGCTTAAAAAATTGCCAGTGGCCTGTAACTTATGAAGACTGATAGGTTCTAGTTTATGCATTCATAAATAATGTGCTGAAACAGACAAAAGCAGGAGGAGAAAATCTTTGCTGATAGACTGAAGATGAATATCCACAAGAATTAAGAATATTACACAGAGTAGCTTGGTCTCACTGCTTTTGCTCTAATTTGCCAGGAACGTTTTTATATACTGACCTATTAATAAAAATAAACATAATCTGGTTTAACTATAATGCTGCATTTTCATACACTTTTAACAATTTTAATGAAATATTAATCAGGTACGCAAACTAATTTAATAGTTCATCATAATAAAGTATTGATAGATGAGAAGTTTCTATAGTTTGACCAAAACATTTAAAATAAAAACAACAAAAAATCCAACCAAAAAAGCCACAACCACAATGACCCTATACTTTTGAGGCCAAAATGTCATTCCTTTTTACACCATACTCTTTTAAAATAAGAAAATAAGCAATTTTCATAATGACTTTATAAGTGTTTGTGCTTACCTAAATATCCAGGAAATACATAAGGTAGCAGTATTATTTCTTAATATGAATTCATTAAATTCCAGGAAGCTAAAACTTGAGTCTTGCATAGCTTTGCCCAATTACCAAGAAAGAACAGAAACTCTTGTATGGCAGCCAGTCTGATGATGAAAAGCCACACAGCAAAGACAAGAGGAAAGAGAGCAGGGAAATCTACCATTTACGTGCCGACTCAGAGCAGAGTCAAATTAATCACCCTGGACACTTCCAGCCACAGATTAATAACAAGTGGATGCTAGTGAGTTTAGCAAGTTTGAATAAAGTCCAAAATCGGGGTAGGAGCTGTAGCTGAACCTGCCTTCTGCTCCATAAGAGGATGCAATGAAAATGAATGGGTAATGAGATCCTTGGCTCTAGAGAGCTTAGCTTTCTTATTCAAGTTCATAATTAATTCAAAGCTTTGATAATTTCATTAGATTCCTCCTCCGCTGGCCCTATCAATAAAAGATGGCACCGGACCACAGCTCCTCAGTGGCCCAAATACAAAAACAAATGCAGACTGGGAAACCTTTGCTGACTTGCTTACTAACAGGGACAATGGCATATGGCACTCCATGTTGCAGAGGGAGCATCTGAATAGATACAGCTAAATAAAACATTATAGTTGACAGTTGTAAACTACAGAAACATATTTTAACACCTCTTTCTCATCAGCATTTCCTTTTTGAACATAAAAAAAAGAGGCACAAGTCCAAACAGCTTTTCTTGCCAGAGATCATAGCTGAAAGGAAGAGTGAGTAGTACAAACAATTCTTCAACAAGTGTGAATTAAATTAGGATTTTCTACTTGTATTTAAAACTGTGCAGCTGACACGTTCATGTGGCAAGGGAGAGACACATTGCACCCACCCACAGAAACCTAGAGGATGGCTACCAATCCTGATTTGAGGTCCATCTAGAGACACGACACTTTTTTACTTAAAACATGCTGCAATTTCACTTCCAAGAGAAATTCCATACCTGGGAAGGTGTTAAGGAGAGAGACTAGATGGTTTTACAGCGGTCATACTAGATGGTGGCATTTTGGCCATCATCAAACTTCTTTTCTTTCTTCCTTTCTGATCCATCCGTAAGATTTCTGGATTTTTTTAAATATTCTCAAGCATGTAACAGGTACTAAGACAACAATCTTGGACAAATTTTATGCTTCAGTTATTCAGCCCCTCATGTGCAAAAGTTCATGACTGGTTCAGGGGTAATTTTTAATTCCCTTTCTCCAAGGTGTCAGAAATTATTCACAGCAGATGATTAAACACTCATTACAAGCAAAAGAGAAGAAAAAAAAAATCAGGAAGACTGCAAATTAAGCTGTAATCATTCAGATTATTTGCCTTGGTGAGGGAGGACTTACATATGTCAATTACTCTCTCTGCAGTTTTCTTTACAAATGACAAAATTTCTTTACATTTCCCCTGCGAAATTGACTTCGAAGTAAATTTTTCTCATAATCACAAACTGGGGGCTTATATTTGTAATTCTGGTTCAGCTTAAACAAACTGGTAGCAAACTGAATCAGCTGCTCCAATTTGCAATTAAACATACCTAGTAGCATGACTCTGTAGAATTTAAACACTTTTGTGCTTCCAACTCCCTTCTATCAAGAGGGATACACACCTCACAGGGCATTGTCAAAATTAATTCACTCCTTAAAAAGCACTCTGAAATCCTTAGAGGGATGATACAAATAAACAGTAGTGCTGACATATGATACAGCCAGGCTCTTAATTTTCTCTTTGAAACATTTATTAGTCACTATTATTATATAACTTTTTTTTAGTGTTTGCTCTTTGGGTGCTTCAGTAGACTATACGCAGTCTGCTTAAATGAAACAATGAAACATTTACATGTATTTATAATACTCCAAGTTCAGATTTGCATGTGTTTGCAAACCATTCACTGCAGTTAACATAAATAGGAGGGGAGAGCTGTTTACAAAATCTATGGTAAGGTCCTTCCAAAAGCTAAATGCATAGCCACGTATTGAAATGTAAGGTCAGATCACATTCAAAAGCAGCAGTACTAACAACTACACAAATTATTCAAACTTATATCAACTCAGAGGCATGACTGGAAGTCAGTGACAGTACAGAAGAGCATGTACAGCCCCACTTGAGCTTACAATTCTACACACTAGCTCCACTAAACAACAAACTCACTTTTTATTGGACAGGTACAATTTCAGTCAATTCTGTATGGCACTGGGCTTGAGAGACACTCTCACAGTCTGCATTTCCAGTGAGGACTGACTGGCCTGGAGCACTTCCAAGGCCACCTCTGAAGGACACCTACTTGGCAATACACAGCAGAAACCTCCTTCTTCTCACACCTGAGTCTAGCACAAAGGCCTCAGCCCTATCTCTTACCTTATTCTGGAATACATATGTACAGAAAACACTGTTAAGATTTGTAACACTGACAGCAACAAAGATCCAAGACAGTCCTCAGAGAAACAAATGCCAGTAAAAGATGGGAGAAAAAGGCAAAGCCACAAGCAAGGGCTGAGCACTTCCCCTCGGGTGGGTACCCAAGTGCACCAGCAAGTACACACAGCTTTCAAGTACACGTGACCAGGCAGCAAATCAAACAAGCATGTCTAGGTTCCAATAGCATTAAATACAGAATACATTGTAAACTCTCTTTCATTGCCTTTTATTTTGGTATCAAACTAAACTATCTTGGTTGGGAGAGCACATGCTATGGACACTATGGCCTGCCTGGCCCTGACCTGTCCCTGCCCTGTGGAAAGGACATTCCAGGGCCAAGGCCACAGATGCAGAGTAATGAAACTAAACGGCCTCAAAATCTTTTGGAAGGAAGCAGCCTGGGCATCACACAAAGGGGCTCTATGAATGTCTGCAATTCCCTGCAGTTAAAACCTTAGCACTAGTGGGATGTACCACACACTAGTGGGACAGACAGCTCAAGCACCAGGCATGATACTAATTATCTGTTTAACACACATGGCACAACAAAAAAGAAAAGAAAAACCCAGAAGAGCAGAAAAGAACTGGAGAGAGATAAGAACTCCAGCCATTCTACTGCAGGGTTATGCAGTAGAGGACAGAGAACACAATGTGGTAGTGTAACTTTTTACAGTGTCCACACTATTATTGCAAGATTTAATGCAAATACATCTATTTGACAGGGAGAAGAAAAAAAAAAGAAAGAAAGAAAAAACAAACCTGAAGAAAGTGATGGAAATGATTTGATCAAACAATAGAAAAGGAATTTTTATCTACCCAAAGAGATGAGTGTAGTTCAAGAACGTGGAAGAAGAAGGCAGGACATCGGAAGTAGCTTGAATGAGTTGGCAGAGTCCCTTTAAACAACTCCTTCAATCTCCTATTTAAAAATAAAACCTCATGTGAGTGTTACCACAGCTCATGTCTTAACTGCTGTTTCCAATAATAAGATGTTACAGCTCTGTAGAAAGCTATTTGCCACAGCACTGTTACTGCAAACAGAATATAAATATACCTAATAAGGTTTAATCTGTGTTGCTGTTCATAACTATTCATCTGAGTTCAGACAGGAAAAAATATATATATTCAAGTTCCTGGGTTTGAGCACTAAATTGAATCAGGTGTCCTCTTCTCTTAAGAAAATTAAGTTGCTTTTGTGCAAGAGTGTTTTAATGAGAACAGAGCCTGCCGACATTGATAAATGGGAATGACACCAGAGAGAGCATGTAAGCAGGACAATATGTGCATGTTACAGTCTTACAGGCTATTTTTCACTGACTATCCTGAATGACTTCGCTGTTTCTTAAGGGGCCTATTAATCTCAAATTTAGTTATTACACAACGTTTATTTGAACATATATTCTGTGGATGATGACAGTTAATAAAGGAAATCTTTTACAAGCTGTATTTTTACATATTGTTCCAACTGCAGCTCCCAGTCATTGTACCGTATTGATGGAATAACCTAGTCATGATGCAGCTTTAAAAAAGGCACATATATTCAGATTCCTTTCTAAGCATATGGGGACTCTTAAATAACTGTTAAAATGCATATAAAAATCCTGCTACAGCAAGGCAGAATGAAAGAGGCAGTGTTAACTGCTCAACAAAGTCTCTAGCTGCCCAATTGCCCCCTCAGAGGCAAAGTACATGCCTTTTTAACACTCCAGCATCATCTTTGAGAAACAAATAGGGTCTAGTTTTGATCCTCGGAGATGTATATACATTCCATACTGAATTCAGCAGAAGTTGAAGTATGCATCTTACACATTAATCTGGCCCATGCATTGTACCTGTGTTAGGGCACCTCAACAGTGGTATTTCATTTAAAACAAAACAAAAACAAACCAATGCAAACAAAAAACCCACAAACCCATCAAAAAACCCCCAAACCAACAACCAAACACACAGCAAATCAAGCCCACAAAAAAACACACCTACAAAACTCAAGAAAAAAAAAAAGACCCTGCAAAACAAAATTAAAAAACACAACCAAAAAACCCCCCACAAACCCCAGACTTTGGTAACAACTAAATCTTATTAAAAAAATGGGAGCTGATGTTCAAAAAGTCTCTTATAAAAATACTGAATTACTCTAATTATTTTAGTGGAGTAGAAATACAAATAACTTTACCCTCTTCAAAAACAAAAGCATGACAAAATCCACACCACACACACAAAACACCTACAACCCACCAACCAAGGAACTTTCAGAACACCAACAAAATTAAAAAAAAAAAATAAATTACCAAAGTATGGAGGGGATTATGATTTTATCCACTACCATGACCCTTGTGGCCCAACACAATTTGTCTTTTGTTACCCCATTTTTGTAGCTCCTCATGCCCTCCACTGCCTGTTGGTAATAATATTTACAAATACAAAAACATCTATGCAGAGGATGTCAACAGGAAAGCTTTTTGGACACACTTATTTAGTTTATGTGATGCTTTCCTTTGAAGGATTTCTCTGTTTCACCAATAGTTTCAACAATACTGAGACAGAGAGAGAAAACTCTCCTGGCTTGCTTTCCTTTGGTACCTTCTCTCTACTGAGAGCAAACAGGATGACTCAAGGGAGTTCTGGAGTCTCAGCATGATATTTATCACTCAGAGGCAGTGGGAGATGAAGACTAAAAACCAGGTGAGTATATACATGAAACTTTTTTTTTTCCAGAGGGTTAAACCAGAATGTAAACATTTGTTAACAATTCAAAAGGAAAACATGAATCACTGAAATCTCAGGAACACTTAGTGTCAGTGCAAATTTCCACCAATACTAACACAGAGATTGTAACAGAAAATCCATGTTGAGCAAAAGTTGGAAAGCAATACTGTACTGTATGGCTGGACCATTTTACTTGAGATTACTTGTATAACTGAACTGAATGAAAACAAAAGAATTCATCATGGGTATGTATCAGAAGGATCACATGAATGAACCCAGAAGGAAAGAACCTCTTTCAGGAGCTGGAATGTCATTTTCACATTGGAAGAACCAAGATTTGGTCTCAGGTACAGAAATGACAAAGTGTTTCATTAGACACAGTGCACTGTGCTTGACTAGTCCAAACAATAATGCTGTTGCTTGGTTCTTGTTTCTTGTTTTATCATAAATGGCACAGATCTACCCATATCAGATGCTTATGCTTAGCCTACAAAACTGGTGTGATGCTCTCAGGACTTACCAGGGAAAAGGCCTATCTAGGCTCTACTCAGAAACATAAATGCAGACAGCACACACCTTTTGCAAACTCTCATGTGGCCCTTCAGGATGACAAGGTGAAAAGAGATGACTGCTTTCCATCAACCACAGTCCATTTCCTTTCGACAACAAGAAGGGCTGTAAGCAGAGACAGCCAGCAACTCTCTCACCTGGTCCCTGTGTGACAGTCCTTAGCCAGCCATACCCCAAGCCCAGCAGTGCCCTGCAGCTGATTTTCCTGTCGTCCCATGAGCTGCAGTACAAAACACACTCACGGGACACAATGCCTTCCTCTGTTGGTTCCCACACCACACACCCCAATGGGGCACTGACCTGAGCATCTACAGTGGACTTTTGAATACCAACATGAATAAACAGTCTACTCAAAAATTGTAAATGCAAACATTAAGATCACTGCTCAGTGCCAGTGTAAACATTCACACAAGCAGTGATTTAAAGCTGACGGACTGGTTACAACACAAGCTTTCTCATACTAGTACATATGCCCATAAAAACCATGCTCCAGAATCTGACATGCTCCTCTGCAAAATTCACATGGTTCTGCCACACCAGAAAACTCTGAGTTCCTAGGAAGGCATATAGCCAAACTTTTTGTATGTATCTTTCCCCAAATGGAAAGTCCATTCCCATCATTTTCATGGACAGAGGAAAACAAGATAACTTCCCCCTTCCACCTACATACTCGAAAGCAAATGCCTCAGCAGACATACATTTGGCCTCTGAAACATGATTAGAGGTCAAAAAGGAAAGAATCTAACGAGTCACTGACTCTTTGGTATGGAAACTACCCACAAACCTCATGGACATCATGCATTTCTTAGAGACTCCAGGTTTATTACCTTAGCAGTGAAGGCACTGGCTCTCACACCAGAACAAATGGACTGCTGAACAATGATTTAATAAAGGAGGCTCAGCTGAACGGTGCTACACAAGTACAGCCAACTTGTTCCTCTCTTATGGCCAAACACTTCATAACTGTAAGTGACTTTCTCTCTAAAAAAAAAAAAAAAAAAATTACTATGGAAGGTATCCTCAAAAGGGTATAGAGCAATAACAACCTCCCAAACACACTTTTATTTAAGTTCACATTTTCTGAGATCTTAAGCTGTGATAAAAACACTTAAAGGTCTTGTCCCCTGATTCTCCTGGAGACACATCATCCATAACATGATTAGAGGTCTAGTTAAACAATGCATCCCACAACTCCAAAGAGTATTACTTCCCTGTTGAAGTGAAATGAAAGCACAAGGCCACTTTTTAAAAGGTGCCCTTTGCATTAACTGTAAGGCAGTGCCTGCACCAGTATTCTTCTATAAATATCCCACTGTCATATTGCTTTCTGGGCAGTCAGAGGCAGAACCAGACATTTTAACTGCTGTGCCATCAAAACCAGCTCAGAACAGCACTGTTATGAAAGTCACTGTGACAACTACCACCAGGAACAACCTGGCTGTCAGTTGTGCAGTGCTGGGAGATGGGAACACAACACGAGTGCAAGGAAGAGCGTAGCATGGGGAGGCTGACTGAAGTACCACCTTTGTAAAATAAAATTAGTGTGGCCCTCTGCACAGACCCCATGAACCTTGCTCTCTGGAGCTTGTGCCAGAATCTCTCACAGATCACAGTTAAGGAGATTTTCATCTCATCAAGAAAAGTCTGTTATTACCTCAAAGAAGTGCAATTTCTTTCTATTCTTTTTTTTTTTTTTTTAACCAAGCCCAAAGATTAGGCTTTACACTAAGCCAGTACTGTATGGTACTGGAAATTCCCTTTTTATAAGCCCAGCCAAATCTCTGCACAGTGAAGTATCGTGGCAGAGGTGGAAAGAAAAGTAGCATACTGTATGAAAGAGACCAGCATAACAGCCACTGCCTGAAGGTTAAAAAGGAACAATCTTGAGGCATACAACCGCATTCTTTTAAATGCTGCTCACCTACTTTCATCCTTTATATTAGCAATTTATATTAGCAATTACCAGAACTTACACATACACAGACTGAGAAAGTCTTTATATATTATCTATCTCCAAAATGTGCCTAAGGAATTCAGCAGTGAATGAGTAACAACTGAAGGTCCAAGGTTCTCTGAAAAAAAAAATAACTACAACTTTGGTATTTACTATCACCCTTCTTTTGGAACATACCCCAAACATCTCTAAATTCTAATCAGTTAGTTGTCCCCATTTTCCAAGTGGACAGCTACACCCTCTAATCCAAAGGGGGCAGGGTAGAGAGGGCTAGTCCTCCAGTACATGGATTAATGCCAATCAAGCCTAGGCACTTGGTGTCACAGCTATTTGGCTATCAGCAGGAGTACACCATGAACTAAAAAAATGCTGAAACTCTTCTTTGGAATTCTCACTCATATACATATATATTTATTATGTAAACATACATATATAGGAACCCACTAGCAACTAAAGGTTTTATTACTTCCTTGAAGTAATTTACTTTATTCTAATGGGGCAGAATACTATACAACCATTACTTCTTTAAAGAAAAAGTGGAGGGGAAACTTTAATATGTACAGGTTTTGTGTACAGAATCACACTCACCAAAAGCTGTGCTGGTTGTGAGACCAGGAAATGCACAAGCTTGTTTTACTTCCCAAAGTCACAAATCTGCTGTTCACAATGAACATGCACTTTGTGGCACCACTCATTGAACTTTCTATTGACATTCATAGCTGGCTGGAAACTGGAACATCCAATATAAGGGATATTCCAGTACTTAAACATCTGCTTTAAACCTAAGTTCCCCCTGCCTCTAGAATCACCACTTTTTTCATCTTATGTTTGAAATTTTCTTTTTTAACCATTTTATCTTGGTATTTTGCTGCTTTCAGCTGAATTTTTTCTATGCTTAGCAGAAGTGTGATTGTTGCCACAAGAAGCTTTTCAGTTGGTCCACAATGCAGCATTGTTATTAAATTCTTACGATGCACTGAGAAGATACAGCCAGGGAGATCAGTTTACCATGAGAAATGGGAAAATGGAGCACCTAAGTTAAACTTAAAAACATGGACTGAGTGCAAATGATTTGTTTGCAAAACTGACCCAGCTTAACCTGACCTGAAACAAAATGTTTACAGACAGATTTTCGTGAAAGAAAGAGGAAAAATTTCTACAAATTGCATATTAAAGGAGCATAAAAAGAAAAGAATGGAAACACTCCCAAATTGAGACAGCTTGTAGCCCAAGCTCTGTATTCCTAAAGCAGTTACTAAAGAACTATGTGCAGATACAATGTGAAAGAAAAACAAAAATGCAATTTTTGAAAAAGCACTCCAACAAGAAAGCACCTCTTTTATAACAACGCATCCGCTTTCCAGCATTTTGTGGTTCAAAGTATCTCATCACCTTACTGATAAACTGTAGAGACAAGAACAACACATCCTGATTTGCCCATAAAGAAATCCCAAGAAAAACTTAACAAGCAAATCAGTAATTTTGTGTTAAGTACAAAGGCTCCAGAAGGACACAGATACTGCTGCTACCCATTCTGTGATGGTTATTCATCATGGGCACCCAAGAAGACACAGGTTATAGAAGCAAAATTGTCTCTGTCATGCCCAGAACATCCTGTATGTGCACAGTCAGACCAAACTAAGCATGCAGAAGCAATCTAGACCCAGAGTTCTTGTCACCACATAGTACTTCAGTAACACAAGATACCCTATGATACATAAGGGGATATTACTGTGTAAGAAGCACATTTATGACTGCCAGATCAAAAGTGTGAGAAAAAGCTGCCAAATTTGCCGCACAGCAGAAAGTACTGATGCCAAGAGAGATACTCTTTAACAGCAACACAGAGTACCAATAATGTGAACACAAAGATAACGAGTAGAATTCAGATACACAAACATGTGAAGAGTAGAAAACGTCACCTTACACACTACAAGCAATCAGAAATCAGACCTTCAACAAAGAGCAACTACCAGCTAAATGTACAAGCACCTCACCTATCAAACAACTTTATATCTGACACATTAGCTGCATTTTGTAAAATTAGCTCTCACTTTAAAAAGTTTAATTTAGGTTAACAGCAATTTCTTTGACTAGTCTGTGATCAGCCCTTTGGGGTGTAAAGCAGATAAATAAGCACATTACAAATCATGTCTGGCTGGTATTTTGAGTCAAGTTTTGCCACTGATAGAAGCTTGATAAAAGGCAGAAAAAACCTCAGTATATCAGGTTGTATCATAAGGGAAAAAAACAATGAAGCAAACACCAAAAACCCCCATATCTGTTTATGGAACAGATTTTCATCTCTCACATACATTCATTCTAAAATCCAGTTACGGTTTAGTCAATTCTACTGCAGGAAAGACCTCAAAAAATATCACAACATTGTCATCATCTCGTTGAATCAAAGTTCAATTTGCTCTAACACCATAACAAATGTATTCTTGCAATCTGTATCTATCTCATGGAAGTATCAACAAAAATCAGAGTGATATACTTATCTACAATATATAAAAGAATCATATCACCACTAGAAGCTGTAGTGTAGCAATATAGCGGCAGAGCATGAAACAGTAATCAAAGTCCTGAAAAATACACCATTGTCAGCATTGTACACTGGTACCAGTGTATTATAGCACCTCAGTTTAAAATAAATCAACCTAAGTGCCTGCTTTGGTAAGCACTTTGAATTCACTGTACATCAGCATTAGGGGGGGTAATGCACAAAGAAACAAATCAGGAAATGGGACTTGTAAATAACAATTCAATTAGCAGATTTATATTACTCATTTCCTAATAAACTTTCTACCCACACCTATACGCAAACCCTCCTACAGCCTTCCCCCCTTCATTTACATATCTGTGCAGGCCTGCTCTTTTTTCTTGCGAGCCCCTTTGCCCTTTCAATCATGAAGTATATTACTCCACTGTCAGAGCAAAGCAGTTCCTAACAACAGGGAGCCCAGCTGGGATAGGAAGAGGGCAGCAGGCTCAGGCATTAACATAATAATCCAACTGTGTTCCCCCAGGCCCTTAGGGCACACAGCATATTAGGCAGCCCTCCTGCGCCGCCCGGGCGGAGGCTGCCGGATCACCTGCCCATCAACCTGTGGCAGTCGCTCCCACCTCGGCCGAGCCAGCTCCTGCCAAGGCCCCATGCCCAATTACCATCCCACAAAAGACACACGTTCATTTTCCACGTCTGCTTAACACACCCGCTGCACATCCTTATTTACTTTTGGAACGCACCTCGCCGTGCCATTTCCAGCAGACTCGCTCCCTGCCTTTTAACTTCTGCAAAGTCTTGGGTTTGTAACAGGACCTACTGCTGCTGCCAGCGGGATCCAGACCTTGAAACAAGATTTCAAATACAAAGCACTGCTCTCCAGGTGCAACTTCCAGTCCTACCTACCCTCTGAATTCTACCCTGAAAGAAAGAGCAGGAAAAAACAAAAAGGCAGACACATGCCTTTGTTATTTCTGTGCTGTGCCATCCAAGGAAATCAGTCCAGGGTGGGCTTGCTTATCCTTGCTGGGGTTTGTAACCCTGGAGGATTTTCAGCAGCAAAGTTATTTCACAGTCTTTGGTACAAGGCCTGCCACCACACAGGGCACAGCTACTGATTAAGGAATAGAGCCCGCGACAAGGTTTGAGCTGTACAAACACACTTATTAGATATTTCCAAGAATCATTATAATGCTGATTTCATATGCAAGACTTATGAAATCATCCAATTTAAAGAAGGCTTAGAATTGTACAACTCTTCCCAACTAATATTTCTGAATACCTGAAAAATATTCCCACATTTCAAATGCTGCAGGTAGCAAACTACAACTCAGAATACAATTTGCGTGTTTCCTCTATTAAGCCCTTAAAAACAAGTTTGCATTTATTATGCAGTGTGTTTCAATACAGTCCTCTTACTAACCCTTTTATTTACAGTATATATGCTACTTGTAGAGAGTACAAGCTCAGGTAATTAACAACAATAATAAACACACTTGCAAGTAAAAAACAGTATTTTCTTCATATTATACATGACAATCTCAGAGATTACTAGGAGAAAAGCATTTGGTTCTAATATAACTTTTATTCTCATTAAAACATACATAGTCTCTAATTACCCTGAACAATGGAAGGCACAACAGAAATGTAATACAGTCTTGTTAAAATAATGCTTTGCAGACTGAGCAAAGCCCGATTTACTTGAGCACTTGTGAAGCAAAATTTCCCTAACCTCATTAATTTTCATTTATCCAGCCCTCTCAAAGAAGGAAACATTCAGAAGCAATTCTGTATTTTATTTTAAATGCCTGGCTGTTATATTATCAGTACAAAGAAGTGCAACCCACATCACAGTAGTCTGTCAGAGAAAGACCACGTAAAGTAACATTAGCTATAGAATTTAAATATTTTAGAAAGCAACCGATACACAAGCTCTGCCTATTACTATTCCTGGAATACATAATGGTAACAAAAGGTATACATTATGAAAATCATGTCACATTTTGAAAACATTTGCTTACAAGCAATTAATTTTCACAACACAGACATTCTTTTCTGCCACCACGGTCATAAGTTGATAGCAGCACATCCCTCTGAACTGGGAAGGGGACGCAGTTAAAAGCCCTTTGCATTGAATTTATGCTGGGTCACAGGGTCACCAATAAAACACTAGGATAACCTAGGGGGTTACAAAGTATTGTAATATAGTCAAGAGTCTACTTACACAGCCACAAGCTCATATATTACTATGACTTGATTTAGGTTTCTCGGATCTGATATTTAGAGAGGATGAGCTTTGTCCACTACCTCCCAGTCCTTCAATCATATCATTTGCCGCACAAGACAATTACCCTCACTGCTGGCATAAAAGTGAATAGCACTTAGAACATTGTAGCTTTTCTCCTTCAGCACCTCTAAATAGAAATTACTTTGATTATACAAAAACCAGGAAAAGGAGCTGACATTTTTAATTACAAAAGATTAAGATAAGAAAAATTCCTTGAACACTTGTAACTTTCTAGAGCTGGTTCTAATTAATTTCCTTTCTTCTCCAAATTATAGGTCAAAAACTCCACAAACTAAAGTAACAGGAAGTTGTACCTGGGATACTGGAAAAGCAGATATTCTACAGCAAGAGTTCTCTACTGGGAATTTAAGTATAATCAAGTCATCAAGCAGCTTTTGCTGTTGGTGGTGAATGCTTTGTGCATACAGACAAGTTGCCATGTGCTGCCACGTGCAGACACACTGTAGAAAACTACAATGTTAGTTACATTCCTCCTCTTATAAATTCCAATGTTGTGAATGGAACGAACACATGACCAGGAATAAGCTTATGAACAGAAACACATTTTTCTATTTATTTTATTACATGATCATATCCATGACTCAAGTCAAAATGAGATTTTTTTGGTTTTACACAGCCCAAGGTGGGAATGCTGCAATGGCTCGGGTAAATAAAAGGTAAACTGTGGCTTTAGCTTCTGATACAGCTTGGGTTCTGATGGGCTGTTTAAAACAGTGAGAACTCCTGAAATTACTAAATATAAAAGTTGCAGTAGGGAGGAAAACATAGCGATTGTTCAAAATATATTTCATATGACAACATCACCATAAACCCCCCATATATTTCCTTGAAGTAACAAACTAGTAGGTCCATGTGGATGATGTATTTTAAGTTCCTTCATAATTTATCCTGCTATTTAACCACAATTTTCTTTTCTTCTACAACACTCACTCTGACTGCTTGTAGAGCCCTTGCTCTTTCATAACACAATTCCTATGGCTTTATTCTTAAATATCAGAGAGGAGAACATTAGTAGTGTTGTCTTTCATATACAGCAGTGCCAGCAGAACATCCCTGTCATCCCTAGATGCCCATCAGCCCTAACTAGAGAACACTGTTCTCATAGATTTCTAGAGGGCAGTCTCTTTATTTCCTATGGTTTTTCCTTCACAAAAGTTATTTCAAATTCATAAAGACTCTCTTGTAATAGAAGTACCCAGAATGAAGCAGTTTTCATTAATATGCAATATAACACCTCAAATTTATTCAGCTTGTTGTGGTGGGTTGACCTTGGCTGGATGCCAGGGTCCCACCAAAGCTGCTCCTTCACTCCCCTCCTCAGCAGGATAGAAAAATATAATGCAATGCTGGTGGGTTGAGTTCAGGACAGGGAGAGATCACTCACCCATTACTGTCACAGGCAGAACAGACCTGACTCAGGGAAAAAATTAATTTATCACCAATCAGATCAGAGAAGGATAACAAGAAACAAAAACAAATCTTAAAAACACATTCCTCTCACCCCTCCTTCCTTTCCACACTTAACTTGATTCCCAAATTCTCTACCTCCTTCCCACCAGAGGCACAGGGGGACAAGGAACAGGGCTTGGACAGTCAGTTCCTCACACATTGCCTCTGTCTCTTCATATCCCCCCTTGCTACAGCATGGGATTCCTCCCATAGGAGACAGTTTTCCGTGAACTTATCCAACATGAGTCCTTCTCAGAGGCTGCAGTTCCTCAAACTGCTCCAGCATGGGTCCCTTTCCACAGGGTGCAGTCCTTCAGGAACAGCCTACTCCACCATGGGTTCCACACAGGTTCACCTTCTCTCAAATCCACCTCTGTAGGACCCCAGCTTTGCCAAGCAAACCCAATACACCTGTGTAAGGTATTTACACCTGTTCTTGAGTCTACTCAAGCACCCACATTGCTCTAAAGCATGTTTTTCTGTAAATCAAAATAAAGGACTGTTTTATAGGTCCTGACATTTCATGGTACAGAAATGTGCTACATTAATAAGAAAGTGGGGGACAATCTAATTGCAGAAAGTATCAGTAACCTCACCAGTTCCAAACTCCAGTTACTGTTTTAATAACAATTAATGTCTCCTAACTTCATCTCTCAACATAAAAAGTAGCTGACATCTGTCAGGGAGAAGTAGTTCTGCAGTGCTTTTCTCTGTTCCTGCACTGCATTTGAATCTCCCACATCACCTCTGATCCAGTCACTTTTTTACCTAAACTAGAGGTGATACTAGTGATTCAAAAGAAAAAAGTATGTATCAATTTTATCACCCTGAAAACATAAGAAGATGTCATTGCTTCTGCTTTTATACACCCATCTAATATTTGCTGACTACGTCGCACTCTTGCTTGTCAGCAATAGCTGTGGATTGGCTTCCAAGAGCTCTAGGCAGAAAACAAAAGAGAATGAAGGGAAAGGCATTTCTGTTTCAGATATGCCAATCCATCTAGTAGGGCTCTCCCAAAGCCTCAGCTAGGGATTCAACACCTTCCTAGGAAGCACCCTGCTGCCTGTGTGAGGTAACTCCAAGGAAGGTGACACAGTCTCTGCAGACACACCTTCACACACAGCTGGATTTTACCCATTCCAGTCCTGACCATGACCTTCAACAGAGCAGTGCAGACAATCAAGGCTGCTGCAACGCCTCCCAAAAGAACAAACGAGCAGGAAAAGTAAGAAAAGACCAATCCACAAGGGTTGCACAAAACAGAATTGGAACATTATAAGGACCTGATTTCTTTACATTAGGATAGCCAGGCAGAAGCTTCTGAACAACATGCGGCTGCCAAGCAGTCACAGTGAGGCCTTTGTGCCTGGATTATGGCACGTGAACAGCAACAAATGATCCAAAATTCAGGATGCCAACATCCATATGGAAACAGCTACTGCCTGCAAATCACTCATATGCAGCCCCCGCTTCCTTAGCACCTCTGAGAAGCACAGTACCTGTCTCTATCCTATTAATATTGTGAACCTCATTAAAATTTCCATAAGATGATCAGTTATACTTGCTGACAGCCATAGGTTAAATAACCCTGTTTAACCAGAAAGCTTTGCCCTCACATTTCTTTAGATGCTGATTTGTTTTAAAAAAGGCTTTGGGTGTAGAGCAAGAGTGATGAGGTGTGCAGCTGAACAAGAATGGGGACAACAGAGCAGCAGTCACAGCTGTGTTGGAAGATGCAGACAGCAGGCACACCTGTGACAACAGCAGAAGTGTAAAAAACAATGGACTTTCAGGCAGATCAGCTTTTGGGGTTTCCTGCTCAAATAAAATGTTTTCAAATGAGACTGTCAAGACTGGAACAGACAAATCAATTCAACACTTTAAATGACTCCAGAGACCTTTCCTTCACTCACTACTTACTCAAAATGCCTGTTAGAATTGTTAAACACGTATAGACAATATGACCAGAAACTCACCCTGCCACTCAAACATGCACATGCAGTATTTGCCACACATAGTATTATATCATGTTAAAGAAAGTGAAATTGTAGTCATCATAACACACTACAGTATCTCTGATAACTACAGCATGATTCAAAAGTTAGGAAAAATTGTTCAGCTTTCAACAACTAAAACAGCACAGAAGGTTATTATTTAGTAAAATAAATATTCCACTCACAGCCTTGCTATCTTCATCTGAGGATAAAAAAATAGATAAAGCACAGAAGGCTGCAATCAGGTTTTTCTCTCTCTCCAGAAGCCACTCACTCCTAAAGCACTACAAGAATTCAAAGCCAGCAATTACAATCTTTGTTTGTTTCAGAATTCATAGTACAAAAAAAGCACTGATCACTAAAAATATCAATTACCATTTAATTAGAAATATTAATATGAGCAAAAGCAGTGATATGCAGACATCCTGTCTCTGGAATGAGATACTACTTCCTTTTAGATTAAGATGGCATGAACCAAAACCAACACCCTGAAAAGTTAACTATTCTTATTGACACAGTTCTGGAAAGGAATGACACCAGCCCAAGGGATGGCAGAGTAAACAAAAAGAAATCACGCTAACTTCTGGCATTTACAAATGACCATGATAAAAAGGATCTGAAGAGTTACATAAATTTACTATGAGAATATGCAATTTTTTTTTTAAATTTTTTTTGTAACTAAGGTGTACTTATGCAACACTATCAAAAAGACCAAATAGTTACTACAGACAGGGCTGTACTGGCAAGAAAATTTAACCAACAAAAGGGTTAATTAGGGATACAAATTTTCTCAGACTGTTAATAATGGGGATGACACATAGTGTGTGCCCATAAGTAATTCTCAGGTATCTTTGATCTTCAGCCCCCAGCGATTACTCTTGCCTACCATACCCTGGCCTCTGGGACTCTCTCAGAACCAGACATCTGGCTACTTTGTTGTTTTAGACTAATCTCATCCCAGGAGGGCTCAAGAAATGACACCAGGCAAGGAGGGTCCTGGCAAGGGAAAAAACATTACAGTATCAGCAGATTTTTGAGTGGACTAGAGCATCAAAATTGTCTTCAAATTTCTACAGGGATCCCATGGCTTCTCTGCTCTCCAGCACCACTTTCACACAGAAAACCAGAATGCACATGATCCCATTTTAAAGCGCTGTTAATCTCTTTGGAGAAGCTAATGAATGATAATCCAAGAAAGAGCATGTGACAGGGGCAAACGGAAGTAAAAAAGAAACTGCAATGAATGGGTGGATTTAATTAAGATTTTACTGAAAGGCCAACACACTGCATGATCAAACAATGCTTTTAAAAGCCTACAAAAATTACTCAAACACCATTTTTCCACTAATTCATAGGTTTTAGCTGCCAGCAGTGTTATCCCTGAAGCATGACCCTCTGAGAAATGCAACAGCTTTAGCTGAGTGCCTGACTGGCTGCCCCGGGCTCAGACACCGGGCAGTTCCCGATGCACTGAGCCCACAGGGGTCAAACGGGCTGCAAACACGCAGAAAGGAAGGTTTCACTCTAAGGCCAGGCTTTCTCACCATCAGGGGCTACACGGGTCTTGCCACAACCTTTAGTCCACTGGCCTCCCCTCCTACAGGTTACACTGTATGTGCCACTGGCAGCTGGACAAGAACTGCTGCAGCCAGCCCCAGAAGAAGGCTCTTTCCCTGTACTGATGCTCCTACATCCTTCCTACAGCAGAGCTCCTACATCCCAGGCATTCCCAGTGCCTGCACTTGGCAACAGAAGGAACCAGAGTGCTCAGACCTGGAAGGAATAAAAATCCCACATGTATTTTCCTGGGGGCAGTAAGCACGCCTGTACTGTGAACATTATCTGTGCCACATTCTTCCAAGCAGCATCATTTTTAAAATCCAGGGGTGGCACATAACAGCAATAAGGAAGAAATCACTTCTGTGTGGGTATCCTTTTGGTTTCAGATCGGCCACCACAACTTTTCTTCCCTTCCACTGGCAAGAGCAGGCTCAAAAGAACAGACTCTTACATGAAGTCAGATTCTAATCCTTTCCTAAGGGCAAGCCCACATGATTTCACTTTGCCTCATTTCAGGATATTTTCAAAGTGTTCAGAACAAAGCTATGGAGAAGCCTCTGAATAATCTGTCATATCACACCAGCTAAACCTTTACCAAGTGCTACAGACAGAGGCAATTTGAAAATCATGTGCTAAACTTCACTAGGAATCCTGCTGTTACAGAGCATCCTGCTCTCTTTATCTTCATACTTCTTACACCACAGCTATCCTGCTTTCCTTCTCACCACAATATTCCCCTCTCAGTGGGAGAAACAATACTGAAAAGTTACCCCATAGTATTTTAGCAGTTTCCGAATACACTGTAACAGCTGGAATGGTAAGAAAAGAACCCGTGCACACCACTGGCTTCAGTTGCATCATATCAACAGTAAAAAAACCTCCTGAAAAATTCAGCATACTTGTGAGATATTCAGGAAGTTGTGATGCAATTTCTTTCTGACTATGCATCAAGTAAATTCTCCTGTGCGTTCTCACCAAGCAGGTATGTTGTTAGAGTAAACGTGGATTAGTCCAAATAACTAAATTTTAAAATACTGGCAGCACCAGGACAAAATAAACTGCTTTGTGTGCTCTCTATATACAATATGTGCTCAACAAATGTTTGTCTTAAAAGCTTTGCTACAATATTAGCCTGTTAAAGAGTTTAATTGATGACTTCTGTGACTGCTATAGCTTGCAAGTAGCTGTGACACTTTACACAACAGAAACGAGAAAAATTCATAAAATACTGCATACCATCACAGTAAAACCTTATATTGTACTTATTACATTGTCTACAGCAGAACAATCCAGACTGTAATAAGAAAAGCACTGTAAGGCAGAACAGACCAAACTAATGTGTTGAAAAAAAAGAATATGATTGTATTAGTGGAGATGGCACTAACCCAAGTAGCAAAAAACCAAGACTAAGCAGAATTTTAATTTTGCTATTTTATGTACTGTAGATGCCTAATACCCTCTGTATTCACCTGCCATGCAATTAGAATGTTGTATTCCACACACTTACCTTTCCCTGTATTCCTTTTAAATCAGCAACAAACAATAATCCACAAAAGAACACAAGATCTACTTCACCAAAATACAGAAATAGAAATAAGCAGTCAAAAAAGCAAACAAATATCGCCCTAATTCTACGTATTAAAGATAGAAATATACAAATTATATAGATACATGTTTTAACAAGCATTTCTCACAGTGTCTAAAAGCACATTTTTGTAGGATTGTCTTAAATATTACAGCTACATCCTGGACATGGGTGTTACAGACTTATTCCCAAAGCCATATGCCATCACCAGGACTCCAACAGCAAATAAGCAAATGCTTCAGAACATAAATACTCCTCTGTTTACTCTTAGTATTGATTTATGTTCTATGGGTCTCCAAACATTGGTAGCTAATGCTGCCTTGCACTATCTATTATGAAATTACAGCTATTCAGTGAGGTTTTCCAACAGTAAATAAAACTCCCCACAGCCTTTTCCAAAAGCTCAACAGCTGGAAGCAGAAAGCACTGTAGCATGACAGGAATGCCAAGATATCCATACAAAGGCAAATCAAATGTGAAAACAAACTCCAGAATAAAAAGGTCTTCAAACAAAACCCATGTTAACACTTCACCTAATTTGGAAATAGAATGGAGTAGCTCCCATTTATCTGTCATTACAGTGGAACAGAGAGAGGAAAGCAATTTTGGACATTAATAACACTACCATGAACAGTATCTGTAACTCCTTCACAAACCTAATCAAGTCTATACACAAAAAAAAGTTAATGAATAATATTTTAAATGGCATATAGTTCAAGCATTGATCTCACTGCAGAACCATTAATCCCTCCCAAGTACTAAATTCTAACTAGGATTCCTGAATCCAACACACATTTATGAAAGGCTGTATATACAACTGCTACATTTTCTTTCCTCTTTCCCAATCTAAGGCATTTAACAGTATAGCTCTATAGTTCACTGCTAACTGTATGTATAATATGCAGTTCTTCATGATTTAGGTATTTTATTTCTGTCTGCATGAACAAACCTAGGAGAAAACATCCATAAACCACTTTGATTAAATTCTCTTGGGTTTTGGAGGCTGCCTTTGCCTCCAATGAAAGCTGGAGGAAATAGGCTTCTGAATGTAGATGGAAGAACTACACATTTCCTTCACTGAGCAAAGCTCTGTTTCTTATCTTGTAATCAAACAGTTTGTCAGCTAATAAAATGACTTCACACTCCTCTGATATCTGCATAAGGAGATAGTAGAGGGAAAGCTTAGTGATGTTTCCTGATGAACACACTTCCTAGAGATAAGTATAATTACTCTAACTTCAAGATAATGCCATAAGCTTAAGCCACAAATAAAGCTCCACCTTTAGAAGTATTTACAGCATGAGAAATACCAATACTTGCTTTTACTTCTCTATTTTAAAATTACAGGCAGTTTCACTTATTTGAAACAAAGAACATATTTTCAAAAAGGCAGTAATTAACATGAGAATTCTGTGGACAAAGTGCAGTACTATGCTTGTTTATGTATCTGCTTCGCATTTATGTCAAATGCACACCTTTGCACAGGGACACTACCCAAGACCAATAACTGCCTCTAGAATCCACCTCCTATAAATCATCTAGATCTAGTTTTCATTTGTAACTCCTACCTGTTCACAGCTTTGATTTCCACAGAATATCTGATTTACACTAGGATAAAGGAGAAGAATCAGGCCTAAGTTTCCAGGTACCCTCACCAGCAGCACAGGTGTTTTTTTTGCTGGTATCAGCTGCCTTGTGCTAATTAGAAGGAAAACTGAATTCAACTATTTCTAGTTTTGTAAAAATGTCTAAGAAATGAGGTGGCTCAGAATAAAGTCTCAGCATATTACAATATGCTCTACAGGAGGAAATAACCTGACAAAATGAAATTTTCCATTGCCTTGCATCACACAATTCAGAAGGAACTTGAAGCCTGAAAGACAGGAAATCTCTTTAAAATCTGCTCGTATGGCAGATCTGCATTAGGTTGCAAAAAAATTATTAGAGTATGAAAAGACACTCTTGCCTCCCACCACTCAAAAACCAAAGAAAAAAACCCACAAGTTGATAAAGAAACCATGAACACAGCCCGTTGGAAGTGCTGCTAAATGAGCCACCTACCTCACAAGATAGTGAATGATGAGTTCGCATGAGAAGTGATTTGTCTAGTAAAAAAACGTCTTGCAAGTCGGATGCACTGACTGCTCTCAAGACCAGGGAATCAGGGAAACGGAACACTACTACACATTTACACTGTGGTTTTATACTAGTAAACAACATGCTGCAACTGCTTGATGATTTGGAAGAGGAGGGAAATTAAAATCAGTGCAATCACAGAATCCTTACACAATGGACACAATGACTTATATTATGCAAAAATAACAAAGGGGGCAAGAACTGGGAGGGTGGTAAGCATAACTATCCTACTAAGACAATGAGGAAAATTTTACACGTTCTAAAGAAAAACATGCACATCTGAATCCTGATCACAGCTCAGTGAGAGCATAGCTGCCAGACTCAGAAAGTACTTGAGTCATAAAGTATCATTACATTCTAGGATTTCATATTTACATAAAACAAAGTAAAACAGAACTAGTGTAGACATTACTGTTTTGAATTTGTATACATGTAAAAGAGAGAAACTGTTACCTATAAAACTGAACTAATTTCAATGTAATACTCTAAATTTCAAGAAAACTGAAAAAGAAACAATGCCAAAGTCATCAGCATGGGTGGTACAAACAGCAGAAATGTCAGCATTAGGTCACAGACATTTGTGCCTATGCAGAGAAACAGAAATGCCTCACAACTGTACAAAAGAGCTTGCACTGCTGGTTGAAAAGAAGAGGTCTGAGAGAGGACACTGACTAAAGTATTATACACCTTAGAGAATATACCTATACAGAAAGTCACTCAATACCGATATTCCGGGCCATTTGGATAATGAAAGTATAGCAAGCATTTTTGAGATAACATGTATGACATCAGCATTACAAAAAAAATGTTACAGGATATATTTTCTAAATTGCACGATCATGTCATTTTAAAATAGATGCATAAAACACGTGCATAGATCAGAACTGAGATTTTACCTCCAATGTTAATGTTGTCTTTTCTCTAATTACAGGTAACTCAGCTTATGCGCCCCCTTCTTAAAAAACTTTTTAAAATCTTATATATTGAATATATGAAAGGTTTCCCTAAGAACACATTTATTTTGAAACAAAGTACTTTGCTTAAGTAAAATACAACCTGATAGATGCTCTTATGGCTGACTTTCTGTAGTTCTAGTTATAAAATCTTCTTACTGTAGAATTAGTTTATATTTTTTAATATTTTCAAAGAAATTAAAATATCACTTGCCAAGAGTATATATGTACTTGTTATCTGTGGTTGTAATTTGAGAAACAAATAAACTTTTTAACAAATATCTCTCCTTAAAGAAGATGGAAGGATTTAACAAAAGACCAAACCTTCAAATTTTAAGCCAGAAGTAAAATGGCATAAAAACAGGGTTAGACAGACTCTTCAGAATAAAACTGCAAGAGCTGAAACTTTCCTGTAAATGTAACAACCTACATGACAGTGAAAGCACAAGTACAAAGGGATTCATTTCTGCAATGGTTGTTTAATACTCTACTTTCAAGCGCAGCACATCACTGGCAAATTTCAACACTTCTGCAAGGAAACAGATTGAGCACTGCAAACTCCATGAACAAGTGAGCGCTGTTACTGGCAGGGATATTTGCAAAACCATTCCCAAGATGCAGGCACAGAGCTCAGACTTTCTACTCTTGAGCAGCTTTACACTGCTCATTGGTATCACCAAAATGCATTCATGCATATATGTAAAGTGTAGCAAAAAGTCTGTGGAATAAACAGACAAATATATATCCATTTCTACTGACAGGATAAAAATCTGGGTCACTAAAAACCTTAGTTATACTTATGCTCTTCTGCCCTGTTTCCTTTCAACATTTGCTCTTTCTGGTTTACATGAAGCATCAACAAATAAGGACAGACATCATATCACTGCATGCACATGTGCTTTGATGGATTCATTTATATCATCCAGGTTTATTAAATGATCTTGATATAGAAGGATTATTGTTTTTAAATAAGGAAGATAGTCTGTGTAATATGACAGAGACTGACACAGCTGAAAAGCTAGGAAATTTTTCCAAAAGTCTTCACAATATTACCAAAAAAAGGAAAAAAGGCACTGCTTTTTTTCCCCCTCCATCTAAAAAGGTTGAAATAAAGGCACAATAGATAGCAATAATTACAACCATTCTGATCTTCAGTATCCGGATTAGAGGCTGTAAACTCCCCATCAATAATGTGAAAACCTCAGTGAATGTTTCATGCCCCAGTATTATGTCTCAGAAATAACTTTTCAGACTCCATTATGTCCGCCATGAACTTGATCTTTCACCTCTAGTGAAAATCCTCTTATAACTATAATTCTAAAGTTAATGATGAGAGATTTCATTTGCTTTCCAAGCACAGATAAAACCTTTTTGAAATACACTCTCACTGCCATGACCTTGGTCTATGACTTAAGAGTTCACCACATGTAATAATTTACTTTGCCCCATGGGGCTCATTGAGATTTCCTTTTAAAAGGTTCTGGATATGCAGTTGGAGCTGAAACACTCAAACAGTATGTATCAAAGTATACATCCCCATACACATTACAGACATTTTGCAGCAATATCAACAAACAAAATGAATTTGGATCATTACAAAATATAACAACAAAAAGGCCTAAACTAAGCAAAGTCATCCAACACACTAGAAATTCAGCATTTTGGAAATCCTGTAGCAATAATCCACAATACCTGCTAGAACAAAGTTCCAAAATCTCATGGAAGTCATACATGTAAATTCGCAAACTAATTCAGGAAATAGAGTGTTACCCTCAGCTTACCAGCTCAAACACAATTCAGTTCAAGAACAGTAATGTTCTCATTAGTTTATGTGCTACATAATTACCAGAAGTGCTGCTTTAGACTACCTAGTTACCGTATGGCTGCTGATCTCTTTGCTGATAAGCAATACACTAGCTACTTTGTCTGCTCATGTTCTTCTTACTAAATATTTCTTCAGTATTAAAAATAATTAGAGGAACTCAGAACTACTGTATCCACCTCAACAGAAGGCAAGTTTTTTATTCCTCTGAATCTTGGGGAGAATCCCTTCATAAACACTATTTACCTTAAATGCAAGCACTGGCTTGCAGCCCTAGTCAAAAAGTACATAGCTGCTGCCTCACAGCGTTAAGTGAGTTCACATCAGGGAATGGAAACACACAGCAGGCACAGCCCTGTCTCCAGCCAGCTCCCACTTTGCCTCTGGCTCCCACTGTCTCCAAGAACAGCCAGGCAGCTGGTGCTAAGTCCCTGGGGATGTGTACGAGGGCCTGCGGCAGGATAGGATTCCCCAGGGCAGGATTTGGAGGCAGACAGCACAGACCTTGAGAGGTCAGGCTGAGGGTGGTGAGGGGACACGAAATGCCAGAGAAGAAAAGAGTCTGGAAATGCAGCTTGTATTGATCATGAGGTACTGAATGGGCTGGCAAAGGTTGTATTTAACAGCAAAACTTATTCTCTCCCATCACACAGATGAATAATCAGGGGCTGCTGTGCTTTCAAGGCACCTACAGTAGAGAGAACACACCTCTTTACCAGTCTCCTGCCCCTCCAAATTTCCTAAACACTAGGAAAAAACATCTTCCTAAACATCTTCTCATAGGGTCTTCCCATGTGAGTACAAGAGTTTAAGCCCCTGCTACAGCTACTCCAAGTGCTGTTGTTTCCCCCCCCTCCTTGTTAATCTAGAAGTGGCAGCAAAGTACTGGATTTCAGACAGAAAAGGACATATGCACAAGGGAACACAAGTCAAAATCGCAGCTGAGCAGGAAAGCACCCGGGGCTGGGGACTGCATGTCTGAAAAAGGGTTCCCAGGAAACATGTGGCTTTACTTCAACACATCCAGAAACAGTTTATCAGCAGCTCTGCTGTTTTCAGACTTCATCATGGGGCCAGTATTTTCCAGAAACTGGAGCCTAAATAATGCTCTGAAATCAGAGAAAACTGCTGCTCTGCTGCTCTCCACATTTTTTGACAAATGCTCTAACAAGTGACCAAAAAATCAGTTCAATAGAAAAGTACAAACTGGAAGCATTTCTAAAATACCCTTGTTCTGTCTCTTCACATAGATGAGGTTCCCTCTACAGAATCTAAGCCTCTTGCTCTTAACACATATTGAATAATTTGACAAACAATTTAGAAGACAAAAAACTCCACAATGTTCTCATAATCATAATGGTGCAAAACGGATAATAAATTTAATTTCCTCAAAAAGGGCTGAAATTTAAAGATAATAGTAATTTTAACTGAAAGTCCTGCTTTATGTTCCACAGCTTTGATTTCCACAAATCAGATTGAATTCTGTACACCCTAAAAGACAGACAAAAAAAATTATGGAAATATTCCATTTGCAAGCCTGATGGCTTTCTTTCCTATATATTCTTATTAGCCACTAAGCAAAAATATTCACGCCAGCTAAAAAAAGTGCTTGAATAGAAACAAAAACTTTCCCAAGTTAAAGACCCTGAAGCTTTGATTTTAACACAAAAGGACAAAATCAAGAAAGGAGAAACAATGTAACATTACCTCTTTGCAAGCCGGTGTTCAGAACTTGAAGAACAGCAGTGCTCTCCACGACTACATCCATTAAAAATATTTTTAAAGGGCTTTTTGCCTTCTCAAGAGATTTGTTTAATTTTGATTTATCTGCAGCGAGCTGCAAATCGTCATATGTAAAAGGTACTTTTAGATCTCAAAATGTTAGCAACACTTTAAACATTATCACTCCAGAAGCTCTTTTTAGAAGAAATATTGAATTAATTCCATTCCTGACAATCAATAATGTTGCACACTAGCATTGAGATACATGATTTCATTCCCAGCCACAATGCTGAGGCCACCAACAGCCATGCTAAACCATTTGCAGTGGTATCCTTTCCTCCAAGAGCACCCAGGTCTGCAGATTGAGGTGAACACATGAAAGACGTCAAAGGAACCATCTTTATTGATCATGGTAAAACAATAATAATAAATAAGGGTAGATGGTTTAATAACCATCTACAGAGCAACAGACAAACCTGAATAGTTTCTGTTCTGCAGCATCAATGTTTTAATACCAGTCCTAACTATTAAAATTAACATTAAATTAGTGTTTGCTTTGTAAGCCAATGTGTGAGGGACAGCAGAACCAAATGTGTCACTGAGTTCCAGTGCCAGCAAACAACTGCATTGCTCTGCTGAAATAAAGGTTTTCATTAGCAAACCATCCTCCCACAGTGAATGCTGGTATCATGCAGATGCTCAAGGGAATTATGACCGCAAAAAACACTCCACTGAAAACAAATCACTTGTCCTTTTCTGAATAATATGGCCAGTCTTTGCTTCTCTCCAAAAGACATCCTTTATTTTAAAATGCTGAGGGAGGGAGAGTGGGCAGCACTTCCATTGCTAGCAAAATATCTGCTATCTCTCAAACAGCCATAAAAATTAAACAGCAAAGAGCACAGACCCCCAATTTTAGGGCACTAGACCTCACTCTCTACAAATACTTTAATATAAAGTACTATTGATTTGATCAAAAAGTCAAAAATGCTTGCTTTGCATAGGCAATGCATTTCATACAGCACTCCCTACTAAATACAGGAAGCTCTTGCACAATATAATTTCACACTGAATTAACCTGCAGACCAAGACAAATACAAAACCACCTTACTTTAAAAAAGCCACTTTTGTCAAGCGTGAGAGCAAGACTCTTCTTCTGTCCTGACTTCTTTATGCCACAAACAGCTTTCAGGGTCAGTGAATGTGCCATAGCAGACAAACAACTGATATTCCCAGCCAAGCACTGCAGAAAAGCAACAGCAAAGCCTCTGAAAACACTCTCCCTGCAAAGTCAGATCTAGGACAGTTGGGCAAACACAGCTGTGAAAACACAAGGCTATGATGATTCCACGCAGTTTCCAGCCACAGCCCAAGTAGTTCAGTGCAATTTAAACAGGCAATTTTATAACTTTCTGGATTATGGCAGAACTGCTACAAGCACCCCAGATTTGGGAATGCTGAACATGCACAAAGCTGCCAAGTTCTCTGTCATACATCTTAACTGCACAACTTTATGTACTCTAAGAGATTTAATATATTTTCTTGCACTTCCCTAATCTCTTACACTCCCAGAAGCATAGGGCTTTTTCCACTGGACACCTTATGAGCCATATGAAAGATCCTGAGTTAGAAGTAATGGCAACCAGGGACAAAAATCAAAACATATCACAAGTTTACCTCTACCACTGACACCTTAGGTTAGTAAATCAGCTGCTTTTCAAAGGTGTTGGGAGAACCTGAAACTTCACGCAACCTAAGTGAAGAGTTTGGAGGTGAAGTGCTTGACTGGGGATTTCAGAAGCCTCACTGCTTGTCTGAATTTGCTGCCACTGAATTAAGAGCAGAGTTGAATGCCTTTGAAAATTCCCTCCATTCTAGACAGTTTTACTAGTGGATCTATATTAGAGCTACTAGTGATAAGTGAAAGGAGATCAGCAAGAGAAGGAAAAAACCCGGATAATTCACAATTGCTTTGGGTTATAGAAGACTTGAGAAGACGATAAGGAACTCTAGAGATATCTAGTGGAGCTTCATGACTAGGACACATTATAGTGATGAAACTCACATTGTAAGTAATAATTTGGGCTACTCCTATGCATTGATGGATATAAAATGCACTCACTACTCAGGGAAGGGAAAAACCCTAAGTATCAATAAATAGGTCAATAAAAACCATCTGCTCAATGCACAGTAGTGATAAAAGAAAAGTAAACTCTTAGGATACATAAAAAATTAGACTGCAATACTAGAATAGAGTGGGCAAATTTAATAGCACAACAGCTCCTATGTACATACCAGGCTTATGCTGACACAGTTAGTTCTTTATATTTGTACATGTGAAGTACAGACATCTCGCCTAAATTTGTCTTCTGACGCCCACACATTTCCCAGAGACTTCACTGCAGTATCTAATGGTAGAATTATATTTTAATTTAGAATTATTTAATCTGTGTGGGCAGACAAAATTTATGACTTAGGAAAGAAAAAAAAATCATGATAGTTTTTCTTCCCTTTACAATATCACATTTAAAAACAATAGAACTAAATGACTTACCCTTTCATAAACAAAACCTACATATATGAATATTTTAAGTGCAATCTATAAATCAAATTTTAGACAATACTATGGACATATTTAGAGAAGAAAAACTATATTACAGAAGAGAACTAAATATCATGACACACAGTTTATTTGAAGATGTTAGACAATTTTGTTTCATAATGTTCATGTGTTACCTTGCAAGGATAAACACTCATGGTACACTGGTGCATCAGTGTATGAATCACGAACCATTAGAGCTTGTACTTCTTTTTATTCATTTTATTTTGTTTTCTAAAAGGTTAACGTACATGTAAACACAGTTCAAAGAACTTCAGATATTTTTAGAGAAATCAATATCTTTCCTGTGACTTTACAGTAGTATTAGCGTTCACTTTTTTTATCTTTACTTAAAAAAACACACCACTCACAAAGAGGAATTTTCCAGTCTTCGTTTCTCAGTAAGTACTCACATGCTATCTATTTTAAAATATCAGTTAAAACCAGTGTGTGTAATTTGTTGGGGAAACGTTGGCTTTTCAAGAAAGGCTATAGCCTTGTAAATTTATACTCAGTTTTATGTTCTATATCTGCTTCAAAAAACAATCTAAAAATCAATAATAGAACACTTTTTTTATATCTTATTTCCTAAATACCTTTCTAGCTTTCTTCATTGTAGTCTATTTTGCATTTCAAAACCTTGTCTTGCATGTACACCACACCTTGTTTTACAAAAGGACATAGCAGAGTTGCACAAACATTGCAAAAAAATAAAACAACACATTGATTAAAAGGTTTTGTACAAACTAAAGCTTAACTGAACAATAAAAATAAACCCTCAGTGGTTTTGTTGTGTACAAGATCACAAAATGGCCAAAGTATTCTCCAATAAAATGAACTGTCTGCCACGATTTATCTGTACAATTCCATCACAGCTCTTGCCTGCTATGTTACACTTTTGAAAAGTATGTCATTAAGCTGCCATAAAAGTCACCACAAATTGCTTTTTTTCCCCAAACTGATAATAGACTTATAGATCTAATTTTCAATCTCTTTTCTTCATTACTTTGATTCTTAAGGAGGGTGTGACATTTGCTGTCTGAATACTTTGTAGTAATATCTGGCATCTCTACAGCACTTCTGTCTGAGTATCTCTGAGCTTTTAATAGGTTTGTCTTTACAGCACCTTGAAATGATGACATATCTATTTGTCTGTCTTGCAGACTTTTAAATACATTGTTTTTATAATTTCACTGAAAAACTACAAGATTTGTTGCAAAAAAAATGACACAACAAAGCCTTCTGTGTTGTCAGATGCTACGAATTAAAATCCTGACCCTTCACATTTCAATAAAGCAAAGAGCAAATGTGAGACCTCTGTTTTCCACTTCAATTTTTTTAACTTCGTGGTCTGTCCTCTTCACAAATCAAGAGAGTCATTGATAGAAACAAGTAAGTAACTGAGAAAATATCAGCAAATTAAAAACTAGATTTTGATTCTCATGGTGATCCCTCCTCATTTTTTGCCAGTCAACACATGCACATTTTTTTGTTGATATAGGGCTTCATATGCATCAAACTGAATTCAGTACTTGAAAATGGCTTTGCTCATGAGCTAAGTGTATTTGTGACAAAAGCTAGGAATAGGCTGTTAGAGAAAGTTGCTTGCAGGGTTAATTAAAGTAACATATAGGAAGAGATCACAGGAGGAATGATGGAAAATCCATGTGAAGAAGAAGAAACAGAGAAGAAAGTAGAGCTGAAAGGCAGCTGAGAGAACAAACCACACATCAGACCAGGGAGTGGACTTGAAGAAACCTATGAACAGGTCACAGAGTCAATGTTAAGCCCTATGAGACAAGTTGTATTTCTGTCCAGTGCATCAAGAACAGCTACTTCCACCAGAATGACAGAATAGCCATAAATCATCTTCCCCTCCTCCAAAACCCAAGATTTCCAGAGCACACAAGAGGTTTCCTCCCCGCTGCTTAAATCTCTCATTTGCCAATGCTTCTCTGGACAGAATGATACTAGCTCCTAGATACTTTGAATAAAATCTTTTCATTTCTTCCTTATAGTGCTACACACATCTATATAATCCTTATGACTTGTGAAGAAGGCTCTTTCCAATCCCCTGGAACAAACCACCCAAACACTCCCATATCAGTGCTAAGTGAAAACACTCATTTTCACCCTCAGACATCAAAAGAGACTTAGAAACATTTTGGCTTCTAAATATAACCCTTCTCCCCACCACAATGCCACAGCACAACAAGCAAAGGTGCTAGCCGGCTTCATTGTCTTCCCTAACTAATGAAAAGGGGCTTTTGACAATGATTTCCTCTGCAATGGCCCAATCATCAAAACCAAGCCCCACTTGCTCATCTACCAGGCATAATGCAAAATAATACAAAAGGGTAATGTGGTAGAGTTTTGAAGGCACACCTAACAGTTACTAAAACTAGACATTTCAAGTGTGATCAATAGATCACAGGCAGGGTCATGAAATGGTGTACAGGAAAATATATTTTTCCTTTAGACAATTTTACATTTGCACACTTGAGTAACTGCCCAGCTTCAAGTTTACATGCACGTTTTTGATATACCATGTGTTTGAACCATCAGGAAAAAAAAAAACACTGGTAGACTTTAGTAGTTGCTATTAAACACTGACAATTAAATGATAGATTTTTTGCTTACCTGGGTTTGTACTTTACAATCCCAGAACATTAACTTTTTCCATGATGAACACAGTTTAATCTTAGAATTGTATAATTCTTAGTATCAGCTTTGGTGACCATGCTTTCCTTAGCCAACAAAAGCAAAATATTTATTTTGTGTCCTTGGGCATGTATCAATTAAAAAAAAAACAGATCCTTGTAAAGGATAACAAAAATGTGTCCCTTTTATTATCTCACAGTCAAATTTTCCAATTAACATGCAGCAAGATCTGCCACACAAGTAGCTTCTAATGATATAGATTCTCTTTCTAAGCACTTGACCAAACACTTAATCACCCTGTCCCAGACCAGGGTCTCACACAAGGTTTTTCAGCACTCATCTCCAAACAGTTCACAAAGTTGCCATTATCCATCACAGGTGACCCCAGAGACAGGATACCTCATTGTGTTAATGACCTTTCAGCTATAAACAGAGTCCAGGTTTGCTCAGCCTCACTTCTACTTTGACATAGTGCCTGATATTTCTTTGAGAATAACCCAAGTCCAAACTGACATTCAACAGCCACTTCTACTCAGACAAAGAAAACCTAAAACTCTCTACTGTCACAACACAGTCAACTGCCACAGGTCTTATGTGCTGTGTTTCAAGGCATCCAAAGAGGTCTCCAGAGCACTTATGGAGGGTGTGCCTGTACTCTACAGCAGCAGGACACTTCTCAGACTAATTAGTTCATGCTGAGTTTCCTCACTGTATTACTTCTGAGCAAGCTCATTTATCTTCATATTATATTATGCAGTGTAGATGCACCCTCAGACAAATCAATTTCTATAGGTAAGTGATACACACTTGATGAGGCAAAAGCAGCTTAAGAAATATTGTTATGAACAAATGCTCTCACTGTACAATCAAATATATTTCCAGTTGAATCCTGGGTTTAAATTCTTTGTACATCAGAATGGATTCAAATTAAAATGGGAAAAAACACATTGTTCTGTTCACGTCAGAAAGAGAAATACATCCATAACAGCTTAGGTGAAGTTTGGCAAGGAGAGATGCAAGATGGTTTTCTCCCTTAGCATGAGGGATGTGATTTGCTGTTCTTCAGAAGAAAAATTAGTCTGAATGACAGAGAAGCATCAAATTCCAAAAATATGTTTGCACTGGAAACACACTCAGGTTTGGCAGTAAGTCTGCCACACGCTTTGTCTGCACTGAGCATGTTTCTCTTTCATGTACCTTCTTAGAGCCTGAGAACTCTCAATTCCCAAGACCCAACCCTTGATTCATTCTGTCTCTCCACTATCAGCAACTATCTGTAAAAATCACTACAAGGTATGCATTTTTACACTGCTCCAACAGCAGTGTGGCACAGAAGAATCAGAGCTTACCTTGCCAATGATTTACACAATTACTAACACAAGCCTCACATAACAGAAAGCATCCATTTTCCAGCTGATATAAAATACACACACCCTTGCCACCCCAGAAGAACACTACCATGAAAAAATGCATTCTAATGGTCAAGAAACTTAAGTACCTCTCTCCCTCCTGCACAGAAATGTTGCATTATAGTGCTTTCAACTAACCAATCACACTGTAGTTTTTTTTCCAGAGGAACTTTTCCCTGTTCTAAGGATAGTACAGACAGTGCTAACACTGAATGAGCACTCACTCCATACTTCACTCAATCCCCATTGCTCACCACATGGCATCTTTGTATAATTTACAGCATCTACATCTAGAATCACAACTAGAAAACTTCTCATTTCTCTGCTGATCACTATTATGCACCTGAATTATTTCCCTACAGTAACTACTCTGCAGCACCCCCATCACACTTCCATCATGATCCTTGTTTCAAGGTAGCAAACTGGGAGACAGTGATGTGCATCAGGATTACCCGTAATTAGAGATGGTTGACTTGAAATACTTTGGGTCTCTCTTCAGAGGATAGAGCAATTAAACAGCACTTTGTCAGTACAAAGTACAACTTCAATCTCTTTCAGTGCTATCATGTGTTTTCAAAGCTGACATTAATCGGTCCCAAGAGCCTGAACTCAGAAAATGAGAAGTTCACAACTAATGGCCATATTTAAAACATGCCGTTGAAGTGACTCATTCAACCTCACACAGGGGTTCTGTGGCTGAATTAAGATTTGCCTTTAATCCTTCAGAATGGCACCCCAGCAGTCCTGGCTTTAAAACCCAGATGGGTGTTAATTCTCCCCCTTCCTCACCTACTAGGTCCCATCCACCTTCAGCAGTTATGAGGAAGCAGATCTAAAGGAAACAACCTCATTAATGAGCACAGCTGGAATAATTGCCTAAATGTCGTTTACCTGGCCTTTCTGAAAACAGCAAGTGCTTTGTGGATAAAGAAAGTCTGAAATAACATCAGCATACGCCATTTTAAGGCAGAAATTTAACATGACCAAACTGGGGTTACACCAACAACTTCAATCTCAGCATTTCCTATCTGTTGAGAACTCTGCATTGCATCACTGTCTGAGAACTCCACGTCCCCTGAATTCTCATTTCATGCAGTTTCAAATAAAAAGATATAAATCCATGTTTGTATCTCCACCTCACTTGTTACACTTGCAGCTTCAAGCTTGAGGAATTCCTGCTACAGGGTCTCTTAACACTAACACCATCCAAACAATCCCTGCAAGGGCTGATCTTCACGAAAAAGCTAATGGTCCATGAGATAATGAGTACGCAGTACAGGAACATTATATGGTTAGGAATTACAGTGCAGCAACAAGCAGAAATCTCCTAACACTAATTTCTACCAGAAACCTTTCTATCATCTCAGAAAACTGAGCTGCTTTCAGTTTGACCAATGCCAGCAGATCACATATCACTATTTCCCCTGTTTGACACCAATACAATCACCAAGCTTTAATTCTAGGATCTTTTACAAATCACAAAAGCATCACATTGCAGTCTGTGCTTTGTTACATGAGTTCATCAGATATAAGTAATTGTTCAAACTTCTGTTTAAAAAAAGCTGTCAAAGAGAAAATGAAAACTCACCTCATTTCCACCAACAGCTTTGGTTAAAATGACAGCAGAAGACACAGGAGGTGGCATGCAGCCTACTGTCTGCAAGCTGAAAACAACAAAAACAATGTTACATCCCTTACATGATACAAAGGCTAAGCAACCTAAAACCCTAAAATACCAGATACCTGAGTAGAAAGTCTTATCACCAGCGCAATGCAACAAGTTTGCAGCCACATTCAGCCCTGCACTGAGGTGGCAGGATTTCTATGCCATCTCTTATCAGCCGCCACAGTGAAGAGTCATGTCATCATTTAAAAAGCACCAATGCTTAACCTATCTGTGACTCCATTTCCCCATCTATGTGCTGTATGTACCGTCCACAAAGATTTCTATATATCTATCACAGACAACTGTGATAGATGTACAGAGATGTTGAGATAGAGATGTTCTGATATAGTAAAGTTTGTAGCATGTTTTGAGATACCTGTAGCTATTTGGGGAAAAAAAAAAGGAAAGAAAATAAGGATATAAACTCCCATTTCCTTGAGAAAGCTGTTCAGTGATAAAAACAATTACTGCAAAGTAGAAGAGCAAGAAGAACCATGTTCACTGTTTCAGGTTCCCACTACATTTCATTTTTCATCAACCCCTTAAAAAAAACCAAAACCCAAAAAAACCACGAAATCCAAACCACACAATTAAACTCTCTACACCTGAACATTAAAATGCCATCAAATGTTTAATTTTTACGCATTTTCACTTCAGATAAAATCATCTGACTGCCATCAAAACATCAACAGCTTTCTCCTGAACTTTAGAAATCTAAGATACATTATTATTATTATTGTAATTTTTTTGCATTGTTTGTGCAGCAAAGCTATTGATGTATATAGCAAATGCTTTTATAAAGTAAGAAACAAAGTGGTGAGCTTTCCTTTGTTTTCAAAGACAGTCCATAAAAACAAGTTATTACATAAATTAGCTGTATCAAATGGGTATTTAGAAACAACAAGAACATCCCACAATAGATTGCAATTCATTTGGGGGTAAGTAAAATAGGGCTTCTGAAGAAAAACTGTTGATTTAGAAGGAAGAGTAAAGCATGGAATAGAAAAGCTTGCAAAACCCCCAAGAGCATGGAACACCCATATGATTTCAAGTACTGGAGCTTGAGATGGTATTCTAGTTCAGAACAGTCAATTACTAGTGGTGAACTACTTTGCACTTGTAACCATGTCAGTCCATTCCTGAGAAACACAGTGCCAAAAAGCTGTAGCAAACAGAAGTATTGAATCCAGGCAACAGGGAGCATGTTACAGTGCAACTGATATTCTGCAAATATACAAAAAGCTTAAAGAGAAGAAACAGGTAAGTGACAATGACAGCATTCAGTTTGTCAGCTACAGACACTGTGGAAAAGGAAAGAGGCAACCAATGTAAACATTATATAAATCCAATCAAAAAGTGCCAAGCACCAGCTTCAGCTTACAGGGGAATAAGCTATGGCAGCAGAGGGTTGTCAGCACTTAAGAGTAAGCTCATATTGAAAGGAAAAGAAGCACAGGAAAAAGAAATGGCGTGGAAGAGTTTGGTAACATATATGAAAGCAGACAAACACATGGTGATTCTGCTGTCCATCCCCTACACTGGCTGTGATAGTTATCTCTCTTCTTTGTGGCAGACAGCTCCTTGAACTTCTCACCTGCACTAGCAAGGGGTGGATTAAGTTCAAAGTTATCCAGAGAGGTACAAAATGTATGCAAGGGCATTCATCTCAGCTGGCAGGGATTTTCCACACTATAAGGGAAAGATTTAATAATACAATCTCTGTTAGCCCTCACAAATTTGAAATAACACTTTTGGAATTGAAAATAAAAATCAGTATCAAGCAATGGTTTTGAATAGTCTTCACAGAAAAATATTAATCTAAAAAAAACCTGGTACACACTAAATGGAAATATTTTAAAACATGCACCTGTGACCTTTTTCTTGCTTTGCATCAACTGCACACAGTACTACCAATACAGGAACAGATTTCTCTAATGGCCAACTACAGGTTACTACAGATAACAACCAACCAACTGCAACGTTCCACTGGTTCAAGCCATGAAATAAGTACTAACATCAGTGGCCCAAACACTTCCTGTTCTGCTGCTAACACTACAAGCAACTGAGTAGTAGGGTCTGAGGTCACAAAGCCATATCTTATACCCAGTCTTTCCATCTCATGCCTTACCACCTGTGCTGTAAATGATATATGCTAAAAGTGGCAGAAGAGGTGAATCTGTGCAACCATTAATAACCTGCTTCATGCTCCTTTTCAAAGGGATGCTGCCAATGCAAAATCTAGTCAGCTAACCAAAAAAATTAATTTATAAGATGCTTGGGATAATGAAAATAGAGTTTCTTCTCTATTGTATACATTTCAAAATAATTGCAAAGCAACAAACTTCCTAACATCATCCCAGAGAGGTGTGTGGGGGGAAAACCTTCAGCTCTAGAAACACAGATGAAAAACTGGTACCCTGTGAATCTGCCTCTCAAATAACACAGCAAAACAGCCCATCATAGAGGATGGGAAAATCTACCATGCATTCTGAAGCAAGATGGGAAAGGTACTGTGGGCTGTGCCCTTCAGGCATAACCTTGTGTAGAGAGTAGTGGAGAACTACTGTCCCCAGGAGAGCCACCCTGCCAAAGGGTGCTCCATGCCCTTGGGAGCATATGCCTACTTTTCCAGGCCTCTGTGAGGGATATCAAGTAGCTTCCACTATAAGCTTATCACACTGAGAGTGTGATAAGGAAGTCACTTTGCCAAAACCTGTCATGTTCCCTCCCTGTTTTCATTAGGGTACTTCAGTGTTCCCAAAAGAATAAAAACTACAACTGTGGGGCATTAGGATGAACTTGTGGTTACACAGAGTGGCCACAGCACAGGGAGTTCCTCATATCTGTTCTTCACACCCATACAGGGAGATGAGAGTACCTGCTTTAAAATGTGTTATTCTAGAATTAGGACAGAGCTCAGTATCTTCTGAACCTGTATCACACTGAAGGTACAACTCCCAGCAGGCTCCCTCTGCAGTGGCTGCTGCTCTGAGCATGTCCCATCCATGCAGCAGTATTTATCAAGAAAGTATTCTTAAAAAAAAAAAAAAAAAAAAACCAAAACCCAAACTACCTTCACTAAACTCCTCAGTCTGACTATTCTTTACATGAAACCTCAATACAGCAGAGTTACTGCACTAAAAGATAAAAAACAGACAAATCAGAAATAGCACTCAAGGAACAGGTGCTGGAAAGGCAGCTTGAAACACAGAGAAGTGTATCACCAGTAAGACACAGAGACACATCATGACAAATGAGGCTGGTTTAGGCTCCACACTTAGATGGGTAAACACACAAGTTTTTGTTTTGGTTTGTTGGTTTTTTTATAAAAACACACCCATATCTAGTTTTACACACAGTTTCACAAGCGTGTATATATATCCATAGAATTATATTTGTGCATATAACAGCACATGTCCCATAAATACTAAAAACCAAAGCAGCATAAGCGTAATCAGAAAGAAGGGATGGAGAAGTGCTGCAAGGAACTCAAAATCCCCCATAAGTCTCTTTCACCTTGCACTTTAGAAACTGAAACTGCCATGGATTGGGAATGAATTTTGGCAACGTGGAAAATCACATCTCTGTTCTAGCTGAGAAAAAACGTCCTAATTATTTGATTTTAAAGAATACCCTGTACTACAAATTGCAAAATGCAAATTAACATCGTACAGCAATCTTGTAATTTCCTTGATTTACTAATACTGTTAAGCAAAACAGTGCCAAATGATGCCATCTCAATTTCACCTTCTCACTATCATTGGGACCTCTTCACACTTGGTGGAACACCTGGAGAAGCCTCTTAAAACAAAAGGCTGGTTTAGGTTTAGGCCTTGTAAAAGCAAACATGAGCAGCTTTTTCATTAAACTTTTAAGACCAGGAGCTCCCCAAGAAATGTTTCACCAAGCAGTAAGAAACAATGGGGATCGTTTTGGCAGTTTTCTAAAATAATTGATTTTTGCATTCAAACATTCCAGTATAGATGCATGGCATGAAGTACTGACCTTCCATTCTGGAAAAAAAAAAAAAAAAGCTTTTTGTTTATTTGATTTTACATAAAATCTATCACTAGTACACCATCAATGCAGCTTTGGAAGCACGTAATGACAGGATATACCGAGGATTTAAAACTTACTATTTCATGGTAACTTAGTTTCTACTCATCTCAAAGTTGTTCTCCTATAAAAACTTGACTCTTTTTTTCCCCCCCCCCATATCAGCTGGGAGCAGACACCAGCACCGTAATGCTCAATGCAGACTATTTAAAAACAGAAGACCAGTATGTGGCATACACAATACTTATTCACTGACTTACGCTTTTCCTTCAGCATTCCTTTTCTTCCCTCCCCATTATCCTTAAGATCCATCACTTCAGCTGTTTTTCGTGAAAGAGAAAGCTAACCTGTTGCAAGCTCCCTAGCTGACCAGACTTTCTAAAAATGAGACCAGGTTCCTGAAAGGATAATCTTGTGCGCGTACTTTGTTTTTGACAGCAAAGTGCTGAAGCGCAAAAACAACGAGAAAAATCTGTTTACAATACAACAAAACACCCATAAGCAGCCCTTTAAGACAACTACAAATATATTTCACTCCATTATGCTTAAACATACCCTTTTAAAAGCCATTCATTTATGGGTGTGATTGATAATAGCTGGAGAAAGACCCATATTGCTGTTGGGAAGAACACAAGTGTAAAAATCTGGACAAAAAGGTGTAGTTTCACATGCATCAAAGCACTTGTCAGCTCCTGCAAAAGAAAAAGAAGAGAGGAAGTTGCAGTCATAACAGCTGAAGCAAGATCACATTTGTGCTTTTAAAACTAGGATCATCTTTAGAATACAAAGAGAGTGCATGTCAAAAAGGCACCTTTAGGGATCATCTGATCTTCCTCTTTAATAATGAAGTACATCCAGACAACATAAAAGCTCTGTCTGCTCCTGGGCATTTTTCCAAAGGAATTGTCCACCACTTCAATAACAGTGTAGCTCTCGTAACAGCAGCTTTTCAGCAGGCAGCCTTAGCACTTTGTCACTGCTTCAAAACCTGGGTTAACTACACTGAGAGCTGTTTACTTTACTGACTGTTGATATCAAGAGGCATGAAAACTTGTAGTGTATACACGTGATTTCAAGTTTTTCTAGTCTAAAGAGGGCCACAAACTGTGATTCTCATTTATACCGTGAAAAAAAAAAAAAATGTTTACATTACCAAGCATTCACTTCTGGTGGTTTGTTGTTGGTTTTTTTTTCAGGAAAGAATAACAAACATAAAAAGCAAAGTACTTTGTAGCAGACTTTGATTATTTATTGCATCAACAGATACGAAATTCACAGGAAAAAAATTAGGCTGATGAAGAATAGCAAAGAAGGAACACCAAGACCATAACAAGCTAGCAACAGCTAAGCCATAAAATCCAGGGAAATAAAGGACAAATCACCATTGGAGACTTCAGAAAACAACAAAGAAAAATTTAATTTTAGATAGTGTGAGAGCCCTCCATGGAGGTTTTTGAGTACAAGGAAAGTGCCTTGCACATTGCAGTTCATTTCAACTCTCCCTGAGAATAAAAATTCCTTTTCCTCTCCCTCAAAGTAACTCGCACTCTTTTCAAGTAAACAATGCAAAAGAACTCATGGCACTTTTATTCAACCCCTAATTTGCTAGGATTCTCCAGCTATCTGACACTCCAGATGTATTATATACATATATATGTTTTCAAAAGTGTAGTTTCATGTACAGTAAGGCAGCAGTCAATCTTCAAATGCCACCCTGCCTCAGCTTCAAAACAGTTGAACTTTTATGAAACACAATAAAATACTCTATTTTTGACCATCCAAATGCCCACTGATGTAGCTAGACATCTGGAAATACTAACAATGTACTAACAATTCAGCACTGTGTCCTTATTACTTTATTTTTCATAATTAAATTAAGTCGCAAATTTGGATTGGGGGGTGAAATAAAAGTCTTCCACAAAAAAAAAAAAAAAATAATTCCATGCACATCCTATTCTTGAAGTTATAGAAAACATGAAACTGAAACATACATCTTGATCCAGTTTTACTCATAAAGTATCATTACATCCAGTGCTTGATTAACTGAACAAAACTGTATTTTTTTTAAGCAGGCAGTATCACACACAACCTGTCACAGTACCTATCCTGTTATGAATAGTTTCACTGGAGTACTGTTTCATCTTATCATAAAAACAAAAATAAAACACCTAGTAAAAACACATCCTTGTGTGGGAAGAAAAGACACCAGGAAATACCCATAAAAAAGTGGACATTTTAGAAGTAAATTTGAAAACAATTGAAAAAAAATCAAGTGACTTCTTCCAGCAGAGCTGCCAAGTCACCTCCATCCCTAGATCTTGTAGAGGACTGGGGGTAGCCATGAAGGAACCCCCAAAGTAGACCCCCTCACACATACCTTTTAATCTCATATTTCTACAATTGGAAAACGCCTTAAGAACAGATGGTTTTAAGAAGACTCTGCAATACTTCCAAAAACAAAATCCCAAAGGAAAACTTGGGAAAGGCCCCTAAGAACTTCCAGGGAGCAAGGAAGATGACATAACACAACCAACCTACTGCATGAAGGAATGCTGTATGTTAGTGGAACAGGTCCTTGCAGATCTAAATTACCAGTCTGGAAAACATCTCCAATGATTGCCTTTTAGAATATAGTTATTTAGAATAGTTATTACTATAATAGTACACATTAGACTGTCTGATCACAGAAAAAACACTGAGGCAAACAGCCTTCATCCTCTCAAGTGATCCCTAAGGGCTTGTCCCAAAATAAGTCATCATCACAGCTCTCAAAAAAACAGAAGTCTCAGAAAAGTTACTGGAAGCTGTTAGTTATGACTCTGTTTCTGCACACCAGATGGAACAGGTTACCTTATCCTTCCCAGCATTTCAGACCCTTTAGGGAGTCTACCCCAGCCCTTCCCTGGTCAGTGTGGGTCCCTGCTGCCATCCAGCCGTGCTTAGGATGGTCATAGCTGGACTCCTCTGAGCAAACACCCACAGAGAGCAGTGTTTTCAGTGGCTTCCCAGATTCCTTATTGAAATGGATAACTCAGGTATGTGACTTCATTTCTGGGGCCCTACGGGAGGTATTTGCTTTAAAAGAGCAAGCTATCCAGTCACTGAATACTGAAATAGCATTATATTAAGGTGGAATCAAATATTTTTGTTATTCCTAGACATAGACTCTTCCTACAAGTGTAAGAGGACCTCAGTCACTTCTAGTTCTGAAAATGGAACAAGGCCATGCACAGTTAGGCTCTACTTGAATGTTGCCAATTATTTCGTAAAATGTTTTCTGAACACGTTAGCAAAATTTTTTGTGAGCATGTACTTTCACAGCAGATAAAACTAGAAGTGTAACCTTAAAAGAACAGTAGTTATTTCTAATTTTGTCAGATTTCTCAGACCTCTGTTAACACTTATACAAATTTTTATCCTCCCATTAAGCAACCCAAACACTAGTTTCCACCTAACCAATATATTATCCAAGGTCAAAAAGCCAACACACAGGTCAAGAATAAATAAAGACAGAAGCAGAAACTATTTACTTTGCAATCCAATAAAAAAGTATAGTAACTGATTAATAACATGAACTTGAGGTTGTGCCCTAAACAATTTAAACATGCCCCGAAGTATTTTAATAAAATCATGATTTGGCCTGCCAACAAATTTAAGGATTGTTTTTAACATACACTTTAGGAAGTAACAGCACAAGGTACAATGAGCGAAATGGTTTGCTTCCTCTTTACCTTCTACACCCATGGCAGAAATTCAGGAAAGGCTTAGCTTTTTCCTGAAACATAAAGGTGGATATACAGCACCAGCCCTAACTGCTGCTTCTAAATTAATCTGAGATCTGGACCTTGACATAAACATCTGCTCCTGTAAAAGCTTCCTTTCCATCAATATATTGCTTTTAGTACCACAGATGAAAAAAAGTTATGCAAGTTCAAAGTAGAACCTGCCATATTGCCCAGGAAACTTAGTCATGTCCCCTGAACTAGAAAAGGTTAGAAGTACACTAGCACTGAGAATCTAACCAAGACTTTGATAATGCTACTGATTTCACTCACAGCTGCTTTACAAATACAAAGTTTCAAGGATGCAAACTCATGAAAGGGAAAGAAATTTTACTTTTTTTTTTTTTTTTGCATGCAAAGATTCCTAAACCTGAAAGCTGAAGACTCCCCTCATTAATTCTAGTCAGGTTTGTGTTTCAGGTCCTCTTCTCTGTGGAAAAAAGTGCCTCTCCACAGCTTATTTCCTTTAAGATTAATTACTGTCCCAGGCAAACAGATAACACGGTTCTTCCTGCATCCCCGTAAGACCACAATGTTCTAAATAAGTGCTACATAGTTGACTAAAGTCACTCCCTTCACTCATACTGTGTCCTGGCAGAACTAGAGGCCCTAGTGCCAGAACTGCCAGCAGAGTGTGGAGGAGAGGGCATCCATCACTTCAAACACCACAGGTACAGAAACTTCTTTTGCTGAATGCACACTGTTCACCCAAATCCCAGTTCACCAGGAGATAAATGGACAGTATCACAGTGATTCCTTCAGGCATTACCTGTTAGCACAGCCAACAGCATAAAAGGAATCGAAAAACTAGACTAGCAGAGACATGCAGCATTTCACTTCGACTCTGAGTGCTCCTTCTCTTCTTGGCACACGGCCATCATTTCCTTTCTCCAAGCCTCCTTCAGACAGCACTAGGAGGTTCTCCCCTTCGTCTCTTCTGACTCACAGACTGTTCCTCTTTGAAAAGGTGTGACACAGAATTTGAAACAAATCTCAGTGCCTGTGATATGCAGCAGAGTGTAGGCACTTCAAATGCACCCATACACAACTAAATCCTATAGGAAAAGATTGCCAAGACTTTCTACCTCTATTATTGGGATTGTACCTACAGAGGAACTCTTTTGTGCTGATCCTAGCTGCTGTCCTGTCTCTACCCAATGTGGAAACTGAGAGATACCAGGTCATTGCTTCCATTAATCCAGTAGTGACCAGCCTAAACAGTTTTACCTGGACAGCACACCAGCAGGTGAGATGAGGCACAGTGAGCTCACACCCTCTCTTTGTGAGCGGCATGGAGACTCCACACAGTCCCTCTGTACCTGCTTCCCTATTACATTCTCCCCTAGGATTCACACAGTTTTCTGGCCTGTATCTCAGCTGAGAAGTGAAGTCAAAGTGCAGAAAGGCTGCCAGAAGGCAGGTGCTGGTGCGCTCCTGGATCTCACCCTGATTTGGGTTTGGGACATATCCAGGGTGCAGACCCAGTCTCAAAAGTTTGCTCAGCAGTTTCATTTAGTTAAAGCCCTGCAAAGTTGAACAACCCACGCTTTATGGATGGATGAAATTTATTCACACCCTTTCTGATCATCTTCATTGCTTTGTGAAGAACTTTCTGAAGTCAAGGAGAGCTATTCCATAAATGTCTAACATATGTTCACCATCCCCCCAGCAGCACCACCAACAGCACAGTCATTCAATATTCCAAATACATTCAAACCTGATCAAAAGGAACTCAAAACTTTTTAAAGCATAACAAGAATGAAGCAATGAGAAATTACAGTACCTCAGTTTTCAAGGAGAGTCCACTGTTAAAGAATATAGCTGAAACAGCAATGTAAGTTATGGTAATTTCTGGTTTCAAGGGTCCTAAAAAATACAGACATAGAGAACAAAGTGAACTAGAGTCAAAGAGATAATTATATGCTTATACTGTATCAAAGTAAATGAAAATGCTTATTAAAATACCTCGAGAAAATCTAATCATTAAAGTCTCTAATAAAAAGAATGAGGTTTCTATTAAGTTACAGAAAGCATGCTATTCGTTTTTAAACAAAAGCAAGCCAGTGAGTGGAGAGTGAGTTATCACATACAAATTTGGCTCCCGTGATTACAGGTCACTGAGAACTAACAGGTAAATTCTGAAAATTTGAAAACGGAGATTTTCACAGCTCTGTCATCCAAGTATCGCTACAGCATCTGCAAACTCAGACCATACACTCAGAAACAGTAGCTGCTACCTTCACTGGGGACTGTGGATATCACTCACATATCTACCTGCCCCTTCTTGCCCTACAGCACACACACCTGTCTGGCCATCTGCACAGAGAAAACCAAACCATCCCTTGCAATGGTCTCCTCAGGGCAATGCAGTTCTGTACTATTTCCTCACAACAGGGCTGTGGCAAAATGGTTCGTTCCAGCCCTACAATAACACATTTCAGACACTGCTGCAGTGAGATCAGCAAAGGGAGATGCCTGCACCTCCAAGGGTTCAGCTGTATTAAAGGCTTACATTTGTATATATTTATATACTTTTTTCAGGGAGATGAAAATCAAATATTTTTTTATGCTCCTATAAAAATGATTAATTTTCTTAATACACTTTGCCTTCGGAGGCCCTGAAAACGTATATACTCATTTTTTCATGAGCATTCAACCAGATATTATACTAGAAAGAAAATATTAGTGGTCTACTCAGGACTAAAGCAAACCCTATCTCTACAAGTGAGCAGAAGTTGTCCTGAGCAAAACTGCAGCAGCAAACAAGCAAGCCTTTACTCAACACTCCAAAAGAGAAGAGCTTTTCTGCTCTCTCGGATGAATGATACATTGATGGTCACACTGGAGTTAGGTAAACGATCCTTAAATTAGAGGGAGTTGATTGTACAAATTAAAATCACATCCTAAGGCATTTAAACCCAAACCTTACTCTCAGAGAGAACTCTGTTGATGAGACGCTAAAACTATGTGTGTCAAATACAAAACAAACAAACAAACATATGAAGTGTAAGGTAAAAAATAAGACAGGAAATGCAAGCGTTACAGTTGCAACAAAGCACATGGCTAGTTGCAAAATTATGGCACGTTAACTGACTAGACGGGAGAAAACAGAAAGATTATATAAATATATCTAGCTATGCAAAAAACTGTGTTTTTTATAAACAATTACATATTTTTTTCTAATCTTATAGAAGATTAGAGCATATATGAACATGCACATACACACTAGGCACACAGGCAGTGGGTTAGTCTGGCTAAAATAGGGGTTCTTCCAGGACTCAGTTTTGGTATTTTAGCGTTTTTTACTGGGCTACCTGAACATCTTTTCACAGGAGAAACCTCTACCACTAGAGCAGCCAGACACTCACGGGGCATGGGGAACTCTGGTCACAACAGATCCCTTTCATCCCTGGTCATTCTCTAGTCAGAAAAGTTCTTTTAACAAAGGAACTAAATGGGCTCATTTATCAAATAGGAAAACACACAAAAAAGGGCTTGGTTTATGTCCTGAAGGTGACAACAGCACAAATCTTTGTTATTTATGGCACAGTGTTCCACTGGTACGGATGCTGGACCATTCATATCGTTCAGTAAGGCCTTACAAATTACAGTGCATGGCTATGTCAGCTGGAAGATGACAAACTAAGGCTTTTTCATACTTTGGTATTTCACACCCCCCCTTCTTTCTTTTTCTGGTTTTAAAAAAGAAGTATTTTTTTTCCTCAGAGCACTGAGATCCCACAGATCCCAAAGAGGGATAACCACTTTGGGGAACACACGCTCACTAGTTTCAATCAACGCTTACAAGATTTTTCAAGCAAGTTGTCCCAGGAACAAGGATGTCAAAGCCTGACATCTCTTTGCAGGAGGATAATTAAATAAAGTGCTCCATCATAGTGCTTCCATGCAGGAAGTTAGCTGAGGAAAAATTATTTCCTATTCTGGTTAAAAGCATCTCCCACGTTGCTGCTAACAATCAGCACGACAGTCAAACCAGAAAGGGACAAAACACCTCATATTATCAATCTGAAGTTGACTTTAAGGTCTGCTGAAAAAAACAAAGCACAGATCCTGCAAGATCCCCACGTGGGTCCTATTCATCTATGCAAAACAGCACACAGATGTTAGAAGGGATCCTTGCACAGCAGGAATTTGCCTACCCTGAACTCCATGAAGCACCGGAGCCTTAGTTGCCACAGCAAGGGTTCAGAGCCATATTTTTTTTTTTTTTTTAATCACTTTCTTTTTTTCCCAGAAGGTAAGAGGGGACAAAAAAGGTTGGCTCCTCAGTGAGAAGCTGTCTATGCTCAAACTTCAGCTCTGTTAAGGAAAAAAAAAATAAATCAAAAATCTATGCATATAAAAGCCCAGTTAGATTCTTCCTTCCCTCACATAACATGGAATTGCTAAAGGAATGCTGTTCAAGTGTCCTCCATCCCTTTTCTTAAACCTTCAGAGAACAAACAGGAAAAAGAAAACGTAAAATCTAATTTATTCTTGAAAACTGTGAACATCTGGAGCCGAAGTTCCAGCGGCAACTGACCAGAGGATGCTGCCAGCATTTAAAGACACACTGTTTACGTGTAAACAGCAGTGTATGTTTCATCAGCTCCTGTTGCAAGAAGCACCCCAGACCTCGGCGCTTGGCGAAAGGACAGACCTTCCCGTCTGGTTTGCTCCCTGTTAAGCCCCTGACACCGCTTTGCACAGCACCAGTCACGCCGTGTGCCCTCACCTTTCACAGCAGCAAACAGCAACGGGAAAGGAGGAGGAAAAGAAAAAAAACAAAGCTCTAAAAAGTGTGACGCTATTCAGGCTTTACCCCGGTGTCCCTGCAGCCACACAGGGCAGCTCGCAGGCGGCAGAACTGCGAAGTTAGGGCTGAGTTTCACAGGGGGCACATCCACAGCCACGTCCCTGCCCAGCCTCCCCCGCCGCCCAGCCCGGCAGGAGCAGGGCCCTGCCCCGGGCACGGTAAGGGACGGGACGGGACGGGACGGGGATTCACCCGGGATCGCTCCGGGGCACCCCCGAGGGCCGGCGGGCAAAGGGGCTCCTCATGGCTCAGGGGGGCTCCACACGGCTCCACAGAGCTCCACAGGGCTCCCCACGGCTCAGGGGGGCTCCACACGGCTCCACACGGCTCCACAGAGCTCCACAGGGCTCCCCACAGCTCCCCACGGCTCTGGGGGGCTCCAGGGGACTCCTCATGTCTCCAGGGGGGCTCCCCACGGCTCCAGGGGGTTCCGAGGGGCTCCCCACGGCTCCCCGGGGCTCCCGGCGCTCCGGTGCCCCCGCACTCACCGCCTCTGACGCCGACGCCGGGCTCCAGCCGCGCCACGGCGATGACCAGGACGATGCCCAGGATGAACCACTCCTTGCGCAGCCGCTCCGGCAGCCCCATGGCGGGGCGGCGGTGTGCGGGGCGCTGTGCGGTGTGCGGGCCGGCCGGGGCGGGGCTCACGGGGCTCACGGGGCGGGGCTCGCGGGGCGGGCCCCGGGCCCGGGGCAGGCACGGCCGGGCCGGCGGGAGGCCGCCTCAGCGCTCGCGCACCGCCGCCATCGCTACCGCGCACCTCCTAATAGGCGCGCAGCAACACCACCCCCACTCCCCCCCCCCCCCCCACGCTGCTGCCGGCCGCCCGACTGCGCGCCGCGCCTTCGCCTCCTCCGCATCCCCGCGTGGAGGCGGCCGCGGTGGCTGCGGCACCGACCCGTTTCCGCCTCCGCCGCCGCCGCCACCGGGGGCGGACCGGGCCGCGGAGAGCGCGGGGCGCAGAGCCGGTCCCGGCGGGCGAGCCGGGCGCGCTGGGGCAGGGCGGGCGCTGGGGCGGGACGGCGTGCGCGCTGCTTCGGTACATTACAACGGCCGCGTGACGCCCGGCGCCTGACGCGCGGGAGGGCGGGCGCGAGCCGGGGAGGGATCCGGGATCGGGATCCGGGATCGCTCCGTGAGGGAGGGAAGGCGGGATCGGGATCGGGATGCGGGAGCCTTCCCTGAGGGAGGGAAGGCGGGCGGGGGTCGGCAGGGCAAGCAGCGAGAGCCGCGCTCCCCGCCGCGCCCGGCCCGCGGCCCTGCCCGCCGGGAAGGACACGTGGATCCCCAAGGAGCCCGCAGGAAGCACGCCCGGCCCGCCCCCCCGCCCGCAGCGACAGCCCCTGTCGCGACATGCCGACAGCCCCTGTCGTGACATGCCGACAGCACCGCCTGCGGCGTGCCCCGGCCGGTTCCCTGCTTTGTCCCGGCGCTAAAATGCATTCCCATTAAAACAGAGCGTCGTAAACCCCCGTCCCGCTGGTGGAGCCGCGCTTTCCCCTCCCTGTTCCCCTCCCGTGGCGCTTCCCCGAAGGATTCACCAGCCCAGCCCAGCCCTGCCCCGCCACGACCCCCGCGCTCCGCATCCCAAAGCCAGGGAAATGATGGAAGCGGGAGACGCTCCGACATCCAGCTGCTCCAGCTGCTCCCGCTGCCTCATCCCACACGTCTCCCGCGACTCCCAAACATTCCGGTGAGTTTATACTGCACAGCCCCTGTGGATGCGTTCAGGCCTCAGGGAACAGCCCTGCCACGTTCCTGCTGCTGCCGAGGAAATAAGTGTTTATAGCTCAGAAGCTCTGCTTCCATCTCCGAGAGGTGCGTGTTCCTCTGTGTCCTGGGAGGTTCACTTGTATAAACATGGATACATGGTAGCTGAGATTTCTGAATGCAGAGGGAACACGCCCTATCCCACCCTCAGGTGGGTCCAAAACGTGCGGTTTGAACTGGTTTTACATTTCACTGCTTTACTAAAGTTTACTGGAATACACGCTGGTCCTTGGTCCCTTCTCATAGAAGGGCCAAATTGCAGAACCTCACTGCATCTCCCTGCTGTTTTAGGAGAAAATAAATGCATAATGGGTGTTTGTCTAGAGCAGGCTGCGATTTTAACAAGCGTAGGATTTGATTACCGCACAGGAAAGATCAATCAGATGAAGATGTAAAGTTTATCATACAAATTATATTCAGTCTCTGTGTAGATACTCACAGGTAAGCTGTCCCTAGTTCAAGAACATTGCACCTTTCATCGATCAGAGCACTTACATCCATTCTTGTGTGGCTCTGAAAGCACACTAGCAAGAGCACAGGCCTCCTGATCTGAACACGGCAGAGAACCAGTGTTTCCCAGGTGGGTTTTTTTGTGAATTTGTACACAGTCCTGGAGGTCCAGAGAGAGGTGGGAAGGAGACTTTGCACCCTGTTCCTGGTGGTTCCAGCCAGACAGGTGCATTACAAGATGCGGAGGCCTCACTCTGCACAAGTAGCTTCAGCACAATTCAGGGAAAACATAGTAGTAAATAATCTGTTGAGACCAAAAGTTACGCACTCAGAAACAGCTGAATTTCATAGTGAATGAGGTTGCTGCAATGTCAGCAGAAGCTGCAGATGGATGCAAAGAAGGGACAGGCATGGAATATGCTCAGTCTGGCAATAAAATTCAATTGTGCGCTAGAGACAGCAGTCTCACCGCTTTTGCATCATAGTTTTTACATGGTACTGATCCTGCCCCTCTCTCTTTGCAGGTGGATACTGCTTATGAATTTCTACTCTTGAACACTGTTCAAGTTAATTCTAGGTTCATTTTCTTAACAGGTTTCAGGTATTTGCTCACAGCAGATCTAATTGTCAAAGTTAGAAACCTCAGGTTCAGTCCTAGGCTCTGGAAGATACATCTCAATTTCCCTTCTAAAGGGGGGGAGAATCTTGTGCACAGTCCCACGCCTGTGTCTCCTTTTCTAAATAAGGATGAAATATCTCAACTGTGTATTAGATTTAGAACAGTTAAGAAATATTTAAAAAAAAAACCCAAACAAACAAAACCCAACCAATCAAAAAAAAAACAACAAACAAACGGTCATCAGATACAGCAAATTTTGTCTATATTCAAAATAGAAATATACGCTTTAATAAGGCTGTTTCTTTGAGTGAGTGCTTTGCCTATAAATTTGTTTCCAAGAGATCTGAAGTTTGTACTAAACATCTTTTGCCAACTGAGTTACAAAATACATAGGTTCCTAAGGCACCGTTTTTTTGTAATCTTTCGAATCTTGTGCAGATATTCCGAGCTGTGTATTAAAAGACTCATACAAAAATATTTTTGCTGGTTTTGTTTAAAAGCTGTTCTGCTATTATTGTGCTAATTAGATTAAACAGATGACATTGTTCCTGCCTTTAAATAAGAGAGCACACTGTAAGGCCTGCCGTGTTCTACCAGAGAAGAGCAGGAAGAAAGAAAACACTGCAAGTGAATTTTATAATTGGCAGGGCTCTCACATGTCCTAAATCTGTCTGCAGGACAGCATCACTGTTGCTATAAGGGAATTTGTCATCCATATTGAGGCATTTGCTCAATTAGAGAGGGACAATTCAGTGTCATCCAAGACAATATCCTGCAATATTTCACATTCCTCATCAGGTTCCCATACAGATAATACACATATCCTAATTAACCACTGGGACTCGACCAGATCCTGAATGGTCTGGCACATGTGTATGTGTATTCTCTATTAAACTGTACAAAACCATTTTGGGGTATTTTTAGCTGTCCCTTAGACATAGTACAGGAATGAGAATTTAGCTTCCCTCTGTTTTCACATGACCAAATTTTCATTTTTCTTCAACTGCAAACATACCTCGGGGCTTCCAGATGCTTTCCTGCCTCCCAAGGCCCTTGTGCTTCCTTTTGCATAATACAAAAGCTTGGTGACACATGTAGCTACGTGACACCAAATCCTCGTTGCTCACAGGTAATCTGTTGAAACCAACAGGACTGTTTGTGTGAGCAGTGACTGATTTTCATGTCTGCAAAGTTGCAGAAGTGGACTGGGCATTTCTGGGCTTCTCAGTGGTCTGTAACTGATGCCAAGGTGTCAGCTCCCCTTTGTGCCATATGGAGCCCCTTTGTATTTTGTGCCCAGCCTCTTATCTGCACATCCTACCTGGCTGCCTAATAACTGCACAGTTATTTTAGGGAATGTGCTAGGACTTTTAAGCTCCCTAGTAGCAGATGTCTTCTGATTATGCGTTTAGACAGGAGAGATTTTAATATAAAGGAGAGGGGATCACGAGATAAAGGGAGCTTAAACGAGAGGAAGAGATAGCGTTAAATAATTTAACTTGAAAAGAACAAAGATATTCAGAATGAACAAGATAAAGAGAGGTGTTAATTATAAATAGGAAAGTTGAGGAGAAAAAGTGGAAATATATGGGAGACGGTTTACAACACATTTATATTTCTCACAAGCACTTAGTGGCATGAGCTCAGATTTTCTCAGGCTCTTGAAGAGATTGCTATCCTGATCCCATTAGCTGGATTTCCTTGTGGAAGAGGAGTTCCCAAGTCTTTATTCTGTCTTGGCCTAGGTGCTTATACTGCTTCAGGCTCCTGCAAGAGATCTTTTGGTTATTGCTGCTGGGTATTATGGAATGCCTATGAGCACTTGGGTATTGCCAGCTGCAGGACTTACCACCATTAGCATAATGCAGTAGTAGGAATTATGTACAAGTTCAATTTAGAACAGCACTTAATGGAACTTAAACACACCTATAGATATGCTTTTCTAAATAGAAGCTATGAGATGATAAAAGGTTTTGTGAATATTTGGTTTTATCTCTATAATGGTATGATTTCTACCCCCCCCCAAGACTTTAAATGCATAATTTTTTTTCGGGTTTTTAAGTTCATGCCTTTTTTTTTTTTAACTTGCAATAAAAGGTCCTCTTATATATTTAGGTATTCAACAAATAAACAATTTTTCTTTTACATGAGAGTCCAGTGTGAAATTTTCATGCAATAATCTTAGGTGTTAAGAAGAAAATTTCAAAAACAACAAATGGGGCCTTTGCTGATCCCTTTCCTAGAACCTGTTTGTGCTTACACAGAAACAGAACCTATCTCACTGATGCTCTACTCACAATACTCTCTTGCCTTCTCCCCCTAGACTGCCAAGAGATCATATGGATTTAGGGAAATGTTCATGTTTTACACTTTTTTGCAGAAATATGGTTTCCCAGTAGACAGTAAAGCTATAATGTATTCAGAAGGTTGCATTAGAAAAAGAAAAAAAAAAAAAAGAAAAGAAAAAAATTGGCATAATAAAGTGTGCACTTGATACAAATTATGGACTTCTTTAGGTGCAATTCAAAAACATAAGACAAAAGAATTACTCTTTGAAAACATGAAAAGCTGTACACATTTATACTGGAAAAATGAAAGCAAGAACAGGAGATAGCTTCTCTGGATGATTTCACAGTAAATGACTGGATTTAACCTGTTAAATAAGAGACTGCAGAAATAACATGGGGATACTTTTATATCTTTTTCTCCTTACAGTTACAAAACTAAATTTCCAATATTACAATAATCGTATCAAAACACCTACGACATGAGCAGTTCCAGTACAAAAAAGACCTCTGCTGTATTTTTACAGGGGAGAAACAGCAGATTTATTCCTGGGTGTGCAGAGGCAAACTTTTTACAACAGTTTTGGAGTAATTAACCTGTCGTAATGGGGAGAGCATGCAAATCACAGAAAGCAAAAAAGGAGAGCAGTCATCCTAGCTGTGGTACCTGTCACAAAGGTCAAGTTTGGAAGGAGCAGCCAGTGGAGAAATCAGTTGCTAAAAGGTTTGTCTTAAGGTTGCTGGAAACTGGCTTTTAGAATCAAGATTTATCTCCTGAAAGAAAGGGTACAGGAGCAAGGACAGCCCATGCTCCAAACTTCATATTCTCTTAGCTGGATGGAAGGTAGAGCCTGATTCCTCCATCCCATTTGATTTTAATATTACCAAGGAGTTTAAAGGTTCAAAGAAACAGCAAATTCAGCAGCTTCCCTGAGGGGAAAATGCCAGAGAAGAGAAGAGTTCAGACTTTGAGATTTGCCAGTTCAACTTCATCATACTGTGGCACCTGTTGCTTCATACCTCTTGGATCTTTGCAGGTCATTGCCATGTCCTGTCTTCATCACAGGCCAGGACCCAACTCTCCATCAGTGTGGAGAAAAGCAAAGTGCTTTCCACAGACAGAGCCCTGACCAGGCTGGTCATTTAGGAGACTACAGTCTCAGGATCAGCATGATGTGCAATAGATGCAAGTGTAGACACATCCTTTGTGCTTAGCTTGGCACATTGACTTCAGGTGACTATTTTGACCATCAGACCTTGTTTATCAATTGCAGCCTGGCCATTCAGTCCTCCCCAGCCATCATGATTCCCCCTGCAGGATGGAAACCAAGCTTCATATTGTGCATACTAGGGTAGCGATTTACAGAGGAAGAGTTTGCCTGCTCTTTCCTCAGTAAGCCAGACCTTTCCAAAAATGCAGGAAAATAAGGAATCTTACGGTTTTGTAACTTGACAGTGCCATCATTTACCTGCATTGAAGTAAATTCCACACTATTTACAAATCTAGTTATTCAATCCCAGCCTATCTGGCCTCTTGATCTAAAAAGGAAGGAATCCCATAGGAACGTGTTTCCAGCTGCTGCATGTGTCAGTCCTGAGAGGGAGGTGTATGTTCCCACCCATCCTTGTGGCACTAGGCCCCTTTACAGTGCTGGAATCAGGATATTCTTCTTTTATTCTTTTTTTTCATTAATTGTTTATACCAGGGCAGAATTCAGAGATCACAATCAGACTGCAAGGCTTCTTCGCACCAGGTACTGTGCTGGCATAAACCCTGGTGCATTTACACTGCAGTCAAGTAACCACAGTGCATATACATATAACGGAGCTCACTTTAATGGAGCCCTCATTAGTACCAGCTGCAGTGATTAAAACCATTGGTGATTCAGTACAATCAGGGCCCACCAGGCCAAAGCTGTCAGGAGATCCCCGCTGGCAGAACTGAGTCAAACTCCTCCTCCATCTCCTGCTGACATCCTCACAAGTCCTCTCCTAGAGGGGCATGAAATGGGGTCTGATATGTCTGATGTTGGTCGGGTTCACATTTAAGTGAAAAAACATCAAATGTGAAAGCAGATGCAAAAGAAAAAAAAAAGTGGAGACAGGAAGGGGGATAAGCTATTGGGAAATACACTAAATAATTAGGAAAAATATAACCAGAGAGGAATAAATCCTTTAAAAACTATCTAATAACAAATCAGATATTATATCTGTCAATACATAAAAAATGAGGATGCTGACAACTCTTCATCCCACAATCTGTGGCATTAATAAGTAATGAAGTATTAAAAAAACTGGGACGCTTTGTGCCTAAAACAGTATCACACGAGGACAAGGGAATAAAGCTGAACTAAAACAAAGGACACAATTGTGTTTTGCTGGCAAATAATGACATAAATGCAAAACAAAACTATGGAAATAAATACAGCCCCTCCAACCATCAAATAGAAGGAAAACATGACTGCCTCAGTTTTTCAGGAGTAATCAGATACAAATCATGAAGTCAGCAATATCTGATGAAAGTTCTGGATGCAGTTGTTATTCCAGAAGAGTCCAGCCCAAATTTCTTATTTAAACAAAGAGAAGAAGACGGCATGGGAGTGGAGGATTAAAGTGATGCTGAGGGAAGAGTTTTGGGGTACATACTGTCCCAAGGCAAGCAGCACCACGAGGGACAAAGCCTGAAGGGAAAGGCTTTTTCTGTCCAAGCCTGCTGTCAAGCTGCCCTCCTTTCCCTGTGAATTCATTTCCCTTCCTTTTACTCACTTACCAGGAGACAAGAATTTTTCACCTCTGTCACATCCAGTGCTCAAATGCCCACCACTTATTTCTTTGGCACAGCCAACACATTTGCTAAACCCTCTCACTCCTCACTTCTCTCCTGTCCAGCATCTGCCCCACACCTCTACCAGGACATTGCTGAAGAGGTCTACCCCTGGGACACTCTGCCTTCTCCTTCTAGTTCCTGGGGAAAGCAAAAAGTTATTCTTTTGTGGAACAGAACTATTCCTACAACATAATCAGATTTCACAAAGATTTCCAAGCAGCACTGTTCCATGCCTGCCATCTATCCAGCTTATACCAAACAAGTAATTGTAGGGTGATTTTGTATTGTCCATTACACAGGTCTCATCCAATCCCCGCCGTTTCATTCCATGTAAGCGGCTTTAACGCCAGAGCCTTGAGATGTAGTAAATGAGGGAAGGAACTAATTTTGTGGTTTTTTGGTAGGTGCAAGTCAGTCAGCAAGCGCAGTAGGAAAATTAAAAACAGAACAGAGATGGGGAGCAATCATCTGGCTGGGGGTTTTTTTCAGCAGAACCTAAAGAGGCTGTATTGGGTAGGGCCTTGTATTTCCTTTAGAGGACGTGCATTAAGCAGAGTTCTACCCCAATCCCTTTAGGAAGTGGGAGAGTTACGATGGTGCCTTTTCCCTGAGAGCATTTCTAAGCTTTCCTCATAGGAAGCTTTCCTTGTGGTGCATTCTTAAGTAGATCAAATGTAAAGGAAAATCCCAATTCAGAATTAATTGGCATACATTTTTTCAGGAGCTGGAGGGATTTTGAATTTCTTCCTTCTAGATGAACTTACAACACTCCTGCAATCCCACATTTGAAGTTGTACCTGTCTGTGGAAGCATGCAATCCTGCAGCAAAACACATCTTTCTCATTTTACCTCTCCACCCTGTTAAGCAGATGCTTTCCAGTGTGGTGCCCATGGCCCACGTTTACTCCAGCTTGTTCTTGCAGACTTTGCTTCCTCAGATGCCCTTCTCACTGTGGACACAGCAGCATAGAAAGCAAGCCATGTTTGGAAATAACCATTTCCAGCACGCCTGCACGCTCAGAATCAGCAGCTGAAGCAAATGCTTCAGTAGCATAAAAAGACTCCTTGTTTAAGGGGGTCCAGAACAATACTTGGTACCTTTAGCTCCAGGATCATCCACATCATGTGCTTGCCTTCTGTTAGTTTTGAAAGAAAGCAGAGGTGTTTTTACCATGAGAGACCACTGTTCCCTTGAGTCTTGCTTCTGCTCTGGAAGAATAGCTTTCTTCTAAACATGACTGACCACCTGGCACATTCAGTGCCCAAGTACCACCAGTCTTTATCTAGAGATACTCACTTTTTTATTCCAGAGATATTTATTCACTTTTCACCTTCCGTCCAGCAGCTATCTGTGTGTGTAGCAAGCTCCATCTGAGTCACGCAGTAATAATCATTTCTTATATACAAGATCCCTTGTGTACTGTATATTAATGTCTGGCTGGTAATTTAATGGCACCTCTAGGCATAAACAAAAGTTTATTAAAACAGTAAGTAAAATGTTCCCGAAGACTGGCCTGCATTTTTAATTTTCTATTCAGCATTCCAAAATACAGAGCCAGCCTTCTTAAGCACAAGGAAAGCTACAGAGTTAACACCAAGTAACATCATTGTGAACAAGTCAGACATAGCACAGTCTGAGGCAAAATTTATTCTCACAAATCCCTTCTTCTCTGATCATCTTTAACAATGACGGCCAAACAGAAATTTGAATTGATTATTAGGAAATGTGTACAGCTCCAGGAAGCAGCAGCATATTGATTACTGCTCAATTTACTTGTCAGTTCTTCTCTAGAAAGCCACACAGCAGCTAAAACCTTAAACCCCAGTCCATAGTTGGCAGTGCCTTCCATAGTTAAGACTGAGTCATGCCCTGAACATTTGGCATGTAAAAGTGACACAGTTCCTTCCCTGTGCTTATCTCTGCATTCACAGGATGCTTATTTCACAAATGATTTAGTGCTCTAAAGCCCATCAGGTTTCTTTCACCATAAACTACTTTCTTGAGCTCAGTAAAATGTATGTAAGACATGTGTCAGCTGGTACATATATTGTTACACATTTACAGTGGGAAAGAAGGTGGACACACTTTTTGGACAATATTTAAGCAGAAACTTGACTGATTTTCACATTTTAGATTAAAATAATGGAGACATGAAAAATTTCAGTAGAAAATTTGTCCATTGAGAAAATTCACTGTGGAGATGCTGATGAACGAGCGAGCAGCTGTGCTTTTAGCAAGTCTCATTTCAAATCCCAGCCACATTTCCAGACTGCAGTGACATTCCCCCTCCACTCCTCCACTGTAATTAAGCATACACTGAGGACTGTGAAGCATTTTCCAGCTCCCAGGGCATGTCACCACCTATCTCCATACTGAAACACAACCCAGTGGTGCTCAACTGGCCACTTGAATTCCACAGAAAGAAAATAGGAGCATTCAGACTGAAGGAAAGGTAGGAACACATGCTCCAACAGGTCCCATCAATGTGAGCTTCCCCAACACCAAGGCTTTGGGAGCCTGGAGCAAATACAAATGTTCCCAGCTCTTTGCTTGGAGCCTCAAAATGATATTCATAACCTAGAATATTTATCTACTTGCCACCCTCTACAAATATCTTAAAGGAGGCTGTAGCCAGGTGGGTGTCAATCTCTTCTCCCAAGTAACAAGTAGTAGAACAAGAGGAAATGGCCTCAGATTGCATCAGGAAGTTTCAGGTTGGGTATTAGGAAAAATTTCTTCACCTAAAGAATTGTAACAGGCTGCCCAGGGAAGGGATGGAGACACTATCCATGGAGATATTTAAAAGGCATGAAGATGTGGCACTTGGGGACATGGTTTAGGGGTGGACTTGGCAATGCTGCATTAACAGTTGGACTCGATGATCTTAGAGGTCTTTTCTAACCTAAAAGATTCTATGATCAAGGGACTCAGGCAGCTGAGAAGTCACTTGCAAACAGCACCAGCAAGAGTTAGCAAAGAAGAGAAAGATCGCAAGTATCTTGGAAGAAAATGCCCAGAATAAATCCTTTCATGCCTGTACTGAGTAAAAATTTGGCTTGTAAAAGATAAAAGCATTCATTGCACATCAACTGCCTCTTTTCTTTTTCATTTTTTTTTGTTGTTGCATTTTTCAGTGTTATACACAGTGCAGCTTTTTTTTTTTCTAAAACATGTTTTTCTTATATTAGGAGACAATATAATATAAACAGATTTCTTATTGACCTGTTAGCCTTAACCTGCAGAAGCTGGTGTCCTTTATTTATAGCAATATGATTTTTTTTTAAAAAAACCCCCGGACTCTTTTGGTTTTAACTGTTTTGTTCAAGATTAGATGTCAAAGCTTTGAGCATTCATCAGTAAGCACAAGACCCCAAGTCTTGCACAAATATCTCAGGGGGTTTTTTTGTCTATCAATATTTGTTGGCACTGCTCATGTGAGAAAAAGCAAAAGATAAGGGTCATTCAACAATGCCAGTGTAACTGTGATGTGCACTTTGTGGTGTTTCACATTGCCAGTTAAAACATCAGGGCTGATATGTTATCTGTCATAAAATGCTGCCTCAAAATATTCAGACATAATGGACTATATATGCAAACAAGAGCTTGCAGGATCTGGCCCAGAACTTAAAATTAGGGAAATTAACACTGCCTTTGCAGCCTTCAGACTCAACCTGGCAGTGAGTCCCTGAAACCCTCATGGAGGTCAAGGGGTCTTCCACATGGGATGCCAATTCTTATTCAAACCATTCCCTCATATAAGACATTCATCATAAGTCTCTCTTTTATATGTCTTTTCTTCTAGAGATGAGGATGATTGTTTAGGATCCTCACCATGAAAGGCAAGAATTCATTCCCATTTTAATATTTTAACCTCCACAGTCGTGATTTATTAAATTCTTAATATTGTGCCATCTATGCAAGGTCCAACTTTTATCTCCTCTGCACAGCAGCTGTGAAGAGTCAAGAGCTGAAATGTTAGCCCCAGTTCAACAGAGCACTCACACACATATTTAAGGTGCTGCAGCTGGTGAAGAGACTGATTTACTTAAATGCTCTGCAGAGTTAGAGACCTATGACCTTATATCATATGCAACTTTAAATTGAGTTAATAGCAGTTAGATATATGCAATGACATAAACCATTGGCTTTTCATTCCAGGAATAGAAAAGACTGAGAAAAATGTTGGTCAGAGTCTGGAAGCTTTGCATATTCATACTTTCTCACAGTTGTTAAGTGTTTGAAAATTCAGGTAATGAGCATACAATACTCAGGCTGCCTTTGTATTGCTTGGGGGTTTGCTATTCTAGTAATATTTCTACAGAAACCATTCTATCAAGACAGGGTTTTTTTGCCCTCAAATTGAATTAGCACTTGTACATTGAAGTTTTCAACATCACCCATAAGATTTTTCAACTTGTCAAAAGAATCTGCATGGTCTCTAACCATGAATAAAAATGATTTCAGATATCATCTTTATTTCAGGTTTTATTTCCTGGGATTAATCTAATTGATTGCGCTCGTGGCTTGTTAAACAGCTGCTGAAATAAACAGACCATTTGTCTTTCTATGTAAACATATGGGTACCTGGTTTAATTACAGTTCATATCAGTGTTGAGAGGGAAAAAAAAACAAACAAAAAATACTGTTTTCTAAACTCACACCATAGATCTGAAATTGTTCTTGTAGCAAAAAAAAACTTGGTGAATTTTCCTCTTGCTGATTTTAATAAATCTTTTATCGTATAGACAAAAAATAAAGTTCAGTAGATAATATATAACCTCATAACTTTTATATATATATATATATCTCCACGTGCTTACATGTGCATGGTTTTCTCCTTGCCTGATGCAACTAGGAGTAACCCTATAAACCTTTAGTTCAATATAATTCTCTTTTTTTTTGCTTGGCAGAAAAAACTTTGTTTTGCATTTCTTACTACAATCACATTAGCTCTGTTTTATGGCTTCAATAACAGAGCAGCGTCTACACCAAAGACCATAGCTAAAATACAGTTAAATACACATCCCTTTGGCTTTAACACACATTTTTACTTCCCCCAGACATCTGTAGTGATGAAAATAGCATTGCCAACAGGAAAGAAAAGGAATCGATTGCTCCAAATAATACTTCTTCAACCCTTTCGTAAGAATTATTTAGTTGCTTTAAGATCCTTAGACATCTCAATTTTCTTAGCTATTCTCATTACATAATCAAAAAAATCATGGGCTGACATAGGGTAAAATAAGCATAAGCAGAGTGGAGTTGGGCAAAAAGAATCACTTCTGTAATAAGATTCTGGAAACTTATAGGTACGTACAGGATCAGTTATTAATAGCCTTTTTATGCATAGATAAGCACCATTCTTAGCAGTGTGCATGTGCAATACAAATGAAATATTAATAAGCAGCACACAGTGTGTCCAAACAGAAGGAAAACTGCATAGATAAGACTTAGAATCGTAGAATCTTTTAGGTTGGAAAAGTCCTCTAAGATCATCTAGTCCAATTGTTAACTCAGCACTGCAAAGCCCACCATTAAACCAAGTCCCCAAGTGCCACATCTACACAACTTTTAAATACCTCCAGAGACAGTTATTCCATCACTTCCCTGGGCAGCCTGTTCCAATGCCTGACAGCCCTTCTGGTGAAGAAATTTTTACTTATATCTGATCTAGACCTCTGCTGGTGCAACCTGAGGCCATTTCCTCTTGTCCTGTCGCTGTTACTTGGGAGAAGAGATTGGCCCCCACCTCACTGCAGCCTCATTTCAGGTAGTTGTAGAGAACAATAAGGACTTGCCCAGCCTTCTTTTCTCCAGACTAGACAACCCCAGCTCCCTCAGCTGCTTCTCAGCAGACTTGTGCTCCAGACCCTTCCCCAGCTCTGTTGCCCTTCCCTGGACACACTCCAGCACCTCAATGTCCTTCTTGTAGTGGGGGGCCCAGAACTGGACACAGCACTTGAGGTTTGGCCTCACCAGTGCTGAGTACAGAGGGACAACCACTGCCCTGGTGCTGCTGGCCACACTATCCCTGATACAAGCCAGGATGCCACTGCCCTTGGCCGCCTGAGCACACACTGGCTCATGTTCAGCCACTGTCAACCAGCACCCTCAGGTCCTTTTTCACTGGATCACTTTCCAGCCACTCCTCCTCCAGCCTGTAATGCTGTCTGGGGCTGTGACCCAAGGGCAGGACCCAGCATTTTGCCTTGTTGAACCTCATACATTTTGCCTTGGACCACCGATCCAGCCTGTCCAGATCCCTCTGTAGAACCTTCCTACCCTCCAGTAGATCAACACTCCTGTCCAACTCTGTCATCTGCAAACTGACTGAGGATGTCCTCAATGCCCTCATCCCGGCCATCAATAGACATATTTAACAGGATTGACCCCAGTCCTGAGCCCTGGGGAGCACCACTTGTGACCAACCACCAGCTGAATTTAACTCCATTCACCATGACTCTCTGGGCTTAGCCATCCAGTCAGTTTCTCACCCAGCAAAGAGTACTCCCATCCAAGCCATGAGTAGCCAGTTTCTCCATGAGAGTGCTGTGGGAAACAGTGTCAAAGGCTTTCCTAAAATCCAGGTAGACAACATCCACAGCCTTTCCCTCATCCACTAAGCAGATCACCTTGTCAGAGGAGGAGATCAGGTTCCATTACAGGAGATGACTTGTTCCCTTATATAGATCCTTAGCTTCTCCCTCTCTACTATCCCTCTCCCAACCAGACTATTTCACCAGTTTCCTGCCCCAAGCTCTCAGTGAAATGAAGCAACACATACACATGATGTGCTACAGTGAGGAGGGGAGCAAAGCTGAGATGGCTGCCACAAAACACCCAACAAGAGTGGGGCAGAGCAAGTGATGAAGTGAGTACTCCACTTTTGAGGCTGTTAGCTGGCCTTGAAAAGAGAAGAACAACGTCAGTGTAACTGGAAGAGCCTTTGGGAGCCAGACCAGAAGAAAATCAATCATTGTCCCCACACCACCAAGTGGACAGGTATCTCAGAGCCAGAAAACCAACATCCAAAGTGATCTATGCACAGCCACTGCTGCTTAAATGATTTAGTTTACTGGTGGGAAAGGAGCAGGTCTCCAGCAATGCAATCAAGCCTTGCAATTTCCCTCAAAGAAAAGAGTGAGGAAAAAAAAAAAGAGAGTAGGAGCCCTACAATTTCATTACACTGGAAATATCTGGTCACCAACAACCACCCGGAGCTTGAAATCAACAAATATCCCCTTTTTCCTAGAGTATCCTGGTAGGCATCATTGTTTCTAAAAACAAAAACCATATCACAGAGGCTGAAAAGACATTTACCCAGAAATATTCAGTCAGACAAACTTCATCCCAGTCTCTTCACTGAGTTCAAGCTTTGCTCCTTGGGAGGACTGCAGAGGAAATTAGGATAGCAACACACGTAATCTCTCTACTGTTCTCAGTTACATACTAGATATAGAGAGCAAACCAAAGATTTGCTTTTTAATGACACACTGATGAACATACTGCTTCAAGTAAATAGAATCTGGCACTAGGAAATTTATCACTAAACTGCTAAAAATTTCAGAAAGACAACAAAATTTCAGTAGAGGCACAACCATGTTATTGGCATTGGCTGCTGAAAGTAGTTACTCATTTAATGACAAAAGTAAGCTATTCCCATTTTCTCAGATCAGTATATAATTTGGGGGGCTGTCTATCTTGGGATAGCCTATTTTTACCCTTAACGAAGGAACATAAAAATTCTAATCAGTTTTCAAATCTCAGGAGTCCAAGGAGAATTTGCATTTCTGCATAAAGAAGGACCTGGTACAGAAGAATAAAACAGGAATCGTTTGAATTATACAGACTCAGGCAGGATGCTGCTGTGGTCAGTTCCTCAACAGGATTTAGCGCAGTTGGTAAGACCTACCTTCTTTCAACCCCTCTTCTGGAATGATGCCAGCTGTAATTATACATTCTAATGAGCAAGAATCTTGAATTCACAGCAGAACAGTGAAGTTGTTTCCCCTCGCCTTCAGTAATGTATTTCTGCCCTCCTTCTTCATCTTTCCTGTGTTGTTTTGGAGTTTATGTCAAAGAAGTCTCATTCTTCTCATTACAGACAAAAATCTCTGCTCACTGAAATGCTGAGAGAGCTAATTCTTGTTGTTCTCACTTGTTACAGAAAACCTCCTGCCAAAGGAACAGTTTGGCTCAAAGTATTGTAAACAACCTCTCCTCCTTTACCCGCCACCACAGCTTGCTTTTAAGAAGTCTGTTTTCATAAACAGAACGTCTTGTCTGTTCAAAACAACGTAACTAGAAGTTGCCATATCAAATACATTTATAGAAGATAGCAATAAAGAAATACCTTGACAGAGTAATGATGACCTCCTGCAAGTCAGCCACTTAAAAGGCTCATTTTCCTGGTTAGCAGATTAAAAAGTAATAGCTGAGTGGCACTGTTTCCACTCACTTGTCAAGTGTAATTCCTGCCCTCTGGGCTACTGTGAAAATAAAACTCAAACTCACCCTAGAGGTGGCTACCAAGTAAGTCAGTCTGATTGTGGGATATGAAATACACGAGTTAGTGTCAGCTTGGAGCAGACATCAGGAGAGACTGAAGGTAGACAAAAAAATACAGACCTGATTTTTCTATTGCTTACCTTGCCTGTGGATTTGTACAGCATTTCTCCCAGGCTAAAACCAAGGCGGAAAGAATGAGCTTTATTAAGGAGGAAAGGCTGGCTTTGATTTTATATGGGATGGCTAAGCATTGTTTTTGCACACAGCTTCCCATTCGAGTGGCAAAGACAAGTTTAGAGGCAAAAACCTTGGCCACCAGGTTCACTGGGTTTGTGACAAAGTGTCTGTAGGTCCTGAGAAGTTTCTCAGGTGGACAAACACTGGCCTGCTCATGTTGGTGTCTCTTGCAGGAGGGAGCAGCTGCACACCAACTGCAGCCAGAGCCTGTGGGCACCCACCAGGTCCTGTTCAGCCTTATGGTTCTCCTTTGGGAGCTCACGTGCTGCCCAGCTAAGCCTGGGAGGATTAGGTGTGATGCTATCTCCTTCCACTTATCAACTGTTACTGCTCATTTCACTGCATATTTTATCCTGTAGAGATCCCACTGCATTTCACATCATCAGATGCAAATGGAGAACAGTGATTTTAATAACACAGCACATTGCTTTAAAATTCTTTGACAAGCACAACAAATACAACTTAAAGTTAGTTAAGTACTAATCTCTTAAAATACAAATGCACACAAGCATTAAGGCTATTAAAAAAAAAAAATCACCATAGTCTTTATTTAAACAGCTCTGTGTAATTCCTAATGTAAGTAGAAGGGGCAGGAAATGCCTCATGCCTACAACTTAGAAATTCACTGACCTGTGGTCTTGCACTTAGATTACCACCGATCAGCCCATACATTTGAACTGGAGGCAAAATGAAGTCCACACTTAGAAGTTGATTTATTCTTCCAGACTTCAAAGCCAGGCAGAAAGCCTTGGTAGAAAAGGTGAAGAGGGAAATCTTGATTCTGTTCAGGTTAATAGAAAAAGTGCTCTAAACAACTGAACTTCATCCTTGCTTTAGTTTCCAAATTCAAAGTCCTGACCTCACTGAAGTCCCATTAGCATTTCTGAAAGTAGCAGAGACCGACACACTTCTGCTGAAATAACCTCTGCATTTGAGTGCATGGGTTTCTCATCAGGGTCCCACAGGCACCAGCCAGCGCTGGGTTATGTTGAGCCTGAAATGAATTCTTTGTTGGACAAAACTCATGCTGAAGATCACTGAGCTCCTCCTCCAGGTGAGAATGAGCAAGAGGTGGAGCTGGTCCCCAGAGATCAGGATGAGCATTTGAAAATGGGAGAGCAGAAGTCATTGCCCTAAAAAACAAACCCTTTTTCCACATAATCAGGAAAAAAAAAACCAAACCAAACAACATATAAAATAAACAGTCAACCTAAACCAACTAAAATGATGATACACCAAGCCATGATTAAACCATTGTTGTGCTTGGCATCGAAGACATTTGCAATGCCATTAAATTCCAAATACATCATTTTCATTAGGATTTGTGCTTGTTGTTTACTAATAAGATCAAAGTTTTTGTCACTTTTGACTGAGATACGTGGTTTGGCCTGGAAGAGGGCCTTGAAGGTCATCCAGTTCCAACCTCCTTGCCACAGGCAGGGATGTGTATGGTAGGATATGCCCTAGAGGTTGTTCCATTGGGTTTTTCTCCCCCACCACTCCACCCCAGCATGTTTGGAGGATTTCCCACATTTGTTTTCTATTTTACCTGCCTATTTTTCCACCTTCTGAAGTTGCATGGGCTACTACTTATTCATCATTTTGCTTTATTAAGATGCAGTTCAGGTTTTCACCTGTGCTGTATGTTTTGCAACCATGAAATAAGGATCTAAAAATTCAAAAGACACGAGAGTGTAAAGAACCTCTCAGACACCTCCTGGTTTCTGAAGAAACCTCAGCAGATACAGAAGTTCAGCAGTGCAGTGCTGTTACCTGTGGCCTAAAACAGCCTCTAATACACCGAATTATTTTAGTTATCAACATTGTTATGCTGGAATAAATGTAGAGCTCTTTCTACATTTTTGTCATGTTCTGATAAAATCCCAGGTCTGACAGTATATCTTGACAAAAGAGTCCACATGAAATATGTTGCTAATTATTTATACACCTCTTCAAAGGCTCAGCGCTGCTACTTGTACTTCTTGCTACTCTTACCTACCCAGGCCCTAAAGCTGTTTTTCAATCACTGAACTGAAACTCCTTAGAGTAACAAGTTTATAATAGAGGTTCATAAACCTGGCAGTGATTAACAGCACAGGTTAATCAAATGGGTGTAGAACAGGCTTTTCCCCCCTTTTCTTTAAAGGAAACTGGCCCCAAGTGTTTTTCCCTTATTGCTACGTGGAAATAAATTTGCAATTAACTTTTACTTATTGGTGTTGTAGTGGCCTCTGAAGACCCCAGCCAGAAGCAAGCACTGTTGTGCTTCTCAGCACATAAATGTGTACCAGAGGACAGCAGTCGCTCCAAGGAGCTCAGAGCCCAGAACCATCCCACAGCTGAGCCCCTGCGATGCCCAGGGGCCAGGAGTGGGCAGAGCCTGGCTCTGCCAGGACCCCTTCCTGCCTGGAAAAGAGCAGGCAGCCTCCTGCTCAGGTGTCATCCTGGTTACTAAACAAGTAGCTTGATGATTTAAAATATCAAAGAGGAATTGTCCTCCACTGGCACAGGTTGGTCAGCTTCTTATGAAAATAAAAATGGTCAAGTCCACCTCCTGTCAAATCTCCTGTGTTCCACTTACTCCAAGACCAAGAGGATATAAGGCTCCAGCACGCAGGGAATTAGGATCTCATTTCAGCCATTGGCAGTCAAACTCTCACTGAGCATGGAGTAAAAACAGAGTAACAACAGGAAAGGTGAATTTGTGGTGGTTACCAGGCTGGACGGCAGCTGGGCCTACCCAGTCTCAACTTCCCAAAACTTGGAGCCAGCAAGAAATGTCAAACTGCAGTCAGCTCAGCTGTCAGGGCTGCTTTCTAAACCCCAAACACGCTGTTTGTTGGTCACTAGCCACAGCATTCTTGTTTAGGGTTTTCTGGAGTATGATCTCAAAATAGATGGGATTAAATTCTCAATTCAATTCAATTCCAACTGGGGAAAAAAAAGGAAATTCCTGGACTGCATTAGTTCAGTGCAGGGATAAAAATAACTTTTGAATAAGTGCTGAAATGTATATTTGCTTCACCTTACTGAGTCAGTTTTGTTTTGTTGTGTTAATTGTTTCCAGAAATTGCAAACCCAAACCACTCACAGTCACTGTGACTGGCAGGCTGAGCCTGAACACCCACCACCTTCTCCCAGGGCTCTCCCTTGCAGTTATGAAAATCCCTGCTTGCCCCAGAATTCCTCCATTACCAGCTGAGTTTATGACAATAAAACCCCAAAGTTAACTCGGACCAAACTCATCCTCCTGCTTGACAGCTCTCCCTTCTCCAAGGTCCTGGCAGCACACAGGAGCATCACACCCCCCTCATCCCCTGTCCATATCAATGGCTTGGTGGGGCCTCTCCTTTGTCTCCCGTTGGGTGCTCAGTGCTGGAGCATCCAGGTACCACTATAGGAGGTACATAAAGCAGTGCCAGTAATGAGAACCATGGGGTTACTGTGTTCTCTTACCCTTATCCCAACCAGTCAGGATCCATTTGTGTAACTCCAGCCTGACTTGTCATGTTTCAATATCCTTCTTCCATTTTGCTTTGTTTCAGCAGTGGCCATGAGATGAGATGCTTCAGCTAAACACACCAAGAAATGTTTGTATCAGAAGCTCAGAAGAGCAATTGGGATCTGAGGTAGAAGGTGGTAAGCATCACTGCCCAGTTCTTGGGCATGTTTGTTCCTCGCATTGGACCAGTCCTGAAGGAAGATTTTCCTTCTGCAGAGGCAAGGATTTGTGAAAAGTTTAAAACCCTCATCTCCTAAAGCCCTGACTTTCAGCACACCAGAGGAGCAAAAGCCTTCATCCTGAAGACGAAATGGTCTACCTTTTCCTGCCTCTAGCACCAGGTACTTGCTCTTCTCTACTGCTTTTCCTAGGATACACAGTCCTTTCTAAATAACATAAGTTACCCTCGGAAGACATCTGCTTCCTGCTCACATCCTGCACTGCCATCACCTGCTTTAACATGCTCATCCTGCTTTCCTCTTCATGACAGGTTAGAGCAATCAGGGGCAGATTAAAAAAAGACAAAAAGAAAAAGAACACAAAAAGTTACTTGCACATAAGCCTAAACTATCATTAAACGTCAAGCAAGTTTTGAACAGCAAGGTTTTAGCAATCTGAAGTAGACACAGACAACTCAGACTGAAGACAGAAGTTGCTGCCCTTTCAGCTAATCACAGAAATGATACTAGCATGTGTTTGGGAAACATAGTTCAAATACCTTTAGCAGATAAAAACCAAATTTCTCAGTTATGTCCTGTCCAAAACTGTTGGGCGTGTTTTATCCCAAAAGTGATGACCCCCACCCCCTTCCTCACTTCTACTTAGACAAACTGTCAGAGAGGGAAAGGAAGCAAACTTGGGGATGTTACAACAGAGGAGTTGGCAAGAGCATCACAAAACCTGAAAGCAATTTCTTTGTTGACTTTTAGTTGGGGGTTGTTTTTTTTTTGCTGCTGGAAAAGGTTCAAGAACTTATCTTATAGCCCTGACCTGAGCAATGTTATAACCTGAAATCTTAATTCCTAATGTGGGCCAAGATAGGATTTAAAGTCCAATTCACAAGTACATTTGCTAACAAACTAGAGAAGTGCTAACATACATCAGAATTTCTGTTTGCATAATATAAAAAGGCATGATGATTTGAAAAGGTAACTGTGTCTATACACTAAAGGAATAAGGTTTTATAGCCTCTGGTGTGTCACTAATTTCTTTACCTCAAAAAACAACCAAAAAATAACAAACAAAACACCCTACCAAAACAAGATTTCAAATTTCACTTGGCAGTTTCTTACTTTTAGTAGTACTTTGTACAGCCTGAGTCTTTCCTCTAGAGGCAAATGAAACTCTGACTTGATGGCTGGTCTTTGACCAAAAGCTTTGCCCACCAAAACAGCACCAACCCAGCTTTCATTTGTCATTTCCATGGCTTTTATTTTGCAGGTGCCTGTAGCACCTGAAGTGCACAAAATCCCTGAGTTAGAGGAGAACGAGCCACTGTTCGTACAGATAGATTTGTTGTTTTCCACCACTTTGTGTGGAAAAAAAAAGTGATGATTACAATTAAATCTTACCTTACAACAGGTAAGGCAATACCACACAGAATCAAATAGTGATTTACAGTCTGTTTGAAACCAGATACAACATTGGACTGCCTCTTTAAAACAGACAGTGTTGCCAAACAGCAGCACAGGAGGTGGTGTGTCTCAGCTCCCAGAAGAGAGTTACCCAGCTATTCCCAAGCCTGCCTGAATTTTTAAAGAACACTGAAATGTTTGGTGCATGCACACATGTATTAATTCAGCAAAGATGCTTCCAATTCACTTTTTTTTTCCTGAATAAATAAAAGCAAAATCCAGCCATATACCTTTGCTGAATGTTTCTTCCTTCCCTCTTTGACCAGCTCAGCTTCTTTATACATGTGGAGTGGTCTTAATAAGGTCAAGGTTGACACAGCAGCTCCTTCCATTGCCTGATGCCCTGTCACCACCTCTCTCACCACTTCAACGCACATGTAAAATCATTATCAAAGTGTTACCAAAAAGATATATTGTGTAGGTACAGGAGCCAGTCTGCTATCCCCTCAAACATCATCCATTTTTATTATGCCACATTATAAATTACATTTTTCATCGTGTATCTTAGGCACAGAAAATAAATGCACTAACCCCTTAAAAATAAGATTTCTCGCTAAAACCTTCTATGGAAGATACCAGTCCAGAGCATACATTTACAGCTGCATCATAAATCTTCAGTAAAAATGGGATTTATAAAGGCTGTGCTGACACAGCTTATCTACAAGATTGTGAAAACGACAGCCATGTGTAGAGAGCTCACCCCTGCTAAAACACGACTATATGAATATTGAATATCAAGCCCTACACAGGTTTTCTGACTTCTGCAGCAGGTCCCGAAACAGCGGGGTTGCAAACCATTCTTGTCTCCCTCCCTTCCCAAGCCAGGCTTCCCCCAGCCCACAGAGAACAGGCTGCCACCCACAGCTGGAGTGCAATTTTGAATCAAAAAGAGCAAAACTCTTTCTATCGTTTTCTTCCCCTCACATGTCTGCAAGATGGTATTGTTCTACTCACCTGTTTCCTCCCCACACCTCCTTTTAGTTTCTAAAGCAGCTGGGCCTTGCTAACTGATGAACTTCAGTGTCTTTGGGCCCCAAGCATCTAACCCTTACTTACCAGCGTCCTGAGCTTTTCTGGTCTCCCAGTTCATTTTTAAGTATTCTGAGAAATTAATGAGCACAGATCGAACGACCTTCTTTTTCAGTGGTCATGTCTCCTGCCTCTGGTGCATAATTTTTTTTTGGTAGTAAAATGTCATGCCCATTAATACACACAAGTTACAATATAGTACACTGCAACATACTATGACATGCCATGAAATGTCCTACTGGGTGCATGGAAGGACATCAAGTGCTAAAGAGAGATGAAGTAAGAACTAAACAACATTTCATTCCAAAAAAACCCAAACGGGACCACCCACAAGCTGCCCTTAATTTCCTCTCATGCGCCCTCCAGATGCCCCGGCTGTATTTATAGGGATGGGGGCAACAGTAATTCAGCCCCTACACCGCACTCCACCCACCTTTCCCCTCCTCCTTCCCTTCCCTCTCCTGTCCCGTCCCTGCCCTGGGAACACCCGCACGGCCCCATCGGTGACCAGGGCACAAGGACGGACTCCAGGCAGGGCATTCCCGACTGCATCCTCCTCCTTAAGAGCCGTTCCGCAGCTGTCAGCACTTAAAGCAGACAAGGTTTAATGCGTGTAAGAGCTTTGTCAGATCCAGCCTCCTCATTTGAAAATGTGCACGAGCATTATCAAAAAGTATATCAAACTAAAAACAAACAAACAAAAAACCCCCAACTAACAAAAAAAACCCAACACACGCACAAAAAAAAACCCCAACCAAACAAAAAAATCCTAAAAAAACGCCCACAAAACACAAACCCCAAAAAAACCCACCAGAACTTTAAAAAAATAAAATAATGACAAATAAAAACCACAAAAAGGCAAAAAAACCTCCCCACATTTTTGGCCTATTTGGGCTAGAGTGTGTGCACCCCGCAGGAACATTTTCAGAGGCAGGCAAGCACGAAGGGAGCCCAGGTCACTGGGAAAGACAGGGTTGCTGGGACCTGTTAGAAGGTGTTTCCTTGTCTCACGGGTGTGCAGCAACAAATTCACTTATCCAAGGAAACATGCTGGTCTAAACAAGAAAAACAAAATGCATTTCACTCAGATAAGTTCACTATGTCAGGGTACCCACCGGGCAATATAAGTGTTAAGGGATTAACAAGTAAAAATATGATTTGGTGCTCTATTCTCTATATCTACACAGCAACAGGCACGGAGTCAGACACACGCAGCTTGGTGTTTGAAAGGTGTCAAATTGCAGCCTCTCTGGGTTATCCCAGGTCTCCCCTGCCAAAACAAACAGTAAAGCAGCTAAGCACAAGTTTAGTTCATCCCATTTCAGCAAAATGTTTAAAGCAGGATCCGTGGATAAGACTTCTTCTGAATAAATGCTTTTACAGAAGTTTCTGTTACAGGCTATACAGTGAGTTGTCTGCATTTTAAACTCTCTTTTAGATTGGTTGTATATACAGTCAGTCAATTATTAATCTCCTGCTTTCTTTCCCCACCCCCCCGGCATAATTTCTTGTCTTTTCGCTTTTTTCTTTATCTTCATAGGTCTGTTTTCTGAACTGTCCCCTTTTCTGTGTGTGTGTATTTGCAGTTCTTAACACAGAACCATTTAATCAGGTTTGATGTTACTGGCAAAACTCCCATTGATCGGCTTGATTGCCTTTGTAAGAGATTTCACTGGAATTCGATGGCTGTCTCAGGACTGCAAAAGATACGTGATAACATAGTCCTAACCCACTGTTTCCAATAGGAAGCGTTGATACAAGCTGCAGATGCATTTCACAATTCTATTTCATTATATTAGCAGTCTTCGAGATGTACAATGTTTCATTTATAAAAAGGGATAGGGGAACACAGGGGGATACCTGCCCATGCTCCCTGTGTGAAGGGAAGGGCTTTGATGTGTGCCCAGAGGTTGTACAAAATGTGGAATGCATTTCTACTGAATTTCAAGGAACAAAAGAGAAGAGGACCTGTGATCAGGTTTGAATAAAACTTACACAAGTGTCTATACGCATATAGGGTGGACACCTGCAGACATTATCATTGCTGTTATGCACAGATACATCTTCTGAGCATTAAAGCCTGGTTTTCAAGGAGAATGAGCCTGCAGACCAGGTCTGAGCAAAGTGTGCCTGGTGTTGCAGCAGCTGATGCTTCAGCACATACCTGCTATTTCCAGGAGATGCTGGTCCTAGTGGGCCTTCCTCACCAGTTGGGTTCGAGTCCCATCATGCTCTAATTGTGTGAACAGTAAATCAAAAAGGGGGAAAACAAAATAATTCACAGGCATTTGCCCCTACACATTCATAAAGTAGGATGAATCAGTGCAGGACCTCACCAAACCTACAGAGACTGTGGAAAGCTCAGCCCATGGCATGGTACACACCAAATACCACAGCTGTACATTACACACCTCTCATGTGGGGCCACAGGACCCTGTCTACCTGAATAAATATTTTAGCCAACTCTTTAATGGCTCTGAGGTACAAACACCAAGCCAGTGGCACAATTGTTATAACCATTTTTTTTAATTGCATCTACCCATTGGTGACAGCTTCCTCAAAACCAAGAGATTTTTGTCACCCTTTTCAATGCATATCAATTATCATAGTTTTTCTTCCTGGCTGCTTTGTGGTTCCTGGTGGATCCTGGGGACCTGTAATGAGATCAACCAACACCTCACATAGTGGAAGAGGGAGAAAAGGAATTAAGATTTACCTTGAGAACACTGAAGAACATGGAAGACATGAAAATTTGCAAGGGCCAAGAGCTCTGAGCTGAGAACATGCTCATGTTGATGATCAAATGAAAAATCAAAGTATTTTCTCTGAGTTAGAGCAAGTTCTGAAAGATACCTGATGTGCAAGCACCATCTTTTGTTGCACTGACTGCCTGCCACCAGCCTCCAGGCTGGACAGACGTGTTCTCATCGCTCCATTTAAATGGCATACGGAGGTAGGGAGGAATTTCGTGCTTAATTAGGGAATGTGTTTGGAATATGATTTGTGATAATACATCTCTAACAAGAGAAATTAATTAAAATAATTAATGAAGGCTAATCTAAGATACCAGGGTTTTGTCTAAATCAGCAAGTGTAGAGTCCCAAGGACATTTACAGTGTGATTTATGGGATTTTTTTATTTTTAATGATCCATGAGGTCTTAATGTTTTCAGTGCAAGGAGCATTTGGTAAAGTGGTTAGGGAGGGATCCCACCTGTGAGACTATGTGTAAGGTAGGTTCCTGTGAGAGTTAGATCTGAATTTCTTATCTGTTTTGTATTACCCAATACTTCTTTTCCTTTAGAAGGCACTTTATGTCTGTGAATTTTCCTCTTTACAATTTTATCTTGATTTGTAAGGAAGAGCAGTGGAGTTTGCTGCATACCCAGCTTCTTTAATTTTACAGTGTTTGGACAGCAAGTATATCTCAAAAAAAAACCCTCCTCAAATGAACAGAACCACAGACAAAATCAGAGCCTTGCAGGGTGCTCAAGAGCCTTGAGCTATAAAGCATACAATGGAAACTTGAATTGAAATGAATGCATTAAAGATAACTTTTGTACGGAGCCATGGCAGGCCAAGCAGGTGACGCACAGTGCTGATATCAGCTAAATGGCACTGCACAGCGTGGGGCAGGAGAGTCACCAGTGCCACTGGTGTTAGCCAGGGATATGGAGGGAAAAGGCCTTTCCCAAGGCCTTCAAGGCTGGCAGAGCCCAGGGAAAGCCTGAGGAGGTGTGAGAGCACCCTTGGTCTCCCTGCCACTCTGGGCCCACCTCAAACAGTAGCTCCAGCAAAGAGGAGGGGTTGAAATCCATGCCACATGCCTGCCAAAAAGCCCAGTACAATGACACGGTTTGCCTCCACCTCCACTTTCCCTTTTGGACAAGCAGTTTTGGGATGTTGTCCTGGGTACTGTGGGGAATGTGCAATGTATGTGAGCAGAGGAGAGGCAGTGTGAGCTGGACGGCTCCTGCTTAGCAGTCTGCTCACATTTTTCTCCCACGAAGAATATTCAGCTTTCTTTGTCTAAAATGTTGAGTGGTTATGAATAGTAAGGATAGACTATCTGTAATTATTTTTAAATTATTAATGGTTTTGTTAGATCCTTTCACTTCTACATTAGGTTTCTGTTAATGTAAGTTAAATCAAAATGTACTTCAGTTTCCAGGCAGCTCCCAAATGTATTTTTCATTCTTTCATAACATTACTTCAACTTCTCGATGAGGTGTCTGTGATAAAGTTTGCTCCCGAGCCAGCCTAGTCAGGGTCCTAATGAATTCAGTGAAAGGCTCACCAAGCAGGGCTCTCATCAGCCAGGCTAGATGGCATATGAGGAGGCCGTGGCTGCCTTGCCAGTTCATGTACTACCCCCAGCTAGCAGGTGTCATACCCTATTCCATAAGAAGGGCTATGGGGGCCAGGAGGGGATCATCAAAGACAAGGAGGGGAGTTCATCGGGATAACTGAGTTATTTTATTGGCACTTTCCATCACACTTAGGGGATTTGGTTTGTTACTCCAGACACTCCTGGTCAGGAAATATTTGCCGAGTGCCTTGCTCAGGGATCAAACCTCATAGGCGGGGAGGAGAGGTTCCCGCATGCCACCCTGCCCCAGGAGATGCTCTCAGCGAGGGAAAGAAGGGGCTGCTCCTCGGAGTAAGGAACGCGGTCTTCTAAGGAGACCTCCCTCTTTACCCCCCTGCCCTCTGCCGCGCGAGGTGCGGGGGATGCGGGGATGCGGGGGATGTAGGGATAAGGGGGATGCAGGGATGCGGGGATGCGAGGGATTCGGGGGTTTGGGGGTCCGCAGGGCCGTGGCCACTGCCTCTCTCCCGCCCGAGGGGGCGGCACGGCGGGGAGAGAGGGGAGCATGTGGAGTCAAACGTGTGCATTCAACACAAACGCCGCGAAAAAACGCCTGGATAAATTATGTAGAGGGATTTCTGGATTTCTTTCAAGTAATTAAGTTTCGATTTCTTGCATTTATTTTAGTGCCAGGAAGCACGAGGCGCCACGGACGGCAAAACTCTTCATTGATCGTTCCGGGCTTGAAGTTTGACTTCGTGACTTGACTCGGTTCGCGGCGACAGCGCGGCCCCAGATTTGGAGCGGGGGAGAGAGGGAGCAGAAGCCGGAGCGGGCAGCGATGCGGGGCTGGCGGGGGGCCGGGGTGCGGTGGGTGCGGAGGCACCGCCGGCGTGCGGGGCTGCCCCGACGGCGCGTCCCGGTGCGGGGGTGCCGCGGTGATGCAGCCGCATCTGTCCGCACCCGCGGGGCCCCAGGCGGGCCCCCCATCCCCCGGCAGCGATGCGGGGCACCGGGGCCGCCCCTCCGGCAGGGCCGGGCCCGGCGCTGCCCTGCCCTCAAAACAAAGGTGGAGTTTGCTCAAAGTGTAGCCCGCATCTTAACGGATTAAATATTCATAGGGCGCATTAGGTTCGGTAAAATATGAATGCGCGTCTTTAAATTTTAATCGTAAATCAGAACATGGATACATGAGAGGCGACAGTGATTTCTCCCCAGATGTCTGCGTGGGTCAGGGTGTGGGCGTGGGTAAGTTGGAGGGGGGGGGCTCTGCTTTTATTTAGGCAGCCCGCTGGTGCCCAGAGCCGGCCGCGGGGCCCGCGGGGCCGCCGAGGTGCGGGGGGCGGCGGGGGCTCCGCGCCTGCCGCGGCTCCCCCCGGCATCCCTCCCGACACCGGGCGGGGGGTGCACATGGGCAGCGCCGCGGCTGCGAGGGACAGAAAAAAAAAATCCAACACCCAAACACAAACAAATAGCCAAAACAAACAAACAAACAAAAAATCACCAAATATAACAAAAGGGGGAAAGGGGAAGGCAGGGCTTGCTGGGCGGCGGTGCCGCGGGCGAGGCGCTGCCGGCAGCGGGCACAGCGGCAGCACGGCGGGTCCCCGCACCGCGACAGCCACCGCGGGGACCCCCGGGACCCGCCGGGGTCACTCCCGGGCCCCGCACCCAGGAAAGTTTGCCCAGCTCTGCGGCCGCGCCGCTCCGCATCCCGGTGGCGGCCGGCCGGAGCGGCGGCGAGCGCTCAGCGTTTTGGAGATCGGTTGTCAGTTGCTATTAAAATCAAGATTAATTCATATTAACGATATGCGTTCTCAGTTCTCCCGTGTGACAGCATACATTAGAACAACTATTGCGAGTAATTAAACTCAGTGCGGGAGGGGTTAAATGTATAGCGGGGGGGAGGGTGGGGGGGTGGAAGAGGTTCCTCCTCGCGTTTCTCTCCACCAAAGTTGAGCCGCAGAGCCGGGCGGGCAGAGCCCCTTCCCCGGCTCCGCGCACCCGGCAGGCTGGCTGCCCTCGGACCAACCCGCGCCAACGAGGTATTTTCTTCTTCTTCTTCTTCTTCATCTTTTTTCCTTTTTTTTTTTTTCCCCATTTTTTTTTCTTTCCTTCCCCAGGAAGTGGGAGCCTTGCCTCGCTCTCCCGCACACCTCCGGGCACGCCCGCGCTGGAGCCGCTGCCGGGGAGGCGGAGGCGGGGGCGCAGGAGCGGCCGGCCGCGCTGCGGGGACCCCGGCACAGGGAGGCGGGGGGACGGACAGATGCCTCCCTGCCAGCCCTGCCCGCCACGGGCGGGCCGCGCCCCGCGTGGGCTCCTGCCCGCGACCGCCTCGGAACGCGCAAAATGTTATTGATGGCTCTTTCTTGGGTGTTGGAGATGCTCGATGCTTTAGACTAATTAGACAAGCCAAAAGCCTTTTGAAGATTAAGCAAATTGGACAACCCTTGTTAATTAGAACATAATTTAAAGTTTGAAATTATATCACTCATGAAGTAGCCTAATTAGTATGACGATATGTTAATAGCCTACCGAGACACGAAGCGCGGAGGTTTGGCATGAACTCCTTAAAGGCTTGCAAGAAAATCCTCTTTCCTATGTTGTCATTAATAAAAGATTTCTATAGACTTCAGCCTTTCAACGGTGACATACAATTTATAGTACACACAATGCATTAGCCCATAGTGCTGCTCAATTTTTTTACTATTATGAAAACTAATAAATTCGTCAAGCTGAATTAAGCATACAAATCAGATGAGGCATAACAGATTACATATTGAAGCGCTGTGTCTCCCGAGCCTAAATGAAATTTCAATCTAATAATTCCTTCCTGGCCCGGCCATAATTTGTTTAGAGATGTTGTTCTACTTCTTTCCAAGCGCTATTCGCACCATAATTAAATGATACTCAAGCTTTTAACTTTGATTTATTTCATTTCTCCGAGCTGGCGACAGTGAGAGCTGATACAATGTAATTTTTTTTTTATTTCCCTTAAAATTACCAAGTCTGCTGTTTAGGTGAGAAATTAAACACCTAAGCACTTATTTTAACCTTCCTGCTGCAAAGTGAAATTCATGGAAATAAACCCGGCCACATTCAGGAAAACTGACTTTCCCAGATTTCTTTTCTCCCTCTTTTTTTTTTTTTTTTTTTTCCCCCTTTTCCTTTTCTCCTTTTTCCAGTAGAGAGGCGGGGAAGTTGGCGGGATAGCGGTGCGTTTTCGCAGGAGGATGCCTGCGGCTCCCCTCCGATGGGGGATGTCGGTGGGGGCAGAGCGCGGCCGTCGCTCCTGCCCTTTCCCTCCGCTGCCCCCGCACAGCGCCCAGCACATCCCGCCGCCCCTGCCGGCCCCTGGAGCGATGCCCAGGCAGCGCCGGGACACTCCGGCTGTGGGTTCGTGATGAGCCCGGACGGGACTTCCCTTTCCTTTCTCTTTTTTTTTAATTTTTTCTTTCCATGGAGGGTGGATTTGAGGCGGCGGGGGGGTGGGGGAACGCTTCCCCCTCCTTTTTTTTTTTTTCCCTTTTCTTTTTTTGGCTCTTTCCCTCCCCTTTCCTGGAGGCGGCGGGGCGCGGCGGTGAGTGTGGGAGCACGCGTGGGCGTGGGAGCGGCGGGGGGCGGGCAGGGAGCGGCGGAGGAGGGGGCCGGGGCCGAGGAGGCAGGCGCGGAGCGCCCTTCCCGAGGAGTTGGGCTGTAGTGACAGGCGAGAGGGGAGGGGAGGGAGGGGAGAGAGTAAAACCCACCGGCGCGGCGGCGGGGAGGGCACTTGGCGAGAGGCGAGGGCCGGCGCCGGAGCGGAGGCGGCGAGCGCCGGGCGGAGGGCGAGGGCGGGCGGGAGGCATCCCGCGCATCCCCCGCGCACCCCGGCTCGCCGGAGCCTCCTCTCCCTCCCGTCCCCGGCGGACCTCGGGCAGCCGGCTGGAGGGGGGAGGGCGAGTGGGATTTTTTTTTTTTTGTTTTGTTTTCCTAATTTTTTTCTTGGGGTTGGGGGCGCAGGGCTCCTGTGGCTTTTCCGGGGGGTCCGGGCCCCCGGCCCCGCGCCCCTGCCCTCCTCCGGCGGCCGGCTGCCGGCGGGCCGGGCCGCGGCGGAGGCGAGCACCATGATGATGTCCCTGAGCAGCAAGCAGCCCTTCGGCCTCCCCCACGGCGGCGGCAGCGGCGGCCTCCACGAAACCAAGTACTCGGCCCTGCACAGCGCCTCGCCCTGCCCCTCCGCGGGCGCCGCCGCGCCCGCCGCCAGCTCCCCCAGCAGCACCGGCACCGGCGGCTCCGCCGGACGCGGATCCGGCTCCGGCCCCGGCGGCTCCGGCGGCTCCGGCTCCGGCTCCGGCTCCGGCTCGGGCTCCGGCCCCGGCCCCGGCGGCGCGGAGGCGATGCGGCGGGCCTGCCTGCCCGCCCCTCCGGTAGGTGCCCGCCGCCCGCCGCCCCGCTTTAAGGGGAGCCCCTCGGCGGCCCCCCGGACCCGCCTGATGATTTTTTCATGGCCGTGCAGCAAATCACCCGGCGCCGCCGGGCTCTCGCCCAACTTATGCATGCGGCGGCTCTTGCCGCTCGTATTAATTTTTATGACCTGGGATGCTGCGTGCGGCTGGTGCGTGTCCGTCCGTCCGTCCGTCCGTCCGCCCGCCGCGGCTCCTCTGTGCGAGCGGCTGCGCCGCGCCCGCTCCCTCGCCCCGCTCGCTCCCTCTTCTCCTCTCCTTTCCTCTCCTCTCCACCCCCCCCACCCCCCTCCCTTCTCCAGGATTTCTCTTTTAACATGCTGGGAAGGTTTTAGTGGCACGGCGGAGTGCGCGGGGAGGCGAATTCCCTGCTGAGCGTTATGTGTGCCTTCTATTTGCAATTGCAGAGCAATATATTCGGCGGTCTGGACGAGAGCCTGCTGGCCCGCGCCGAAGCCCTGGCAGCGGTGGACATCGTCTCCCCGAGCAAGAGCCACCACCACCACCCGCCGCACCACAGCCCCTTCAAGCCGGACGCCACGTACCACACCATGAACACCATCCCCTGCACCTCGGCCGCCTCCTCCTCCTCCGTGCCCATCTCCCACCCGTCCGCCCTGTCGGGCACCCACCACCACCATCACCACCACCACCACCACCACCACCAGCCCCACCAGGCGCTGGAGGGGGAACTCTTGGAGCACCTGACGCCGGGGCTGGCGCTGGGGGCCATGGCAGCCCCCGACGGCGCCGTGGTCTCCACGCCGGGCCACGCTCCGCACATGGCCGGCATGAACCCCATGCACCCGGCGGCGCTGGGCATGGCCCACGCCCACGGGCTGCCGGCCCACATGGGCTGCATGAGCGACGTGGACGCCGACCCCCGCGACTTGGAGGCCTTCGCCGAGCGCTTCAAGCAGCGCCGCATCAAGCTGGGGGTGACCCAGGCCGACGTGGGCTCGGCTCTGGCCAACCTGAAGATCCCCGGGGTGGGCTCCCTCAGCCAGAGCACCATCTGCCGCTTCGAGTCCCTCACCCTCTCCCACAACAACATGATCGCCCTCAAACCCATCCTGCAGGCGTGGCTGGAGGAGGCCGAGAAGTCCCACCGCGAGAAGCTGGCCAAGCCCGAGCTCTTCAGCGGCGCGGAGAAGAAGCGCAAGCGGACCTCCATCGCCGCCCCCGAGAAGCGCTCGCTGGAGGCCTATTTCGCCCTCCAGCCCCGGCCCTCCTCCGAGAAGATCGCCGCCATCGCCGAAAAACTGGATCTCAAGAAGAACGTGGTCCGCGTCTGGTTCTGCAACCAGCGCCAGAAGCAGAAGCGCATGAAGTACTCGGCGGGCATCTGAGCCGGCCGCGGAGGAGCATCGACAGCATCGGCAGCACCGCCACCGCCACAACAATTAATTAAACAACAGCAACAACAGCAAAAAGGAAAGGAGGGGGACAACACCCAGCAAAAACCAAACAAACAACACCAGCCCACCCCACCACCCGCCCCGCTCCCAACTTTCGGGGGGAACTTCCCCGCGGAGCCGCGCCCGGACCCGCCCCGGCAAGTACCGCTGGTTTTTATTCCTAACAGACCTCGCCCGGGTGGCAGCGGGGTGGCCACGATGTCATGGCTTTCTCGGGACCCAAACTTGAATCTAGAGTTGAGGCTTCGCGCCGCGAGAGACGTCTCAAAAGTATTTTGATTTAAATAATAATAATAATAATAATAATGATTAAAAAAAAACAGATGGCAGGTTTTTCTGCATTTACACTGCGTATTATAAATATATAAATATATATATATTTTTACTGTGGTTATTATCCTTTTCCTTCTCTGAAGTTATAACGCTTAGGGAAAGAGCTGATCCTGCTGTGTTCACTGGTCTTCAAAAGCTATTATTAGATTACTGCCAAACAACCCCTTGTAAATTATTAATTTATCTCTCTAGCAACTTCATTTTGTGCTCATTCTAATTAATTACACCTCTTTAATCTAAGTCTTGATAAAAGTAAAAAAAAAAAATTGTTAGTGAGACTCAAATATTTTGTGTTGGTAGGATTTATGAACGTGAGCTTTTCTTCTGAACGTCCCTTTTGGCCATTTGTAAATTGCCACCTGAACCTAAGGTATTTCTCTGGCGAGTATTCCTATTCGTACGGCGTCGGCACCCTATAGTAGATGTTCTACATTATTTGTGTAGCCTGATTCACTGTCCGAGGTATTTGTTTACCGCGTTACATATTTAATGGGGATTCCCATATTGTCCCCACCACACGCTGCTCCCGAAGCGAGAAAGGACGTGGCCGCGTAGGTGACAGCGTGAGGCGGGGGGGTTGTCGCTTCGGGTTTCTTGCCAGCACAATATCCGTCTTTCTCGATTTCAAAGCTGTATCGCGACGGTATTCAGACGGTATTTATTTATCTATCCGATTGCTTATTTATTTATTTATTTATTTATTTATTTATTTATTTATTTGGTCCGTCGGTTATTTATTACCTTTAATTGCCATACTTTTCCACGGAGAAAAGTCCCTTTTTGGAAGACTGTTTGTAGAAAAGCCAAATTAAAATTTGTAGGAAAGGGGAGCGAGCGAGCGAGGCTGCACTGCTTGTAAATTCACGACTGGTTTGGTACATTTCTTTTTGGAACAACGACAATAAACTGAGGGTACTCGGTTGGGTACCTGTATGTGTTGTAAATATTTCATTGGCGTTGACGCACATATAGATATATTCTTACAGATTTCGCTGTATGGCTGTTCTATCCAAGACTGTTTGAAGTCTTAAGTTCTGTACATGACCCGATTTCGTTGCTTTTTGTTTGGGTTTTTTTGTTTTGTTTTGTTTTGTTAATAGGAGGTTTATTTATTCTAGTAATGTACTAAGTTATTTTTAAATGTTGTTAAATTGTCTTTCATTAAAAAAAAAAAAAAAAAAAAAAAGGATTTTAACGTTTTGTTGGCAAAAGCGCGTTTGGTTTGCTTCTTGTTTTCCACCCCCAGACCCTGCCCGAGCCCAACGCCGCCTCCGGCCAGGGGGGTTTGTTCCCCCGGCCCCCGCCAAGATTGTGGGGCGGCCCGGGCTTGTGGGGCTGCCCAGGATTGTGGGGCGGCCCGGGGTTGTGGGGCGGCCCGGGGTTGAGATGCTGCCCGGGGTTAGGGGCAGCCCGGGGTTGTGGGGCAGCCCAGGACTGTGGGGAGGCCCGGGTTGTGGGGCAGCCCAGGATTGTGGGGCTGTCCAAGACTGTGGGGCTGCCCGGGGTTGTGGGGCAGCCCAGGATTGTGGGGCTGCCCGGGGTTGTGGGGCTGTCGGGGGTTGTGGGGCGGCCCGGGGAGCACCGGCGGTGCCCGCGGCAGCACCACGGACAGCTCCGCGCCTCTCCGCGCCCCCGCGGGGGAGCGTTTGCGCGCATGGCCGTGATTGTGCGTGGGGAGGGGGCACACCGGGGCGTGGGGGTGCCCCGGCAGAGCCCCCGAGCCCCTACCCGGGCCGCTCTGCCTCCCGGAGCAAAGGGGGAGGCAAAGGTGCCACGCACGCACACGCGCGAAAACTAAAAAAGAGACTGAAAAAGAGAAGAAAGGAGTAATTTCTCCGCGTGGCGCTCACAAAAGCCGTGAAAAAAAAAAAAGACAAAAAAAACCAAAACAAAACCAAAAAACCCGACGGCGGCGGGCGAGAGGGGGAGGGAGGGAGATCATACACGAGCCGCTATTAAATATTCATATTTCCGCCCAGCCACCAGCTCCAGCTGCATCTTCAAAGCCACCCGGGCACGCCGAGGGTGCCGGTGGCTCCGCGGCGCGGAGGCAGAGCCTCGTGTCCCGGGGCCCGGCCGGCACAGGCGCGGTGTCCCCGTCGCTGTCCCCACGACCCCCGCCCTCCCCGCAGCCCTTGTCGCCGTCCCTGCCGTCGGTGCTCCCGCACTGATGCGCTGCGGTCCCCGCGGGCGCGCAGCGTGGGTTGCCTTCTCCCCCAGCCGCGGCCGGGGCTGCCAGCTTTTTTTTGGGAAGGGGTGGCGCTGTCCTCCTGCGCGCCCCGCCGAGCCCCCCACCCTGCCCCCTCCCCGTGGGCTGGGCTGCCGCGCATCCTCCGCGGGGGTCGTGCCCTACAAGAGATAGGGAGGGAGGGCGGAAAGAAGCAGGAAAGGTGCGGGTCAGGGGGCCAGGGTGAGCCAGCCCCGCGGGGTCAGGGGGCAGTCGGACCCCCAAAAGCAGCAGGGAGCCCCCCAAGGCCGTCAGCAGAGGCAGGCAGCAAGCGGCGAACAGCCCCTGAACCGCCGCTTCGCCCTCTTAAATGAGCCATTCACTTAAAGGCTATTACGGGCGAATTAATAAATTACACAGCGAATTATTAAATCCAGATAATTACAAGGAATAAGTAAGTAATCATTAGTTATCTCAGCTAATTACTGTGGGTCAGAGCGAGCGAGAATGTGAAATCCTCCTCGGGAATTGAAATTAACTTTGCACAGTGAGTCTCTCTGCTTGACATCCCCAGTCTGTAGGCACATGGCAGCTCCCCTGTGTGCTCGGCTTTCTATTTAACTTGGAGAGAATGGAAATAAAATTAAGTGGCGATGTGATAATAGGAAGCTGCTTAGAAAGCAAACGCGGTGGGTTTTATTTTTTACCTCTTACTGCCCGGAGATAGATCGCTCTCTACTTTCCCAGATTAAAAACCTGGGGCAATTAGTCGGCTTCTCCCAGTACCTGCCTGTCCCACGCTTGCACATTATTAACAAACGAAAAGGCACGGCAGAGCCGGTGGTGGTGTGCTGTGTGGGGGCGCAGAGGTGCCTGGGATCCGAGAGAACCGGGGAGGGCGCCAGGGCAGCCCCTGCGCTGCCCGGGCCGGGAAAGGCTGAGGCACTGGCGGGCTTTGTTTTGGGAGACAATAAGCTGACGAGCTCTAATGAGGGTCCCTGTCTCTTCCGTTCATCTTTCGCCAGATCCTCCAAGAGCTGATGCACCCCCCTTCCCCCCAACACCCATCTATAGCATCACTTCCCGGCTTTCCTTCACGTGCATCTTTTGTAAACAGCAGATCTATAGGTGGAGATGCTCACGCTGCACTCGCCGGGCTTTGCCCGCATTAAAACAACAACAACAACAAAAACAACTGCTGTGCGTGCACGGCAAGGAAAAATATCTCGCCTTCTTTGCCTTTATCAATTGCAATTAGGTGGACAGTCTTCCCCCTCTTTGCTTGCTCCAGTCTGGGATGATAATTAAAATTTAATGAAGCCTGGGAGTAGCAGAGCTCTGTCTGGGGACTGTGGAATAGAATATTTTAACTGTACATTTACACCAAGTGTCTGGCTTCAAAGACGTGACTGCTTTTAATCTCGAATTAGAAAACCACAGACCTGAAATTAAATATTAGCCACCCTCAGCTCCCCTTCCTTCCCGCCACGCTGTCACGCCTGTGTTTGCCTGCCTTGCCCCACGACACGCACATACCCACGTCTCGGGTCTCCAATTACCCTCGCGTTAATAATAGATGGCTTTGCCGGGGTGCGGGTTTTCCCCTTTCCTTTCTTTTTTTTTTTTTTTTTTTTTTTTAATAGGGTTAATGCAATATTAATTGCTCGTAGCTGCTATAAGAATGCGCCGCGTTCTTCCAGGAACAAATCGATGGATCGGGGCGGCGAGCGCGGAGCAGGAGGCGCAGCCCCGGGTGAGTACGGCCCCTTCCCGCTGGTCCCTGCACCGGGAAGGATGGGCGCGGGCCCTCGCTTTTTCTCCCCAAACCCTCTTTCCCAGGGCAGCCCGGCTGGTTTGTGGTCCCGGCGCGGTCACCCAGGCCGGGGGAGGACGGGGGGACAACGTTCCCGTCTCTGCTTTATTGTTGTTGCTGTTTTGGCAGGTGAGACCCTCCTCCTGCCTCCCGAGGAGGGAGCCTGACGACGCAGGAGGCGAACATGCCCCGCGGCTGCGGCTCAGTGCGCCCCGCAAAGGTAAACGAGGATTTTGGAGGGAAGAGGAGGACGCCCCGCAAGTCAGCGGGCTGGGAAGGTGGGGGATAGAATATGAGTCACAGCCCACCAGCCAAAAAAACATCCCCAAGGAAAACCCGCGCGTCCCCCCCGACAGGCGGGACCCCCATCCCACGGCGGGGGAGTTGCTGACCTGCGGGCACGGCTTCTCGGTGCGGGAGCATCCCGGAGGCCGGGCAGGGCCGGGGGTGGGCGGGCTGGAGCCGGGGCCCCTGCGCGGGGGAGGTCACGCCTTCCCGGGGCCGAGCCCCCCGCTGGCATTCGTTGGCCAAAACAAAAAAAAATAAAAAAAATTAAAAGCAAGAAATAGGAAATAAACCCCAAAAAACCCAACCCAAACAAACCAACCAAAAACCTGTCCCAAACTCGCCCTAACCCCCGAACCAAAACAACGGAGGAAGAAGAGATGCGCTCGCAGCGCGGCAGTTGGGACAGCCCCGGGAGCGTGTGTGTGTGTGCGGGATGCACTTCGCAGATGGGTCCCCGCCCCTGCCCCTGCCCTCCGCGGGGCGCTGGGCACTGCCCTCCCCCGCCACCAGCCCCACAGTGGGACGAGCCTTCGGCCTCCTCCTCCTCCTCTTTGCCCCCAGGAAAGCCGTGTGCCCGCGGTGTCTGCGCGCCCCGTCGGGCTGCGGCACCGCTCTCCGGCGCGGCGGGGCTGGGCTGGGCTCGCCTCCCCGTTTATACAGAACAGGATCATTTACATAAAGTCCTTAAGGCAAATAACTGTTGGGGCTCTAATTTATATCTGATCGAAAATTAGCCGTCATTATGCGCTCCATTAGCAGCGTCTTTAATGTGCTTCTAAGCACCATTTGTCAAGCGGCTTGTTAATATCCTTCAAGTCTTTAAAGTTGAGAGCTCATTAAAGAGTGCGCTCTGTTATTGATGTAATTTAGATGAGTTTGGAAGAGCGAGCGCGCCGCGGACAACCTGGATGAGCGGGGAGAGGTTGGGGCTCCCCCCCGGGAGCATCACCTCGGCGCGGTGGCCCCTCACGGTGGCGCCGGGCCCTGGCCGGGGGTGGCCCGGCACTCGCCTCCGTGATGGAGCTGGGGCGAGGGGCATCCCCCGGCAGGGTGGGGGCCGGAGGGGGAACCTCTTTGGGCTGAGGCGGAGTAAACCCGTTTGATGATGTGCAGACGCGATTCCGCCGCCTCTCCCCCACTCCATCGGAAGAGCATAAAGGCCAATAAATTACCTCCGCTGCTTATCTGAAAACCCATCTATCCTGTCGCTTTTTCCCCCTCCGCTGGTGCTTCACGCCGAAGCCGCCTCTCGAGGGCGGGCTGTGGGGCAGCGCCGTGCGGTCCCCCCGGGGATGTCCCCGGCCCGGCGCTGCGGCGGGTCCCGGCCGCCTCCGCAGCCCTGCTCGGCCCCTCCCCGCCCCAAATCCTGCCAAAACCGTGTGCTTGCGGGGGCAGCCCCGGCTGAGCTCGGTGTCCTCCCCCTTCCCCCGGGCGGTGCGGTGCGGTGCGGAGCGGAGCGGGGGCTGGCGGGGAGGGTCCTCCCCTGCGCCGCCGTCCCCGGGCTTCCCCCAGGCGAAAGCAATAAAGCGGGTAATTAGACTGCTAAAGACGGATGTAAATAACGGGGAGGAGGCGGCGGTGACAGGCGTGCGACAGGGCCGGTGCCCCCGTAGGCATGAGACACGGAGACCCCGGTGGTGCTCGGACCGCGGTGGGGACGGCGCCGGCAATTCAGGAGGGGACCGAGTGCACAGAGTGTACAGGTCAAGGGCCAGGGCGGTGGGGGACTGGTGCAGGTACCAGCAGCCTTTCAAACCCCACTGCAGCCCCACAACTCCCCTCTGCAGAGGCTCTAACTGGCCTTTTCACAGGCCGGTGTCAAATGGGTGTTTAGCTCCCTGCACCATCCCAGAGAGACGCTGACACCCCTGGGAATGCTTGCCAGGAGCATGATGTGTAAACAGCCCCATGGCCACATCCAACCCTCCTCAGCTCTTGGACAGCGAGCCTGGGGGGGATCCCCGTCAGAGCAGGGTGGGGCTCCTACAGCCCTGGCTCCCACGGGAGAGTGGCTGCTCCTGAAGAGCTGGACACATCTGCACGTTGCAGGGTCATCATCACCAACATAACACCTGTCCTAGAGCCACCACCACTCTACTGGTCCCTGATGCTCTCTGGGCAGAGGAAGAGAAAAATACCCTCAGGACAATGAGCAAAACGACCACCCTGAGTGGACAAAAGCATGAGGCATAAAGAGCCACCAGACAGCCTGAGGTTGACATGCTGAATTGCACTTGCAGATGTTATTGCCACCAGGAGCACACAGGACACGTAACATGGCTTGCCTGTGTTTGTTTGCCCATTTGCACGTGGCATTGGGGGATCGAGTCCTCTGAGGGTGTGCGTGGCTGGCTGGATTTGGAAAAGCTCATTGCATGGTGGAAAGCCCTTTCTTACCCATCTTCTCACTCAGAACCCTCATAACTTCTCTCTTGCCTGTGTGACCACATTATTTTGGAGGGAAAGCTATCAAAGTAGGTGGGATAAACTTAACATTGAGAACATATATTTTTGAGGGAGGACATTTTACAAGGAGACAGATTTGTCTGTGTTTAACAAAACCATTAAAGACATGGTGTCAAACATAGACTTGCCCACGCCAGCTGGGGAGGGAAAGCGTCTCATGTTGACAGTGACAACATTTTATGGCAGTTGTGGTTGCAGCTTTTCAGAAAGTGAAGAGCAGTTCAATTTCTTGCTGTATTTTGTGAGCAAAACTTGTGGATGGGCATCAGTGAATGAACCATGTCCTGTGCCCCCCAGTTACGGCCTAGACTCTTGTTGAGGGGGCTTCTGGCAGTGACATGTGTGGCAACACCCACCAGGCAGCAGCATGAAGGCTCATGGGCCAAAGGAGAGTGTGATGAGGAGGACTTGTGCAAGCCTTAGCTTAGTAAAAGCCTCCAACCCACAGGTGCACTCACACACACGCTTGCACACACCAAATGCTGTGTAAAAAAAAAAGCAAAAGATCTTACCTTTTGAACTAGTTTTTACATCCTGAGCTGTAAAATTTCTTCCCTGATTGCTCTTCGTTTTAGAAATACAGATTCTTTAAGAATACATTCTCAAAATGCAGCATCTTTAAAAATGACTGTGAATGGACATTCCTGGTGCTTGATACCAGCTCTCCCAAGTTTCTTGTACTTAAATACATCATGCAAAGATGCCCAGAAACCTTTCCTACTGGCCTTCCTTGCAGAGAAGGGTCATTGCTCCTGGGGGAGGCTCGGCTAGGATCCCCTTGGATGGATGCAGCTCACCTGTGATGGCTGGGGTGGCTGCCTGTTCTCCATTCCTCATTCCCTTCCCACCTGACTGCGATGTAAACCACTCTTCCTTTCCACTTCCACCAGCAGACACGAAGTGGATGTCAGCAGTGGGCTGGGGCTGGTGGAGCAGTGATGTGCCCAGTCCCCATCTCTCTGCCCAGGTTAATCCTTTGTCTGCTCACTAAGGCTGGGGAAGCACCTCCCACAGTCAGGGTGTTCAAAGAGGGGCCACAGCTGATGCAGCCCAGATGGAGCCATTGCTGCCAGCCCTGCTGAGGGCACCATCAAAACCCAGTGTTGGGGCTTGCAGCAACACCTGCACTACCAGAAGTGTATCACCATCCTCCTGGTGTAGCCACCTAGGAGGTCACTTTGTGCAGCCCTCCCAGAGCCCAGGGTCATGGGCCAATGTCACACTCCTGGCTGTGCCTACACCAGGGAATGGAGAAGCACAGGGCACCAGCCTGGCCACAGACAGTGCTGGCTGGAGCCAATGAACACGCTCCCAAGCAATGCTTGGCCATGAGCTGGGGGCAGTATCTGCTCCAAAGAGCCAGTCCAGAGGTGCCCACACAGCTTTGGGGAGGCAGGGGAAGACAGGAAGGGAATTAGCAGTCACACAGTGCTGCCTGGCCCCAGGCTGGAGAATGGCTCCCAGCTGGCTCTGCAGACGGGCAGGGATGCAGCCACCAGAGACCACCCACCACTTACCTAAGGCTTCCTCTCCTCTATAAAGCCTCTTCCCTGCTGGGGAGGCCGGGCTGTGTTTGGCCTGGATATGAAAACTGGGGCCTCTCCTGTGAACCTGCTGAGCCACTTTGTCCCCCTGAATCAGCCAGCATTACTTTTAACTCATTGAATAGTCTGGGTCAGAGCCAGACAGCCCATGGGCTCTTGCCCTCGTGCAGGTTTGCCAGTCAGTGGCACCAGGACTTGGTGAGGTTCAGACCTTGCCAGGGATCTTATTTCTTGTCCCCTGGATGATCCCAGAGCAGCCCTATATGCTGGGTGGCCCCCCCACAGGTGCTGGTGGGCACGGACAGGGCAGGCACAGCATGGAGCCAAGTGGCTGCTCTCCCGGGCAGCCCATGGGGATGGTGCACGAGGCAACCCTGGAAGATGGGGAGAGGGTTTTACTCTTTTAGACAGCTGTTAAAATGTTTTCATTTAATCAGCCACAGTGTGTACGCCTCAGTTAAACAGCTGGCATCCGAGCTGATACGCAGGGATGTGTAATTTTGATTCCTACCTTTCTGTTTCAAAGCTGTGTCGTTTTGAGCACTTTGATCCAAAGACTAAACTTATTGTGGCATATTTATGTATATGACATTTTCATTCGCTCCTTTATTTATTTATTTTTGCACAACACATCACTGACACAGTTTCCAGTGCCAAGGCAGCGGTGCTCTGTGAAGGAAAACACACAGTCCAAGATCCAGCTTGCGTGTGCTACAACAGTCCTGTTTTATATATGTCACAGTCTCAAATAGCAGGAGCAGTGGCAATGGGTGGAAGGGAGCAAGCAGAAAAGGGGAAAACTAGGCTAGGGGTAAATGACAGTGTATTTAACGCTGCCTCCCAATGGACAGACTCTTTTTTTGGTAGTTTTATAAGGATCTTTTTTCCTAGAGTTTTTCAATTCCTTCAGCATTTTTATGGCAATTCAGTGCCTGACAGTAGCATACTGATCGCCACAACATTCCCAGGAGGCAGGGATGTGCTGCTACCCAACCTTAGGGCAGAGGAAAACAGAGAAGTTTGGGATGGGCGAGGAACTGGAAAGAAGCTTCCTGAGTCCTAGGAGTGCACTTAGATCATGCCCCATGTGACAGCACCTCCAAAAACCTGTACCAATAGTGTCCTCGAATATCTTACTCCATGGACACTGGCACAGAATATCCCTTCCCTTTGAACTACAGCAAGCAGTGGTTTAACTCTCCAGCAGCAGCACAGCAGTTTTTTTAAAGCTCAGCCTCGGGTTTACTGCAGTGGGGAAGCAAAACCCAAGTTCCCTGAATTTGGGCCTTTAGATTGGATTCTCTGGTGTCAGATAAGGCACAAACTCTGACTGACACCGGAGGATGGAGCATTAATAAATCCTCTTGCCTGGGGCTTTCTGGTACATGTGTGATTTTCTGCCTTTTCCTATGTGTGGGACACACATGGGGTCTGTCACCTCTGTCAGCTGCTTCACTGCACAAAACCCATGGGGATATATCCACAGCCAAACCACTTCTCTGTCTGTTCCAGTGGCTTGAAGTGGGTTTAAGACAGTTTTAAAACCAGTTTGAGTCCAGGGAGGCACAAACTGAGGTACAAACACACAGGGACAGCCACGTGGAGTGTGGTCCCCCAGGCCCCCCTGAAGAAAGCCAGGTTCCATCTGTGACTGAGCCACCTGAAGAAGAGATGATGGTCAAGTGGACATTTCAACACCTGGGATACCTCCTTCACCTTTCCCGCCCCCAGATCACTTCTGTTTGCAACAATCCTCATCCACCCACTGCAGCAGCTGCCTGGATGCAGCTCTGAGGTCCAAGGCTGGCCTTTATTACCTGAGTCCTCCTGTCCACAGCCCTGTTACCCACATGACAATGAGACACCTCATTTCTGTGGCAAGATCTTAGATATCCTCACCAATAGTTTTAGAAGGTCTGGGACTTCACACCAAGAGAGCTCTGACTGGTGTTAAAGTTGAACTGTGAAAACACAGAACGTTAAATTGGAAAAAAAGTTATTCCTTAAAATGCAACAGAAGCATTGCTGGGGTTGTTCATCTCTCATCTTAAGAAAAGACCCTTTGACTCAGAACCTCCAAACCCTGAGTCCCTGGGAAGGAAGCACTGACACCAAAGCACCCTTCACCCCTCCAGATCCTTTCTTCTGCTCTTTGCTCATATGGGTGTTTGCAAACAAGTTTTCTTGCCCAGAGGAAATCAGCAGCTGACTGGGCTTCTCCACAGGGTTTTGTGCCAGATCTTACCCAGTGAAACCTCAACTTGGGTGCACGTTTTAGGCATGACAATCTTTAAACTCTCCCTGGTTGAGTAGGGAAAAATCAGAAGCCATTTATCACATAATGGTACCTCCACATCTGAAGGAGAAAAATCACCTGCAATTCTGAGAGAAAAGACTGATATTAACAATAAACGTGGTTCATTTTCAGTCCAGGCTTTCTAGGAAGACAATGTTGCCCCACCTTTCCTATCACTTCAAAATTACAAGCCTCCCCTTGATCTGGGAAAGCACTGTGCTCAGATTAAGGGCAAATACGATAAACCAACATCTCAGAACATGTGTAGTTCTTTATTTTGAGGTACCTGTAGGCACTTTTGGCTGGCATTTCATCACACCTCAATCTTCTTTCTACCGAGGCAGAATCACTCTCATACACTGTAAAAAAACATTGCAACCTTACACCCTAGGCAGTAAGCTGTAACTAAACCACACACGTGCAACTGGATATTTTTTGTGCCAAATACCTCTGCAAAGCCAGCTGCATAACAGTGTCACATACACGAGTCATTATATTGCCCTGCTGACAACCCCTGGTTAGAAGGAGCCCACTTTGCTGCAGCTGGAAATACTCCTGGAGTACAAAACTGCATGGAGAATATAAATTGCAATTACAAATCTTAACTAAATATGCAGTATTGCGGCCTTTGCGATATTACATTTCTGTGGCAAGTTTTTCCATTGTGCATTGTTCAGTCATGTTGGGACAATTTGTTAAATAATGTAGAGGCACTTCATCACGGAACAACATTTGAGGTGATTTACAGTTCCATCTTTTAGCAGCACACCTGTAAATCGCTATAAATAATGCTAACCCCTATTAAGGAGACATCAGGGTGCTTCCAGGCTCAGAGAATTAATGGGGAGGCAGTTGTGCATGATACTGGGTAAAAGCACTACCAGTTTACAACTGCTTGGGTTGCTCTCATACACAGCTTCACTAGCATAGCCCACAGCCAGGCCTGAGGATGAAGGTCCAAGTTTCAGAAGGGCAGAGTTCAGAAGGCATTTAGCAGCAGGATCGTGTACAGAGATCAGCGACACTCTAGGCTTAAGTACCTTCGTTTTTCTTCAGGGTCCAATGGAATCTTTACAAATCAGATGTTTCTGTATCAAGTCTATTTGGCAGCAAGAATACAACGAAGGAAGGCTGTGAAGCAAAGCAAACAGACTAAAATCCAGGATGTAGTAATACAGAGCAAATCCTGCTGTCTCAGAGGTTGCTGGCACCTGCAAACACAGCAAAACAGTTGTGAAGTCAAGAATAAGCACAGATAAACAGAACTTACCCACTTTTCACGTGCACAAAGCCAAGTTCTGCACTTACTTTTCAGCAGTACAGAATGGTTTCATTTTTCCTTGCAAGGTAAACAACCACACCATCATTCTGGAGATGTGGCTCACCTTTGGTCAGTCACAAGTTTCAGGTGGTCAGAGAAAGGAGAGGGGGGTTCCTCCTAAAGAAGAAACTGCACAGGACAACTTTTTGGCAGGAGATGGGATGGGTGGGTGAATGAGCTCCTGCAGAAGCCAGTACTAATTGAAATGGTGAAAACAGAGGGGAGACTGAAGAAAAGGGAAGAAAGAAACAAATGATTCTAAGAAAAAGTGGGGAAGTGCAAAGGGGAAAAGAATACAGCAGGCTCAAAAATCTCAGACTTACTGTAATTTGTATTTGGTTCTCAACCCAAAGCCTTTCTGCTGGGGAGTCAGATTCTGACTTAGTTCTGCTGTGAACATCCACCTACCTGAAAACAGAATTTTTTTTAATTTTTTTTTTTTTTAAATGCTGCAATGCTGTATGTGGAAAATTGTGAGAAAAGAGGATCAGGCTCCCAGCCATGGAACTGGTCATGGCAAACCAGACAATGGCACAGAAAGTGCCTACCCCCAGATGGGTGATCATCATGTAGGGATGCAAAGAACGGCTAAAGATGGCAGGACCACTTTAAACTATGAAATAAACTTTTCTAGCTCATAGCACCACTACAAACGCTTGTGTTCCAAAGACAATTTACAGGTAGAAATTCAAAAGGCAGTACAGCCATCAGGAAGCAGTGGTGTCACGACACATAATTCAGGGCTGCAAATTTTTACTTCAGCTTGCAGTACCTGTGAAGACTTTGAAGCCTTTGCTTCAGAAGTCAAGAGCTGACCTGTCCTTTCCTTACAGAAAAGCTGTTGGAGGAAGGAGCTTTAGAATACACCTTGAACAGCCTTCAAAGGCTCAGAAACCAGAGTGAAAAGTAAAGGAGCTTCATCTTGTCTTCACTGAACACAGCTCTCAAGAGGACCAAGTCTTGACCTAGGCGATGATTTGATACAATGCACATGATGGCTTTATTTAAAGCAGACTATGTACATGCACTGGGCTCACAGGAGAGAAACCCTGAACTATTATGTGAAACTTTTCTGCCATTCATGTTGTGGAGGATGAATTCCTGCAGCACACAGCACAGCCTTGCAGCTGGTGTAGGCCCTGTCCTCTGCGGGGCTGTGGCTGTCACTCACCAGACGTGGCCACTTCCAGGCAGATGTGTGCTGGCACAGATGCTCTGAGATGAGACTGGACTGAGACTGAACCAAACTGACTCTGTTTTAGAGGTGCAAAGGCCTCACTTAGTGAGCCTCTGGCTTACTTATTGGATACCACGACAGGGTCATGAGTCTGGGTTTGGTTTTCAGAGACTCTTTCAGCTGATGAAGACCACCTATCTATTTCCAGCACCTTTTTCCTTTGAAAAAATAGTTAATTCCAGTCTCACAGTCCTGAAGATATTTCACTCATGTCTGATATTAAGAAATGTACAACAGGGACTGCAGAAATGAATCACAGCATCTGATGGTGAGATTAAACCCAGCAGCTTTCCAGGGAAAAGTGCATTGTCTCACTCATGGAAATACCCCAGGTCCCTACAGTGGGACGTGGGATCTGGGAGAAACAGAGCAGGTAACTCAGGCAAGCATGCTTTTTGCAAATATATAAGTTTAGTTTTTTTATTCTTTTACTTTCCTCACCTTTCCAGTGTTCTTTGATTTACTTTGTGTAAACTACCAAGTTTTCCGGCACAGATGATCTCAGTAATTATTTTCAAGGCGGGTTCCACTATCCTGAATTTTCTAATCAGGAAGATGGAGGAAAAAACCCTGTAACATGACTTATATGAGTGACCCCAACCAGCAACACTGATTGCACAGCACCTGCTCTGAGGTGGTTTGGTGTGTGTGTGGATGTGCACAGCTCATGCCAGCACAGCACTTCCAGTCTTGATGACTGTGCCAAGCCTGGTACATGTAAGTTATCTTAGAGACAGTTCCCATGTCTTATGGTCTAAGTGGCTCCTACTGCACTTAAAGTGTTCACACTGGTCCTTGGCATCTGTCCTGCCCTGACAGGGTCACCTTTGCCAGCCTGCAGGTTTGTGTTGCAGGAGATTGGGCTGGCTTGGTCCAGGTTGGTTTCACACAAGGGTTATGAACTGTCCGTACCTGATGCTGCTGGCAAGGGCAGAGTCACCCTTGCCTGCCCCTCACGTGAACAGGGGATGCTACTGCTGGATTTCAGCATGACAGGAGGAACTCTACATGCCATAAATCCTCACCCCTTTCTGCTTAAATGTCCCTGTCTCGAGCAGTTGTTTGGCCATTTCTGCCCGAATTGCTGCAGAGTGGGAATGCGTCGCTGATACTGCTTTCCCAGAACAGAGGTTTGCAGAGGCAAAGTAAAAGCAAAGGCTCTAATTCATCAAAATATTCTAATATCACAGAGCTCCTCGGAGAATATCAGGGCTCAGCAGACGTGAAAGCTCATTGCAATTCAGAATGTAGAAGTTAAAGGGGTTGCTGTGAGAGAGATGCAACCGGGGCCTGGAGACAGAAGCCAGGTAATCCTGAACTCCCTTTATCATAAATAAATTCTGTTTTAATCTATACTGCGAGCTTGGCATGAGCCCGCTTTGCCCAGAAAGCAGTCAGCAATGCCAGGGAAACTGATCTCCTGGTACTCATGTGGAAAGGGAGAGTGTCTAATTTTCTCAGCCAACTGATGCTGAGGAGCCGGGAGGCAGACAACTCTTATGAAGGAAAACAGGAAGAAATAACAGTGACCACCATGCTTCAGGGAGGGCTCTTTGAAAACGTTTTTAAGGGCACTGCTGTGGTTAAGCCCAGATTTAAGCCACTACAGTTACAAACTGTGAACTTGTGGCCAGATGGGACAATGTTTTCTGAATCAGTCCAGGAAGACCAGGGAGCAATGTTGCCAGGGAGAGAATAGCTCAGTGTAGGAGGCAGCAGCCTTTCAGAGCTGATTTACCTCTGTATATGGATAAATATGTCCCCTGTCAGGGTTTGGGACTGTTATAAAGCTGGTGTTGGAGGAAGCTGCTTCCCAGAGACAAGGCTTACCTCTCACCCCTTTGTCCGGTGCAGCAGATCTCACTCCTAGCTGGGTTTGGAGCTGAGTGGGAGCCACCAGTTATTACCACTCCCAGACACTCCTAGGAGGCTCAACTTCCCAGTCCTTCATGTTAAAGGAATCTCTTTCTCATCTTCTGCTTGAGAGCTCACTTGATGAACAGCCATTCCGGGCTTTTATTCTGTAGTTTTCAAAACTAAGCCTTCAATGTTTAGAAAGAGAAGTTTATCTTCCTCCCAGCTCCTGGGCTTCTTTGTGCTCAGCAACACTTTACAGTGATATGCCTGTGTCAAAAGAAGACTCACACATGGAAATATTCATTAACATGTTTATCTTCAAAGACAGCACATGCATTCTATCTACATATAAGCATTTGTGTGGCAAATATAGAGATATTAAGAAGTTATGCTGTCAAACAAGACATAGGTTTGTTAAAAAAACCCAAAAAAGTCCTCATTCTCCTCTTTGTAGGAGCTGTCTTCAGCACTACCTGGCTGAATCTCAGGACAAAGTCCTTCACGTACACCACTTCTGAAGGCTGATGAGTCCTCCCCTCAGGTGTAATAGCTGAACCTCACATAACTACTCAAGACTTTAACCTCCTTCTTGCATTTTTACATGTATATCATTGTTTCTTCCAGTTACTATCCACTTTTTCCTAGTAGGAAACTAAAGTGTGGCTTTAGTAATACCTATCATCAATCTTATTTATTCCATCTATTTCTAGGTAATTATATATAGTGTATTTCTTAGTCTATATTCGGATGGCCTATTTAGAGATGAATGGATTCCTTCCAGAATGGCAATGACCTTTCTGTGACTCAAACATTAATTTTCTAAATGGCATCATAGGTGAAATACCTTATATATCATCATAATTAACAAGATATACCCTATTAATGGTCAGAAAACATGCTTTTCATAATTATAAACAGAATCCTTCCTCTCTGCTATGAATTGTTAGTCAATACTATCTGATACATCCACAGTGAAACCTAATAAAAACCCTATTCAAAAAGCAATATTAATTGCCAGCCTTGCACACCTTAGATGCAGATTTTAGAGACATCAATATTACACTTCAGGACTATTCACAGATTTGTCTGCTATGGTATGTTTGACAAGTCTTTTGTTTGAAACAGACAACTGGCATTATAGGCTAAATTGATTTGCCTGCTTTCCCTAACTTCATTAAAGTCAACTATGCCTGTAGTTTCTCAGAGCACAGAAACACTTGTAATTGCAATTCTTATTCTCTCATGAGTCCCCCTTTCTGATTGCAACATGTTAAAGGGTCAAGGGATGAGATGCTTTCTAGGAAAGCTTGGAGGGAGGACTGCAATGATTAAGAACGAGGCAAAGTGGAGAACAATACTGTTCCATACGAGGAGCCCCTCAGAGGAATGAGAGCACCTCTCATGTAAAGAGACAAAGGACAGAAGTTCCACTATACTAATTTGAGCTCTGATCTCAGCAGATCTTCTGAGCACGACCATGTCTGACAAGAGCTCACCAAAGGGAAGTGATGCTGGGAGAGCACTGGTAATTCAGAAAGTGGTGATTTTTCTTCTGAAGTAGCACTGGGTCGATAGCACAGCTGAGTATCAGTGAGCACTGTGCTTTCGGCTGGAGCGTGGGAGGTGTTACCGAGGCCTGCCATGACCCACGGAGCTCTGACAGCTTCTAACAGCTGAGAGCTTTAGTCCTTATCCTTAGGATCCTGTCCTAAGGATAATGTATGGAATAATATCCTGCCTCACCTCCTTGCCCCGTTAATTTGCAGGGGAAAGCAGAGCCTTTATTTTCCCACTGAAAAGTCTGTAAGGAGCAGAACAACCCCTGCACTCTGCCAGACTGAGAGTTACTGTCAGACAAAAAGTTACTGGGATGGGAGGTGGGTACATTTGGCTCAATAAACATAATTTGCTCCCAAACCTTTCTGCCTTTGAAGAACAGAACTCACATTTACATTATTATAGGATGATACATTTTCCCTTATTTTTATTAAAAGCTTTATGACAAAAAAGTGTTGTTAAAAAGTATGGGAGAGTTAATGCTCTGGGGGATTAATTAATGACCATTTTTCACAAGCGTACAAGAGTTATCACACAGTAACAAGTTGAGATTGACAAAAAATAGTGATAATTATGGATGCTATTTAATATAACTACACAGTAACTTTTGGGACACATACACAGAATGTTCAGTTGCTGCAGAAATGTACATGAGGTTAAAAGCCCTTAACAATTTAGAAAGTTGCCCTTGACAAATTGATAATTGTCTTTTCTAGAATGTCTGCAAGGTTCATGTTATTTTCTGCAATTGTTTTTTACTATGAAGGCCAAATTCAAATATGTAATTTCTTTCAACAATATTCTGATAAAAGAAATTCCAAACATCTAAAAATAGCAATCTCTTACAAGCAGTCATGCTATACTTACCAAGATTAGAAAAGCTTGTAGATTAATATGATTTTTAAGACATTATTTACAAAACTGTGTTGGTTTTATCAAGTTTTTCTTATTTCATATCAATAGCATTAAAATAAAAGGGATAAACTTAGTGGGTAAACAATACAGATGTTGTTTATATTTAATTCATAGTCCTATTTCTTTTCCTGGTATTTATAAAATGTTTAGCTATTTTTAGCACCCAGTAAAGAGATTTGTATGCCTATGTGTCTGCATAATTGCATGTCGGAACATTGCTATACAACTTCTCAGCCTTGCAAAGGCATACTAAATTAACGTTGCTATAAGAACCTTGGTGTTCAGACAATAAAGACCTCTAAATGAAAGAATAAAATTATTGAAGTATTTGTTTTACTTTGCATGCATACAGCATTTTGATCAAAAATAGTCTAATAAGAGCTGGTTAATGATATATTTTCACCATTCCTTAAAAGGGAGAAATCCTATTGTCACATGTCAACCAGTTACTCGGATGGCAATCCTGAAGAAAAGCGTGAATCGAATTATTACTGTGGCAAAAGCTATTGCTTGCTCAAGAACTGTCATAAAAACTGATTACAGGTCTAATGGACCTTGACTCAAACTCTGACTCTGGAAACCTCTGTTTGAAGAAAGGAATGGTTGGCTATTGTGAGACATAAAGCTTTGTTTATACAGTTGAAAAGAACAGGTTTTCTAATAGGTGAAATTAGGAAAGCTCGCGTCAATTTTCCTAAATAAAATTCCAAGGTTCCAATCCTGGTTTTACATATGTTTTGCAAAGTGGTAACTGCAATCTTCTGTCCTCTGACTCTTCTTCAGGCCAGCAGCGATGGTAGCTGGCAAATGCCCTCTGGGGGCTGTGAAAACCACAGAAGTCAGATGCTGCAGGTCATGTGGGGACACCACTGTCAAAGACTGTAATCAACTCAGAACGGGAAATTCTCCACACGCAGTCCAAAATCAGTGCTTCAGGTTATTTATCAGAAAGAATCTAAGCAGAATTTTAGTTTACTTGATGGTGTGAATCGCAGGATGCGTAAGTTTGGAAGGAAGAACAGTGGGTCAGCTGGTCCAACCTCTCTGCTCACCTAGGGTCATCCCAGAGCACATGGCACAGGATTGTGCCCAGATGGTTCTTCACTATCTCCGGTGAGGGAGACTCCACACCCTCTCTGGGCAATCTGTTGCAGTTCACAGTCACCCACACAGTAAAGAAGTTCTTCCTCATGTTCAGGTGGAACTTCCTTTGCAGCAGTTTCTGCCATTGCCCCTTGTCCTCTTGCTTGGCATCACTGAGAAGAGCCTGGATCCTTCCTCTTGGCACCCTCCCTTCAGACACTTACATAATAAGATTGATGATGTTCCCTCCCAGTTGTCTCTTCTTGAGGCTGAACAGGCAAAACTTTTTCAGCCTTTCCTCCTAAGAGAGATGCGCCAGTCCCTTGATCACCTTCATAGCCCTCCGCTGGATCTGCTCCAGGAGCTCCATGTCTCTCTTGTACTGAGGAAACCCAGAACTGAACACAGCACTCCAGATGTGCCTCACCAGGGCTGAGCAGAGGGGCAGGATCACCTCCCTCACTGCTGGCAATGTTCTTCCTAATGCCCCACAGGACACCATTGGCCTTCTTGGCCACAGGGCACACCGCTGGCTCATGGACAGCTTGCTGTCCACCAGGACTCCCAGGTCTTTCTCTGCAGAGCTGCTTTCCAGCAGGTCAGCCCCCAGCCTGTCCTGGTGTGTCGGGTTATTGTTCTCCAGGTGCAGGACCCTGCATTTGCCTTTTTTTGAATTTCAGATGGTTCTTCTCTGCCCACAGGCCTTGCTAAAAAGGGAACTTTGGGTTCAATTCTGAACCTGTGACATACAAGTGTTCCATCAGATGCACTTTCATTGTTAAACAGAGTTGTTTCAGCTGTGAATACAGACTGATGTTGCACTTAAGACAGCTAACAGCATTAGCATTTCAAAAGCTTTGATAGCACACGTTTCCAACAGTTTAACCAGTGTGCTCAACTGGATTTTAAACAACCTTAGTTGTGTTTTGGGTCCAACCTGTGTTATAGATTAGATCAAAATGGCACCACAGTGTGCCACCCAGGCTGGATCTGTTCTAAGCTAGAGCTGAACCCCAACCACTGGCCACACACGTTAAAAACACTAGTAGTCCTAAGAATAAGTTTTTCGGAAAGGGACAATAAAATGGGATTTAAAGAAAACTCTCCAGACACATTTGGAACCTGACCTTACAAGGTATTAAGTGTCTTGGATTCCCATTCAGTGGGCATAAATGTTTAATATCCTAACAGGAGGATCTTGACATTTTGGAAGACATTAAGCATTAGGGGCAGAGTACAAACTTTCTATTCTACTATTTTTCTTTTTTTATTTATTTCAACAACACTAGCTATTTTTGATAAAAACACGTAATACACAGTGAAGCCACATTTCAGTCACAAATATTTGTACTGCAACACTGTGCTCCCATTTATTGACAAAATCCTGACTGAAATTCCTACTTTGTTGCAGGTATCTTCTAGGATCTTCCTGTACTCATTATACATCTATCAGCTCCTCTGTCAGTAAGGAGGAATCCTCTAGAATGAAAAACAGCAAAGAGAAAACCAGTAAAATGTCATAACTTTATGTATATATGCTGATATCTATGTTTTATACTTAGGTTCAGCACCTGACTAATAGATTTGTTTCTGTCTCAAAGGTTTATGTCTGTACATTAAAAGCAGTTGTATGATCAAAGGCAATTAAATTCCAAAACACGTAAAAAATCTGAGGGAAATGTGAATTCATTCATTTATGAGCAGAAAAAATATTGTTATTTGGACAAAATAAAACAGAGGTGATGTGCAATTTCCTGTCAAATTGAGGTTAAGGGTTGATAGCAATGACATTTTCCAAAAATCAGCATATGGGTATACAAAGTATGGATTAAGAGCAGATACTGTACCGGGAAGGAACTAGAACTGATGTCCTGGACAGAGGCTCACTGAGGCTCTGAGGCACTTGTTTCTTTATCAAGTTCTGTTATTAAAAGAAAAAAAAAAGTGCATGAGTGTTTTAGACTTAACAATATACTTAATGATAAAAAGGCTTAGAACGTTTATCTGAAAAACACCTATTACAGGAAAAGGTCACAAGAGAAAGAAATCTAAGACAACATAAAGGTGAATCACATAGGATGTAATCCTAGAAATACAGAACTGACAGGGATTTCTGCTTTTCTGTCTTGCCCTCCTGTGCAGCAGTTCTCCAACAGGCTGGTTTTACAGGACAGGTCCAGGTGGGACCAGCTGGGAGCCAACAAGGGAGATACATTTGGGAGAAGATGATGGCAAAGACAGCACTGAAGGATGGCAGGCAGTAACACTTTGCAGGGGAAGAAGGGAGCAGTGTGGGAAACAAGAGCAGGGTGAGGAGGTTGGATAGGGACAGCTGCCACCTCTCACCGTGGTCCTCCCCACGGGACATGATCCAAAGAGCGGGGAGGCCATGCCTGAACTCTGCAGTTTTTGACAGCCACAAGCTTCATTTGCTCCCATGGTCTGTGACGCTCAGCCTCATTCTCTCCTCACTCCATTTCCACACCAAATTCCCACCTCCTTGCTGCACTTGCTGTTCTTCTCCCTGTGACTCTTCAGCAACACACCTCCCTTTGCCTCATTACAACCACACCATCCCTGGGGCATTGTTTCTTATTTTGGGAACTACTGATCTGGTTCACCTCCTCAAATGAAGAAAGTGCACATATATCTAGTCCATCCTGACATCTATTCTCAAAGGTTTCTGACGAAGGCTGTTTCACAACATCGCTAATCTCTTTGTTCCAGTGCTTCACAATCTTATCGCTCAATTTCTTCCCTAATACTTAAGATAAATATTTATTGCAAATTAAACTGATTTTTGACTTGTCCTACCTTTGGTAGACATGAAGAGCAGTGGAACATTGTCCCCTTTTATAATAACTCCTTATATCTTGAGAGACTATTTTCCTTTCTCTAATCTTCTCTTTCTGAGGCTACGCAAATGCAGTCTCTTCAATATTTGAAAGGAACTCATCTTTTCTGACCTCTCTATAATCCTCAACTGGATCCTCCTCCATTTGTCACTACCTCTCTGTACTGTGATGCCTAAAACTGGACTTTGTTTTTCAGTCACAACAATACCAAT